>CAMRHE010000078.1:4800000-6000000 GCA_947044405.1 Leptodactylus fallax
TCCCCCACACGGTATTAGATGCTTCAGTGTCCCCCATACGGTATTAGATGCTTCAGTGTCCCCCATACGGTATTAGATGCTTCGGTGTCCCCCATACAATATAAGATGCTTCGGTGTCCCCCATACAGTATAAGATGCTTCAGTGTCCCCCATACAGTATAAGATGCTTCAGTGTACCTCACACAGTATTAGATGCTTCAGTGTCCCCCCATACAGTATTAGATGCTTCACAGTGGCCCCCACACAGGTTTAGATGCTTCAGTGTCCCCCATACAGTATTAGATACTTCAAATACTGTATGGGGGACACTGAAACATCTAATACTGTGTGGGGGACACTATGGAGCATATACTACTGTGTGGGGGGGGCCAAAGTGGAGCATATAATACTGTGTGGGGGCCACTGTGAAGCATATAAACTGAGTGGGGCCCCTCTGGAGCATATAATACTGTCTGGGGGCCACTGTGGAGCATATAATACTGTCTGGGGGCCACTGTGGAGCGCATTGTACTGTCTGGGGGCCACTTTGGAGCACATTGTACTGTATGGGGCCCTTCACTATTTATATCACACGGTATCTATTTTATAGCAGACATGTGATATTATTACAGGCTGTAATAACATTGCACGGTCACTATAAAACAGATCCTGGTTAATTTAAGGTTAAATTGCCGTGTTGGCACTTTGCGATAATTTAGTGGGTTTTGGGTTGCAGTTTGGGCACTCGGTCTCTAAAAGGTTGGCCATCACTGGTATATACCCACCTATACGATAAACAGTTAACAACAAAGAATTTTTAATTCATCTTTGGGGTGTTTTTGTATTCACATACATTTTTATTTTTCATTTCATTAAAAGTTATGTTTTAATCATAAAAGGTGTTCGTTAGTGGGGAAAGAAATAAGGGCCATATTCGCCATTTTGTTCCCAGTATAAAATTACAGGCCATTTTGCAGTACAGTACTGCCAAAAAATCATAATTCTTATCCAATAATCTCTGCCTTTATCACGCTTTTGTTAAAGATGTTCATTAGTGGGGAAAGAAAGAAGGGCCATATTTGCCATCTTGTTCCCAGTATAAAATTACACGCCTTTTCTCAATACAGTAGTGGGAAAAATCAATAATTCTTAGCCACTGATCTCTGCAGTTTGCTGTTATTCTAACACTTATTTAAAGGTGTTTATTAGTGGGGAAACAAATAAGGGCCATATTCGCCTTTTTGTTCCAATTATAAAATTAAAGGCCATTTTGCACTACAGTACTGCCAAAAAAATCTTAATTCTTATCCAGTAATATCTGCCTTTATCACGCTTTTTTTAAAGGTCTTCATTAGTGGGGAAAAAAATAAGGGGCATATTCGCCGTTCTCTTCAAAGTAGAAAATTACAGGCCTTTTTGCCCTGTATTTATTTCCTTTGCAATTATGTTTTTTCATCTAACAGTATGTCAGACAGAGAAGCGAGAGGCCATGCACAGGGGAGGGCCACAGGCCTAAATGTTTCTGGCACAGGCATAGGTTGCAGCAGAGTAAGGGGGCGTGGCAGCAGGAGTCACTTACTGAGGCCTGAGCTCCCAGTGTCAGTTAGCGGACGTGTCTCGACCAGCAGCCCAACGGTTGTAGAATGGTTGACTCGGTCATCCACTTCATCCCAAGTCACATCAGACACCCCCAGCCAAGAATCGGAGGGTTCATCAGACACAACCCATAGTTGGCATGGCCGGGGAGCAGACCATGTGCCCTCACCTGTCCTCAACCTGCCTCTGTCCTTTTTTGTTCCCTCAGCTAGAGAACTACTCTACGCTGTGGGCTCTGATCCTCTATATAGTGAGGAGGAGCTACTAGAGGACAGTCAGCAGCTAGTGCCCAGCCAAGATGTGGAGGAGACATCCGCCACTTCCTCTGGTAGGTGGGCAAGTAGTGATGAGGAGACTGGAGTGGGAGCTGGTGTTGCGAGCGGTCAGGCTCCTGGCCCACAGACCGTTGAGGAGGACATCAGTGACCTGCAGATATTAGTGGATGATGATGTAGCCGATCGCAATTAGGAGCTGGGTAACGAAGGGGCTTCATCGTCATCAGGAGAAGAGGGTAGCACCTTGCACACGAGGCGGCGGCGGAGGGCAGCAGTGGGAGTTCGGGATCCAAACGTGCCAGGGGTAGAGTACCCGCTTCGCAGCAGCCTACCTGCCTGAATATCAGTGGTACAGGGGTTCATGGAGGCAGTGGCGGTAGCAGTAAGTTAGTGCGGAATGTTGGGGGTAAAATCACCTACTCGGCGGTGTGTCAGCCGCCGGGAGAGGTGAACATGGCCATATTTTCAATCTATGAGTAGAAGGTGAAGCGTGGCCAGGGTGCCAATGTTACCACCATAGCCCTGCGTCAACATATGCAGCGTCACCATAAAGTGGCCTGGGAGAGCCATGTCTCCAATGTGGTGGTCCAGCCTGCCGCAGGAACCGTTGCATCACCCAGTGGCACGCACCCCATTTCATGCAGTCAAGGCTCCAGTACCTCAGCCGAAGGAAGCTGTGTGTCCTTCCCATCATCTGCTGGTCGTGATGCTCCTGCTCCTCCTCCTAGTCAGTCATTGCATCAGCAATCGATCACAGAATCTATATCTAAGAGACAACAGTATGAGTGCATTCATCCAATGGTGCAGAAGCTGAACGTGCTCCTGTCCAAGTTGCTGGTGCAGCAGTCACTCCCTTTCCAATTGGTGAACTCTGCACCTTTCAGAGAACTGATGGCTTGTGCCGAGCCGAGGTGGAGAGTCCCAAGCTGTCATTTCTTTGCCAGGAAGGCAGTACCAGCCCTGCACAAATATGTAGAACAGAAGGTGGGCCAGTCCTTGAGCCTGTCAGTGTCTGCCAAAGTACACGGCAGCGCCGATATGTGAAGCTGTAACTACGGTCAAGGACAATATATGTCATTTACGGACCACTGAGTTAATGTGGTGCTTGCCCAGGAACACCAGCAACTTGGACAGGTGACGTAGCTTCTGCCTCTACGTTTTTACGCCGTTGGTCCTGCAACAATTTCTGCCTCATCCTCTACTGTATCCTCAGCCTCCACTCCAATTCCCAGTGCTCCTCCAGCATACCACATGTGCAGGGCACAGCAGTGTCACACTGTTCTACACCTTGTTTGCCTGGACGAATGAAGTCACACGGGAGGAACTGCTCCGTGTCCTCAATCAAGAAATTGAATCCTGGATTTCTCCAAGAGAACTTAAAATCAGAACAATGGTGACCGACAACGGGAAGAACATGGTGTCTGCCCTGTGTCAAGGAGGTCTAAGCCATGTGCCCTGCATGGCGCACATGTTCAATCTGGTTGTCAAGCTTTCCTTAAGTGTTCCACCCATCTGCAAGACATCCTAAAAATGTCAAGGAAACTTTGTATGCACTTCAGCCACTCGTACACTGCCAAGCACACCCTCCTTGAGCTGCAGCGGCAGAACGGCCTCCCACGACATAGGACTGATATGCAATGTTTCCACCCATTGGAATTCAACCCTCCATATGTTGGATCGATTATGTGAACAGAGAAAAGCCATAAACGATTTCTTGATGATCTAAGCGGACAGAGGTACCCCCCTGTGTAACTTTAATGCTAGCAGCTCATGCGTGACACCTGCCGTTTGCTAGTTCCCTTTGAGGAAGCCACTTTGTTAGTCAGTCGCCAGGACTTAAGGATGAACAATGTCATTCCACTGATTCACATCCTGGAAAAGATGCTTTTCAATCTGGCTGGTCAGAGGAGGAGCAGGAGCAACCGGAACAGCCAGAGGGAGATGTGGAGGACGAGGCAGATGATCCAGACACACCGTGGCAGTATGCAGTGGAGATGGATGCAGGGAGTCCCTCGGAGTCACTTGCGCAAATGGCCCGATGTATGCTCACTTCCTTGCGCAGTGACAGCCGAATTGTCACCATTCGGCAGAGGGATGACTGCTGGCTCTCCACCACGTTAGACCCTCGCTACCGGGGAAAAATGGGGTCCTTTTTTACATCCGCTAAGAGGTAGATCAAACTGAACTACTATAGAGACATGCTATGTAGCAAGTTAGCTGCTGTCTATCTGCAACATCGTCCATCTTCTCGCATGTCCGACCTGGGGGGCCCTGAGCGTTCAACTTGCACTGGCATGGCAGCTGTGGGTGGGGGTGGCAGGAGCAGTATCGGCTCCATCAGCAGCAGCCTGAGCCTAGAGTCGCTGATGAGCAGCTTTCTTCAGCCACATAGTGAAGAAATTGCTCATCAGCAGCTAGACACAGAGCAGAACTTGAACCAGCAGGTGGTGGCATACTTAGAGTGCACCCTGCCACCTGTCATCGAAGATCCACTGGACTACTGGCCAGCAAAACTGGATTTGTGGCCCCAACTGTCTGAATTTGCCCTGGAAAAGCTGTCCTGCTCTGCCAGTAGTATGGCATCAGAGCGGGTGTTTAGTGTGGCGGGGGCCATAGTTACCCCAAGGAGAACTCGCCTGTCCACCCAAAATTTGCAGAGACTGACCTTTGTGAAGATGAATCAGGCGTGGATCAGTCCGGATTTCCACCCACCAATGCCTGATGCAGCTGATTAAATGAGCTATGCTGCCTCACCACACTCTGCCACTGGTTCACTGTATGGCCTCCTAAGGCTGTTGCTACCTACACATTATATCACCTTGCCACTCTGTGGCTTACTCACGCTGCTGACACCTCCGCACTCTGCCACTGGGTCACTGTATGGCCTCCTCACGCTGCTGGCACCTCCTCACTATGCCACTGGTTCACTGTATGGCCTCCTAAGGCTGTTGCTACCTACACATTATATCACCTTGCCACTCTGTGGTCTACTCACGCTGCTGACACCTCCGCACTCTGCCACTGGGTCACTGTATGCCCTCCTGATGCCGCTGCCACCAGGTCACTGTATGGCCTCCTCATGCCGCTTCCACTGGGTCACTCTGTGTACTCCTCTTGCCACTGCCACTGGGTCACTGTATGCCCTCCTCATGCCACTGCCACTGGGTCACTGTATGACCTCTTCATGCCACTGCCACCGGGTTACTGTATGGCCTTCTCATGCCGCTGCACTGGGCCACTGTATGCTTCTCATGCCATTTCCCCTGGGTCACTCTGTGTACTTCTCATGCCTCTGCCACCGGGTCACTGTATGGCCTCCTCATGCTGTTTCCACTGGGTCACTCTGTGTACTCCTCATGCTGCTGCCACCGGGTCACTGTATGGCCTCCTCATGCCGCTTCCACTGGGTCACTGTATGTCCTTCTCATGCCGCTGCCACTGGGTCACTGTATGGCCTTCCCATGCCACTGCCACCGGGTTACTGTATGACCTCCTCATGCCACTTCCACTGGGTCACTCTGTGTACTGCTCATGCCGCTGCCCCTGGGTCCCTGCATGTCCTCCTCATGCTGCTGCCACTGGGTCACTGTATGCCCTCCTAATGCCGCTGCCAGCAGGTCACTGTATGGCTTCCTCATGCTGCTTCCACTGGGTGATTTTGTGTACTCCTCATGCTGCTGCCACTAGGTCACTGTATGGCCTCCTCATGCCGCTGTCACTGGGTCACGGTATGGCCTCCTCATGCCGCTTCCACTGGGTCACTCTGTGTACTGCTCATGCCGCTGATCCTGGGTCACTGTATGTCTTCTTCATGCGACTGTCACTGGGTCACTGTATGCCCTCTTAATGCTGCAGTCACGGGTCACTGTATAGCCTTCTCATGCCTCTGCCACCGGGTCACTGTATGGCCTCCTCATGCCGCTGCCACTGGGTCACTCTGTGTACTCCTCATGCTGCTGCTTCTGGGTCACGGTATGCCCTCTTCATGCCGCTGCTACTGGGTTACTGCATGGCCTCCTCATGCCGCTTCCAGTGAGTCTCTGTATGCCCTCCTCATGCCGCTGCCACCGGGTCACTTTATGGCCTTCTCATGCCGCTGCCCCTGGGTCCCTGCATGTCCTCCTCATGCTGATGCCACTGGGTCACTGTATGCCCTCCTAATGCCGCTGCCACCAGGTCACTGTATAGCCTTCTCATGCCGCTGCCACCGGGTCACTGTATGGCCTCCTCATGCTGCTTCCACTGGGTGATTTTGTGTACTCCTCATGCTGCTGCCACTAGGTCACTGTATGGCCTCCTCATGCCGCTGTCACTGGGTCACTGTATGGCCTCCTCATGCCGCTTCCACTGGGTCACTCTGTGTACTGCTCATGCCGCTGATCCTGGGTCACTGTATGTCCTCTTCATGCGACTGTCACTGGGTCACTGTATGCCCTCTTAATGCCGCAGTCACGGGTCACTGTATAGCCTTCTCATGACTCTGCCACCGGGTCACTGTATGGCCTCCTCATGCCGCTGCCACTGGGTCACTCTGTGTACTCCTCATGCTGCTGCTTCTGGGTCACTGTATGCCCTCTTCATGCCGCTGCTATTGGGTTACTGCATGGCCTCCTCATGCCGCTTCCAGTGAGTCTCTGTATGCCCTCCTCATGCCGCTGCCACCGGGTCACTTTATGGCCTTCTCATGCCGCTGCCACCGGGTCACTGTATGGCCTCCTCATGCCGCTGCCACTGGGTCACTGTATGCCCTCCTCATGCTGCTGCCACTGCTGGGTCACTGTCTGTCCTCCTCATGCTGCTACAACTGGGTCACTGTATTCCCTCCTCATCCTACTGCCACTGCTGGCTCACTGTATGCCCTCCTCATGCCGCTGCCAGCTTCACATTATGTCGCCTTGCCACTCTGTGGCCTACTCATTCTGCTGCCACTGGGTCACTTTATGGCCTCCTCATGCTGCTGCCACCAGTTCACTGTATGGCCTCCTTATGCTGCTGCCGCTGGATCACTGTATGGCCTCCTCATGCCGCTTCCTCTGGGTCACTGTATGTCCTTCTCATGCTGCTGCAACTGGGTCACTGTATGGCCTCCTCATGCTGCTGCCTCCTCCACATTATGTTGCCTTGCCACTCTGTGGCCTACTCATGCTGCTGCCAACTCCACATTATATCGCCTTGCCACTCTGTGGCCTCCTCATGCTGCTGCCAACTCCACATTATGTCGCCTTGCCACTCTGTAGACATCTGTGTGGAATCGGCAGACGAGAGTGTAAAAGGAGTGTGCTCTTTCACGCTACAGTAGGATCCTGGACCTCTGCACGGTTCTTTCTACCTTGCACTAACATAGACCTGTAAGGCTGAGTTCACACTTGAGTTAGTTGGTCAGTTTTGGCACCGAAACTGGCCAAATAAGTGAAGTGTGCAATGGTTCTAAGAGCGACGCCTGTCATGTGCGTGTCATACTGATTCACAGTATTGTTTCACAACCACAGTAGGCTCCCTATTCAAATGACAAAGAAATATCATATATCATTACTGTCTTCAGGAAGAGGGTATCGCCTATTCCCCCCAGAGACCAGTGAGTGAGAGTTGGAGTGCATAGTCTTATTCACATGTCAGTGCTCTAACAAAAATGGCCATCACTTGGCCGGTTTCCACTGTTGTGTGAATAAGGCTTTAGGCTACTACATGCACATGACAGTGAAAAAACAGACTTTAAAAAGATATGAAACAGCTTTTTACGTCTGTTTTCCATCAGTGTGTCACATATTTTTCATCAATTTTCTGTCTGTTTTTAATGTATGTTTTCCATCAGTTTGTCATCCATTTTTACTGTAAGCTAAAAAAAAATGGATGAACTTCATTGGTCTTTTATATTTGACCCAACCCAATCTTTTTTTAATGCCAGTCACATGGAGGCATATCTGTTTTGACAGACATTAAAAGTGGACCTATTGACTTATATTGGTTTGTCCATCCATGAAAACTGACAAAAATAGGACATGTCCTCATTGACTTCCATCGTTCTAAAAATGGACGTATACAGTGTTTCAATCCTGTCTCAAGTTCTCCAGTAGAGAACTTTAATATTGTCACTAAATCCCAAACCCTCTGCTGATGGTGTTCCAGTCTGCACAACAAAGCTGAGCTCAATGTCATACTTTTTATGTGGCTTGAAAAAATATAAATAAAAAAAACGCTATATATAATAATATTAATAATTAATTTTTAACAATATATTTATAATAAAATCTTGACTTACATCACATGCAATTCTCGGATGATATGTTGATATGTTCCTGCTAAAATTATGCTTTTGTCTTTCTATGAAATAACTTACAAAAACTTTTTTTTTCAGGTTTGTGACATGGAGTTTGGCTGTAGATACATTTTTGTAGATGAGTCCAGAGGTCAAAATAATGTGCAACAAGAAAGCCACTTGTCTCACGTAATGGTACCAGAATCTGAGAATGGTATGTACATATCCATAACCTGCAACATTCAGGCTAGGGCTTCACATTAGCTTTTGGTAGTGCAATGGTTTTGGTAAAATTTGAGATTAACCTAATGGTTAATGTTCGGCATTCACATCAATCATAAATGCAGCCCCATTTCTTACAAAGTCATCTACAGATCTACCACATTTTCCTTATAGGCAATAGACAGGTATTTGTGCCACATCTTGCGACTCCTATGTACTTCAAGAGCAATTCTTGCTTTTTACCCATAATGCAAGTTTTCACTTCTGAAACGTATGTTGCGCAGCCATCAAGAACTTGCCTGTCTGGGTGCAGGTATGCCTATCTGTAATGTAGATCTCTAAATCTCTAAATCTTTGTTAGCTAATCACATTTCTTTAGAAGAGCTTTCATCTTATGATGTCTTTGGTCTGTGCCAGTCACTTCACTGGTTCTTTTTACTACAGAATACAACATAAACTTATCACCCTCATCTACAAAGCTACCCATAATGCTGCAGAAATGCAGGGCCATTTGTTCCCTCCTCTCTGTCTACCACCCAACCTGTGCACTACGTTCAGCCAATGACCTAAGACTAACAACCTCTATTACAAAAACCTCCCACTCCTGTCTCCAAGATTTCTCCCGAGTTGCGCCGCTTCTGTGAAATGCTTTACCTTAGACAATGAAGTAAACTCTCAACTTCAACAGGTTCAAGTGCATCCTAACAACACACCTCTTCAGGCAGGCCTATCACACTTCCTAATCTAAACACTTTTGCAGTTACACTCCCTAAAACTAACCTCTCCTCTGTGCCTCACTCCCCATTATACCATTATCCCACAGGACATGATGCCTTTATTGGAGTGTAACCCTGTATACACAGGCACTTTGGATCTGTTTATAAAAGGACACTAGCTGGTAATGGCTCATACAGCTTTATTTATTTGTATAATTAAAAGTAACCTTCATCATAAATATGGCTGGTCCACTGTATAAGCAATGTTACGTCCAATATCGCCCCTGTTATCTCTTGTGCCACCCCTTCTACCTCACAGATTTTAAGCTCTTATGAGCAGGGCCCTAATTCCTACTGTGTGAATTGATTTATTACACTGTTATGTCTCACTTTGTCTGTACATGAACCCTACAATTTGTAAAGTGCTGCAAAATATGTTGGCGCTATATTAATAAAATTATGTATTATTATTATTAATTACAGGTGTTGTACATGGCCCATGTTTTTATGACAATTTCCACCATGAAAAGGAACCCCAAAATGATGCAAAATTTAAAGGTAAGAACAAGGGCAAACACAAACAGCCCTTTATGTGCTAATGTCACTTCTACATGTAGGTTTTTCTCCTATAATTCTACTTATCGCTAATGGCACTTAAAGTTGTCTGGGGCAGAGCTAGCAAATCATAAATTTCACAAAGTAAATTCTGGCAGAGGTGGCATCAGCTTGAAGAGCACCTTTTACCACCTCTATCAACTCCAGTTCTTAGACTCTGTTAATACACTTAGCTAGAATTGGTGGAGGTGGTAAAAGATCTCAGCTCTTAAGTACAACCTGCACTACTAGTAATGTTTGTTTACTATATATTGCATGGCTGTATGTTTAATTTTATGCACTTGTTGGCAAAGTGTGAGGTAGAAGCACCTTAATTCAATAATTAGGAGGTGTGTCTACATATGTCTGCCCATATAGCGTATAGAATCAATTAGGGGAATCAATTAATAGTAATGTAAAGACCACAGTTGAATCACATAATTGCAATTGAGCAAGAAATAAAGACAGAGTGAGACTGTAAAGACAGTATATGCATGCTACACATACTTAGAATTAGATCAAAAGATTTTTATATGGCAAAGCAAGCTAACAAATCAACTAGAGAAATGGGCCATTCATGAAAGTAGGTGGCAAGAGAAAAAAGGGAAAAAAATTTACATGCAGAGAGATATGCAGATACATAGCTCGACAGATTTCCAATAATTATCAGTCTTCGTTTGATGTGATTATAGGTGTTGTTCCTGACCCAGCTTTTTATGACAACATCCGTGGTACAGAGGGGATCAGAAGTGATTCGGAAGTTAATGGTAAGGAAAATGAATAATATTTTTGACTGGAGCATGAAGTATACCTTAAGAGGAAGGCCCCTCAGAAATTTGAAAAGGTATGGGGAGCTTGGATACACATCCCAGGGCTTCCTATTAAGAGACTGAGGAGATTGATGGGTGTTAGGGATTGATTGATGCTTCCATTCTTGATATGTAAAACTAACTAGTGCTCCATTGCTTGCATACAGTGCATGAAATGTTAGGATATCTTCTGCTGACCATGGGATGTGCTGTTGCGGGAGAGAGCACTGTATGGGAAGAAGTTTTGTCATTATTATTGTTTTTGTTATCTATGATATATTGGATCCTGTCACGTTGTATTTGTACTTAATATGAAAACAGAAGTGGCCTCAAATTGTACTTTTGTTTTTTTTTTTTTGCTCTTAGTTTTTCATTTATATGTATGAAAATGGAAAAAAAAAATCAGTTTTCGTTGTTACAAAAATTATCTGATTTAAAGGAAGTTAATGGCTTTGGTACAGATTAAAGGGAGTCTACCACCTCTCCCAAGCATATTCAATTATCGCCATCATGTTACAGAGCACATTACAGTGGTAGGCAATATATAGTACCTTGGTTATGCATGTTTTGTAGATTTGGAGTAAAACAACTTTGAAGTTTTATGCACATGAGGCAGTTGGTGCACTGGGTGCGAACAATGGGAGCGCTGCTCTTGCTTCTCAATTAGGATGTGCAATGTCATAACACTGGGAGGATCAACTCTCACTGGGTTGGCACAAGCAGGAGATGGTAGGGGTCTGAGTGGCAATAACACTGCACAGGTTGCTGTATTACTCCATATCTACAAAAGTGATACACATAACAAAGGTATGTGTTTATACTGTAAGGTGATCTGTAACATGGTGGTGACAGTTGAATATGCTTGGGGTGGTAGACTCCCTTTAGCTTAGAAAAATGTGTGTAACCTTGGCAGCTCATATTGACATATTGGTGTTGTTGGAATTGCTGGAATCTTAATGTACACCAAACCAACCTATTCATATAGAATAGATAGATAGATAGATAGATAGATAGATAGATAGATAGATAGATAGATAGCCATAACAGGGCCGGTGTCAGCATTCGGCAAACCTGGGCAAGTGCCTGGGCCCCAAACTTCTGGGAAGGGAATGGGGGGGGGGGGAGCACTGGGCTGCTGGGTGCTGACTGCCTCACTTTGTTTCCCTCACTTATCTTTGATCTTTACAACTTTAAATTTTCCCTGCAGGCTGACAGCTCCCTCCTCCTGGAGTCTTGTACTGCAGGGGATAACAGGCTGATCGATTACATTGGGCTGTGGCATCCCAGTGTAATCAATCCCTGACTTGGCTCCAGATACATGTTCTGACTTCTGTGTGTGTGTACATGTACATGATCTGTCTTGTGTGTGTATACATGTGCATGTTTGTGTGTGTGTGTGTGTATATACAGGTACATATACTTCTGTTTTTTGAGTGTGTGTGTATATATTTTAGTGGAACAGTGAAGAAATCAGGCGATACCTTTTAGAGGCTAACTGAGTACATTTGATAAGTAAGCTTTTGAGAGTGCTAGCTCTCTTCTTCAGACATGGTGTAATACTAGAAACTGAAAATTCACACTATTTATACATACACAAGACATGGATCTTCAAAAGGATCTTGGAATAACAAAATGCAATATAAGTAGGGAAGTTATTTACAACAGGTCAGGAAATAAACAGTCTGTAAAATTTGTGGTGCGTGACAGAGGGATCAGTAATTCTTGCTATCTGTTTGTAATCAGGTGGTGATATGTGACCCTCACAGGTCATACATAGTGTGACATAAAGCTGGCATGAATATTAAGTCCAAATTGCAGAGTTTGAAATTTTTGCATTAACTTGTATTCCCATTCTTTCTTCTCCCTCTGCGTCTTAAAATGTCCCATTAAAACCACAACC
This sequence comes from Leptodactylus fallax, assembly GCA_947044405.1. Taxonomy (NCBI): domain Eukaryota; kingdom Metazoa; phylum Chordata; class Amphibia; order Anura; family Leptodactylidae; genus Leptodactylus; species Leptodactylus fallax. The sequence continues at coordinate 4,812,348 of CAMRHE010000078.1, forward strand.
CGCAAATCTTCAATAGAGTGGTTTTCTCTGGAGAAATGTGTGGCCACTGGGAGATCTGTTCTGCTGTTATTAATGGAGGCTCTGTGTGAGTTCATGCGCTGACTAAGTCTCTGGCCTGTTTCCCCCACATAGAGGCCTGTGACGATTATCACTAGAGATGAATTTTTATAGGGGGTGTGGTCGGGTGTTGGTATTGGTTCCCACGGTAGAAAGTAAATTTCTAGCCATATTGCAAGGGCCATATTAAATTATTGAAAGAGTGGGAGAAGTGAATTATAAGGTATACCAGCCGGGCAAGAAAAAGCCCGAACAAATATACCATATAAATTTACTAAAACCCTGGAAAGACAGGGAAACCTTGATATCCGTAGGTACCCTAAGCAAGTCTACTACTGAAGGGGAAATACTTCTGTCTAAGGCACAGAAACAAGAGAAGAAAGAATTTGTACAGAAAAATAATGATGTGTTTTCTGAGTTGCCTGGACGCACTAAAGTGATAGAACATGACATTGTCACCGAGCCACAGGTATGGGTTAATCTAAAACCGTACCGGATACCTGAAGCTCGGAGACAAGCCATATCTGAGGAGGTCAAAAATATGTTGGCACTTGGGGTAATTGAGGAGACCAGGAGTGACTGGTCCGATCCCATTGTTTTGATTCCTAAGCCAGATGTTACCATAACGTTCTGTAATGACTTTCGTAATCTGAATGAAGTGTCAAAGTTTGATACCTACCCGATGCCCAGAGTCGATGAGTTAATCGAGAGGTTGGGACATGCCAGATATTTCTCCACCCTCGACTTCACCAAAGGGTACTGGCAGGTGCCGCTCACTCAAAAGGCCAGAGAAAAAACTGCATTTATCACACCAGATGGGTTGTTTCAGTATGTGACTATGCCGTTTGGTTTACACGGGGCTCCAGCAACTTTCCAGAGGTTGATTGACAGAGTCCTTAAGCCCCATCGAAGGTATGCTTCAGCATATCTAAATGACATTGTCATCTTTAGTGCAGACTGAGAAAGTCACTTACCAAAAGTGCAGGCCGTACTAAATTCCCTCTGAGCAGCTGGTTTAACAGCCAACCCCAAAAAAATGTGCTTTGGGTCTGGAAGAGGCCCGATACTTGGGGTATATAATAGGAAAAGGGGTGATAAAACCCCAGGTTAACAAAGTGGAGGCCATTCAGAATTGGCCCCGACCCTTGAATAAAGAGCAGGTGAGAGCTTTTCTAGAAATTGTCGGATAATATCGCAGGTTCATCCCAAACTTTGCAACTATTGCAGCCCCACTGACAGATCAAACCAAGGGAACGAGTTCCATAATGGTCAAGTGGAGTGTCGAGGCTGACGGAGCATTCCAGGAGTTGAAGTCAGTTCTCTGTAAACAGCCGGTTTTGGTCACACCTGACTTTCAGAAAGAGTTTGTGGTTCAGACTGACGCCTTGGATGTGGGGTTAAGTGCAGTGCTGTCTCAAATGGTGGGTGGTGAAGAACACCCAGTCACCTACCTGAGCAGGAAGTTGACACCATCAGAAAAATACAGCATTGTGGAGAGGGACTGTTTAGCCATTAAGTGGGCCCTGGAATCTCTGAGATACTATTTACTGGGCCGACACTTAAAGTTGATCACTGATCACTCCCCTCTTTCATGGATGTGCCGCGCCCAGGAGAGAAACACCAGAGTAACCAGGTGGTTTCTGACCTTGCAAAAAAGTTTACAGTGGAACACAGGGCAGACAAGCTGCAGGGGAATGCCGATGCCCTATCCAGAACCCACTGTATGTTGGTCAGAAGTGTCCGCCCCTACAGGTCCGAACAAAGGGGGGGGGGGTATATGAGAAGGTGACGGGCAGAGTGCTGGAATCACGTTATATCTCCACCAGGTTTTTAACCTAAGTGTGGTCCAGTACGGGTCTGGAATAGGCCTCAGCCCAGCTGAGAGTCCTATTTTAATTACTGGCCCATAAAAGGCCTCAAAACCTGCACTTCAGGGCAGTCCCTGGGAGTAAGAGAAGATGGCTGGGGGCTGTCCCCTCTCTGAGCCTGGTTTATTTATTTTTGACATTTTTCAAATAAACCTGTTTGCACCAGACATTGTGTCCCTGTCTCTGACTGGTTGGGTCTGCACCTTTGCTGCTACCAAGCTACCTCCCCCACAGGGGATAGAAAATTATATTTTTATGTAAACTCCTATTGAAGTTGCACGCACAAAATTGGTTGGCGCATTTCTGTGATTTGGGCGTTTCTTTAACACCAGCACCTGTAAATATATACACACGTGGACAAAATTGTTGGTAATTCTTGTTTAATGAAAAAAAAACCCACAATGGTCTCAGAAATAACTTGAATCTGACAAAAGTAATAATATAGAAAAATTCTATGAAAATGAACAAATGAAAGTCAGACAACCATGCTTCAACAGAATTTTTAAAAAAAGAAAACTCATGAAACAGGCTTGGACAGAAATGATGGTACCCTTAACTTAATATTTTGTTGCACAACCTTTTGAGGCAATCACTGCAATCAAACGATTCCTGTAACTATCAATGAGACTTCTGCACCTCTCAACAGGTATTTTGGCCCACTCCTCATGAGCAAACTGCTCCAGTTGTCTCGGGTTTGAAGGGTGCCTTTTTCAGACGGCATGTTTCAGCTCCTTCCAAAGATGCTCAATAGGATTTAGGTCAGGGATCATAGAAGGCCACTTCAGAATAGTCCAATGTTTTCCTCTTTGCCATTCTTGGGTGTTTTTAGCTGTGTTTTGGGTCATTATCCTGTTGCAAGACCCATGACCTTCGACTGAGACCAAGCTTTCTGACACTGGGCAGCACATTTGTCTCTAGAATCCCTTGATAGTCTTGAGATTTCATTGTACCCTGCACAGATTCAAGACACCCTGTTCCAGATGCAGCAAAGCAGCCCAGAACATAACAGAGCCTCCTCCATGTTTCACAGTAGTGACAGTGTTCTTTTCAAGATATGCTTCATTTTTCTGTCTGTGAACATAGTAGGGAAAAAAAGTATTTAGTCCGCCACCAATTGTGCAAGTTCTCCCACTTAAAAAGATGAGAGGCCTGTAAATGACATCATAGGTAGACCTCAACTATGAGAGACAAAATGAGAAAACATATCTAGAAAATCATAGTCTGATTTTTTAAAGAATTTATTTGCAAATTATGGTGGAAAATATGTATTTGGTCACCTACAAACAAGCAAGATTTCTGGCTCTCACAAACCTGTAACTTCTTCTTTAAGAGGATTCTCTGTCCTCCACTCATTACCTGTAGTAATGGCACCTGCTTGAAATTGTTATCAGTATAAAAGATACCTGTCCACAACCTCAAACAGTCACACTCCAAACTCCACTATGATGAAGACCAAAGAGCTGTGGAAGGACACCAGAAACAAAATTGTAGACCTGCATCAGGCTGGGAAGACTGCATCTGCAATAGGCAAGCAGCTTGGTGTGAAAAAATCAACTGTGGGAGTAATAATTAGAAAATGGAAGACATACAAGACCACTGATAATCTCCCTTGATCAGGGGCTCCACGCAAGATCTCACCCCATGGGGTCAAAATGATCTCAAGAACAGTGAGCAAAAATCCCAGAACCACACGGGGGGACCTAGTGAATGACCTGCAGAAAGCTGGGACTAACGTAACAAAGGCTACCGCCAATAACACACTACGCTGCCAGGGACTCAGATCCTGCAGTGCCAGACGTGTCCCCCTGCTTAAGCCAGTACATATCCGGGCCCGTCTGAAGTTTGCTAGAGAACATTTGGATGTTCCAGAAGAGTATTGAGAGAATGTCATATGGTCAGATGAAACCAAAATAGAACTGTTTGGTAGAAACACAACTCGTCGTGTTTGGAGGAGAGGGAATGCTGACTTGCATCCAAAGAATACCATACCTAATGTGAAGCATGGGGGTGGCAACATCATGCTTTGGGGCTGTTTCTCTACAAAGGGAACTGGACGACTGATCCATGTACATGAAAGAATGAATGGGGCCATGTATTGTGAGATTTTGAGTGCAAACCTCCTTCCATCAGCAAGGGCACTGAAGATGAAACGTGGCTGGGTCTTTCAGCATGACAATTATCCCAAGCACACTACCAGGGCAACGAAGGAGTGGCTTCGTAAGAAGCATTTCAAGGTCCTGGAGTGGCCTAGCCAGTCTCCAGCTCTCAACCCCATAGAAAAACTTTGGAGAGAGTTGAAAGTCCGTGTTGCCCAGCGACAGCCCCAAAACATCACTGCTCTAGTGGAGATCTGCATGGAGGAATGGGCCAACATACCAGTAACAGTGTGTGCCAACCTTGTGAAGACTTACAGAAAACGTTTGACCTCTGTCATTGCCAACAAAGGATATAAAACAAAGTATTGAGATGAACTTTTGTTATTGACCAAATACTTATTTTCCACCATAATTTGCAAATAAATTTTTTAAAAAATCAGACAATGTGATTTTCTGGATTTTTCTCATTTTCTCTCATAGTTGAGGTCTACCTATGATGTCAATTACAGGCCTCTCATCTTTTTAGGTGGGAGAACTTGCACAATTGGTGGCTGACTAAATTCTTTTTTTCCCCACAGTAGAGCTGATGTGCCTTGCCAAAAATTTCGATTTTTGTCTCATCTGTCCATAGGACATTCTCCCAGAAGCTTTGTGGCTTGTCATAGAATTTTTATATATTATTACTTTTGTCAGATTCAAGTTATTTCTGTGACCATTGTGAGTTTTTTTTTTCATTAAACGAGGGGTACCAACAATTTTGTCCACGTGTGTATATGTGTGGTATGTATGAATTCCTCACATATTGCAGTTTATATGGTAAGTGCATTTTGTTTGCAGAAAGGGACTGTTTGAGCATGCACTTTAGTGGCAAATGTGAATTTTTGTGCAATTTTTGCTTACAATCTCTGTTTTCTGCAAAGTTGAATGAAGGTGGTTGTATATATGAAATATTAAGCTGTGTTTTTATAAACTGTATGCTGTGCAATCTCATAAAAGTTAGATTTTGGTATCACAGTCACAGTTTGCTAGGTGCAGTATAGATTTTTAACATATTAGTGAATAACAGCAAAATCTTGTTTGTCTTCTGTATCAGTGTTTTTGAGAGTACGAGCTTTTTTTTTCAAAAAATTGTGTTTGTCACAAAGTTACATGAGGGTGGATGTGGCTATTGATAACCCATTGAGACACATGTAATCTTCAGGTCATCTACTTTAAAAAAAAATATATAGGGTTTAGTGGTGCACTTACTTTCCATGGTGTGTAATCCCTACATTTTATAGGATGATACTTTTCTAACATTTCCAACTTCAAAGCAGATTTTTGCTCATTCCAGTTCTAGTAATTTTCTGAAGACATGTGCATGCAGGTTTAGGCCTTAGTGATATGAATGAACTCTGCAAATGTTGAACTCTTATTTTTAGGAGGTTTGGTGCACATAAATTTTTGTTTGGTTTCCACTTTTAGCAACTAATATACATTTATTTGCATTTTATTTTATAAAACATTCACTTTAAATCAAAATTGCATGAAGGTGCTTGTTCGCATACAGTACCAAGTGCCATTTTGACAATGCTTCAGGTGTCTACTTTAAGAAAATATATAGGTATGGGGGTGTTGGAGGATTTTCTTTAAAGTTGCAATTTAGGTTTGATTTGTCCATCTCAAAACTGTGAAAAATGCTCTGGCTACCGGATGTGCAAAATTTCCAGAGACCCCTGGCAGTGAAAGGGTTAAGGGACTTTCTGGATGCCATGTTTTTGCAGTAAATTGGATTTCCCCATGAAGTGATCCCATTTTGTAGGTACAATTTAGGGTCTCTGCAAACGTGACATAGCGTTTGCCAACGCCAACAATCTAAATCTGTGCTCCAGAAGCACATAGTGATCTTTCATATTTGCACCCTGTGAGGCAAGGTGAGTATAAGTGTTTGTTATTTTTAATCACTTCCCCTGGGCTTCTACTTATTATTCTCATTGTAAACTGTGCTGACAACCCTACAAGGTACTGTGATTAATTTATAATTCAATTTTGTACTGACAGACTCCTTTTATGTATGTTACCTTGGGTATACACTGCAGTTTGGGCACACAGCATATCACAGATGAGAAGGAGCGCTATGTGACTTTTGGAGTGCAGATTTAGAGGTTTGGTATCTGGACACCATGTCATATTTGCAGAGCCTCTAAGGTAACAGAAAAGTGGAATCCCCTTCGGGAGTGACCCCATTTTGAAAATTGCAACCCTCAAAGAATTTATCAAGGAGTGTAGTGAGCATTAATTTCCTAGACGTCAATGCATAGCCGACGGTGAAAAGTGAATATGTAAACTGTGCTGAGTACATTGGGAACACCAAATTCCCTATTGTTTTCCCAATAGCTCCTATGATTGGGGGGGGGGGTTCACTCTGGGGATCATTTCTGATGTCTTTTCCCTCATAAGCTCTAAATCTGGAGTGTACTCTGATATAAACTCCGCCAGCTTATACATTCCTTGCCACAGCCAGTTTTGTCCTAAAGATATGGTGATTTTTTTTTTTTTGTTGTCACATTGTATAAACTATAATTTTTTTATTTTATATAGCCAATCCTTACAGCCATATAAGGATTTGTTTTTTTGTGGAATGATATACATTTTATAATGACACCATTTTGGGGTGTCTATAACTTAACAAACTATTAATTATTAACACAATTTTATTAACTCTTTCTGGGTGGATTAAAAATAAATCAATTCTGGCATTGTTTTTTTAACATTTTAAATTTTTTTCCCTTCGTCATACAACTTAAATATGTTACTTTTATTCTATGGGTTGGAATGATTACGGCGATCACTTTTTATTCCATACCTTGTTAGGTGAGATATCGATGAATTGTTACTTGTAGCATTTTTTTTTTCCCTAGCATTCACTTACTTTTATTGTACAGTTTGCTATGAACGTGGCAATACTAAATATGTAGTGTTTTATACTGGGTTTTTTGTTTTATATTGTATAATGGAAAATGGGATATTTTATTGGTGGGATTTTATTTATTTAACCACTTCCATACCAGATGCTTTACCCCCCTTCTAGACCAGGCACATTTTCAAGTTTTTTATATATGCGGTTTTGAGGGCTATAACATTTTTATCATTTGCGTTATTCAACAAATTTCTGCGTCTTTTTTCGGTGACACATAGGGCTTTATTTTTGTTTTTATTTTTGCATGTGTGTTAATTTTTTTTATATCCGGGAAAATATAAGCAAAAGAGGAGGGAAAACGTGTCTGTTTTTCACTTTTAATTTTTTTTTTTTATTTAATAACACAAAGTGCTACTAAAAAACTTTTCAAAATAGTTTTTCCTCTCTGTTATGGTAATTTTTATTTTTGTATGGTGTTGTCGGGTGGGTCTATAACCTTTAATAAGGGCGTGTTATTGGCGTATTATTTTATTTTATTAATAATTTTATTTACTTTTTTTTTTTTTACTTTTCTTATACATTTTTTTTATTTTATTTTATTTTTTTACAGTGTGTCCCCATAAGGTCATAATAGACCTTTTGGGACATGTGATCACTTTTTTTTTGGGGGGGGGGAGGCTGATTTCCCCTGTAACTGGGGCTGGTACATTTAGCCCCAGTTGCAGGAGGAAAACAGACTCCTGCATGTTACTTGCACCTTACTACAAAGCTTATCTGGGTCCTGTAGGACCCAGCACCTCTTGCAGACACTGCACACAGCAGATTACATGACCGCCAGGTCAGAGGGCGGCCGCAAGATGGCGGCGCCCATAGTCCTGTATACAGCGCTCATTGAGCGCTGAATACACAGCGATCGGGGAAGGCAGGGAAGGTAATAAGCCTTCCCTGTCTTCTCTCTAGGAGCTCCGGCTGAAGTTACAGCCGGCTCCCAGTTTCAGAAGTTTTCCAGTTTTGTGTAGCTGCTGATTTCTGCTTGGACATACCCGTACGTCCTTGCAGATATAGACAACCACCACTTGGACGTATATACTCTATGGGCAGTATGGAAGTGATTAGTACTTGTAAAAAAAATTTTTTACCTTTTTTTTTGTCCCAATAAGGGACATGAATCAGTGATCTTCTGATTGCTGGTTCAGTGTTATACGCTCCAATACAGAAGTATTGGAGTGTATAATGGCAGTCAGCCTCTGCATATGAATAGTCTGACAAGCCTGCATAATCGATCCTGCACACAGACTGGGTAGGCAGATCGCAGATCCGTGGCCACGGAACTGGCCCCAGGCTGACGAAAAAGGATCACGTACCCCCCCCCCGGAGACAGAGCGGGAGTGCTGTAGAGGTATTGGGTTGCTATGACAACCCCTTAGGTGCCATAATCATGATTGACATAATAGTACATTATGGAAAGGTGTACCTTCCCGCACCATGATGTACTATTATCTCATCTAAATGTCACACAAGCTGAGCAGGTGACATCGAGAGCGGGTGTCAGCTGTAAGTAACAGCTGACAACTGCCTGTAACACCCTGCTGAACTCCGATCGCGGTGTTAACCTCTTAGATTCCGCGATAGGAGCTCAGCAGGGTGTTACAGGCCGTTGTCAGCTTTTACTTACTGGTGCAGGAAGGTACACCATTGCATAATATACTATTACATCATTTTGCAGGAATGGGTTAATCCCAGTGGAGAAAGTGTATTGGGTCTGGAGATACAATACATCTCAGGTTTTTAAAAAAATTCAAACCTGTCATCTTTGTCTATGTCTACTTGCTCAATAGGGGTAATCGTAAAAGCTCCAAAGTCACAATTGTTTGATAGTGCTACATGTCTAGATACTCAGTGTTTTACATATCCCTTGGTTACATTATACCTATGGTCATTAAGGTGGATTCTGAGAAAGGTGGAGGTCCTATCCACATACTGTAATCCACAATTGCATTCTAAAGATACACTATAAATTATTTTTTAAGGGTCCGAGCTCTCCAGAATGTTGTTTTGGGTCCTACCCTGTAAATAAGGGTCATTCAAAACAATAGGCCACTGTTCCTCCATAATTTGTCTAATGATTTTATGAGAATTATTGTAGGTGGTAATGAAGATATGTTGGAAATCTTTGCTCATACCTTTCTATTGGTTGTTAAGATTCAACTTGGGACAGAGATTGTCCTCTCACATACTGCCTCTATCCGTCTTGCTGGGTAACCCTTATTTCTACAGTAAAGCGGGCCCACATGATCTTAATTTTTAGAACAATTCCTCCTTATACATTTAACTTGACCAAAGGATACATTGGTCTTCTACTTTTTAGAGTGGCAACTATTAAAATTGAGAATACTATTACAATGTTCTTTCTTAAAAAATGTTTTCGTAATGATTGCATAATTTTCATGATTGAGTCATAAATCCAAATAGTCTTCTGATTCAGCGGATATCATTGATGTGAAGGACAGATCCCACATCAAACCTTTTTACAACCTCCCGAGTACCACGTCAAATAAAGATAAGATTGTTAATAAATCAACAATGTAGGACAATCTGTGACTGCCATTGTTTACTATAAGTATAAGAATTCTCAAATGCGCCCCCCCCATATAAAAATTGGCAAAGCGAGTGTCCATGGTTGTGCCGCATTTCTGTAGCTAGATCATTCTCGCAAACTGATGGGTGATTTGCCAACGTAGTACAGTGCCTTGCAAAAGTATTCATACCCTTTGAACTTTTTCACATTTTGTCACCTTACAACCACAAACTTAAATGTATTGTATTTGAGATTTTAAGTGATAGACCAACACAAAGTAGCACATAATTGTGAAGTGGAACCAAAATGACACGTTTTCAAAATTTTAAGAAAACCTGAAAAATCAAAGAAAAATCTGAAAAGTGTGACATACAAAAGTATTCAGCCCCCGTACTCTGATACCCCTAAATAAAATTCAGTGCAATCAATTGCCTTCAGAAGTCACTTAATTAGCTAATAGAGTCCAGCTGTGTGTAAGTTAGTCTCAGTATAAATACACCTGTTCTGTGAAGGCCTCAGTGGTTTGTTAGAGAACACTAGTGGAGAAACAGACCAAGGAACTCACCAGACAGGTCAGAGATAAAGTTCTGGAGAAGTTTAAAGAAGGGTGAAGTTATAAAAACATATCCCAAGCTTTGAGCATCCCAAAGAGCACTGTTCAATCCATCATCCAAAAATGGAAAAAGTATTCTACAACTGCAAACCTACCAAGGCATGGCCGTCCACTTAAACTGACAGATCGAGCAAGGAGAGTACTGGTCAGAGAAGCATCCAAGAGGCCCATGGTCACTCTGGAGGAGCTGCAGAAATCCACAGCTCAGGTGGGAGAATCTGTCCACAGGAAAACTAGAAGTCATGCACTCCAAAAATCTTGCCTTTATGGTAGAGTGGCAAGAAGAAAAACCATTGTTGAAAGAAAGACATAAGAAGTGCCGTTTACAGTTTACCACAAGCCATATAGGGTAGGGTACGTTTTAGGGATTCTAACTACGGAAGGGTTTAAATTAGGAGTTGTGATAGGCCTGTCTGAAAATATATGTCTTTAGTTTACACTTGAAGCTGTGGAAATTGGGGGTTAATCTAATAGTCCGGGATAGAGCATTCCAGAGAAGTGGTGCAACTCGGGAGAAGTCTTGTATACGAGCGTGGGAGGTTCTGATAATAGAGGATGTTAGTCTTAGGTCATCAAGTGAACGGAGAGTACGGATTGGGCGATAGACATAGATGAGGGAGGAAATGTAGGGAGGTGCAGCATTATGGAGAGCCTTGTGAATGAGGGTGATAAATTTATATTGTATTCTGTATTGGATAGGCAGCCAATGTAGTGACCGACACAGACCGGAGGTATCGCTGTAGCGTCTAGACTGATAGATGAGCCTGGCTGCCTCATTCAGGATAGATTGTAGAGGGGAGAGTTTAGTAAGGGGAAGACCGATTAGTAAGGAGTTACAGTAGTCAAGGCGAGAGTGAATCAGGGCAACAATAAGTGTCTTTAGTGTATTTGTGGTAAGGAAAGGGCGGATTCTGGAGATGTTTTTGAGGTGGAGATGACATGAGCGTGCGAGTGATTGGATATGGGGGGGTGAAGGAAAGGTCTGAGTCAAACAAAACCCCAAGGCAGCGGGCATACTGCCTAGGAGTTATGGTAAGGCCAGAGACTGCAATGGAGATATCAGGGAAAGATCTATTAGATGGTGGAAACAGCAGTAATTCAGTCTTTGAGAGATTCAATTTCAGATAGAGCGAAGACATGATATTTGAGACAGCAGAGAGGCAGTCACTGGTATTCTGTATTAGTGCAGGGGTGATGTCACAGGATGACGTATATAATTGGGTGTCATCAGCATAAAGATGGTACCGGAAGCCAAATCTAGTGATGGTTTGTCCAATGGGTGCTGTATAGAGGGAGAAGAGCAGGGGACCTAGGACCGAGCCCTGAGGAACCCCAACAGCAAGGGGAAGAGGGGAAGAAACAGAGCCCGCAAATGATACACAGAAAGTGTGGTGAGAGAGATAAGAGGAGAACCAGGAGAGAGCGTTGTCCGTGAGGCCCACAGAACGGAGCATAGTGAGGAGGAATTGATGGTCAACAGTGTCAAATGCTACTGAGAGATCTAGAAGAATAAGAGAGTAGTCACCTTTGGATTTAGCTGTCAGGAGATCATTGGAGACTTTTGAGAGGGCCGTTTCAGTAGAGTGCAGAGTGCGGAAGCCAGATTGTAAGGGGTCAAGAAGAGAGTTAGCAGAAAGATAGCGGATCAAATGAGAATAGACTAAGTGTTCCAAGATTTTGGAGATGAAAGGGAGGTTAGAGACAGGTCGATAGCAGCACAGGACGGGTCAAGGGAGGATTTGTTCAGTAGTGGGGTTATGACAGCATGTTTGAAAGAGAATGGGAAAATTCCAGAAGAGAGAGGTTAAATATTTTAGTAAGGTAAGTCGTGATGGCAGGCGACAGAGACTGGAGAAGGTGTGAGGGGAAAGGGTCACTACTGTAGGTTGTAGGGCGAAAAGAAGAAAGTAGCTGAGATACTTCCTCCTATGTAACAGGTTCAAAAGATGAGAATGAGCAGTCTGAAGTCCGGCCGGTGAGGGGGTCAGTGCCACCTAGGGATTGGGCAGTTACTTCCTGACGGATCTTATCAATTTTATCATGGAAATAAGTGGCCAGGTCATCTGCGCTAAGGTCTGTGAATGGCATCTGCACCTTGGGGGTGAGTAAGGAGTGAAAAGTTTCAAATAGCCTTTTAGGGTTACAGAAGAGAGAAAAGATGAGAGTTTCTTTAGCTAGGTGAAGGGCAGAATTATAGGTTTTAAGCATAAATTTAAAGTGGAGGAAGTCTGCAGGTGAATGCAATTGGCTCCACAGATGTTCAGCACACCTAGAGCACCGCTGAAGAAAACGCGTCTGTGGCGTGTGCCAGGGTTGCTGCCTCCTGCGTCTAACTTTTCGAGTGGAGGGGGGAGCCGCCTCATCCAATGCACTCTTAAGGGTTTCATTATAGTGACTGGTGGCCAGATTGGGACAGGAGAGTGAAGAGATGGGGGACAGAGAGGACTGTAGAGTATCTGAGAGGTGCTGGGTGTTAATAGCACGTAATTTCCTATATGTATGATAAGTAGGTGTGTCCTGTGAAGCAGAGAAAGCACTGATGGTGAAAGACAGAAGGTTATGATCAGAGAGTGGCAGAGAAGAGTTAGTAAATTTAGAAACTGTGAGGAGTCGATGGAAGACAAGATCAATGGTGTTGCCATCTACATGTGTGGTGGAAGAAGAAAGTTGTAAAAGACCAAAAGACGTGGTTATTGAGAGAAACTGTGAGGCAGCTGGGGAGATAGGGGTGTCAGTGGGGATGTTAAAGTCAGACTTGAGACTGAGAAGGAGATTCACCTTCCAGCAAGACAATGACCCTAAACATACAGCCAGAGCTACACTGGAATGGTTTAGATCAAAGAATATTCATGTGTTAGAATGGCCTAGGCAAAGTACAGACCTAAATCCCATTGAGCATCTGTGGTAAGACATGAAAATTGCTGTTCACAGATGCGGGGTTGAGCACAGGGGGGTGAACATGTCCAAGTGGGCCCCCAACTTGGACATGTTTGTATACCGATACTATCAGTATACGGTGAATGTATAGTGGTATATAGCGGCTCTACACAGGGTTCTGCAGACGATTTAGGTGAATACAGGGCAGTAACATTTAGTGACTTACAGGTGATGTCTCTGACTAATCCTTCACATTCCCCATCTCTTTCATCTGGACGGCCATGACCACTTCTTCCAGTCTCTGTAAAGTTTGTAACACAGACATCTTTAGCTCCTGTAGCACTTTGCACAGAAAGTTCGCAGAGGTTTCTGCTTCAATTATATCTATAGGGAAACCACTTTCATTTCCGTAGGTATAACTGACATTCTGCGATTTCCAAAACTGTGACTGTTTTGGAAATCGCAGCGTATCCGCTGTGCATATTTTACTGCAAAGTGGGGATGGGATGGGGGCCCCATGTGGTGAAAACCCACAGAAAAAAAAAAACAGTGGCATTTCAGCAAATCCCATCCACACATTGCGAAAAAATATGTGCAGCAGATGCACTGCAATTTCCAAAACTGTTGCGGTTTTGGAAATTGCAGCATGTCAATTATACCTACGGAAACGCTGGCAGTTTCTGTATAGGTGTATTAAAAACAAAGTCCACAGGGGAAACCTCTGCAGACCTTCTGTGAAAAATGCTGCAGGAAAAACCACGTTACTACCGCGGTTTTTCCTGCAGCGCATTTTTTTGCTGCAGCCAGCTACGTGGGGCCTTAGTCTTAATAAATCCCAAGTGCCACCTTAATTAAATTTACTGCCCCCTCATATTATGCCCCTGACATAACTGCACCTCTAATGAACCCTTATATCAATGACCACCCCCTTAATGTTCATATTGACTCCTAATATAAATGATGCCCCCTAATGGCCCCTTATATAAATAACCTCCCCCCTTGTATTCATAATGCCCCCAATAACCCTTATAAAAATGACCCCCCATTATCATAATGACCCCTATGATGATTCCTCCCTTTATAGTTATATTTCCCCCTCCTAACCACCCCTTATACTATTACATACCTTCCAACTTTCAAAAGACAGAAAGAGGGACAAAATATACGGCATGCTATGCGCGCCGTGGCAAATTTAGCTCCACCCACTTCTACATTGACTCCACCCATTCTTATCTATTTTTCCATGTGTCCCCACACAGTACAATGCTCCTACAGTAACCCTAACATTATATGCCCCCACATTATAATGTTCTCCTTCAATTGCCCCACAGTAGTAAGTCCCTCTCCTCGTGCCCCAGTTTAAACTGGCGGAAACTAGAGGGGGACATTAAACTATGGGGCAGTTGGAGGGTGACATTAAACAGTGGGGGTAGTTGGAGGGGGACATTAAACTGGGGTCAACTAGAGGCAGACATGTCCCCCTCCAGCTACCCCCTACGGTTTAATGTCCTCCTCCAGTTGCCCCCAGTTTAATGTCACCCTCCATCTGCTCCCAGTTTAATTGCCCCCTCCGACTACCACCAGCTTAATGTCCCCCTTTATCTGCCAGCAGTTTAATTGCCCCCTTCATCTGCCTTCAGTTTAACTGGACCTACATATGCCCACAGTTCCCCCCTCTTCCTCACACATACTGTCTCTCTGTCTCTTCGATCACTCTCTGTTCCCAGCTTTCTGTGTAACATCACAGTCTGTCCCGCAGTATCCAGAATAGCTCCGCCCACACAAGAGTCTGATCACATGGTCATGACGTCATCAAAGGTCCTTTACCCACTAGGATTTAGCATCTACCCTTTACACTACCCTAATAAAGTTTAACAGCAAAACACTTCAGGGACATAGCGGGACTAACTGTAAGCTATGCGGGACCGCGGGACAGCTAGGCTTCTAATATACCCACAAAAAAAAAAGTCTTACTCACCTACCTGCGATTCTGATGAATGGAACCGCCACTTCCTCACTGTCCACACACAGGACGTCTGTGTCTGAGTACAGGCGGCGCGATGTTGTGACGTCACAACATCGCGCCGCCCGTGCTGAGAAGTGGACATTCGTCTGTGGTCTCAGCATCTTGTAAACCGCAGGTCTGTATTGGCTTGCAGTTTACAATACTGTTAAGTTGCAGGAAGTGTTTTAACTAGATCGGTGTCTGCAGACACCGATTATTCTTTCAGAATATATATTACAAAGTTTCACCTGCACTATTTAGTTATTAAAAGTTGTTTTGTAATTGAGGTACACCTTACACTGCTGGGCCAAAAGCTCTGCCAACAGCTGTTCTTCCCAATTCCTCCACATACTTGCAG
Organism: Leptodactylus fallax; assembly: GCA_947044405.1. Classification (NCBI taxonomy): domain Eukaryota; kingdom Metazoa; phylum Chordata; class Amphibia; order Anura; family Leptodactylidae; genus Leptodactylus; species Leptodactylus fallax. The sequence goes on from CAMRHE010000078.1 coordinate 4,827,699, forward strand.
ACTTGACTGTGCCAAATATTTTTATGTTTCAGTAAGGAGAGGGAAATAAGCTGCTGTCAAACCGGTTTGGCAACAGATTATCTCACCCTTGAACAAATTCCTTCATTTTGAAGTTTATTGTGTATAAAAATGATTTTCTTAGTTTTAATCGATAGAAAGTAAACACTGTGATCCACAATCACATGGAACATAAGCCCAATAAAAGTACAGAGATAAGCACGCTGATCTAGCAGAACTGGGAAATGCACATAGTTGATGCACACAGATGCATTGCAGGTTGGTTTCCAATATCAGTGCACTTTATTATTCTATTGTGATTATAGGTGCTGTACTTGACCCAACTTTTTATGACAACTTTCATGGTGCATAAGAACCTTGAACTGATGCAGAAGTTAATGATAAGGATGTGCAGTAGATTAAGCTAAAGTGCATGTTTAAAGTGCTGTTCCAGGCAAAAATGGACAACCCTTTTAACTTTTAAATCAGCTGGGGACATGGAAAAAAATAAAAAAATGCACACTCACCGGTCCCTGATGCTCCGGTGTCCTCCCGATACGTCCTGTGACTGCTGAGGCCAATCAGTGGCTTCAGCGGAACTCCGGAAGAGACCTGGGAGAAGCCACCACGGGGAGGACACCGGAGCATCGGGGACAAGTGAGTGTGCATTTTTTTTTTTAATGCCCCCAGCTGATTTAAAAGTTAAAAGGGTTTTGCCTGGACAACCCCTTTAACATAGACCACCTATAATGACATATTTTATATATATTGTTGACAAGCCATATTACACACTTCCATTATTCAATGTTCCTGCTAGTTATGGGAGTTATTTCAATAAAAGTATGATTGTACACACACTTAACTGATCTCCAATTTGGTTTAGGATTTCGATTTGTCTTGAAGCCAATTCAAAACAATATCACAACATGCTAAGAAAAGGTTTTAAATGGTGCAACTCAACATTGCCCACTGGGTGCACACACATAGACACAAATAGGATACTTAGCATATAATGTGATATCTTGTCATAAAATCATGTTGTTTAGAAAAGCTGCTTAACTTAACTATCTGGACATGTGCAACCATGAAAACACTGTTTGAAACTAATTTATCCATAATTGATAACAACGATAGAAAGATAGATAGATAGATAGATAGATAGCTATAACAGATAGATATATGACTAAACATATTAGACCAATGCTGAGGTCATCCTATGCTATTTACATATCTAGTTTGTCTGTTGTGTTTTCTTAATAGAGTTACAACATTGCACAGTTTCTCCAAAATTGAATGTATATGAGGGCTTGTGTTCATCATCTCCCATGCAGTTACAAGGTCAAAAGACACCTCAACCTGTTCCACGTCAATTGAAAAAAACCCCAGTTTCTGCACCACCTGGTAAAGTTATTTCATTTAGTATTTGCATCCACTAATGTCTCTGTAGATTGCTCTGTGTTGTTCACTACTGGCTACTAATATCAATAATATACTTCTAATGCAATATTTAAAGAGGTTGTCCGGGCAAATAAATTATTTTAAAAATAGGACAGGGAGATGAAAAAATGAAAAAAAAAAAATCATACTCACCTGTCCAAAGTGCCTTCTTGCTGTGAAATTTCTTGCTGACTGTGACGTCCCGTTTCCCTTCCGCTGATTGGCCTCAGTAGTCATGTGAATGTTGAGGCCAATCAGCAGCCTCTGGAAGGGATGTCCCCGGTTCTCTACCTGAGGCCACTGATTGGCCTCAGCGGTCATGTGTGTTGGGTACTTTTGCCGGAAGACAACAACGGAGATGCAGGACTGGACCATGCGGGGAGGCATCAGAGCACCAGGGAAAGGTGAGTATGATTTTTTTACATTTTTTTCACCTCCCCCGGCCCAATTAAAAATTAATTTAGGTATCCATTTTTGCTCGGACAACCCCTTTAAGCTGTCTAGCCAAGAGCTTTGCCAACAGCCCAAATTCTCCGTGTACTTGCTCAATTGCCCAGGCTAAGTTTGTATGTGTTTCATTGGGGAGATGGGAAAAAGTCGTTGTGAAACCTGGTTGGCAATGTTTCAAATGAATACCTTGACTAATTGTTATTTTCCCCATCATTGCAGGTGTCAGGAAGAGTCAGGTTACTTACTTACAGTTCTCTTATGTTCTAGTGAATAGATAAATATATATAGATACATATAACCCCAATTCCAAAAAAGTTGAGACGCTGTATAAAATGTAATGAAAACAAGAATGCAATTGCTTGGAATTCTCATATAACCATATTTTATTCACAATAGAACACGAAACACATATCAGAAGCTGAAAGTTATTTCATTTTTATTTGAAAAAATGAACTCATATAGAAATTGATAGCAGCAACACATCTGACAAAAGTAGGAACAGGTTTAACAAAATGCTGGAAAAGGAAGTGGTACTAATGAAGAACAGTTGGAGGATCAATTTTCAACTCACATGACTGTATGAAAAGAGCATGTTAGAGCAGGGATCCCCAACCACCGGTCCGCGGCTCGGCTGTTGGGGGTCTTTTGCCGGTCCGCGGGTCGGCAATCTGGCCACAGTGTTGTGGCTTTTAGCTCTATATCTGGCGTTCTGCCCTCCGATCCCTGCCGGGCCGTGGCAAAAAAAGGTTGAGGACCGCTGTGTTAGAGAGGAAAGAAAGAAAAGATGGTCTCAAAGAAAAAATGGTCAGAGGTTCACCAGTCTGTGAATAACTGCAGAATTTCAGAAAACTGTTCCTCAATGTAAAATTGCAAAGACTTTGGATATTCCACCATCTACATTATATACCAGTATCAGAAGTTTCAAAGAAGGTCATGCAACACACACAGCAGCAGTTAAGTTTTATGAAAGCACTGGAACTGACAGTATGGTAAATGCAGTACAGTGCAGGTCTGCAAAGAAATTGAGGGATTTGGTGTGCGGTTTCAATAGAAACAGAGGCGTAGCTAGCGGGGGGTCAGAGGTGGCGGCTGCCCTGGGCCCACTGAATTTGTGGGGGCCCACCCCGGGGCCGCCATTAATACATCCTTTATTTCTAACTAGATCAGTGTCTGCAGACACCGATCTAGTTAAAATGTAACCTGAAACTTAACAGTATTGTAAACCGCAAGCCAATACAGGCTTGCGGTTTACAAGACACCGAGACCACAGACGATGTCTGCTTCTCAGCACGGGCGGCGCGATGACGTCACAACAACGCGCCGCCCGCGCTAAAGAAACAGATGTCCTGTGCGTGGACAGGGAGGAAACGCCGGTGGCTCCATTCATCAGCATCGCAGGTGACTATGACTTTTTTTTTTAGCTTAGTTGTGGGTATATTAATAGAATAAGGGGTGGTTAGGAGGGGGGAAATATAACTATAAGGGAGGATTCATTAGGGGGCAGTATCATTATGACGATGGGGGGGTCATTTATATAAGGGTTATTAGGAGGTATTATTAATACGAGGGGGAGGTTATTTATATAAGGGGCCATTAGGGGGCATCATTTATATTAGGAGGCATTATGAACATAAGGGGGTGGTCATTCATATAAGGGGTCATTAGAGGTGCAGTATTTATGTCAGGGTGAGTCAGGGGCATAATATGAGGGTCAATTAATTTAATTAAGGTGGCACTTGGGTTTTAATAAGACTAAGGCCCCACATAGTGGGCTGCAGAAAAAAAGTGCTGCAGGAAAAACCGCAGTGGTAACATTGTGGTTTTTCTCGCAGCACTTTTCACAGAAGGTCCGCAGAGGTTTCCCCTGTGGACTTTCTGATTTCAATAGACCTATATGGAAACCGCCAGTGTTTCTGTAGGTATAATTGAAATGCTTCAATTTCCAAAATCGCAACGGTTTTGGAAATCGCAGTGCATCTGCCGCACGTATTTTTCCGCAATGTGTGGATGGGATTTGCTAGGTGTAAAATGCCAGGTTTTTTTCTGTGGGTTTTCGCCACATGTGGCCCCTATCCCCACTTTGCAGTATAATATGCACAGCGGATACGCTGCGATTTCCAAAACAGACGCAGTTTTGGAAATCACAGCATGTCAATTATACCTACGGAAATGCTGGTGGTTTTCCTGCAGATATAATTGAAGCAGAAAGTCCGCAGAGGAAACCTCTGCGAATTTTCTGTGCAAAGTGCTGCAGGAAAAACCGCGATGCGTCGCCGCTGCGTTTTTTCCCGCAGCTCTTTTTTGCTGCAGGACACCACGTGGGGCCTTAGCCTTAAAGAGGACCTTTCACGTCCTCATGTATATGCTGTTTTACATGAATTCAGCGCACTGCCGGCTTTCCCGGTATGTGCCCTGGGGCTGGAAATATCGGCGCTCTTAGTTTCATGGTTTACTGTCAGAAAGGCGTTCCTGACAGTCTAGCTGCGCTGTGAGGAACGCCCTCCCTGACAGTTCTCGTTCATAGACTTGTACTGGGGGGGCGTTCCTTACTGCCCGGCGATGACGCCGATATCTCCAGCCCCGGGGCACATACTGGGAAAGCCGGCAGTGCGCTGAATTCAGCGTGCTGTTGGCTTTCTATCGGTATGTAAAACAGCATATACATGAGGACGTAAAAGATCCTCTTTAAGGAGTTTTCCAGCTCATTTTTATTGATGGTCTATCCTCAGAATAAAACATCAATAAGAGATAAGTGATTCCCCACTGATCAGCTGTATGAAGGGGCTATGGCGCCTGTTTATATCACATGCTGTCTGTTTATAGTGACCGTGTGATGTAATTACAGCCTTGTCACATAGACGTGTATAGGACGAGGCTGTAGTTACATTACATGGCCGCTATGAAAAGAATGACACTGTGTAAACAGAGAAGGGGTCACGGCGCTTACACAGGTACCATGGTTCATTCAAACAGCTGATCCTGGGGGTCCGAGGTATTGGAACCCCAATAATTAATTTTCCTTTTTTTTCCTTTTTAATTAGGAAACATCTGGGGCATTATTAATAAGGGGCACTATTTAAAGGGGTGCACAGGGATGTTATTAACGTAAAGATACACTTGGGTTATTCATTATAGGGGGTTATATTATATATTTTATAATTGGGGTAGCAGCAGGATGGGGGCTTTGAGTAGGTGGGGACAATGTGGGTCAGGTGCCTGGAAAAGTGAGGAGCCAAAGATGTCTGTGTTGCAAACTTTACAGAGAGTGGAAGAAGTGGTCATGGCCGTCCAGATAAAAGAGACGGGGAATGTGAAGGATTAGTCAGAGATGTCACCGGTAAGTCACTAAATGTTACTGCACTGTATTCACCTAAATCGTCTGCAGAGCCCTGTGTAGAGCCGCTATATACCACTATAGGCTCACCGTATACTGATAGTATCGGTATACGAACAAATCCAAGATGAGGGCCCACTTGGACATGTTCGCCCCCCCCTGTGCTGAATCTCTAGCTACGCCTCTGAATAGAAAGCATTTGGCACATTATGAAACAAAAAATATGGAAAAAAAGACTCAGAACTGTTGAGCAGCTGGAATCCTACATGAGACGGGAATGGGACAATAGTATTCTCCAAAAACTCAAACAAATGGTCTCCTCACTTCCCAGACACATACAGACTATTGTAAAAAACAGATGGGTGGCTACACAATGGTAGACATGACCCTTTCCCAACTTTTTTGAGATATGTTGCTGCCGTCACTTTCTAAATGAGTTAATGTTTTCAAATGAATAACATATGGTTAATGAGATTTCCAAATCATTGCAATCATTGCTTTTAGATAAAGAATGAATACAGAGATAAAAAGCAGAATTTTATTGATATCACTTTGGCTATTTACACTAACACTAATGTGTTTATGTTGCTTTGTTAAATATATTATATTAACTGCTATATTTTACTGCATTCCCTTTTGCTGTATTTACTACTTAAAGAGAATATGTCACCAAGTACTTAACACTGAATGCCATACATAATTTAATATTCCCTTTGCTCCTGATCAGTTTGGCATTTTTATTTTTAAAATCCGCTCCCCATTCAAAAGATATGGCCCCAAACATGATCACAGAACTGCAAGGTTGGCATCACCTGCCACTATCCTTCCTAGATCGGTGCTATCTGGTGAAAATGGTAAATTTCCCAAAACTACTCTATCCCCTCCAAATTATTCCGCTCTTGCTTAAACATTCTGATGTAATGATGCATTTCAAGGGGCTACATTAGCTTTTATCTGGAAAGTGACAGTGCATCGTGTAGCTGGAGACAGAAAGGAGTATTGACTTATGCACACCTCCATCTAGAAGAGATGAGACTACTTACCTTTCAGGAACTGCAAAACAAACACAATACTTCCCTAGCTAACTTCTTACAGTTTTTCCAACTTAGAAGCTTCTGCTTGCATCGCCTACAGTAGACCCGCTGAAAAACAAATAATAACCCCATGGATAATTTGATTGGCTCCTGACCCAAAACACCATACCCTCTCCTAGTTATATGTGACCATAAAATCAATCCGAGATCGCTCTAGCATTGAAAAATCATTTAAAGGTTGGGCCAAATTCTTCCCGAGAGATGACCTTGCTAAAAAATTGCTGGAAGGTGGGCTAGAGTTAAAAGATCTGTTCCTAGCGAGTCTTGGAAGGAATCCCATTTTAGACTGTTACACCAGGCGATTTATGCTTTTGACATACCTGCACATCCAAGCATGTCAAATCGACTACTGCATTGCCCTAAATTTCCCCTGGTAGGGGCGGATTTGTGGTACTGCCTCTGGGGGTACCCATAGGTGCCCTGTTTTTGGAAAGAGATGACCCGATGGATATGGTAAACATGGAGGTTGACCATCATAGATAACCCGCTATTGATATTATTTAATTTCTACCCTGCGGGCCTACCAGTTCCCCAGGTGGTAGATGGGGCATTGCTAGTGGCTTTGTGCTGCTTACTGACGAATTGGCTGCTCCCAAGGGTACCAACCAGGGCAAAGATTAACAGTCAGATGCGACTCTTCCTAGATATGGATGTAAAAAGGGGCATGCGGTGAGCAAGAGGATGCATGATGGTAGTGGTAGTGCAGGGCTGATGGCGGTAGTAGTCACAGTTGTCTCACTGGCCTGAGTGGTCTACAACCCTGTTCCCCTGTCACACACATGGACCTCTTTCAATTCAGCTGTTACCTTTCTGCAGAGCACAGGCTGGAATGACTTCTGCAACAAAGAGTCCAGTAACAACGGTTTTAAAGAACTTTACTAGGAACACCTCTTGTAAGGCAAAGTACATATATCACAGTCTCTTTGGTAGTAAAGGGCAGTACAGCTTTTACATTTCTTACAAATAGTTGCAGTACTTCAGTCACAGTCCCATATATCCTCGGTAATAGCAGGTATGCAGATTCTGAGTACGTAATAGTTAATGTGTACACGGTCCTGTGCAGCTTTAGCTCTACCGTGGGAGATATAACACACTGTGCAATGTGATGCAAGAGAGTACTTACAGGATAGGTGCTAGAGCAATGCCCTATCGCAGGGTGCTAAAGCGCTGATTCAACGACGTGGAAGCCGCTTAGGTTAGATCCAGCTGGGGAACCCATGAAAAGCGTGGATCCAGGCAGAGGACTTCTTTATCCAACAGGTTATTTCTCTGGCTTAGGCTGATAGAACAGGGTTAGGTTTTTAGATGATCTCCCAGGTGTGGACCGGCAGGAGTTCAGTAGTTGGGATGGACTGGTAGCTGTATATAGCCCATGTGAGGGTCTTACCAACTTGGAGCAATGCTGGCAGACATGTGCACTGGCTGGAGGCCAGGCTGAGACTTCATTTTCAACAACCTCTTCCTGTGCAGGCAGGGGCTGGACTAGGGACTTGTCTCTGTTTGCCCCAGAAGCAGCGTGTGCTTCTATAGGCTGAGAGCAAAACATGTGACTGAAGCAGCGGAGACTAGACATGTGAGTTTGCAGAGTTAAGACAAGGTACAAAGCTAGTTAACCCTTACACTGTTGCAGACATTCCTCAGTGTATGCTAAGTAATGCAGTAGAATACAATATACAGCACACAATAAAAAGGCTGACATGAGAAATTACCACCTGACAAAATACAAGATATTATGGCGGCATAATGACGATTTAAACAGAACGTTAACATCCCGTTCTGGGACACTGCATGGACAGGATGGATACTGAACGATCCAAAGACAGACAAACTAAATCCTTTTATTACAAAATGGAAAATGTATTTATGCTCACACTTCACGTCCGAAAGGATAAAATCCCTGATGTTACCCTTTAGATATACATCATGTTACCTACTCAAAAGGGCAAGGCGGGAAGGCTCTGCATCAATTGATCACACCTTGCGGGATGCTTCCTAGCACTGTTCTTGTCCTACAGCCATCTGGGCTGGGTGGTGGGGTCTGTTTTGTCTTATTTTGTTTTATTGTATTGCCTTGATTATTTAGTTTTTCTTGTACATTTAATTTTTTTTTCTGTATCATCTACTACTATCTAACCCAGAAAGGGAAAGGTTCGCAATGACTTTGTACATTAATGGACAATCAGCATGCTACATTGTATACTTCACAACGCATACTTTGTAACATCAATTTGTGATGTTTTTCTTTTTAACTAATAAAAATATTTTATAAAAAAAAAAAAGATATGGCCCCTGGAAGATTCCATGTAAATTAGCTCTTATTCCTCAAGTGGGTAGGAACCCTTTATGTTCTATGAGAAATACAAATACATATAATCTTCCAGGGGCCATAACTTTTGAATGGGTGTACTGATTTTAAAAATAAGAACACCAAATTGATCAGGAGCACAGAAAGTATTAAATGATGTATGGCACTCAGTATTCTGTAGTTGGCGACAGATCCTCTTTACACTTCTCAAGTATTCAGTTACACATGTAAATTTCTCTACTCTTGTTCCAAATCAGTATAAATATACAGTAAGACTATTAAAGTACCGATAGTGGACAGAACTACTATTGAATGATCAGTGGCCCCCCTCTGGAAACTGTAATGACTACCACATTGCTAGTCTCACATACTGTAATAGATTTTGCATATTTAGCCTGTGTTTTTCTTTTTAGGATCTGAGGAGCTACACTCTAGGCTTTCTCTCTTGCTGCCAACAACTCCTGTGCAGTTAGATGGCAGAAGGGCACCTCCACCTGTTCCTCGTCGCAAAAATATACCTACAGATTTAGGTACAGTGGAGAATATTTGCACAAAAAATTGCTATGAGCTGGTGTACATTTTCCCACCTGGCGCCTCATTTATGCATGTACCTTGCCATAAATGAGGTGCACCCTCTGGCAGCGATGGGGTTATGAAGACTGATTTGATATCCAGTGAATCCCAGTGATTTTATATTAAATAACCAAACAATGTTCCTGTTGATTGAAGATTAGACTTATAATAGTGTCCAATCGTAAAAAACTCCATGTTATGCACCAGTGTTTGACACCAGCTGAAATTGTACTTGCTCCATATTTAGAAAGCTGGCCGCTATGTATTGCATGTTTTACTCATGGTCACATTTACCAATGTGGTCTCATTTGTTTAAAATTTATGATGGATTATAATGTGCATTAGACAAGCTATGGTCTTCTGATTCCACTTATTTTAGGATTATCAAGCACCTTCTCACTTAATACTGTGCATCATGCCACCAGTGGAGGCCAATCTGAGCAGCCAACAACCATCATCTGTTGTACCACAGAAAACAGCCCACCACCTGTTCCAGACCGCGAGAAGAAACCTTCAATATATAAATCACCTGGTAAAATGACTTAGGAAGATAGAAATTCCTCTCTATGGTCAACATTTTATTTTAGTGGATATTTCTATGGCAATGCATGTCCACAGTACTATAGGTCTGCTGTATTATGGTGATATTTCTTTAAGATTGTGATCATAATGAATGGTTCTACTCACACTAGTCTTCAACTGGCAGGGACATAGCCATAGGAAAGGGAAAGCTAGTAATTACACCGAGTTCTGATGTCTGATGGAGCAAGAGGCCCCTCTGTACATAAGACACCAGTATGTACATGGTAGGTAGCAGTGGTGTAACTAAAGTCTTGTGGGCCCCGGTGCAAACTTTTGTCCGGGGCCCCCTACCCCCTCCGTACAGCAAATTCTTGATAGTGATGGTTACGGGACCCCAAACAGTATAATATGCTCGACAGTGGCCCCCACACAGCATTATATGCTCCACAGAGGCCCCCATACAGCATTATATGCTCCACATTGTTCCCCCCCACACACAGTATAATATGCTCCCCATAGTGACCCCGCACAGTTTAATAAGCTCCACACATTGGCCCCAACCTGTATTATATGCTCCCTACAGTGGTCCCCACCAAGTATTATATGCTTCCCACAGTGGCCCCCACCAAGTATTATATGCTTCCCACAGTGGCCCCCACCCAGTATTATATGCTCCACAGTGGCCCCCACACAGTATTATATGCTTCCAACAGCCCCCCTCCACTCCGGTGTTGTTGTTATACTCTGGGGTCTCCTCAGACCCCAGAGTATAATAATCGGTGGCCCAGGGAAGGTGATTAAAAATAACAAACATTCATACTCACCTTGCCTTACCTTTCCTTGGCATCCTCGCTCCATCCTGCCGTCTTCAGCATCTTCAGGCCCTCTTCCGACATCGCTGCTGAGGCCTGTGATTAGGCCTCAGCGGTCACATGGGGGTGCACTGATGTCATTACGCGGCCGTGCCCCATGTGACCGCTGGGGACTAATCACAGGCCTCAGTCACATGACGGAAGAGCGCCGGAGAGAATGCTGTGCCCAGGAGAGATGAGAATATGTATGTATTGTTTTCAGTCACCTTCCCTGGGTGCCCTGCCATCTATTGGATAAGGGCCTGGCAATATGCCAGGGCCCCTTTCCAATAAAAGTATGTATAGCGGTCGGGGAACCAGGCTTTCCCCGACCACTATCATAGTGGTCCAGGGCCCGGCCATCTCCAGCTGGCAACGGGCCCCATACCCTGCCGGGCCCATTCGCAGTCGCACCCCCTGCGACCGCGATCGTTAGGCCACTGGTAGGTAGGTGCCCTATTACAGATTTTGAAAGAAGTATACGCTCTTGACACAGCACAACACAGTAATAGAAATGTTATTCTTCTACTCTGTACCAAATAGTCCAAATTTAATTTAAGAATGGGTATGAGTGAATATGAAGGACATAGTTGATGTGGAAGGGGTACAGAGATTAGCGGTCTCATGTATAGAAGTAGTGTTGGTGTTCTGCTCAGTAATCCATCTAGTGATTTATTCAGCACATACAGTCATGGCCAAAATTTTTGATAATGATACAAATATTAATTTTTACAAAGTCTACTGCTTCAGTTTTTCTAATGGCAATTTGCATATACTCCAGAATGTTATAAAGAGTGATCAGCTTAACAGCAATTACTTGCAAAGTCAATATTTGCCTAGAAAATGAACTTTATCCCCCAAAACACATTTCAACATCATTGCAGCCCTGCCTTAAAAGGACCACCTAACATCGTTTCAGTGATTGCTCCATTAACACAGGTGTGGGTGTTGATGAGGACAGGGCTGGAGATCAATCTGTCATGATTAAGTAAGAATGACACCACTGGACACTTTAAAAGGAGGCTGGTGCTTGCCATCATTGTTTCTCTTCTGTTAACCATGGTTATCTCTAAAGAAACATGTGCAGTCATCATTGCACTGCACAAAAATGGCCTAACTGGGAAGAGTATTGCAGCTAGAAAGATTACACCTCAGTCAACAATCTATCGCATCAAGGAGAGAGGTTCCATTGGTGCCAAAAAGGCTCCAGGGCGCCCAAGAAAGACCAGCAAGCGGCAGGACCGTCTCTTAAAAGTGTTTCAGCTGCGGGATCGGGCTACCAGCAGTGCAGAGCTTGCTGTGGAATGGCAGCAGGCAGGTGTGAGTGCATCTGCACGCACTGTGAGGCGGAGACTCTTGGAGCAAGGCCTGGTCTCAAGGAGGGCAGCAAAGAAGCCACTTCTCTCCAGAAAAAACATCAGGGACAGACTGATATTCTGCAAAAGGTACAGGGAGTGGACTGCTGAGGACTGGGGGAAAGTCATTTTCTCGGATGAATCCCCTTTTCGATTGTTTGGAACATCTGGAAAACAGCTTATTCGGTGAAGAAGAGGTGAGCGCTACCACCAGTCTTGTCTCATGCCAACTGTAAAGCATCCTGAAACCATTCATGTGTGGGGTAGCTTCTCAGCCAAGGGAATCGGCTCTCTCACAGTCTTGCCTAAAAACACAGCCATGAATAAAGAATGGTACCAGAATGTCCTCCAAGAGCAACTTCTCCCAACCGTCCAAGAGCAGTTTGGCGCTCAACAATGCCTTTTCCAGCATGATGGAGCACCTTGCCATAAAGCAAAGGTGATAACTAAATGGCTCAGGGAACAAAACATAGAGATTTTGGGTCCATGGCCTGGAAACTCCCCAGATCTTAATCCCATTGAGAACTTGTGGTCAATCATCAAGAGACGGGTGGACAAACAAAAACCAACAAATTCCGACAAAATTAAAGCATTGATTCTGCAAGAATGGACTGCTATCAGTCAGGATTTGGTCCAGAAGTTGATTGAGAGCATGCCAGGGAGAATTGCAGAGGTCCTGAAGAAGAAGGGTCAACACTGCAAATATTGACTTGCTGCATTAACTCATTCTAACTGTCAATATAAGCTTCTGTTACTCATAATATGAATGCAATTATATTTCTGTATGTGATAAAAACATCTGACAAACACACATAAAAACCAAAGGGCAGCAGATCATGTGAAAATATAATATTTGTGTCATTCTCAAAACTTTTGGCCATGACTGTACAATCCATCTAATTGTCTACTACAAAAAAATCTATAGGTCATACCCAATGCCCATAATGTATTTAGTATTCTTTTATAAGCTATTATACCATTGAGTGTTCTATTCCACACAGATCATCTAGCCCTTACAAAGGTTTAGCTACAGCAGAAAATGGCAATGAACAGCCTCCCTCTTTCTGGAGGACCCAGTCTATCTGTTTTACCTATTAATGATAGTTTTCATCCCTAAACTGATTATTTGTAACAAACTTGATACTCTTCACATGAAGTGTTTCTAGTGCTAGTCTTCATACTTCTTGGGTGGTTTAATTGCTCTTTATATAATGTCTGTGTTTTATGTTCAGCATCATAATCCTCTGCTAGTGGCATAGCTATAGGGGTTATAGTGGTTGCAGTTGTGACCAGGCCCATAAGCCAGGGGTCCCAAAGGTCTCACACACCACATTTAGGCTGATTGCGCTTCTTCAATCTCCTTTGACGCCTGGCAGCCTATGTATCCTAAATCCGCACCCCCCCCCCACCCCTCCACCCTGCTCTCTGCACTATATGCAGAGAGATATATGCAGTTATGTTTTAGGTAGATATGTAAATTATTACAGGTGTGGTCTGACTAGACACTGGGTCTTGCCATAATAAAGTGCAAAAGTGCTTCCCCTACTGTGCTATAAAAGGCACTTAAAGGACCATGATATGCACCAGTGCTTGACACCAGCTGAAACTGTACTGGCACCATATTTAGAAAGCTGGCCACCATGTATTGCATGTTTTACTCATGGTCACATTTACCAATGTGATCTCATTTGTTTAAAATTTATGATGGATTATAATGTGCATTAGACAAGCTATGGTCTTCTGATTCCACTTGTTTCAGGATTATCAAGCACCTTCTCAATTAATATTGTGCATCATGCCACCAGTGGAGGCCAATCTGAGCAGCCAACAACCATCATCTGTTCTACCACAGAAAACAGCCCACCACCTGATCCAGACCGCAAGAAGAAACCTTCAATATATCAATCTGGTAAAATGACGTAGAAAAATAGAAATTCCTCTCTATGGTCAACATTTTATTATAATGGATATTTTCATGACAATGCATGTCCACAGTACTATAGGTCTGCAGTATTATGGTGGTATTTCTTAAAGATTGTGATCATAATGAATGGTCATTTTGTTGAATTGCCTGTCATCTAGGCTCCTGACCGAGATCTTAGGCCTGTTGCACATGACCGTGTGCTTTTCCGCAGCCATGAATTAAAGGCACGGGCAGGGAATGTAGGACACGCGGATGTCACCCGTGTGCCGCCCGTGCACAAGCCGTGCTTCCGCAGCCCCTTTCATTAAATGAATAGGAGCCACAGAAGCAAGGGCCGTACAATAGGACAGGAATAGGACCTGTTCTATATTTTGTGGCCCGGACTGTCAGCCCGCGCACGTCACCATGTAATTCATGGTCATGTGTAAGGGCCCATAGAAATGAATGGGTCAGTGTGCTATCCGTAAAATACACAGATAGCACACTGATCACGGCCATGGTCGTCTGCAAGGGGCCTTAGTAGGAGTTGAGAGCAGTGGCTACATGAGGGCATGCACACATGAACAGTTGTGGATGGCCCAGACAGAGCAACAGGACAGAGAATTTTGATCTGTCAATAAGCTACCACAGCTTCCTTGTCCACCATCCAGACATAGGTGGTTCGTTCATTACACACCCCTTTCTCTGTCCAGACCATTTCCAGGCACATAGCAGAAGGAAATTTGGTGTCATGGTGCCCATTACATGTCCTGGCATTGACAGGCTGCTACCATCACCTTCATTTGTAGTGGGGTCATGAACTAGAAACCTATCTATGGACTAGAACCATATTATCTTTAGCAACAAATCCTGTTTCTGTTTGGGATCACACAACTGTTAGTTTTCGAGTTAGGAGGCCTTGTGGTGAATGCTTTAATCCTGCCTTTGCTGTGGAGTGACACACTGCTGGTGTAATGATCTGGGTAGCCATTGCATAAGACAGCGGGTCACCCCTAGTAGTGATATGATGGACACTAACAACTCATTGATATGTGCAGGAAATCCTTCGACCACATGTCTTGCTTCTCATGGGAGGGCTTGACAGCTGCCATTTTTCAGTAAGATGATGCTTGCTCACACACTGCAAGGGTTTCCCAGGAATATCTCCACCAGATTACAAAACTTCCTTGGCCTTCCCGGTCACCAGTTTTATTTCCAATTGAGCATTTATGGGATAAGCTGGGACACAGCAAATGTGAGCAAATGTGCTGCAGGATACCATACAATACATGCCTGTATGCCTCCATGCCAAACAGTATCTCATCTTGTAGTCAGGCTAGAGGCGGTCCGACAGGGTACTAGAGCCATCCTTCAATTGTACAGTAAACTTATCCTTAGCTCTATCATCAATGCATTTCACCTAGAAAGTTTCATTTGGATCCAATAATTCCTTGGTGCGTTATTTGTTTTGTCACTGAGCGTATATGGGGAGAAGAAAAAAAACCTGGCTACGGTTAACGCTGTAAAAAAAAAAAAATATATACAGTACAGACCAAAAGTTTGGACACACCTTCTCATTCCAAGAGTTTTCTGTATTTTCATGATTATAAAAATTGTAGATTCACACTGAAGGCATCAAAACTATGAATTAACACATGTGGAATTATATACTTAACAAAAAAGTGTGAAACAACTGAAAATATGTCTTATATTCTAGTTTCTTCAAAGTAGCCAACTCTTTTGTTTGGATTACTGCTTTGCACACTCTTGGCATTCTCTTGATGAGCTTCAAGAGGTAGTCACCTGAAATGGTTTTCACTTCACAGGTGTGCCCTGTCAGATTTAATAAGTGGGATTTCTTGCCTTATACTGTAAATGGGGTTGGGACCATCAGTTGTGTTGTTCAGAAGTCAGGTGGATACACAGCTGATAGTCCTACTGAATGGAGTGTTAGAATTTGTATTATGGCAAGAAAAAAGCAGCTAAGTAAAGAAAAACGAGTGGCCATCATTACTTTAAGAAATGAAGGTCAGTCAGTCCGAAAAACTGGGAAAACTTTGAAAGTGTCCCCAAGTGCAGTGGCCAAAACCATCAAGCGCTACAAAGAAACTGGCTCACATGAGGACCGCCCCAGGAAAGGAAGATCAAGAGTCACCTCTGCTGCGGAGGATAAGTTCATCCGAGTCACCAGCCTCAGAAATCGCAGGTTAACAGCAACTCAAATTAGAGACCAGGTCAATGCCACACAGAGTTCTAGCAGCAGACACATCTCTACAACTGTTAAGAGGAGACTGTGTGCATCAGGCCTTCATGGTAAAATAGCTGCTAGGAAACCACGGCTAAGGACAGGCAACAAGCAGAAGAGACTTGTTTGGGCTAAAGAACACAAGGAATGGACATTAGACCTGTGGAAATCTGTGCTTTGGTCTGGTGAGTCCAAATTTGAGATCTTTGGTTCCAAACACCGTGTCTTTGTGTGACGCAGAAAAGGTGAACAAATGGACTCTACATGCCTGGTTCCCACCGTGAAGCATTGAGGAGGAGGTGTGATGGTGTGTGGGTGCTTTGCTGGTGACACTGTTGGGGATTTATTCAAAATTGAAGGAATACTGAACCAGCATGGTTACCACAGCATCTTGCAGCAGCATGCTATTCCATCCGGTTTGCGTTTAGTTGGACCATCATTTATTTTTCAACAGGACAATGACCCCAAACACACCTCCAGACTGTGTAAGGGCTATTTGACCAAGAAGGAGAGTGATGGGGTGCTACGCCAGATGACCTGGCCTCCACAGTCACCAGACCTGAACCCAATCGAGATGGTTTGGGGTGAGCTGGACCGCAGAGTGAAGGCAAAAGGGCCAACAAGTGCTAAGCATCTCTGGGAACTCCTTCAAGACTGTTGGAAGACCATTTCAGGTGACTACCTCTTGAAGCTCATCAAGAGAATGCCAAGAGTGTGCAAAGCAGTAATCAAAGCAAAAGGTGGCTACTTTGAAGAACCTAGAATATAAGACATATTTTTAGTTGTTTCATACTTTTTTGTTAAGTATATAATTCCACATGTGTTAATTCATAGTTTTGATGCCTTCAGTGTGAATCTACAATTTTTATAGTCATGAAAATACAGAAAACTCTTGGAATGAGAAGGTGTGTCCAAACTTTTGGTCTGTACTGTATATATAATAATATATATATATATATATATATATATATATATATATATATATATATATACAGTGCTGGCCAAAAGTATTGGCACCCCTGCAATTCTGTCAGATAATACTCAATTTCTTCCAGAAAATGATTGCAATCACAAATGCTTTGGTAATAATATCTTCATTTAATTTGTCGTCAATGGAAAACCACAAAAAGAATTGTCAAAAAGCCAAATTGGATATAATTCCACACCAAACATAAAAAAGGGGGTGGACAAAAGTATTGGCACCCTTCGAAAAATCATGTGATGCTTCTCTAATTTGTGTAATTAACAGCACCTGTTACTTACCTGTGGCACATAACAGGTGGTGGCAATAACTAAATCACACTTGCAGCCAGTCGAAATGGATTAAAGTTGACTCAACCTCTGTCCTGTGTCCTTGTGTGTACCACATTGAGAATGGAGAAAAGAAAGAAGACCAAAGAACTGTCTGAGGACTTGAGAAGCAAAATTGTGAGGAAGCATGAGCAATCTCAAGGCTACAAGTCCATCTCCAAAGACCTGAATGTCCCTGTGTCTACCGTGCACAGTGTCATCAAGAAGTTTAAAGCCCATGGCACTGTGGCTAACCTCCCTAGATGTGGACGGAAAAGAAAAATTGACGAGAGATTTCAACGAAAGATTGTGCAGATGGTGGCTAAAGAACCTCGACTAACATCCAAACAAGTTCTAGCTGCCCTGCAGTCCAAGGGTACAACAGTGTCAACCCGTACTATCCTTCGGCGTCTGAATGAAAAGGGACTCTATGGTAGGATACCCAGGAAGACCCCACTTCTGACCCAGAGACATAAAAAAGCCAGGCTGGAGTTTGCCAAAACTTACCTGAGAAAGCCAAAAACTTTTTGGAAGAATGTTCTCTGGTCAGATGAGACAAAAGTAGAGCTTTTTGGGAAAAGGCATCAACATAGAGTTTACAGGAAAAAAAAAGAGGCCTTCAAAGAAAAGAACAGGGTCCCTACAGTCAAACATGGCGGAGGTTCCCTGATGTTTTGCTGCTTTGCTGCCTCTGGCACTGGACTGCTTGACCGTGTGCATGGCATTATGAAGTCTGAAGACTACCAACAAATTTTGCAGCATAATGTAGGGCCCAGTGTGAGAAAGCTGGGTCTCCCTCAGAGGTCATGGGTCTTCCAGCAGGACAATGACCCAAAACACACTTCAAAAAGCACTAGAAAATGGTTTGAGAGAAAGCACTGGAGACTTCTAAAGTGGCCAGCAATGAGTCCAGACTTTAATCCCATAGAACACCTGTGGAGAGATCTCAAAATGGCAGTTTGGAGAAGGCACCCTTCAAATCTCAGGGACCTGGAGAAATTTGCCAAAGAAGAATGGTCTAAAATTCCAGCAGAGCATTGTAAGAAACTCATTGATGGTTACCGGAAGCGGTTGTTCGCAGTTATTTTGTCTAAAGGTTGTGCTACCAAGTATTAGGCTGAGGGTGCCAATACTTTTGTCCGGCCCATTTTTGGAGTTTTGTGTAAAATGATCAATGATTTGACTTTTTTTTTCATTCTCTTTTGTGTTTTTTCATTGCAAGCAAAATAAATGAAGATATTATTACCAAAGCATTTGTGATTGCAATCATTTTCTGGAAGAAATTGAGTATTATCTGACAGAATTGCAGGGGTGCCAATACTTTTGGCCAGCACTGTATATATATATATATATACACACACACACACTGCAAAGAGCAAATTATGTATTTTGATTACCTTGCCTCCCAAAAATAGCAATAAAAAGTGACCAAAAAGTCATACATACCGAAAATTGGTACCAAATAAGAACTACAACTTGCTCTGCAAATAAAGAGTCTTGACATAGTGTCATCAACAAAACAGTAAAAAAGTTATAGATGTCAGAATATGGTGACCCCAGGCAAATCGTCCATTTTTGAAATATTACGCTTTATTTAGTAAAAGCAGTAAAACATAATAAAAGCTTAGTAAAAGCAAATCAAAATATTATATGTACAGTGGGGAAAAAAAGTATTTAGTCAGCCACCAATTGTGCAAGTTCTCCCACTTAAAAAGATGAGAGAGGCCTGTAATTGACATCATAGGTAGAACTCAACTATGAGAGACAAAATGAGAAAACAAATCTAGAAAATCACATTGATTTTTTAAAGAATTTATTTGCAAATTATGGTGGAAAATAAGTATTTGGTCACCTACAAACAAGCAAGATTTCTGGCTCTCACAGATCTGTAACTTCTTCTTTAAGAGGCTCCTCTGTCCTCCACTCATTACCTGTAGTAATGGCACCTGTTTGAAATTGTTATCAGTATAAAAGACACCTGTCCACAACCTCAAACAGTCACACTCCAAACTCCACTATGGTGAAGACCAAAGAGCTGTGGAAGGACACCAGAAACAATATTGTAGACCTGCACCAGGTTGGGAAGACTGAATCTGCAATAGGCAAGCAGCTTGGTGTGAAGAAATCAACTGTGGGAGCAATAATTAGAAAATGGAAGACATACAAGACCACTGATAATATCCCTCTATCAGGGGCTCCACGCAAGATTTCACCCCGTGGGGTCAAAATGATCACAAGAACAGTAAGTAAAAATCCCAGAACCACACGGGGGGACCTAGTGAATGACCTGCAGAAAGCTGGGACTAACGTAACAAAGGCTACTGTCAGTAACACACTACGCCGCCAGGGACTCAGATCCTGCAGTGCCAGACGTGTCCCCCTGCTTATGCCAGTACATATCCGGGCCTGTCTGAAGTTTGCAAGAGAGCACTTGGATGTTCCAGAAGAGTATTGGGAGAATGTCATATGGTCAGATGAAACCAAAGTAGAACTGTTTGGTAGAAACACAACTCATCGTGTTTGGAGGAGAGTGAATGCTGAGTTGCATCCAAAGAACACCATACCTACTGTGAAGCATGGGGGTGGCAACATCATGCTTTGGGGCTGTTTCTCTGCAATGGGACCAGGACGACTGATCCGTGTACATGAAAGAAAGAATGGGGCCATGCATCGTGAGATTTTGAGTGCAAAACTCCTTCCATCAGCAAGGGCACTGAAGATGAAACATGGCTGGGTCTTTCAGCATGACAATTATCCCAAGCACACCGCCAGGGCAACGAAGGAGTGGCTTCGTAAGAAGCATTTCAAGGTCCTGGAGTGGCCTAGACAGTCTCCAGATCTCAACCCCATAGAAAACCTTTGGAGGGAGTTGAAAGTCTGTGTTGCCCAGCAACAGCCCCAAAACATCACTGCTCTAGAGGAGATCTGCATGGAGGAATGGGCCAACACACCAGCAACAGTGTGTGCCAACCTTGTGAAGACTTACAGAAAACATTTGACCTCTGTCATTGCCAACAAAGGACATATAGCAAAGTATTGAGATGAACTTTTGTTATTGACCAAATACTTATTTTCCACCATAATTTGCAAACAAATTCTTTAAAAATCAGACAATGTGATTTTCTGGATTTGTCTCTCATAGTTGAGGTCTACTTATGATGTCAATTGCAGGCCTCTCTCATCTTTTTAAGTGGGAGAACTTGCAGAATTGGTGGCTGAATAGATACTTTTTTCCCCACTGTACCTCACATGGCTATGTCGACAGAAAAATAAAAAAAATTATGAGTTTTTGAAGGCGGAGATAGAAAATATGAAAAAAGTTGCCAAACATTATTATCTAAACTACTTTGCATTTTTCACAGGGGCCATGAGTCTTTAGCCCTTGCTCACTGCTGTGGTAAAATAAAAATGGTACATTTATTGCTTAATCTAAATGTTCCTTTTTTGTAGGTGTGACTCAGCCTGAAACACTTGAATATGATTATGCCACCTGTGAAAAACCAAGGCCTTATGGTATGGACAAACTATTACTAACATAGAAAGATACTGTATGTGATAGTCATGAGATAAAGGGCTTCAAAGTCACCATGTGCATGTACTCAGGTCATAAATTGTATTAAGCTGAACTTTTTTCACAAGGGCCATGAGTCTTTACCATGCCCTTGCTCACTGCTATGTTAAAAAAAATGGTACATTTATTGCTTAATCTAAATGTACCTTTTTCGTAGGTGTGACTCAGCCTGAAACACTTGAATATGATTATGCCACCTGTGAAGAACCAAGGCCTTATGGTATGGACAAACTATTACTAAAATAGAAAGATACTGTATGTGATAGTCATGATATAAAGGGTTTCAAAGTCACCATGTGCATGTACTCAGGTCATAAATTGTATATACTGTATACAATGATCTGTGATAGCATGAGTGTGTTCTTCTAAGTACTATTACTTTTGTAACATATATACTGCCATTTTCTATGGAACTGTCCAAGGTGTAACACATAACTTTGGTGCGCCTTGGCAAGACTAGCAATAGAAACCCCACTCTTCCCTGATTGCCTTCTGCAACAAGTTTAGAATTGAAAAAAAATATCATTCATTTGGTCTCCTTATAGTACTAAGATAATGCACACAGCGATATTACAGCACAGGGATAATGCACGCCGCTGTTTTCCCTTAGTCCTAACAGCAGCGCAGTATGGGGTATTTCTGCCCCTGTGTGTTGATAGGACAGGCAAAATTTTTAATTAACATAATTTATGCATGACTATGGTACCCTAAAAGAGAGCAAAAGAGACCTCCCCCCCTCATGTTAGTTATAAAGAAAATAATCCTATCTTAGGGAGGGAAGCTTGTGCTGCTGTTAGGACTAAGGGAAAACAGATTAACATCATAATCAATGATTCTGTTGTGTCCTACAGCAGCACAATATGGGGATGTAGCAAGTAATTCCCCTAGGGAGGGTTTCCTCGCTGTACAGTACCTAGGACTGACTGTCCAAAGGCAGTCGCCTCTGAACTCCGGACATTTAGCTGGTGATGTTTTACAAAGGTCAGCTGAGATGACCAAGAAGCGGCTGCACAAATCTGATCAAGAGGTACGACATGGCTCTCAACCCAAGAGGTTGACACAGCCCTAGTTGAGTGGGCTGTAAAGAATTCACGTGGAGTTAACCCCTCAGCAGAATAATAAGTTTTAATCGCTTCCCTGATCCATCTAGATAAGGTAGGTTTGGAGGTTCTGAGACCTTTGTCTCTACCATATATATTAATAAGGAAATTTTCGGATTTCCTGAAAGGTCGTGTACGTAGAAGGTGGGCCTGAAGACACCTTACTACATCCAGTGTGTGAAGTCTTTCCTCTTCTTCAGAGGAAGGAGCTGGAAAAAAAAAACACTGGTAAGGAAACCATCTGGTTGAAATTGGCATGAGAAGGCACCTTAGGGTAAAGCCAGGTAGCAATCTGAGCTAGACCCTATCCGCAAGAACGAAGTATATGGTTCCTTGGAAGAAAAAGCCTGGAGCTCACCCACTCTCTTTGCTATAGTGATGGCTAACAAAAAGGTGGTTTTATAGGCTAAATACTTAAGATCTACGTCCTCTAATGGCTCAAATGGAGGACCAAAAAGACCCGAGAGAACTGTAGCAAGATCCCACTGGGGAACAGGAGTTGAAACCACCGGTCTAAGTCTCATAGCACCCTTTAGAAACCTAGAAATTAAGGGATTCTGAGACAATAGTCTGCCTAAACAGGCAGATAGGGCTGAAACCTGTACTTTGAATGTGGCAGGGGAAAGGCCCTTATCCAAGCCGTCCTGAAGAAAGTTTTAGAATCTCTCCCGTAGTAGGATTCGAACTGTTTACTTCCTGTTTGGAGCACCACCCTTTGAAGACATTACCTATCCTTAGGTAGCTCTTATTGGTAGACTCTGCTCTGGTGCAGGAAAGAGTCTTCAAGATGTTTTCTGACAGTCCTCTGGATTTCCATAAGGACTGAAGCCTCCAATAGATCCCTCGACTCATGTACATGAGCTGGGAAAACCAAACTCTTTTTGGTCAGAATGGTAGAATGGCTATCACAGAGTCTTGGTCCTGTCAGACTTTCATCAATACCCTTGGTACCATGGAAAGTAGAGGGAAGATGTATGCCAGCCTGAACCTCCAAGGGATGGACCTGGCATCCACTGCCAAGGGATATTCCTCCTGATACAGTGAACAGAATGTCTCCACTTTGGTCTTGAGTCTGGTCATCATAAGGTCTACTTCTGGAAGATCCCACTTCAGAGTAACCTGATGGAAGATCTCTGAATTGAGAAACCATTCTCCTGATACGGTGAGACCCCGACTCAACTGATCCGCTACTATGTTCAAGGAGCCCCTGATGTGAACCGCAGATAAGTGGGTCAGATTTTCCTCTGCCCCGGTAAAAATCAGACCTGTCTCCCTGAGGAGAGATAGTAATCTGGTGCCTCCCTGTTTGTTCAGGTACATTACGGTCGTCATACTGTTGGACCGGATCTTGACCGCTCTTCCTCTGAGGACAGGAGAGAATTAAAGTAGTGCCAGGTAAACTGCTCTGAGCTCCTTCCAGTTGGTTGATGTCCTCTTTTCTATCCTGCTCCAGACTCCTTGTACGGTCTTCTTGTACAGGTGGACTCCCCATCCCGAGAGGGATGTATCGGTAGTCAACAGGGTCCAACGAGGTTGGACCATGGACATCCCGTTTTTCAGGTGTATCCACCATCTGAGGGAAAGACGGGTACTGGGGGAAAGTCTGATCCTCTTGTCGAGACTGAGAGGAGTACGATTCCAGGCCTTTACAGCTTCCATCTGAAGAGGACGCACATGCCATAAAGCCCAAAGGCTGAGGATGACATTAGGCCTTGGACTCTCATAGTTGTCGTGATAGACACCAGGCTGTGGTTAACCTTTCTTTCCTTGCAGAAGTAAATTTTCATGCGCTCTGAGTCCAGGAGAAAAGCCCAGGAACTTTCTCTGAGTAGAGGGAATCACTTCTGACTCTCCCCAATTTATTAGCCAACCTAGGTGTTGAAGAACGGACACGGCTATCTGCAAATGCTGGAGCAGGATGGAATTTGACTGAGCCAGTCGTCCAAGTATGGCACTATGAATAGCCCTTGAAGTCTCCTGAGTTTGGCTGCTACTGGAGCCACCACCTTGGTGAAGGTATGGGTAGCTAAGGGGATGCTGAAAAGTAGAGCCACAAACTGAAGATGCTTCCTGTGGCTGGAAACTGAGACAGCGATTATGAGATTCCTTCTGTGCGGAGGATAAAACTGAAATGTGTACATAGGCATCCTTTAGGTCTAGGGTGACAAGGACATCGCCCTGCTGTAGAAAGGATGTGACGGATTTCACGGTCTCCATTCGAAAAATGCTTTATCCTTATGAAGAGATACAGATATCTTAGATCTATAATCATCCTCCAGCCGCCTGATGATTTTAGCTCCAGAAAAACTGGGGAGTAAACACTGAATCCTTCTTCTGAGGGGGGAACTTCTTCCAAGGCCCCTTGTAGATATAATTGCGAATGGAACTTACCAGTATAACCTGCCGAGCCGCAGGAAGGGAGCGGGTCATAATGAATCAGTCTTGAGCGGATGAAAAAAAAAAATAATTCGATCGCATATCCCCGCTGTACTACTTGGAAGACCCAAGGGTCTTGAATCTTCTCCTGCCAGAAGGTGAAAAATTGGGAGAGTCGTCCCCAAGAGGAGTCTCTGCCAAGGGAAGAGCTGGCGTCAAAAGTTAGGCTTCTTCTTGTCCCCTTCTTTGGGGAACTTCCGTCCAGAACCCCTAGACTGGTATCTAGTATGCCTCTGAAACTGAGGTCTAGACTGAAGCCGATAACCTCTGCCCCGGCCAGGAGGTCTTGATCTACCTCTAAAAGATTGCAGTAGGATCTTACCCTTCTTGTCGGCTAGACCTTCTTGATTTCATCCAGGCCTCTGCCGAAAGGTTTACCCGGCTCAAAAGGCAGGGAACACAAGTTATACTTGGAGGTGTTATCAACTCTCCAGGGTTTTAACCATAACAGCCTACTAGCTGCCGTGGAGAGGGCCATAGATTTTGCGGCCAGCCTAAACTGATGTTGGGAGGCATCGGATAAGTAATCTGCAGACAAGGAGACTTACCTCAAGAATGATAAGAGGTCTTCTTTGGAGACTCCCGAGTCGATGTCCCTCTCTAGTTGGGCTAGATCAGAGCACAACTTGTTTGATACCTCATTAGAAGCAATGGCCCCGAGGTCTGAGCAGAGGCTACAGAATAAGCCTTTCTGAGGCCGCAGAATAAGCCTTTCTGAGGGTGCCCTCCATGCACCTATCCATAGGGTCTTGGAGGTTGGAGCCATCATCCCAATTGGCGGAACAATTTAGCTACTGCCATCCCCGTCAAGATCTCGCTCCCTTGACCAGATGGATTTCAGCAGCCTATTTATCTTCTCTAGAGGTAAGAGAGGTCTGCTGGAATTCTCCAAGGTATCTTCATCCAATGAGAGCGTCTCAACAATCACCTGAAAGTTCTCCTAGAGACTAGTGATAGAGTATGATTCTTAGATCGGGACTTTTCCGAAATCTGAGAAATGGAGTCCCGGCTCTCCTTCATGTACTTACCTTGACCCATACAACAATGTCTCGTATAGACAGTTCATGAGAGGGGGGCCCACGCACTGACAGCAGCAAGTAATTGCATGCAGTAATGGTGTGTTACAGTCCACACAAGCTAGGCTTTTTTTTTTTTCTTTCTTTCCTTTTCAAACCCCTTGTAGATGTTAGCCTTGGCAGGATTTGAATCCAAAACTCTAGTGCTGTAAGGCTGCAGTGCTATCCTCTGAGCCACCGTGCTGGCAGTAGCAAGAACAGTAATCCAAGTGGAGTACTGAGGCCTTCCTCAATAAGAGACAAGCCATCTCTTGCAGTGAGATGAAGTCTTCTATAGGAGGGGAGGAGGAATGAGCAGGTAGTGCACCACAAAATCCCTCCCCCCCCCCCCCGCAAATTTTGCAAACCTTAATTCCTTGTACACAGAATTAAGCTAAAACCTAAAAATATATAGACCAATGCCAGAAAAGACGCTCAGCAAATATAACCTTGTAAAAGGAGGAAAAACTAAGCCGCAAAAAGTCCGTCCGAGAATTCAGTCCCTGGAAAACCGGAACACAAACAAAGGTTCCGGAGGAACGAAGTGACCGACATCACTTCTGGCGGCCGCGGAGCTTATAAGGTAAGTGAAACGGCAATGCTCCACATCAAGGCCGCACAAGTGGCCTGCACTACAGGTCTTTGAACATGCAGCATGCAACTACCGCTGAAAGTTCTACTGAAATCAATCTTTTCAGAGTGAAGGCTGAAAGCTTGGAAAGGCACAAAAAACTGCCTAAGTAAAACCCCCCTTCTTTTCCACAGAAGTGTCCAGTGGAAGAAAGAGAGGTGTAAAGATGACTCCCCAAAGGTAAGTTAGCAAACTTTGGAAAAAAAATAAAATATGGGAGGACAAAAAAGACCTCCCTCCACCTGTCCCACCACACAGGACAGAAAAAAACATGAAGGGGAGAGGTTTCTTTTGCCCTCTTATAGGGTACCATAGTCATGCATAACTTATGTTAATTAAAAATTCCACCTGTCCTATCAACACACAGGGGCAGAAATACCCCATATTGTGCTGCTGTAGGACGTAAGGGAAAGAGATAATATTCACAGTGATAGCATATTTTGGTCACCATGCCTCTCCCAAAAACAGCAATAAAAAGTGATCAAAAAGTCATACATTCCTAAAAATTGGTACCAATAAGAACTACAACTTTCTCTGCAAATAATGAGTCTTGACATAGTGCCGTCAACAAAACAGTAAAAAAGTTATAGATGTCAGAATATGGTGACCCCAGGCAAATCATCCATTTTTGAAATATTACACTTTATTTAGTAAAAGCAGTAAAACATAATAAAACTTAGTAAAAGCAAATCAAAATATTATATGTACCCCAAAATGGTGCCAAAGAAATTACAACTTGTTGCACAATGAATAAGCCCTCACATGGCTATGTCGACAGAAAAAAAATAAAAAATTATGAATTTTGAAAGGCGGAGATGGAAAATATGAAAAAAATTGCCAAACATTATTATCTAACCTACTTTGCATCCTTAAAAGGTTAAGCTTAACTTTTTTTTCACAGGGACCATGAGTCTGTACCATGCCCTTGCTCACTGTTATGGTAAAAAAAAAAAAAAAAGTAAATTTTTTGCTTAGTCGAAATTTTCCTTTTTTTCGTAGGTGTGACTCATCCTGAAACACTTGAATATGATTATGCCACCTGTGAAGAACCAAGGCCTTATGGTATGGACAAACTATTACTAAAATAGAAAGATACTGTATGTGATAGTCATGATATAAAGGGCTCCATTGTCACCATGTGCATGTACTCAGGTCATAAATTGTATATATTCAATTATCTGTGATAGCATGAGTGTGTACTTATAAGTATTATTACTTTTGTAACATGTATACTGCCATTTTCTATGGAACTGTTTGAGGTGTAACACATAACCTTGGTGTGCCATGGAAAGACTAGGAATAGGATCCCCACTCTTCCCTGACTGCCTTCTGCAGCAGGATTAGAATAGAAAAAATATATCATTCATTTGGTCTCCTTATAGTACCAAGATAATGCATACAGCGATATCACAGTAAAGAGATAATAAACACCGTGATGGCATAGCATATATGGGTAATGCCCACTATGATGCCATAGCACAAGGTTGATGCACACACAAAAAGATCACTATGTGTACTGTAATATCACAGCATATAAAGAAAGTAGTTATAATGATATCACATGACATGCAGTCCCCGTATAACACAAGTGGCCAAGACCTCCTCAAGATATACTGTATGACCACATAACACTCATGAAAAAAGGGAGTAAATCATAAGTGTACTTCAACTGTTCATAACTATAAGACACATCATGAAAAAAGCCAGGTTGTTGCCTTCCAAATGACACATAAGATCCTTATTAAAACATAACCAATTTTCAAATGCTCCATGAGGGAATTCACAGTTCTTCTCTATTAGCCATAAGTGTGCCTGACTCTAGAGCAGGGGTCAGCAACCTTTTATGTATCGTGCACTGATTTTCACAAAAAGTCAAATATGAATCAGTCAGTGTACTGTGCAATAATTGTAAGGATATTGACCCCTACATGAAAGTCATATAATGCACACAACAACAGAAACCAGCTAACTAGTTGATTAAACTTCCATTTCAATCTGATCCTTGTCCATGATGTTTTTTGTGAAGAGACAATTCTTCTCTGGCGTATACAACTTTTGGTTGAACACAGTACTCAAAGAGATCTGCAGTAAGCCAGCTTTGTGGGGGAAGACAATGTCCCTCACCTAATCTGGTCTTTTTTGTTGCATAAACCCAAACAAATTTGTCCAGCCTTGTTGAAATGAACAAACGCCTACTTTAGCGTGTTCAGCTGCCATATCATGTTTTACTTTTGCACTTGGTTCATGGTACAAAAATGAATTGCACAGGCAATTGCTGCCTTCTGAGTAGGCTAGCTCACAGCCAAAACACTAGGATGCCATGCCTCATTATTCCCATAGTGCTTCCTCTCTTTCTACAGTGTTTACATGGTCCATGAGAGAGACGGGTTACCTAGAGTAGCAGTGTTTTAAACATTAGAGAGATCCCTGTGCAGAGCAAATATGTCTGAAGTGCCAACCTTACTACAGGTGCCGGAGGTTGCTGATCACTGCTCTAGAGGGTCCAGCATGTCTGTACATGGGATGAACTGCTCATTGATTCTAATGACAATACTTAATTTCTCCTCTGGAGGCACTGCAGAGGAATTAGATACTTGCTTCAAGGTTTTCCCAAAGATTGAAGCTGATCACTGATGGCTCCAGCAGCAAGGTATTCTGTGGTCAGCTAATTGTTGGGGAACTCTTCTAACAAAAAATGAACTTTAGTGAACCACTTTAAGTGCACTCTTAGGGCCGGTTCACATCTGCGTTCGGTTTCCATACAGGGGAGTCCGCTTGGGGACCCCCCAAACGGAAACCTATATGCAGAGAGAAGCGGTTTACATAAGGAAACATGTGAACCTCAGACTATAATGGGGTCTGTGTGGTTTCCGCTCGGTTTCCGCATGTTACGTGCAGAAACCGAGCGGAAGCCACGCGGACCCCATTATAGTCTATGGGGTCCACAGGTTTCCTTATGTAAACCGCTTCTCTCTGCGTATAGGTTTCCATTCGGGGGTCCCTAAGTGGACTCCCCTGTATGGAAACCGAACGCAGATGTGAACCGGCCCTAAATATGAGAGGCTGAGACATATTCAGTATGGTATCTACCAGAGGACCAGGGACAGGTATATGTGACTTGGAGTTGATTATGTTGCTAATTCTTTGCATGTCCCTTATTAAGGTGCCTAATTGGCCTCATAATAATGATACCAGCCGCAGTTAGTTTCATATACTTGCTGTAGAGAAATCCCCACTTGACTGTGCTGCTCCTCCACTTTGCCCTCTTACACCCTTTAGTGCATATTAGCCAACAGCGTTTCTGTGACACCCACACCGGTTCATCTCCCGGTCAAAATTCACAAGTTACTATTAGAATTTACCACCAATGAGGCTATCTGTGGCCTACCTTTGAGGTCTACTGGTAGACAAAAATCTATGACTTGGCTACCATTGATCTAAAACATGCCCACAGTGACTGGGGTGTACTGGCAGTTCTTTTTGATGAAGACAAGTATCTGCACATGAAGCTTCATAAGCTTCTATTATGTCTTCAAACTTAATTTGTTTTCTAGACTTAGCTCTGTGTCCCCTACATGGTTGTTGACCCTATAATTCTTTTTTAACCTTATGACCTTCAAGCAACACTTAAAAGTGACCAGCATTATGTGGTTTTTCCGCACGGTGGCTAAGTGGTTAGCATTACAGCCTTGCAGCGCTGGAGTCCTGGGTTCATGTCCTGCCAAGGACAATATCTGCAAAGGAGTTTATATGTTCTCCCTGTGTTTGCGTGGGTTTCCTCCGGTTTCCTCCTACAGTCCAAAGACATGCTGATAGGGAATATAGATTGTGAGCCCTATGTGGGGACTGTGACTGACAATATCTGTAAAGCGCTGTGGAATATGATGGGGCTACATAAGTAAGCATAATAAATAATAAACCTGTACATATGACAGACCTTGATCCAATTGTCCAACATTGCATGAAAAAGCCTCCAATACATCAGATGCCAGGTATTGTGACTCCATCTAATTATATATGGTGGTGGTGAGGTGGCTGCACTTGAGTGCAGTTCTCTTTATTTTAGTTAATGGGAAACTTGTGAAATACTTAGGTGTTTCTGTAATACCTGTAAATTGCAAAGGATAGAAGCATGCACAGCAGTGCTGCTATGCTTACTGCTGCCTGAGGCGAGCGGCAAAATGGCACCCCACCCTTCCAAAAAAAAAGGGCTCTGTTCTTTTAGAGGCCAGGATGACGCACTGCAGATCAGCTTCCATTCTAGTGAATAGATGTTAAATAACAGTTACCCAGCACTGACACTATACAGAGAACAGCACCATTTCCTGAGTGGTTTAATCGCTCTTTATATAATGTCTGTGTTTTATATTTGCCATCATAATCCTCTGCTAGTGGCATAGCTATAGGGCTTGTAGTGGTTGCAGTTGTGACCAGGCCCATAAGCTAGGGGTCCCAAAGGTCTCACACACCACATTTAGGCTGATTGTGCTTCTTTGATCTCCTTTGACGTCTGGCAGCCTATGTGTCCTAAATCCAAAGCCCCCACCCCCACCCTGCGTTCTGCACTATATGCAGAGAGATATATGCAGTTATGTTTTAGGTAGCTATGTAAATTATTACAGGTGTGGTCTGACTAGACACTGGGTCTTGCCATAATAGGTTGTAAAAGTGCTTCCCCCACTGCACTATAAAAGGCACTTAAAGGACCATGATATGCACCAGTGCTTGACACCAGCTGAAACTGTACTTGCTCCATATTTAGAAAGCTGGCCACCATGTATTGCATTTTTTACTTATGGTCACATTTACCAATTTGATCTCATTTGTTTAAAATTTATGATGGATTATAATGTGCATTAGACAAGCTATGGTCTTCTGATTCCACTTGTTTCAGGATTATCAAGCACCTTCTCACTTAATACTGTGCATCATGTCATCAGTGGAGGCCAATCTGAGCAGCCAACAACCATCATCTGTTCTACCACAGAAAACAGCCCACCACCTGTTCCAGACCGCAAGAAGAAACCTTCAATATATAAATCATCTGGTAAAATGACTTAGAAAAATAGAAATTCCTCTCTGTAGTCATTTTATTATAGTGGATATTTCTATGGCAATGTATGTCCACAGTACTATAGGTCTGCTGTATTATGGTGTTATTTCTTAAAGATTGTGATCATAATGAATGGTTATTTTGTCGAATTGCCTGCCATCTAGGCTTTCTGATCTAGCTGTTAGTAGCAGTTTAAGAGCAGTGGCTACATGAGGGCATGCACACATGAACAAGTTCTGGATGGCCCAGACAGAGCAACAGGACAGAGAATTATTTGATCTGTCAATAAGCTCCCACAGCTTCCTTGTCCACCATCCAGACATAGGTGGTTCGTTCATTACACACCTCTTTCTCTGTCCAGACCATTTCCAGGCACATAGCAGAAGGAAATTTGGTGCCCATTACATGTCCTGGCTTTGACAGGCTGCTACCATCACCTTCATTTGCAGTGGTGTCATGAACTAGAAACCTATCTATGAACTAGAACCGTATTGTCTTTTAATAATAATAATAATAATAATAATAATAATAATAATAATAGTCCTTTAATAGTCCCACAATGGGGAAATTCAGTGAGTTACAGCAGCAAAGATAAGAAGATACAAATACAAATACAACATGAACAGGAATGTTCCAAGGTAAGAGGCATTACATTGATAGTAGACAGACAGATAGGAAGTAGCAGAGGAGGGGGGGGGGGGATTTAACAGGCAAAAAGATATTTCAGTTCTCTGTGTGTATTGATCTCCGCTTAGGTCGGTGTTGGTTGTACAGCCTAACCGCGGTGTGGAGGAAAGACTTCCGATAGTGCTCCTTCTCACACTTAGGGTGGAGCAGTCGGTCACTGACAATACTGCCCAGCGCGATCACAGTTTCATGCATGGGATGGGACTTCTTCTCCCGCATGGAGCTCACCATGGACAGTATCCTTCTGTCACTCACCACCTGCACTGGGTCCAGGGGGCTGCCCAGGACAGAGCTGGCCCTTCTAATCAGCTTGTCAAGTTTCTTTCTGTCCCTGGTTGATATACTGCTCCCCCAGCAGGCCACTCCGAAGAAGATGGTTGATGCCACTACCGAGTTGACGAAATTCCTAAGAAGTGCCCCCTGGATTCCAAAGGCTCTCAGCCTCCTAAGCAGGTAGAGCCTGCTGTGACCCTTCCTGTTACAGGACCTCCATGTGATCTGCCCAGTCCAGCTTATTATTAAGGAGCAAACCCAGGTACTTATAGGTGTTCACAATCTCGATGCCAGTCC
This sequence comes from Leptodactylus fallax, assembly GCA_947044405.1. Taxonomy (NCBI): domain Eukaryota; kingdom Metazoa; phylum Chordata; class Amphibia; order Anura; family Leptodactylidae; genus Leptodactylus; species Leptodactylus fallax. The sequence goes on from CAMRHE010000078.1 coordinate 4,860,158, forward strand.
CCAGGATGTCCACTGGTTTAGGAGGGCATCTGCATTTATGGAAGTCCACCACCATCTCCTTGGTCTTCCCCGCGTTAATCTTCAGGTGGTTCCGCTGCACCAGTCCACAAAATCCCGGTTCAGGTCCCTGTACTCCCTGTCATCATCATCTGTGATGAGACAGAAACAAATACTGTTTCTGTTTGGAATCACACAATGGTCAGTTTTCGAGTTAGGAGGCCTTGTGGTGAATGCTTTAATCCTGGCTTTGCTGTGGAGTGACACACTGCTGGTGTAATGATCTGGTGAACCATTGCATAAGACAGCGGGTCACCCCTAGTAGTGATATGATGAACACTAACAACTCAGTGATATGTGCAGGAAATCCTTCGGCTACATGTCTTGCCTCTCATGGAAGTTCTTGACAGCTGCCTTTTTCAGTAAGATGATGCTTGCTCACAAACAGCAAGGGTTTCCCAGGAATATTTCCACCAGATTACAAAACATCTTTGGCCTTCCCGGTTACCAATTTTATTTCCAATTGAGCATTTATGGGACAAGCTGGGACACAACATCTGTGAGCAAATGTGCTGCAGGATACCATACAATATATGCCTGTATGCCTCCATGCCAAACAGTATCTCATTTCTCATCTTGTAGTCAGGCTAGAGGCGGTCCATCAGGGTACTAGAGCCATCCTTCAATTGTACAGTAAACTTATCCTTAGCTCTAAAATTGTAATCACTTACATATATCATCAATACATTTCACCTAGAAAGTTTCATTTGGTTCCAACAATTCTTTGTTGCGTTATTTCTTTTGTCACTGAGCGTATATGGGGGAGAAGAAAGGGAAAAGTATATACCATGAGGCTTGTACCACTAATTTTTTAATACCCTAGCAAAAAACTTCTAGTGCTTGATGGGTCACTTAAGAGACCCAGTGATGCTGCTATTGGATATAAATGGGCTGCAGCTGATGACTTTGAAAAGTTCTGTGGTTAGCTTAATCCATTCCTACTCTGCACTGTATTATTAAGTTTCGATAAGCATGTAGTTATACGCTTTCATGACTCAGGCACAAGGGCTGTGCCTGTGGCATGACTTCTGAGTCTTGGCTGTATTATACAGTCGAGACCTGGGAGTAGCCATCGGAGTCGGAAAATACTCTGACTCCAAATGTCAGACCCCTCAGATAGCGTGATAAAGTTTAAAAAAAAAAAGTTCTAAAACAAAATATAAAATATAAATGTAGAATATAAACAATATAAAGTAAACAAACATGTTAGGTATTTCAGTGTGTGTATAAGTCCGCACTATGAAAACGTAGTGTTATTTATACCGTACGGTTAACGCTGTAAAAAATATATATACTGCAATGAGCAAATTAATGTATATTGGTCACCTTGCTTCTCCCAAAAACAGCAATAAAAAGTGAAAATAAAAAAATAAAAAGTCATACATACCGAAAATTGGTACCAATAAGAACTACAACTTGCTCTGCAAATAGAGTCTTGACATAGTGCCGTCAACAAAACAGTAAAAAAGTTATAGATGTCAAGATATGGTGACCCCAGGCATTGCGTCCATTTTTTAAATATTACGCTTTACTTAGTAAAAGTGGTAAAACATAAAAGCTTAGTAAAAGCAAATCAAAATATTATACGTACCCCAAAATGGTGCCAAAGAAATTACAACTTGTTGGACAATGAATAAGCCCTCAAATGGCTATGCCGACAGAAAAATAAAAAAATTTATGAATTTGGAAGGTGGGGATGGAAAATATGAAAAAAGTTGCTAAACATTATTATCTAAACTCGGAGGTGTAGCTAGGGGTTCGGCACGGGGGGGGGGGCAAACATATCCAAGTGGGCCCCTTACCTGGGTACACCAATATTATCACTTTACGGTGACCATATAGTCAGTGGCGTAACTAGGAATGGCTGGGCCCCAAGGCGAACATTTGACATGGGCCCCCCCCCCCCCAACATCGGCCTCACTTACAGATCCTGCTCCTGCTCACAGTCAACTCCATCGCTGCAGAATGGGAAGCGCAGGCGGCCATGAGCAGGAGCGGGGATTGGTAAGTAAATAGGGTCCGTTACCTGCTGGGTTTACTCCAGCAGGTAACGTGCTACCACGGTAATTACGCCCCTGCATATAATGATAGATACTAGCTGTACACAGGGTTCTGCATACAGTTGAAGTAAATACAGTAAAAGGAAATGTTGTAACTTACAGGTGATTTCTCTAACTGTTATCTTTCACATGTCTCGTCTCCTCCATCTAGACTACTTCTTCCAGCCGTAACTTGTCTCTGTAAAGTTTGCAGCACAGACATCTTTGGCTCCTCACTTTTACCCACATTTTCCTTGCCTATACAAAGTCCCCATCCTGCTGCTACCCCCCTATTATAAAATACATGGTATAAAAATCCCCTGTAAATGATTGATAGCCGCATTATGTATGTAATTAACAATGCCCCTTTGTGCCCCTTAAAGGGATTGTTTGGGATCAGAAATATTAATGCAGGCAGTAGGTCAGGGTTGTAATTTAAAATGCACTGACACTTACCTGCATTCTCCCCTCTGTCCCTGCACTGGGCCAATCATCACATTCACTGCACTATTTGCATAAGGATCGGATGCAGCACTGATGTCAAGTTGACAAGACCGCTGCAGCCAATCACTTCTCTCTACAGTACAGCAGTATATAGTGTTGGGCTGCTGCGGTTCCGCCGTTGTTACATCTTTCTGCAGCCGCTCTGTATACAAGCAATGGTGACAGACAGCCCAGTGCAGGCATAGGGGGGGGAATGTACATTAACACTCGCCTGCTGCCTGCTTTAAAATTTATCATAGCACAACCCTTTAAATCAATAGTGCCCCTCAATTAATAATGCCCCTGTGCCCCCCAATTAATAATACTCCTGTATGCCCCCTTAAATCAATAATGCCCCCTGTGCCCCCCCAATAATACTCCTGTACACCTGCTTAAATTAATAGTACCTCAGATAATAATGCCCCCTAATTAACAATTCTCCTGTATATTCCCTTAAAGGGGTTGAGCAGAAAATGCAGAACTGGGGCAGGAGGCCGGGAAGGTGGCATAAAAAAAACAAAAAAACAAAAAACAAAACATACTCTCCACTCCCCGGCGCTTTGGTGTCCCCCACTTCTTTATTAAACACAAATTGTGAGCATTTCCTTAGTTATGGTACATTGTTCCCAGATGGCAAGACCAGAAAGAGTAGAAAAATAGAGCATTAGGTGGCCAGCCTAATGAGGAAAGAAAGAAATAAGAAGCAGTAATAGAACATTCACACAGAAGTTTTACCAGACCTGGGGAAATCACGTACCACAACGAAGGTTACAAAACAGGAAATCAATTATAAACAAAACAAAACATTTTACCTCTTCACAGGCACAATTACTGTAATAGAAAGCTAATTGCACCCCCAACAGGTTATAATCCCCCTCCCCACATACTATTCCATATTCTGTTGCCCTGTATAGTTATATTGTACTTACAGAGCAGTGATGGGGTGGGCGGGGCCTCCTCTTGCACACAGTCTGTGCGCATCTTCTATTTTCTTTCCACTGGAAACATAGAATAGGGTTCAAGGTTCCAGGTGGGACCTTCTCTTGCACACAGCATGTGTGCTTCTTCTACTTTCCTCCTGGAACCTTGACCCCTCCTATTCTATGGTACCACTGGGAAGAAAATAGAAGATGCTTACAGGCTATGTGCATGAGGAGGTACTGCTCACCCCATCACTGCTACATGTACAGGTTATAGTGTAGCAGAACAGGAAGATCTACCATGTATTTCAACTGCATCAGTGTCCTGCAGATGCCGAAACAGTTGATGGTTTTTGTGTGCACTTGACCCGGCCTGGGCCCACTGACTTTATAGGGCCCACTCCGGGGCCGCCGCCCTCCCCCCTGCCCGCCGCTACGCCTCTGTCTAAACTACTTTGCATCTCTAAAGGGTTAAGCAGAACTTTTTTTCCACAGGGCAATGAGTCTTTTCCAAGCCCTTGCTCACTGCTATGGTAAATATAATTGGTACATTTTTTGCTTAGTCTAAATTTTTCTTTCATAGGTGTGACTCAGCCTGAAACACTTGAATATGATTATGCCACCTGTGAAGAACCAAAGCCTTATGGTATGGACAAACTATTACTAAAATAGAAAGATACTGTATATGATAGTCATCATATAAAGGGCTCCATTGTCACCATGTGCATGTACTCAGGTCATAAATTATGTATATACAATGATCTGTGATAGCGTGAGTGTGTTCTTCTACTACTTCTTCTAAGTATTATTACTTTTGTACTATGTATACTGCCATTTTCTGTGGAACTGTCTGTGTGTAACACATAACCTTGCTGCGCCATGGCAAGACAAACAATAGGAACCCCACTCTTCCCTGACTGCCTTCTGCAGCAGGATTAGAATTGAAAAAATATATCATTCATTTGGTCTCCTTATAGTCCCAAGATAATACACACAGTGATATCACAGCACAGGGATAATGCACGTCATGATGTCACAGTAAAGGGATAATATTCACAGTGATGGCATAGCATACATGGGTAATGCCCACTATGATGTCATAGCACAAGGTTGATGTACACACAGAAAGATCACTATGCGCACTGTAATATCACAGAATATAAAGAAAGTAATTATAACGATATCACATGACATGCAGGCATTGTGATGTTCTAGTAAAGTAATGGAGGCTCATTGTTTTTTACATGCTCTTCCCTCATCCATATTTGTCACTAATTGCATCCTTGTTCTGAGTCAAATTAGGCCCTCTTAGTGTGAAGCCCTATAGTACCTGCTATGTCTCCTACCCTGGATAAGAATTTACACATAATAAGGTATGCTGAAGATTTTGTTCTGACAGCAAGACACATACATTTTCACCCAAAATAGTTTCAGTAAAGTTCATAGTAACCATTATTAGCAGTGTTCACATATAGTTTTAAGTTTCTTGTACAATTATAACATCTACTTTTTATCAACTGTGTCACACCAAACTGAGGGTCTCTTCAAAAAGTTATATTTGTCCCCATATAACACAAGTGGTCAAGACCTCCTCAGGATATGTGACCACATAACACTCATGAAAAAAAGGGAGTAAATCATAAGTGTACTTCAACTGTTCATGACTGTAAGATGTATCATGAAAAAAGCCAGGTTGTTGCCTTCCAAATGACACATAAGATTCTTATTAAAACATAACCAATTTTCAAATGCTCCATGAGGGAATTCACAGTTCTTCTCTATTAGCCATAAGTGTGCCTGACCCTAGAGCAGGGGTCAGCAACCTTTTATGTATCGTGCACTGATTTTCACAAAAAGTCAAATATGAATCAGTCAGTGTACTGTGCAATAATTGTAAGGATATTGACCCCTACATGAAAGTCATATAATGCACACCATAACAGAAACCAACTAACTAGTTGATTAAACTTCCATTTCAATGTGATCCTTGTCCATTACGTTTTTTGTGCAGAGATGATTCTTGTCTGGTGGATACAACTTTTGGTTAAACACAATACTCACAGGGATCTGCAGTAAGCCAGCTTTGTAGGGCAGACAATGTACCTCACACAGCCCGCACTACTTTGTTGCATAAACCCAAACAATCTGTCCAGCGTTGCTGAAATGAACAAACGCCTACTTTAGCGTGTTCGGCTGCCATATCATGTTTTACTTTTGTACTTGCTTCATGGTACAAAAATAAATTCCAAATACAAAGTGAGACCTGTTAGGTTATATGCAGGAGGTCAAAAACTGTGTGTATCTCTATCGAAATCAGAATGTAACAAACAGATTAGGGCATAGGATAGAGTTAAAAAAATAATAATAAAACTTCACTTTTATTTCACTAATTAAAAAATAGAAATAAACATGGAGAGATGAAACACACAAGATCTAAAATACTAGAATCTAGTGTTGAGGATATGATTTGAGGAGAGAAACAGTCTTTTAAATTGGGATCAAATGAACATGCACATAGGTGCTAGTACAGCCACAATAATGGCATACATATCACAGCTAATTGGCTATACATAGCCATAGGATGTATTATTGAGTGCAAAAACACTATTTAATTGTTGTTAGATAGTAGCACTCCACAAACACATGGGAGATCTCTATGCTAGGGATATAATAATTAGCCCATAGGGTCAGTTAGTCATCAAGGTTATGACATCTGGAGTAGTGTCACAATGGAGGGAACAGATATTAGCCTGATTTACTCCCGCATGATGAATTAGCTGAGATTATATACAGGCTTATTTTCCCTACAGTGACACCCAGAGTCTTCTAGATGACATAAAGTGCCCAAATAATACTGAGCCAATACATATAGTACTCCCAAAATTGAATTGCACAGGCAATTGCTGCCCTCTGAGTAGGCTAGCTCATAGCCAGAACACTAGGATGCCATGCCTCATGATTTCCCCCATAGTGCTTCCTCTCTTTCGACGGTGTTTACATGGTCCATGAGAGAGAGGGGTTACCTAAAGCAGCAGTGTTTTAAACATTAGAGAAATCCCTGTGCCGAGCAAATATGTCTAAAGTACCAACCTCAGCATAGGTGTCGGAGGTTGCTGATCGCTGCTCTAGAGCAGGGGTCGGCAACCCCCGGCACGCGTGCCACTCTTGGCTTATTTCCCTGGCACTGCGGCGGAGTCCTCACCCAGCGGCTTTGATCGGACCAAATATGGCCGAAACGAAACTACTATTATTATGCTGTGGGGTCTCTTCAGACCCCTGAGTATAATAAGCGGAGACTTAGAAGTGATGAAACATAAAAAACATTGATACTCACCTTGTTCCCTGCACTAGGCGGCGGCTGTGCGATCTGCAGGCGCTTCTGACAGCTGACAGGGCTTCAGAGGTCTGCATCTGACGTCATTACGCATAATGACGAGACATGACCCCAGAGACTCAATCAGCGGTCGCTGACTACAGGCAGCGCCGAAGAGAACAGAGCGGCTGTGGAGCATGGAAAAAGGTGAGTAGCATTGTTTTTTTATGTTTGTCACCTCTCTTGGACTTATTATACTCAGGGGTCTGAAGAGAGCTATGGGACCTAATACCATGTGCAGGGACTGCTATGGGACCTAATACCGTGTGCAGGGACCGCTATGGGACCTAATACCGTGTGCTGGGGTCACTATGTGGCATAATACGGTGTGCAGAGGCCACTATATGACATAATATCATGTGCTGGGGTCACTATGTGACATAATACCATGTGCTGGGGCCACTATATGACATAATACGGTGTGCAGAGGCTGTTATGGGATATAATACCTTGTGCAGGGGCCGCTATGGGACATAATACTGTGTGCAGGGGCCGCTATGGGACATTATTCTGTATAACTGTATGTTTTCTGCATTAAGGATGTGTTTTTGCACAGAAAACACAGGCATTTTTTTTGTGCAAAAATGCACCATGTGAACACAGTTTTACATTGAAGTAAAAGTTCCAGTGTCCTAAGACTATATCTGCATCCAGATATATAGTGTGTATTCACCATAAGGATGCCACCATACGGTGCTCCTGGGCACATACATTTGCCACTAATTGGGGGCTGCACATGTACTTTCATTGCTTCTAATTGGAAAGTACAGGAGCGTCCCAGGAAATAGCAGTAAACGCATGTGTCCTAAAGCATCTGGTGGCAGCACTTCTGTGTTATGGTTTGTGGTATATGACTTTAGTTTAGGGGTCGTCAGACTTACAATTATTGACCGGCACTCCGAGTACCTCATCTTTGATTTTTTAATTAAAATCGACACGCCGAACAAAAAAGGTTGCCTATCCCTGCTCTAGAGGGTCCAGCATGTCTGTACTGCTCATTGATTCTAATGACAATACTTAATTTCTCCTCTGGAGGCACTGCAGAGGAATTAGATACTTCAAGGTTTTCCCAAAAATTGCAGCTAATCGCTGATGGTTCCAGCAGCAAGGCATTCTGTGGTCAGCTAATTGTTGGGGAACCCTTCTAACAAAAAGTGAACTTTAGTGAACCACTTTAAGTGCACTCTAAATATGAGAAGCCGAGACATATTCAGTATGGTATCTACCAGAGGACCAGGGACAGGTATATGTGACTTGGAGTTGATTATGTTGCTAATTCTTTGCATGTCCCTTATTAAGGTGCCTAATTGGCCCCATAATAATGATACCAGCCACAGTTAGCGATTTCATATACTTGCTGTAGAGAAATCCCCACTTGACTGTGCTGTTCCTCTACTTTGCCCTTTTGCATCCTTTAGTGTATATTAGGCAGCAGCGTTTCTGTGACGCCCACACCAGTTCATCTCCCGGTCAAAATTCACAAGTCACTATTGTAATTTACCACCAATGAGGCTACCTGTGGCCTTTCTTTGAGGTCTACTGGTAGACAAAAATCTATGACTTCCACTGATCTAAAACATGCCCACAGTGACTGGGGTGTACTGACAGTTCTTTTTCAAGAAGACAAGTATCTGCACATGAAGCTTCATAAGCTTCTATTATGTTTTCAAACTTAATTTGTTTTCTAGACTTAGCTCTATGTCCCCTACATGGTTATTGACCCTATAATTCTTTTTGAACCTTAAGACCTTCAAGCAACACTTAAAAGTGACCAGCATTATGTGGATTTTCCACCTGTACATATCTCAGACCTTGATCCAATTGTCCAGCATTGCATGAAAAAGCCTCCAATACATCAGATGCCAGGTATTGTGACTCCATCTAATTTTATATGGTGGTGTTGAGGTGGCTGCACTTGAGTGCAGTTCTCTTTATTTTAGTTAATGGGAGACTTGTGAAATACTTAGGTGTTTCTGTAATACCTGTAAATTGCAAAGGATAGAAGCATGCACAGCAGTGTTGCTATGCTTACTGCTGCCTGAGGTGAGCGGCAAAATGGCACCCCACCCTTCCAAAAAAAAAGGGCTCTGTTCTTTTAGAGGCCAGGATGACTCAATGCCGATCAGCTTCCATTCTAGTGAATATATGCTAAATAACAGTAACTCAGCACTGACACTATACAGAGAACAGCACAGTTTGCTGGGTGGTTTAATCGCTCTTTAGATAATGTCTATGTTTTATATTCACCATCATAATCCTCTGCTAGTAGCATAGCTATAGGGGTTGTAGTGTTTGCAGTTGTAACCAGGCCCATAAGCCAGGGGTCCCAACGGCCCCTCACACCAGGTTTAGGTTGATTGTGCTTCTTTGATCTCCTTTGATGCCTGGAAACCTATGTATCCTAAATCTGCAGCCCCCCTCCCAGTTCTCTGCACTATTGCCACCATGTATTGCATGTTTTACTCATGGTCACATTTACCAATTTGGTCTCATTTGTTTAAAATTTATGATGGATTATAATGTGCATTAGACAAGCTATGGTCTTCTGATTCCACTTGTTTCAGGATTATCAAGCACCTTCTCACTTAATACTGTGCATCATGTCATCAGTGGAGGCCAATCTGAGCAGCCAACAACCATCATCTGTTCTACCACAGAAAACAGCCCACCACCTGTTCCAGACCGCAAGAAGAAACCTTCAATATATAAATCATCTGGTAAAATGACTTAGAAAAATAGAAATTCCTCTCTGTAGTCATTTTATTATAGTGGATATTTCTATGGCAATGCATGTCCACAGTACTATAGGTCTGCAGTAGATTGTGATCATAATGATTGGTCATTTTGTCGAATTGCCTGCCATCTAGGCATCCTGACCTAGCTGTTAGTAGCAGTTAAGAGCAGTGGCTACATGAGGGCATGCACACATGAACAAGTTCTGGATGGCCCAGACAGAGCAACAGGACAGAGAATTATTTGATCTGTCAATAAGTTCCCACCGCTTCCTTGTCCACCATCCAGACATAGGTGGTTCGTTCATTACACACCCCTTTCTCTGTTCAGACCATTTCCAGGCACATAGCAGAAGGAAATTTGGTATCATGGTGCCCATTACATGTCCTGGCTTTGACAGGCTGCTATCACCTTCATTTGCAGTGGTGTCATGAACTAGAAACCTAGCTATGGACTAGAACCGTATTGTCTTTAGCAGCAAATCCTGTTTATGTTTGGGATCACACAATGGTCAGTTTTCGAGCTAGGAAGCCTTGTGGTGAATGCTTTAATCCTGCCTTTGCTGTGGAGTGACACACTGCTGGTGTAATGATCTGGGGAGCCATTGCATAAGGCATCAGGTCACCCCTAATAGTGATATGATGGACACTAACAGCTCAGTGATATGTGCAGAACATCCTTCGGCTACATGTCTTGCCTCTCATGGAAGTTCTTGACAGCTGCCTTTTTCAGTAAGATGATGCTTGCTCACACACAGCAAGGGTTTCCCAGGAATATCTCCACCAGATTACAAAACATCCTTGGCCCTCTTAGGTCACCAGTTTTATTGCCAATCGAGCATTTATGGGACAAGCTGGGACACAACATCTGTGAGCAAATGTGCTACAGGATACCATACAATACATGCCTATATGCCTCCATGCCAAACAGTATCTCATCTTGTAGTCAGGCTAGAGGCGGTCCAACAGGGTACTAGAGCCATCCTTCAATTGTACAATAAACTGATCCTTAGATCTAATAATGTAATCACTTACATATATCATCAATACATTTCACCTAGAAAGTTTCATATGGTTCCAACAATTCCTTGGTGCGCTATTTCTTTTGTCACTGAGCGTATATGGGGAGAAGAAAGGGCAAAGTATATACCTTGAGGCTTGTACCACTAATTTTTTTTAATACCCTAGCAAAAAACTGTCTGCTAGTGCTTGATGGGTCATTTAAGAGACCCAGTGATGCTGCTATTGGATACAAATGGGCTGCAGCTGATGACTTTGAAAAGTTCTGTGGTTAGCTTAACCCATTCCTACTCTGCACTGTATTATTAAGTTTCGATGAGCATGTAGTTATATGCTTTCATGACTCAGGCACAAGGGCTGTGCCTGTGGCATGACTTCTGAGTCTTGGCTGTATTATACAGTTGAGACCTGGGAGTAGCCATCGGAGTCGGAAAATACTCTGACTCCAAATGCCAGACCCCTCAGATGGTGTGATCAAGTTTAAAAAAAAAAAAGGTCTAAAACAAAATATAGAATATAAAATGTGAGGGTGTGAACCTAGAGGGAGCTGGTGAGCGACCCAAAAACAGGGTTGAAAAGGACCGTGGCCACACCCATACCTGGGGCTTCACTCCAGAGGGAGTACACACAGCAGGAGAGTTCTGCTGGTAACCTGCAGGGTGCAGGTGGATGGTGGACCAGTTGGAGACAGACAGGTGGTCTGTCCCAAGAGGACTGGATTCCACAATGGACTTGGTTAAGCTCAGTGTGAGCCAGACTGCTGAGGAGAAACCTCAGCAAAGCATCTTGCCCTCAGAAATTAGTCAGGGTCCAAGAAGTGAGTTATTGCCCTGTGTGTGGGCTAGGCTGTTTTGTTATTTTTGTTCCTGTTATCACTTACAAGCTGAATAAAGCCATTTCTTTTGACTTGCCATTCCCTGATATGTTGTTTATTTGGCACCGAGCGCCACAAACACCTCTGTAAAGTTTAGGAAGCTCCTACCTTTGTTGCTAAACTACCCCCAATTGTCACAAAATGTAGAATATAAACAAAATAAACTAAAACATGTTAGGTATTCCAGTATATGTATAAGTCTGCACTATGAAAAAGTAGTGTTATTTATACCATACGGTTAACGCTGTAAAAATATATACAGTCATGGCCAAAAGTTTTGAGAATGATACAAATATTAATTTTTACAAAGTCTACTGCTTCAGTTTTTCTAATGGCAATTGCAAAATACCCAAAAATTTTTAAAAAGGGGACCACTTAAAAACAAATATTTTCAAAAGTCAAATTTTCCCTAAAAAAAAAATTTTTCCCCCAAAAAAAATTTTCAACCTTTTTGCCCCCCCCCTTTAAAGGGGCCCCCTTAACTTTTTTGTGTTTGTTCCCTTTTTACAGGTGGGGGGGGTGGTGGAGAGGGGGGGGGGGGTGAACATTCTTTTGTTATAAAGAAGGAAACCCCCCTTTGCACTTTATAGGGGGGGGGGGCCGCGCCCCCTTTTTTTTTTTTTTTTTTTTTTTTTTTTTTTTTAAAAAGAAGGGTGCGTTTTTTTTTGTTCGGAGAAAAAGGGGGGGGGGGGGGGGGGGGGTGGGTGGGGGGGGGAGGAACGTTTGTTTTTATATTTTTTTTTTTTTTAAGGGGGGGGGGGGGGGGGGGGGTGGGGGGGGGGTGCCAAAAAGGCTCCAGGGCGCCCAAGAAAGACCAGCAAGCGGCAGGACCGTCTCTTAAAAGTGTTTCAGCTGCGGGATGGGGCTACCAGCAGTGCAGAGCTTGCTGAGGAATGGCAGCAGGCAGGTGTGAGTGCATCTGCACGCACTGTGAGACGGAGACTCTTGGAGCAAGGCCTGGTCTCAAGGAGGGCAGCAAAGAAGCCACTTCTCTCCAGAAAAAACATCAGGGACAGACTGATATTCTGCAAAAGGTACAGGGAGTGGACTGCTGAGGACTGGGGTAAAGTCATTTTCTCTGATGAATCCCCTTTTCCATTGTTTGGAACATCTGGAAAACAGCTTATTCGGAGAAGAAGAGGTGAGCGCTACCACCAGTCTTGTCTCATGCCAACTGTAAAGCATCCTGAAACCATTCATGTGTGGGGTTGCTTCTCAGCCAAGGGAATCGGCTCTCTCACAGTCTTGCCATGAATAAAGAATGGTACCAGAATGTCCTCCAAAAGCAACCCCCCCCACCCGCCCAAGAGAGGGTGGGCGCCCAAAAATGCCTTCAGCAGATGGAGCACCTTGCCATGAAGTAAAGGTGATAACTAAATGGCTCAGGGAACAAAACATAGAGATTTTGGGGTCCATGGCCTGGAAACTCCCAGATCTTAATCCCATTGACAACTTGTGGTCAATCATCAAGAGGGGGGGGGAAAAAAAAACCCAACAAAGTCAGACAAAATGAAAGCATTGATTCTGCAAGAATGGACTGCTATCAGTCAGGATTTGCCTTGTCCAGAAGTTGATTGAAGCATGCCATGGAGCACCTTGCAGAGGTCATAAAGCATATTCTAGCCCTTGTGATAACTAAAAAATGACAAACACACATAAAAACCAGGGCGGAACATAAAAACAATATTTGTGTCATTCTCAAAACTTTTGGCCATGGCCTGTATATACTGCCAGAGAATTTAATAATGGCACCGCCCCCCAAAAACACAAAAAAAGTGACAAAAACGCACCCGAAAATGGGCCAAAAAGAACCACAACCTGCCCCCCAAAAAAGGGGGTTTTAAAAGGGGCCCGCCAAAAAAACAAAAAAAATTATAGAGGTGAGAGAGGGGGGCCCGCCGGCAAAACGTCTTTTTAAAAAAATATTTTGTTTTATAAAATAAAAAAAAAAAAAAAATCTTAGTAAAAGCAAATCAAAATATTATATGTACCCCAAAATGGTGCCAAAGAAATTACAACTTGTTGCACAAAGAATAAGCCCTCACGTGGCTTTGTCGACAGAAAAATAAAAAATGTATGAATTTTGGAAGGTGGAAAAGGAAAATATGAAAAAAGTTGGCAAACATTATTATCTAAACTACTTTGCATCCTTAAAGGGCTAAGCTGAATTTTTTCACAGGGGCCATGAGTCTTTAGCCCTTGCTCACTGCTATGGTAAAATAAAAATGGTACATTTATTGCTTAATCTAAATGTTTCTTTTTCATAGGTGTGACTCAGCCTGAAACACTTGAATATGATTATGCCACCTGTGAAGAACCAAGGCCCTATGGTATGGACAAACTATTACTAAAATAGAAAGATACTGTATGTGATAGTCATGATATAAAGGGCTTCATAGTCACCATGTGCATGTACTCAGGTCATAAATTGTATATATTCAATTATCTGTGATAGCATGAGTGTGTACTTATAAGTATTATTACTTTTGTAACATGTATACTGCCATTTTCTATGGAACTGTTTGAAGTGTAACACATAACCTTGGTGTGCCATGGAAAGACTAGGAATAGGATCCCCACTCTTCCCTGACTGCCTTCTGCAGCAGGATTAGAATTGAAAAAATATATCATTCATTTGGTCTCCTTATAGTACTAAGATAATGCACACAGCGATATCACAGCCAAAACACTAGGATGCCATGCCTCATGATTTCCCCCATAGTGCTTCCTCTCCTTCGATGGTGTTTACATGGTCCATGAGAGAGAGAAATCCCTGTGCCAAGCAAATTAGAGTAACCTTGAAACGTTTATTTCTTTCAGTAATTAAATTAAAAAAGTGACCTTCTATATTTTCTAGATTCTTTACACACAGAGTGTTCTATTTCAAGTGTTTTATTTCTGTAAATGTTGATTATGGATTACAGGTAATGAAAACCCAAATCTAAGAAAATTAGAATATTGTAAAAAAGTTCAGTATTGTAAATTCAGTGTGTCAACTGCCAAGGTTTCCTAAGCCTTTAAATGGTCCCTCAGTCTGGTTCAGTAGGACACACAATCATGGAAGACTGCTGATTATGAATTTCATTACAGAAATGAATGAATGTTTCAAAAATATTGTAATTTATTGAGATGCACCTGTATGTCTGAAGTACCGACCTCAGCGCAGGTGCCGGAGGTTGCTGATCGCTGCTCTAGAGGGTCCAGCATGTCTGTACATGGAATGAACTGCTCATTGATTCTAATGACAATACTTAATTTCTCCTCTGGAGGCACTGCAGAGGAATTAGATACTTGCTTCAAGGTTTTCCCAAAGATTGCAGCTGATCGCTGATGGCTCCAGCAGCAAGGCATTCTGTGGTCAGCTAATTGTTGGGGAACCCTTCTAACAAAAAGTGAACTTTAGTGAACCACTTTAAGTGCACTCTAAATATGAGAAGCCGAGACATATTCAGTATGGTATCTACCAGAGGACCAGGGACAGGTATATGTGACTTGGAGTTGATTATGTTGCTAATTCTTTGCATGTCCCTTATTAAGGTGCCTAATTGGCCCCATAATAATGATACCAGCCACAGTTAGTGATTTCATATACTTGCTGTAGAGAAATCCCCACTTGACTGTGCTGTTCCTCTACTTTGCCCTTTTGCATCCTTTAGTGTATATTAGGCAGCAGCGTTTTTGTGACGCCCACACCAGTTCATCTCCCGGTCAAAATTCACAAGTCACTATTGTAATTTACCACCAATGAGGCTACCTGTGGCCTTTCTTTGAGGTCTACTGGTAGACAAAAATCTATGACTTCCACTGATCTAAAACATGCCCACAGTGACTGGGGTGTACTGACAGTTCTTTTTCAAGAAGAAAAGTATCTGCACATGAAGCTTCATAAGCTTCTATTATGTCTTCAAACTTAATTTGTTTTCTAGACTTAGCTCTATGTCCCCTACATGGTTATTGATCCTATAATTCTTTTTGAACCTTAAGACCTTCAAGCAACACTTAAAAGTGACCAGCATTATGTGGATTTTCCACCTGTACATATCTCAGACCTTGATCCAATTGGCCAACATTGCATGAAAAAGCATCCAATATATCAGACTCCATCTAATTTTATATCATGGGGGTGAAATGGCTGCACTTGAGTGCAGTCCTCTCTATTTTAGTTAATGGGAGACTTGTGAAATACTTAGGTGTTTCTGTAATACCTGTAAATTGCAGAGGATAGAAGCATGCATAGGAGTGCTTACTGCTGCCTGAGGCGAGCAGCAAAATAGCACCCCCACCCTTCCAAAAAAAAAAGGGCTCTGTTCTTTTAGATGCCAAGATGACTCACTGCAGATCAGCTTCCATTCTAGTGAATAGATGCTAAATAACAGTAACCCAGCACTGACACTATATAGAGAACAGCACAGTTTGCTTGCTTCCAGCCTTCTCTCTGTGCAGATCATACTTGCCAGCAGTCCTGTAGGATCCAGGAGGCTCCCGAAAAGGGGATGACATCCCAAACTCCCAGAACAGGCAAATCTCGCACATTACCAGACTAGAAGTCTTTTTATATGTGACTTAGGCACTTTATGTGCGATCACGTACAAAAGGGTTTTTGCCAATTTTCACAAGGGTTGTGGCGTCACCTGAAAATGTTTGAGTATGGTATAGGTTCTGCCTGGTGCTGGAGGAAGCTGACACAAGCTGATTAGTGGGAGTATCAGGTTTGGGAGCCCCCCCCCCCCCCTACCCAATGATCTAACATTAGGTCATTCATTTCTTCAGCCTGGGAAAGATAGAAGCGGTACAGTTTTCAGTGACAGTTGATAGATAATTCAACAATGGAGGCAGGATTGTGTGTAGGATTTTTCAAGGAAGACATTCATAGGTATGAATATGTAGAGTACATGTTTGGCAGCATACATGCAGCAGATGTTCTCATGCAATGTAAATACAGTTATACATAATCCTGCCATACACCATACACATTGATATTGCTACCATATAGTATACCAGGGGTAGGCAACCTTTTTTTGTTCGGCGTGCCGATTTCGATTAAAAAAATCAAAGTTGAGGTACTCGGAGTGCTGGTCAATAATTGTAAGTCTGACGACCCCTGCACATGGTATTATGTCATATAACGACCCCTGCACATGGTATTATGTCCAATAGCGGCCCCTGCACACGGTATTATGTCCTATAACGGCCCCTGTACATGGTATTATGCCCCATAGTGGCCCCTGCACACGGTATTATGCCCCACAGCGGTCCCTGCACACAGTATTATCCTCCATAGCGGCCCCTGCACACAGTATTATCCTCCATAGAGGCCCCTGCACACAGTATTATCGTCCATAGTGGCCCCTGCACACAGTATTATCCTCTATAGTGGCCCCTGCACACAGTATTATCCTCTATAGTGGCCCCTGCACACATTATTATCCTGCTATTGCTATTATTTTAGCATGTAACGGATATAACTAGAGAGGCAGGCGGCGTATTTTACTCTATAAAGATCAGGTATGGACAGGACATGGACAGTGAAAAAATGTAAACTTTATTGGTGACTTTGTGCGTGTTGTGTAAGTATTTGGTGTGACACTTTTGGCGCTGCGACCTGGAGGATTATGTGATTAGGCTCAGAGGGTTGTGACATTATCCCTCTATGTGACAATCAGAGAGCAGAAGTATAGTATGCTCTCTGAATGATAGGAGAGGGGATAACATGGACAGAAGTCCATGCTACCCTCCCTTCCCCCCATTGGGGTCATCTGCAGCTTATGCACAGACAATGATGATTTATCATTGTCTCTGCGGTCTGCAGCTCCTCCTCCCCCTCCTTCCTTAGCTCTAAGATGCTGCCTGAGGTAGGAGGGGAGGGGACACTTTTAGAGCCCCATTTCTAAGGATCTGTTAGGGCCACAAAGATGCAACTGGATTCATTTTAAAGATGAGAATCTCATCTTTAAAAAGATACCAAGATCGCCATGGTAGACCTTACAGATTCAGAGCGATTCACTGTTAACACTAGAAGTCCCAGAGAGGGGTCATTTAACATTTCTACCTTTGGAACCCAGAGACGGGTCGAATGACCTGAAGGATTTTATCTAACATCCTATAATCACCGTCTTTTGTTCTGTAATTAAGGCCATTACTGTCACACCACAGGAGGTTGTTGTTTTCCATTGAGTTTAGCCATTTAGTGTCTAGTTAGTTCTATTCAGTTTATTGTATTTGATAATATAAAGACTATACATACAGTATTGTATTAAGTTTAGTTTTATTTGAGCAAAAAAGCACTGAAACAATTAATCATTTTTTATATATTTTAAATAGAATTAGAAATTTTAGAGCAAGGTACAGCTGTGAGTAATGACCAGAAGCATTTGTCTAAGGCAGGGGTAGGCAACCTTTTTTGTTCGGCGTGCCGATTTTAATAAAAAAATCAAAGATGAGGTACTCGGAGTGCCGGTCAATAATTGTAAGTCTGACGACCCCTAAACTAAAGTCATATACCACAAACCATAACACAGAAGTGCTGCCACCAGATGCTTTAGGACACATGCGTTTACTGCTATTTCCTGGGACACTCCTGTACTTTCTGATTAGAAGCAATGAAAGTCCATGTGCAGCCCCCAATTAGTGGTAAATTTATTGTGTCCAGGAGCCCCGTATGGCGGCATCCTTATGGTGAATACACACTATGTATCTGGATGCAGCTATATTTGGAACTTTTTCATTCAATGTAAAACTGGTGCATTTTTGCACAAAAAAAAACAAAGCCGGAGTTTTTTATGTCCCATAGCGGCCCCTACACACGGTATTTGTCCCATAGCTGCCCCTGCACACAGTATTTGTCCCATAGCGGCCCCTGCACACGGTATATGTCCCATAGCGGCCCCTGCACATGGTATTATGCTCCATAGTGGCCCCTGCACATGGTATTATGCTCCATAGTGGCCCCTGCACACGGTATATGTCCCATAGCGGTCCCTGCACACGATATTATGCTCCATAGTGGCCCCTGCACACGGTATTATGCTCCATAGTGGCCCCTGCACACTGTATTATGCTCCATAGTGGCCCCTGCACACGGTATTATGCTCCATAGTGGCCCCTGCACACGGTATATGTCCCATAGTGGTCCCTGCACACGGTATTATGCTCTATAGTGGCCCCTGCACACGGTATTATGCTTCATAGTGGCCCCTGCACACGGTATATGTCCCATAGTGGTCCCTGCACACGGTATTATGCTCTATAGTAGCCCCTGCACACGGTATTATGCTCCATAGTGGCCCCTGCACACGGTATATGTCCCATAGTGGTCCCTGCACACGGTATTATGCTCTATAGTGGCCCCTGCACACGGTATTATGCTCCATAGTGGCCCCTGCACACGGTATATGTCCCATAGTGGCCCCTGCACACGGTATATGTCCCATAGTGGCCCCTGCACACGGTATATGTCCCATAGTGGCCCCTGCACACGGTATATGTCCCATAGTGGCCCCTGCACACGGTATATGTCCCATAGTGGCTCCTGCACACGGTATATGTCCCATAGTGGTCCCTGCACACGGTATTATGCTCTATAGTGGCCCCTGCAGGCAGAAGCGCCCGAAGAGTACAGAGCGGCTGCGGAGCGTGGAATAGTGAGTACATTGTTTTTTATGTTTGATCATCTCCCCGGGGGGCTCCGCTTATTATACTCGGGGGTCTGAAGAGACCCCACAGTATAATAATAGCAGTTTCGTTTCGGCCGTGTTTGGTCCGATCGAAACTGCTGGGTGAGGAGTCCGCTGCCGTGCCAGGGCAATAAGCCTCGCGTGCCAAGAGTGGCACGCGTGCCATAGGTTGCCGACCCCTGGTCTAAGGCCTCAAGCACACTAGCGAAAAAAAAATTCGCAATGCGATGCAATTTTTTTCTGCGATTTGCCAATGTATTTCAATGGCACCAAGCACACCTGCGATTTTTTTTCGTGCGATTTTTTTTCATAGGTGCGATTTTCCTGCGATTTTTTTTTTTTGTGCGATTTTTTTCATGCGAAAAAAATCCCAGAGGAGTGATCTATATGACCAATGGGACAGATCACAAAAATATCGCAAGTAGCTGTGATTTTTTTTGCGATTTTTTTTTTTTTTTTTCTGCACCCATTGACTTGAATCTAAATATACAAAAATGTAAATATACAAAAGAACAACTGTTATTTGTTTCTATGCTTTTTATTTTTGTTATGAAAATAATAAAAAAAATACAAGGAATAAAACAATTCCACACATATTTACAATAGGCTGCTGTGGGGGGCTGCGTGTGTGTGTGTCAGTGGCATGTCCTTCTTGTGTGACTAGCATTTCAGCACTCACTCAGCAGTCTGTCTGCACTGTCGGAACATACCTGGCACTGCCTGGGTATGTCCCTGGTACATTTGCCACACGTGTATTTGTAGCAGTAAACACATCTCTCAGTTGCACAATTGTTCGTGCATCGATGGTTGACCTGACACTTCGCCCTTTTGCCAGGGCTGGGTGTGGAAGGTTGTTGCCGAAGGAGTTTCTCCTTGCGTGCCTTCTTTTCAGTCACATGAGAGCCACCTAACTCTTTTGCAAGCTCAACCAGGAAGTCCACCCGTCTCTCCTGCACCCCAGTGCATGCCTAATAAAGAACATGAGCATTCAGTGCTGCCATGTCAATCATGTTGTAGAACACGGCGAATGGCCATCTCCGTGTTCCTGCATGCAGGCTGTACTCCCCGCACCATTTGGTCCATTACATCCACACCGCACTTTGTGTGGTTGTATTGTGTGACCGTGTTTGGCTTCCTTTTGTTGGTATCCTTAGTCTCAACCACGCTGTGCATGCTGCTGAGAATGTAGACGGCCTTCTTTCGTTTGGGTGCATACACTGTCAGTGTGGCATCAGTGGTTGAAAACACCTGAGTGGTGAATTCAGTGCGGTCCATCTGTCTAGCGGATTGAGGAATTTCCCGGCGACTCTTGTTGACTGTGCCGAGGATAGTGGTTTTCCGGCTAAGCAGTCATTGTGCAAGTGACAATGATGTAAAGAAATTGTTCGTGGTTACAGTTCTGCCCTTGTCCATGAATGATTCCATCAGCCTCATCACTACAGTTTCGGACAGTCTCTCCCCGCTGGGACGACTAGGGTCCTTGCCAAGATATGGGAGGACATTACAGATGTACTTTGATTTCAAGTCGCAGACTACTTTGAGAAGCAGTCACATCCCCCACAGCACAAAAGGCTGCATGCAAATTTGCTAAGGTGTTAGCAAATATTCCCAGCACAACAATGCAGCTGGGGGGTGGGCAGACACTCAGGAGCAGCTTACATTCTTTTCTTTACACTCTCTTACAAAACCTGAGGTGGATCAACACAATTTCCCCCTGCAGATTCCTCAGACAATGGCCACATTTACAAATGAAAGGAAATGCTAATTGGAGCCATCAGAGTTGTCAGTTTGGACTAAGGGTCATTTGACCCTCTTTCAGGACTTGAAGGGGGAGCTCGAAATTTCTGGGACTTCTAGTGTTAAAACGATGTCGGGAATTGAGATCTGCATTGGGATTTCAATGCCGAACATCGTTTTCACTAGCGAATCGCTCAGGATATTTAAGGACGATCATGGTGATCTTGGTATCATTTTAAAGATGAGATTCTCATCTTTAAAATGAATCCAAATGTTTCTTTATAGCGTTAACCAATCCTGAGCAATTCACTCAGGTACAGTAGTGAAGCCTACTACTGTACATAGACTGTGCAGAAGCCGGGTGCTGCCGCATCCATCTTCACCCCGCACTAATGAAATTTTAAGGAAGCCGGATGGAAAAACGCTGCAGGTAACATTTTTCCATCCGGCTGAGGCATAGATACGGCACCAGAAATGATGCCTCTTGTGCCAGAACCGATCCCATAGAAAACTATAGGATCCGTCCTGGCATCAGTTTCCCTCCGGCTTGTGTGCACCACGCCGGAGGGGAAACAGATAGCTGCGCCGGACATATGTGAACGCACCCTTACTCGCTTTTTTCACACTCCGCAGCCGCTGTGTGGGCACTTCTCTCTGACGTCAGCAACCGCTGATTCGGTCTCAGGGGTCACGTCGTGTCATTATGCGTAATGACGTCGGACGTGACCCCTGAGGCCCTGTCAACAGTCTCTTACGTCAGGCAGAAGCACCCGAAGAGCACAGGGTGGCTGCGGATCCAGGAAAGGTGAGTTAACATTGTTTTTTTTAAGTTTGATCACCTTCCTGGGGGATCCGTTTATTATACTCTGGGGTCTGAAGAGACCCCACAGTATAATAATAGCAGTTTCGTTTCGGCCGTGTTTGGTCCGATCGAAACTGCTGGGTGAGGACTCCGCTGCTGTGCCAGGGAAATAAGCCTGGCGTGCCACTCTCGGCACGCGTGCCAGGGGTTGCCGACCCCTGTACTATACAAATAAATAATTTAGCCGTATACAGTTCACATTATGCGTAAGTCCAGATCCACTTTCTGTTGTGAATCCATTGCAAATCTGCAGCAAATTCTGCATATGTAAGCTATGAATTATGCTGCAAATTCACTGTGACTTCACCCTCACTACATCCCTGACATCTGCTGCAACAAAAATAGACACGCTACAGATCTAAAAGTCCATACTGCAGATTAGTTCCTATGTGGAAAATTTGTGCAGTATGTAGATGATATCGTAAAATCTCATCCAAGTAAAGAGGTTATGCAGCGTAGTATCTGGACATCTGCCACTCCTATTAGCCCAAAAGTCTGTGTCTGTGTGTGTATATATAGATATATATATATATATGTGGTATGGATAAATAATGTGTTAGTTATGTGGTAATGTTTCTCAATAGTAAAGTATTTTTAATAGGAAAAATTTTTTTTTTTTCCCTAAAGTTTATTTTTGTCAGTTAACCAAATGAAAAGTTAATGAACAAAAGATAAATCTAAATGAAATCAATATTTGGGCTGATCACCCTTTTGCTTCAAAACAGCATCAAGATAGGAAAGTGGAGGGAATGAATGTGCACGACAGAGGATGGGAAAGTGGAGGGAATAAATGTGAACCACAGGACGGGAAAGTGGAGGGATGAATGAGCACAACACAGTATGGGAAAGGGGTGGGGATGAATGGGGACAGCATAAGATGGGAAAGTGGTGGGGCTCAATGGGGACAGCACAGGATAGGAATGTGTGTGTGCGGGTGGGGTGAATGGGCACAGAAAGTAAAGGACTGAAAGCTTTTTTTTCTTTTCTGAACTGCTCTTCAATGTCACCCTGGCCACCTGAACCACTTTAACTATAGGGCAAAAAATGTGCTTGCACTGCCCCTTGGGGTAGTGGGACAGTCCAGCATTTAGTATGCTGTCCTGCTATTCTGGTCAGGGCTGGTGTTAATGGGGGTAAACTGAGTAATCGCCCCAGGGCCCCCATTCCCAAAAGGGCCCCCCAATCCAGGTACCAGACTTTCTGAGTGATGATTTGGATATGGAGGACTCCACTTACAAGTGTGTCAGCTTGCATAGCCTATGACAGAGCAGGGATTTGTCAAATCCATTGCCATTCCATAGAAGACTTAGTGTTGCGCAGGACGTCCCGACACAGGTGACCTGATGACGTCACTGCATCGCGCCACCTGCGCCAGACGTGCAACAGAGTGCATTAGCAGGAGAAGGTCTCAGCTGCTCCACTTATCGGGGGATCATGGTAAGGTGAGTATAAGATTTTCTTAAGAAAAAAGGGACACTTACTGCTGAAGGGGCATTTATTATTTATAAGGGAAAATTATTATTTATAAAAAGGATTATCGTTTATATACAGTAGGTCATTATTTAGAATCAGGAACTACTATTTATAAGGGGCTATTACTATTTATAAGCAAGTAATCTTAGCCCCCTTTATAAATAATAATGTCCTCTTATAAATAGTAGTCCCTGCTTATAAATAATGCCCCTATAATAAATATTACAGATTAGGGGGCACTTACTATTATTTATAAGGGGGACTATTATTTATAAGGGGGCATATGACTGTGTAATGGGCCACTGAGGGGCATTATATTGTATGGGGCCACTAAAGAGGAATTATACTATGTGGCTGCAACTGATGACAAGAGCCGATCTCCTCCCCACTTCTCCCCAGTCATCAATAGCTGTAAGGAGAACTATAAACACATTTTAGGTCATGGCAACAATCACCTACCATTTACAAGCATAGAATTAAAAAAAAAAAAAAAAAAGGGTACAGCATAACCCACAAAGTAAATACCAAGACCCAAAGGCATGCCAAGACCCATTGGGTGTACAAACCAGCATGAAGCCTAACCTTCTCCTGTACCAGCTATACTTCAAACAGCTGGTCAACTGCGGGTGGCACCATCTGTATTGGTGGACTGTAGTCTCTGCGTATGTGCCATCCAGAGCCCAGGCTTCTCCACCCACAGCCCCCATATCAATTGAAATTTGGTCAATGCTTTCCTTTTGTAATACCCCTTCTTTCAAGTCTAATACTATTATTCAATTTAGTAATATACTCCATGAACGTTGGTGGGACAGCCCACAGTGTTTGGCTATCAATTTCCTTGCCTGGTAAAGGATCCTTAAAATAGCCACCATAACTCCGCTTTCTGCTTTATCATACAGCAATCCTAACAAAGAAATTTTAGGTTCCTCTGCCAATGTTATTTAAAATCCTATGAATTAATACCCCATTTAAGAAGAGTTCTAACAAGGGACACTCCCATAACATATGAAGGAGATGTGCTCTTTCTCCACGACACCTTGGGCATCCATCATCTCTCCTAACACCTGCCCTATGCAGACATACTAGTGTCTTATAGACCCTGTGGAGCATGAGCATCTGAGAACACTTTTGGGCCTCACTCAGGGACAAGGCAGGTGTACACTTCAACACGGTGGTCCATTGCTCATCCGTGAGTGAATCCACATTGGTCTCCCATTTTGATTGAATGCTTAAAGGAAATTCTATGTGATAAGCCTCCAAAAGATGTTTATCGATAAAATAAATAATATCCCTAGTATCCCCATCAGAGAGTAGCACCTCTAAAACAGAATTTTGCACAATAGACAGATCGGTGACTCTTGCCTGCACCTCCAATGTATGGCGCAGCTGGAGTTATTGTTAGAACATCTACTGTGGCAAACTCTTCCCTCATTTGAGTAAAGCTTTTGAGCTGAACCCTCGAATATAGTTGACCTATGGTATGTACTCCCCACCGTTCCCATGTCTGATATCCCTCTAGTTTAGAGAGCTCTTCCAGGTTAGGGATACGTACATGTACATTTCTAACGGAACAGGCTCACCTAAGCTACTCACAGTACCACAGACTCACATAGCCCAAGCTACTCACAGGACACAAGACTCGCAAGGCCTAAGCTATAAACAGGACCTAACAGTCAAAAGGTTCTTTCAACTTACAGAACCTAAGACACACAAGTCCCAAGCTACTCTCAAGACCTAAGACACACAAAGCTCAAACTATTCACAGGACCTAATGGTACAATAGGCTCAAGTTACTCACAGGACAGTTACTGGCCAGGATACTGTTGCCTACCTCACAGGCCTGGACCACTAGTCAACCAGTTGAGCCTAAAGAGAGGGCAACCAGAGCCAAATTTGCACAGGGGACAAAGATGCCACCTACCACTCCTTCACACTCTCTCCACTCCATCCTTACCAGGTTCTCACTCCAAGGGACCATACACACTCCTCCTTCCCCAAGACTTAGGAGCCGACTCCCACCTGGGACATAATCTTTACTAGCAGCTTTAGTCTGCCTGGTGCTGGCATGTTCCTCTGTCTTGGTCTTCCTGCTGTGACAGACAACAACTCAAATATCTACTTATACCCTCATTAATGTAGCAAAAACCCAGTTCTAGTCAAAACTGTGGACTTTCTTAAGCAAAGCTGAAGTGCTCTTCAAAAAGGGCCACTGCAAGTAGTGAATTGTTGTACTGATGTATAACACATTTAGTAATCTTTTATACTGTGTATAACTGACTAATTGTACTTTCCAGTTTACACTGGTTATATGAAAGTGGCTTGTGCTAGCAGGTGGGCAGAGCTTAGTGGTTGCTAGGAACCCCTAGTTTAGCGGGAGCGACATCTTCATCACCTCATTTTGAGTTAAATGTGTTGTCCAGGCTAAATTTTTAAAGTTTAAATATGTTGGGGGCAGTGAAAAAAAAAAAAACATACTCACCTGTCCCAGTTGCTCCGTTGTCCCTCGCCTTCCGGTTCGTTTGCTCTCCTGGGTCTTTTCCGGAGTTGTGCTGAAGCCAATGATTGGCCTCAGTGGTCACGTGACTGCTGAGGCCAATCAGTGGCCTCAGTAGGCCTCAGGAAGAGAACCCGTGACATTACATTCAGGCTCTTCGCTGATTGGCCTCAGTGTTCACGTGACCGCTGAGGCCAATCAGTGGCTTCAGCACAACGCTGGGAGCAGATAACATGGGAGGACACCGGAAGGCACCAGAGCAACGGGGACAGGTGAGTATACTTTTTTTTTTTTTTTCACTGCACCAGCTATAAACTTTAAAAGGGTTGTCCATTTTTGCCTGGACAACCCCTTTAACTGGTAGTTAGTGTTAGGAGAGGGCTGTTTCTCACACATCACCTTTAGCTCTTCAGGTTAGGTAGTGGCAGTTAGGGTTAAAAGGCAGTCCCATGTCACTGAACTCAAGCTAGCAGAACCAAGACTTTGTACCTCTGTCATGTATGAAACATCTCCATTGCTAACCATTGTGGAAACTTAGGTATCCATGGCCATGGCATGTCCAGCATTCCCCCAATAGTAGTTGGAAATGAGGACTAGGTCCCAGGAGTGCCCTAGATTGGTACTCTGCAAAGGGTCAGAGGACTGAGGAAAGGGTGAAGAGCCTTAGCCAGACATGGTCACACTGTCCGTGTGTGCCAAAAGTGTGAAACCTGATCCTATAAGTGAATTGTGCCTCTGTGTTGCTCTGTGAGCAGATGATTCTCGCTAAGTTAACTGTGATGCGAGTTGTGCCTGTTTCAACTGCCACCCTGTCTCCTGTGCTTCATTTATACTTAACAGTAAGGAGACCCCATCACATCAGTACTGGCCTTATGCCTGTAAGAGGATTTGGCGGCAAAAACTACGGCCGTGAGGCCGTGATCTTGGACTTACTCCCGATGGTGCCATTTCCACACGCTGCTGCACCCCGAGTCAATGCGCTATACTGTCACCTCTGTGCATAAACCCCTTCATAACTAGATAACGGCAATGACTTATTTCATTCTACTCTATGAATCCACTAGCTAGAAACAAAGCACTAGGAATACAACAAGTCAACTATAGTATACCTTTGTACTACTGTACTTCTGGCTGCAAATCTCAGATATCCAAGGTTTGTGATTTCCACCACTTTACAATAAGATTACTGTATTTGTATAGTTTTTTGGATTACAATTAGGGATGAACATTGTGTAATCTTTGCAATCATTTTCTTGTTTATAGACCTGCCCCATGGTGTTCCCATAGCCCCAGATAAACATTATTATTTGGATGTTTTGCCAGCTCTTCCTACAGAACTGAAAATGCCGGCAGCACCAGTGAAACCTCCAGACCGTCCAAGAACATCTTTAACTGGTAACCTTACACCACCTATGTACTACTGATCTATCTGTTCAACCATCCATCCATCTGTCTTATTATCATATCTCATCAATGTAAAGATCAGACTGTGATGAACATTGTGTAATCTTTGCAATAATTTTCTTGCTTATAGATCTGCCCCATGGTGTTCCCATAGCCCCAGATGAGCAATATTATTTGGAAGTTCTGCCAGCTCTTCCTACAGAACTGAAAATGCAGGCAGCAACAGTGAAACCTCCAGACTGTTCAACACCACCTATACCTGGTAACCTTACACCACCTATGTACTACTTACCTATCTATCTATCTATCTATCTATCTATCTATCTATCTATCTATCTATCATATCTCATCAGTGTAAAGATCAGACTGTTTTAGCTTGCTCATTCTGTTGAGAAAGTGAATTGATTGTATAATTATTGTTATTATTTGTAGCACTATCTATTGAACATTTGCCAGCAAACTGCAACATTCTACTTCTAAACATAGGAAAGATGGTCAAGGATTCTGGTAAGAGGACAAAAATACTAATACTTTGAAGTTCTAGACATATATAGTACTTAATATAAATGATATAAGTATAGGCCTCGACACACAATGGAGCCTTTTGACCTGCATATGAGGGTTGTTATTTTTCACTGGAGAGAGACGTTGGTATAAGAAAATTTTGGGGGGAAGGGGGTTTGCGCAGCGATGTGACTGCTGTAGCAATGACTGCTAAACTGCTAGGTCTTATTTTCAGGGGAGGCCTTATATTTCTTAGCTTGTAAAAATTTGCAATAAGTCTTATATTTGGGGGATGTCTTACTTTCGTGGTAGTAGCACCTGTGGTGAGGACTATAATATAAAATAAGTCTATGAAATAAAGTCTATGAAATAAAAGTTATACTGTGAAGAAATATTTGGGTTATTTGGAACACTGAAGGAATAATAGGGATCTAAACACTAGATCTAGGGTGTTCCAAAGACCACATTTGCAATTTGAGCCATGTATGGTTCTTTCACAGTATATAAGTGAGGCTTTCACTCCTGGTAAATTAGGAATTACCTGCTGTCTTGTTTGGCACTCCAGAAGTGTATTTTATGGCTTTTACAGAAACATATGAGTTTTTCACAAATCTCCCATTAACTAGAATGGACAAAACCACAGATATCTCTTTACTACCATTTAAAATTAGATGGAGCCACTCTATGGGATTCTACTTATATGACAACAATCGTACTTTGCTTCCATTTAGTGGCCAGATAATTGATGTACCTGAAGAGTAACACAGAAGTTTTATGTTTGTTATGACTACTTTTGTGCTTTGCTATGGTTGGAAAGTGTACTGGGCAAGCTTTTGGTCTTCTCACTGTCTGTTTCTGAGAAGGGAAGGTTTAATAAGCCCTTGCAGCAGTAAGCAGTTAGTTGGTATGTGAGTGCAGATTAGGCCCCTGTCCTGGGGAGCCCTATGGGGCAAAACATTGCAATACATTGAGCCACATGTTGGTGACAGGCCGGGAA
Source organism: Leptodactylus fallax (assembly GCA_947044405.1). Lineage (NCBI taxonomy): Eukaryota > Metazoa > Chordata > Amphibia > Anura > Leptodactylidae > Leptodactylus > Leptodactylus fallax. The sequence continues at coordinate 4,888,800 of CAMRHE010000078.1, forward strand.
CAGATTCTTGCCTACAAGACTAATACATGAGTAGCTAGAGATGTAAGTGTGCTTGGATGGTAAATGTTGTGGTGCAGGAGAGAATGGCAGGCATAACCACAGCAACCCCTAAGATAGCTGGAGATTCACCAGAAAAAGGTGCAGAGTACCTTTCACTCCATTGCTCATATTTTGGGGAGTACTTGGACTGTTGCAATATGCAAAAATGTACTGTGTTCTTGTGTGTGTTTAGTGTGCTATTGTGAATTGCCATTTAGGTAATGGTTAGCAGTGAGTTGCCTGCAATGTTAAAGCATAACTAAACTTTCAGACAACTTTTGATTTTCTGTCACTATTTGTGTCATTAATACATTTTGTAATATACTTTATTAACACATTTTAGCTCCTTTCTGTGAAATCCTGCATTTTTTTCCCTCTTCTCCTGGCTTCTCACTCAGTAACTGTATGGAGTACGGGGCTGTGTAAAATGCAGAGAAAATGAGGGTAAAACATACAATATTTTGGTGTCATATGAAAGAAGAGAATCCCCTATTTCATATGACACCAAAAGCAAGTTTGTACATTTTATAATGTCTGAGATATAACTGTTTGAAGTGACCCTCCCCCTCCCTCATTTTCTCTACATGTTACACAGCCCCGTACTCCATATACAGTTACTCAGTAAGTGGCAGAAACAGCTCTCAACATAGAAGTAAGGTAGAGTGTAAAAATGCAGGATTTCACAGAAAGGAGACACAATTTGTTAATAAAGTATATTACAAAATATATTAATGACACAAATACTGACAGAAAATCGAAAGTTGTCCAAAAGTTTAGTTACTCTTTAAAGGTTGTTTAAAATGATGATGTTATTTAGGTGGGAGTTGTGTTTGTGATGGCCAGGTGTAGAGGGCCCATGTCTACAAGATAGATAATGGAAACCATGACAATAGAGCAATATAGTAGTGACAGCTGATGATTGTAGTACCAATTTCAGGGTATTAGTGAAATTGTCAAAGCCACATGTAAGTAGCTCTTCCAGATTCCGTGCAGTAGGTGCAGGAACAAAGCTTGGTCTGAAGGTCAAATGAGAGCTGGTTCAGAGTGACTGGGTTGTTGTGAAAGATCCTCAGTGTGCCAACACCGTTTTGGCCACACCTGAGTCCTCTTTCATATAAAAACCACACTCACCGCCAGTGAATGTTGGGTTCACAAGATAAATACAAGACAAGCTTTCTAAATTTTATATATTTATTAACCCCTAAATGGGTCGGTATTAACATCTAACACATGCAGTTCAGAACAGATATGCAGATGTATGCAAGCATTAACAGTTACTAGTTACAATATACAGTACAATAAAAATAAAAAGGGAATAACATTGAAATAATTACTTTACCACACATCTCCTTGATGTGGTTCTGTAGTCCAACACTCACACATGCTCTGGTATGTGTGAGTAACCCAGTGGAGGCTTCTTGGCATGTGGCATGAATCCAATAATCCAGCCTGCATGCTCTCATCCAGATTCTTTGTATATGGCCGATCCAAGTGAAAGGATACAATGTTATCAGCCATATCTGATCAACCAGTGCAGATTGATCAATGCATGTTTCTTGGATCACTCAGGGCTGCGTATGAATACAATGGAGCCCTGCTGTGATGGATACAAAGCCCTATTGTTCCAGTGTTGCCACTACTGCCACTATACACCTAGGATTATGGCTGCGCACCTTATGAGTAAATGGAACTAGAGAGAAATACGCTACCCAGAGACCAAAATACAGCTCTGAATTATCGCCATATTTAAGCAGAATCATCACACCTCCCCCTTTAGATGGGGCTTGTAGGAAGTAAGGACCTGTGTCCCTCTTCTGAAAGCACCTCTGCCTACAGCTTCTCAGGCTCTGGCCCCAAGGCTCCCTCACCTCCCCCCGAGGTCCCAGCAGACTCGGGCCTTGTCAGACTCCACGCGCCTTCAATATGTCCAGACTAGGGTCAGCTTGGACAGCCTCTCTGAACTCTTGGCTGCAGTGAGACAAAAGAGAGGTGCATGTTACATAGCTGCCGGACCCTTCTGGCTCTCTAGTCTGACTAGGGATGCTTCTAAGGCCCAGGCTCTGAGCCACGTACACTTGGCTACCTCCTGCCTGTTCTGGGTCCGCTTTCTGAGTGCTGGCACCCTGTGGAGCCACACTCATAACCCCAGGTCTTTGGGATACCAGTTTAGAGACCCCATCCCAGCGGTCTCTCAGGGTCTCTCTCACACTAGCCGCTAGTTGGGAGAAGTCTAGGGGATTCTGCACCTCCCCCTTTACTTCCAAACCTACATCCTGTTCCTCCTGTACTTGGGTGGGTGATGGTGATACCTTGGGCAAATGACTGAGATCATGCTTCCCCAAATCATCCTCCCACAATACATTGACAGTTAATACATTAGACATACCCCCTTCTTGGATCACACCTCCAGTACACCATGCCATCTGCACTTGGGCCATGGGCACTCCTGGAATAGAACTGGACAGAAGAGACGTGTATGTCTCATACCGGCCGGACTCCTCCGGCTTCAAGGGAGTGAGGCTAGTCATGGCAGTCTCAGCACCGACTCCAGGTGGTGTAGGCAACGGTTCAAGGGTCGGCGCGCCCTCCACCCTTGTAGCACTCTGGCTGCGGGCTAACACCGCACTACCAGCAGTCCGTCCCTCACCTGGATCGGCCATAAGATCCCCATAGCCTACCTGACCACCTGGTACATGGTCAGCAGTTGGGTGCTTATCGGATGCACTGGGCGAAATAGTAGAAGTCGCTTCCAGTGACTCAGAAGAGCTACCTTGTACACTTTCACAACAAGCATTGGCAATTACATTGACAGTACCTTCATTAGCAATTGTTAATTCACACCGGGCCTCAATGAGATCTGCAGTAGACATGTTAACAAGCTGGGAGGGAGACGCCCCCGCAGATGTGGGTGTGTCTATAGACAAAGTCTCATTGGCTCCTAGCACGGGGGTAAACAAAGCATCAATAACATTTTTGCTGAGCTGGGTTGCAGGAAGTTGAGTTGCATCTTCCCTGCTCTCAGCTGAAGGCAACTCATTAGCATTTACACTTACTGCCATGGGAAGTATCTCAGAGAGGGGGTTACGGGCCCCCTCTGCAGATATGACAGACACATTATCAGCATTAATCATAGACAGTTTATCACAGTAAATTGGGGTGCTCCCCACCCCATATTGGGACATCATAGGTCCTAAATCAGTTCCCAACAGTACATTAGCAGGCAAATCAGTCAATAGTCCCACAGTCCGCATTCCTTTTCCTGCACCCCAGTCCAGATACACAGATGGGCCACCTGCTGTGGCTTGGGAAGCAGGGAAGTTCTCAGAGCGGTTGGGGCACTCCTCCTTAAAGTGTCCTGTCTGGTTACAGGCATGGCCCCACAGCACCTCCCCTTGGGGTTTGGGGAAGGTCACACGGGCGCCCAGAGTTCTTGAGACAGGGGAGGGACCACCCGGGGCACAGTTTGTCTCACCCGACCTGACGACAGACGGCTGTGGTGAACTCCGGCCTGGTTTCTCCTTCCAACTTGAGGGTCTCTGCAGGGTTGTTGGAGTTTGCGCATGGGCGATTTGTGCCCGCTGGGAGAGCGCCAGTCTTTTGAGCTCAAGCTGATCCTGCCGTTCTCGTTCTGCTGCCTCACGATCAGCCTGCCGTTCTGCTGCCTTCCTCTTTCTCTCTGCCTGTCGCTCAGCAGCCTTCCTCTCTCTCTGCCTGTTGCTCAGCAGCCTGCCGTTCTCGTTCTGCTGCCTCACGATCTGCCTGCCGTTCTCGTTCTACAGCTTCCTGAAAACAGTACAACACCTGTAGGTATATGTTAGGGTCCCTGGTGCCTATTTGCTGCAGGGCCGTTTGCCAGTATGAAGCCATTCCCCCAGCAAGGCTGGGGCTACTGGTCCCTCCTGGTGAAGTCATCCTTGGGACCGGGCTGCTTGCCGCACTTCCTGGCCTAGCCCCAAAATCCGGACTCTGCTCGATTCTCTGCATGGCTGTGGCTGTCTCCATTTCAGCCATACGCTCAGGATCTCCAAAAGCCTGGTTCTGCAGTTCTGGAGATCTGCTTCTGAGCCCACTAGCCATCCACTGGTATTTGCCAAATAAAAGATAGGATAGAATACAAAGAGTAAGGGAGGGGAACAGCACTGTATCAAACTTTCACTGTATCTTAATGCTTGCTTTAATACCGAGCTTGTCTCATAGGATTACTATAATCCCCAGCATGTGAGTGATAAAGGTCACCAACACACGCCGTTTATCCTAAGATCCCACTACGCTGCCGCCAATGTGAAAGATCCTCAGTGCGCCAACACCGCTGTGGCCACCCCTGAGTCTTCTTTCATAGAAAACCACACTCACCTCCAGTGAGTGTCGGGTTCACAAGATAAATACAAGACAAGCTTTCTAAATTTTATATATTTATTAACCCCTAAATGGGTCGGTATTAACATCTAACACATGCAGTTCAGAACAGATATGTAGATATACGCAAGCATTAACAGTTACTAGTTACAAGATACAGTACAATAAAAATAAAAAGGGAATAAAACTGAAATAATTACTTTACCACACATCTCCTTGATGTGGTTCTGTAATCCAACACTCACACATGCTCTGGTATGTGTGAGTAACCCAGTGGAGGCTTCTTGGAATGTGGCATGAATCCAATAATCCAGCCTGCATGCTCTCATCACAGTCTCTCAATAAACTCTTGGAGTCTCAGCACAGTCTCCATAGCATAATCTCCCAGTGATAGTCTCAGCCCAATCTCCATAGCATAATCTCCTAGTAGCATCTCAATGATAGTCTCTGCACTGTATTCTCAGTGGTAGGTTCATCATAGTATCCTCTCAGGGGTAATCTGTCTGTAAAAACTCCCCCACTGGCCTCTTACCTCATCTTTTATACCCTTTATGCCACCTCCCAGAATGAAGTCACCGGCGGCAGCAAGTCTGATTGAATAATGCAATCAAGTCCAGATTCTTTGTATATGGCCGATCCAAGTGAAAGGATACAATGTTATCAGCCATATCTGATCAACCAGTGCATATTGATCAATGCATGTTTCTTGGATCACTCAGGGCTGCATATGAATACAATGGAGCCCTGCTGTGATGGATACAAAGCCCTATTGTTCCAGTGTTGCCACTACTGCCAATATACACCTAGGATTATGGCTGCGCACCTTATGAGTAAATGGAACTAGAGAGAAATACGCTACCCAGAGACCAAAATACAGCTCTGAATTATCGCCATATTTAAGCAGAATAATCACAGTTGTTATTTGGGAAGAGGACGTTTCTAGTGGACGACTGAGGTTGTGCGAGTATGGTCATACACATTGCTGTGGGTTCGGGTAGGATGCACTCAATGTAGTAAGCCCATCTTGCAGTAGCAGCAGTAGGAGGAGGATTGATTTGGTGGCAGATCAGGAGCAGCTAGGGCTCAGCCCACTGTGTTAGATGAAGCCCAAGGAAGTTTGGGCTAAATACAGTGGTGTATCTATAGGGGGTGCAGAATTAGCAGTTGTTACAAAGCCTTTGAAAGGGCCCCAAATGTTCCTCTGCCACAGAACATATACCAGTGTTGTAAATTGTATTCTATATTTGTCAAGTTTCAGCTGGGGTAAACAAAGGTCCCAAAGTGATTCTGTTACCTGACACAGGGAAACAGGACCTGCTTAGACATTTGGACATTAATATTTAATAGCGATTGCTACGATGCATTTAGTCATCTCTAATAAATACCATTCTTATTTCCTCAGATATACATATTACAGAACACCACTTATTGTGTAGTGGCTGCTCTGCTGCCTGCTCACAGCTCAACAGTGTAGACGAAACTAAGGTAAGTGACAGATGTAAAACACAATATCCAAAAATATATAATGAAATTATAACCACATAGGGAAATTAGAAAACTCTGGTCTAAAAATGTGAATGCAAATCTTCCATATTTTGACAAGCAATACTAGCATACTGTATGTGAGATAGTTTATAGAAGAAATCTCCCCTGTATGTACAAAGAATAAATGTGTGTCCCTCTCTTCCACCTTTAGCCCCCAGGCAGGTTCTTACCCCCCACCTGTCACTTATGAAAGAGTGCAGATCACATGAGCATGATAAGACTTAAACCAGCTGCAAAAATAATTTACAAAAGTAGTAACAAAAGTAGTAAAAGTTTATCATATTGTAATGTATTTATTGTTTTCTCCTCAGATATGGACTTGTGTTTTCTGTGCTACAGAAAATCCTTTGATCGACGATAACAGATTTGAAAGACTAGAGGGAGATGAACTCTATGCTGGAGACTCCCAGTCTGAAAATGAGTACTCGTTTGGTGAAGAAACAATGATAATATTCTGCATTGATATATCAGGGAGCATGAGTGTGACCTTAGAGGTGAGGAGTCAGAATCCAGAATTTTTTCTTTATAAGCTACCATCATTGACAGTGTTTTCCTTAACAGTTTTTTGCTTAATCCAGTATTTTTTTTCCTCCTTGGCTTTTTTTGCGTTTATCCTAAAGCTGCATAGTTCCTGTGCATGCCCCCTTTTGCCTGATTGTGAGGGTTCTAAAACAAATGTATGCTGCATCTATGTAAGCAGTGTACTGTACAGCAACCAACATAAATACATTTCTTAATGTGACTTTTTTGTGCTAAAACATATCTTATTTTAAATTCTGTTGCAGGTGACAGAAGACCAATGCAACGATTTTAATATAAAATACAAAACAAGAATGGAGGTAAACAACAATATGCACAGTCAATATTTTATACATTGTAAGAGTAGCACTACCTTTGGTGCCCATATAGAATATATGAATATATTAGTAAAATACCCAAATAATGACCTTTGAGTTGGAAGAGGCACAAAAAAAGCTACACAAATCACATATGGAGGATATTATTTATGAGGTAACATTAAAAAAATATAATTTATTTAGCATTGAGAAAGGACGTCTAATAGGGTCATGATTAGTTTGTATGAATTTATGAATGGCCAGTGCAAAAAATACTGTGAAAAACTGTCCCAATGTAAAGTCCCCTCAAGTCCCCTGCACAAAATGCAGCTGGGGAAACAAAGTTTTGAGACAACCAGGCTTCTTTACTGTAAGTATGGTGGAATAGTCTTCTCAGAAGAAGTCTACAGCAGAAATAGTTGATCACTATTTGGGATTAGGAATAATTTCTTATCCTTTTAAGGCAGTTTGTGTCATGCTTTATGTCTTTGTATTCCTCTGGATTGATTGTGGCAAAAAAGGCAAGTTCTAAGATTTACCCCTCTCCTTTCATCTCTGCCTTCTCCCCTTGTCTGGTGGATCTTGTTGCTCCTTTAACCATAATAACTACTGCATGTAAATACCCTGCTGGCGTTTTTTTGCAAGTGACTGCTGAGGCCAATCAGTGGCATCAGTGGCTTAACTAAAGGAACAGGGACGTCACTCTCAAACATCACTTGTGACGTCCCGTGTCCTTACCTTAGGCGGCCTCAGCGGCCTCATCGGATCGCGGTGGGAGACACCAAAGCACCGGGGACAGGCGCGTATGGGTTCTGTTTTTTTTTTTTCACCTTCCCCGGCCTCTTTGCAAAAAAATGGATATCCTGGATGTGAAAGATCCTCAGTGCGCCAACACCGCTTTGGCCCACACCTGAGACTTCTTTCATAAAAAAAACACACTCACCGCCAGTGAGTGCTGGGTTCACAAGATAAATACAAGACAAGCTTTCTAAATTTTGTATATTTATTAACCCCTAAATGGGTCGGTATTAACATCTAACACATGCAGTTCAGAACAGATATGCAGATATATGCAAGCATTAACAGTTACTAGTTACAATATACAGCGCATAAAATAAAAAGGGAATAAAAATGAAATAATTACTTTACCACACATATCCTTGATGTGGTTCTGTAGTCCAACACTCACACATGCTCTGGTATGTGTGAATAACCAGTGGAGGCTTCTAGCAGCAGCATCACAGTATATCCCAATAGTCTCTTAGTAGTCTCATCATAGTATTCTCTTGTAGTCTCAGCCCAGTCTCTCCCACTGACCTCTTACCTCATCTTTTATACCCTTGATTACACCACCCAGAATGAGGTCACCGGCGACGGCAAGTCTGATTGATTAACGCACTCAAGTCAAGATTCTTTGTAAGGAGATGGGACCAAGTGGAATGACACAATGCCTTCTATATGTTATCAACCATGTCTGATCTAACAGCCCAGGCTGAACAATGCATGTGTATTTGATCACCCAGGGCTATGTAAGAATTCAATGGAGCCATTCTGGGATGAGTACAAAGCCCTATTGTTACATTGTTGCCACTACTGACAACATACACCTAGGATTAGAGCTGCGCACATTATGAGTAAATGGAAGTAAGAAGGAGATACGATACCCAGAGATCAAAATACAGCTTTGAGTTATAGCCATATTTAAGTGGAATCATCACACTGGACAACCCCTTTAACTAATGTGTATCCAGTTATTGCAGTGGAGATGGATCTGTGGCAGCTACCATTCCCTTTCACTATGTTTGGACACTATTCCAAATTTTCCTTTGGTGCCATGTGAATTATTTTGATTTAGACAGGCTTTGGTTGAGCTCTGATATAATGATGTTGTTTTTCATGCAATTTGCTTTCAGGCTGTCAAATCTGCGTTGGATCAAACCCTGAATTTTCTTCATGAGCAGCATTCTGAAAAGAGAGTAGCACTTATAACCTTCAGTGATGAGGTAATAATACTATATCTATGGTAGATTGTAAGTATTTAGTCATTTAGAATATGAACTTCTGGAAATGTGACCATTAAACACTACACCCTCTGTCCTCTTAAAGGGGAATGTACACTTTTATAAGACGTCCTGTCAATACTGTCATTTTTTCATAAATTTCTAGGAAGAATGACACATCATCATTACAAAACAACAAGACATACAAGTATTCAGTATAACAATTAAAACAAGGATTTTAACTAGTTCCCACCCTGTGAAGCACTATTATGTCAGCGGCAGGAACCCATTCCCGCAAACTACCATGATAGTACATGATGAAAATGGCACTGGCATCAGGAGCTTAGCCAGTGCCAACAGGAGAAGATGTCAGCTGTGTTACACAGCTGAGAACCTCCTGTAATGGTTGCGATCAGTGAAAACACTGTTCATGGCCATTTGACCTCTTAGATGCCACTGTCAATAATGATGACGGCATCTAAATGGTCTGCCCCATTGGTTCCCCCACAATGTTTTTGCATGGTGCCAATGCATTGCTATGGTGATGGGGGACTAATATTGTAATACAAGGCAATGCAGAAGTAGAAGTATAGGACTATGTGTAAACATAAAAAAAATAAATATATAAAAAAAGTAAAGTATGAAATAGAAAATAGTCATTTTTATATGATATATATATATATCTATATAATATATATATATATATATATATATATATATATATATATATATATACAGTACAGACCAAAAGTTTGGACACACCTTCTCATTCCAAGAGTTTTCTATATTTTCATGACTATAAAAATTGTAGATTCACACTGAAGGCATCAAAACTATGAATTAACACATGTGGAATTATATACTTAACAAAAAAGTGTGAAACAACTGAAAATATGTCTTATATTCTAGGTTCATCAAAGTAGCCACCTTTTGCTTTGATTACTGCTTTGCACACTCTTGGCATTCTCTTGATGAGCTTCAAGAGGTAGTCACCTGAAATGGTTTTCACTTCACAGGTGTGCCCTGCCAGGTTTAATAAGTGGGATTTCTTGCCTTATAAATGGGGTTGGGACCATCAGTTGTGTTGTTCAGAAGTCAGGTGGATACACAACTGATAGTCCTACTGAATGGAGTGTTAGAATTTTTATTATGGCAAGAAAAAACCAGCTAAGTAAAGAAAAACGAGTGGCCATCATTGCTTTAAGAAATGAAGGTCAGTGAGTCCGAAAAATTGGGAAAACTTTGAAAGTGTCCCCAAGTGCAGTGGCCAAAACCATCAAGCGCTACAAAGAAACTGGCTCACATGAGGACCGCCCCAGGAAAGGAAGACCAAGAGTCACCTCTGCTGCGGAGGATAAGTTCATCCGAGTCACCAACCTCAGAAATCGCAGGTTAACAGCAGCTCAGATTAGAGACCAGGTCAATGGCACACAGAGTTCTAGCAGCAGACACATCTCTACAACAACTGTTAAGAGGAGACTGTGTGCAGCAAGCCTTCATGGTAAAATAGCTGCTAGGAAACCACTGCTAAGGACAGGCAACAAGCAGAAGAGACTTGTTTGGGCTAAAGAACACAAGGAATGGAAATTAGACCTGTGGAAATCTGTGCTATGGTCTGATGAGTCCAAATTTGAGATATTTGGTTCCAACCACTGTGTCTTTGTGCGACGCAGAAAAGGTGAACGAATGGACTCTACATGCCTGGTTCCCACCGTGAAGCATGGAGGAGGAGGTGTGATGGTGCTTTGCTGGTGACACTGTTGGGGATTTAATCAAAATTGAAGGAATACTGAACCAGCATGGTTACCACAGCATCTTGCAGCGGCATGCTATTCCATCCGGTTTGCGTTTAGTTGGACCATCATTTATTTTTCAACAGGACAATGACCCCAAACACACCTCCAGACTGTGTAAGGGCTATTTGACCAAGAAGGAGAGTGATGGGGTGCTACCCCAGATGACCTGGCCCCCACAGTCACCAGACCTGAACCCAATCGAGAGAGAGTGAAGGCAAAAGGGCCAACAAGTGCTAAGCATCTCTGGGAACTCCTTGAAGACTGTTGGAAGACCATTTCAGGTGACTACCTCTTGATGCTCATCAAGAGAATGCCTATAGTGTGCAAAGCAGTAATCAAAGCAAAAGGTGGCTACTTTGAAGAACCTAGAATATAAACATATTTTCAGTTGTTTCACACTTTTGTTAAGTATATAATTCCACATGTGTTATTAGTTTTGATGCCTTCAGTGTGAATCTACAATTTTTATAGTCATGAAAATACAGAAAACTCTTGGAATGAGAAGGTGTGTCCAAACTTTTGGTCTGTACTGTATATATAATTTTTTTTTTGTTTTTTTAAGGTAATACTATTAAAAGAAAAATAGACACTGGTGTAAACGTGGCGCATCTTTGGTTGAATGTGGTGCATTTGGCACATCTAGTTTGGGCTACAATATTTCTAAAAAAGAGGGCATGGCTTAAATGTGCCATGATGCCCCAAAATTGAGTGGTAAAATTCTGGATCAAAGTAAGTCAACGAAAAGGTGGTATGAATGTAAACTAGCGAGTCTAAAGATATGCCAGATTTATCATCCAGCCAAAATCTGGCACATTTTCAGACTGCCTAAGTTTACACTGTGTAATTATTAGTAAATCTGTGCCATTGTGTAAAAATTTAAATGTAAAAGCACCATTGAATGGTGCTATATAAATAAACAACCACAATAATAATAATAATAACAATTTACAAAATAAAACATCTATTAAAATCATCAAGCATGCAAATTGCAATGATAAAAACATAATTGATGACTGGCTGGCTATTTTAGTTAAATGACAAATTGGTAATCTTTTGGGTATTACCACCTCCATAAAGAACTGAGCAATACAACTGTCACTTTATTTAATGCACACTGAACATCATAAAAAATTTAAAAAAACACCTCTTCCACCTTATCCTTTCTTTTTCTGTATTTTATACAGTTTGTTTATGGATAGCCGCTTTGCGGTTTATGTCTGTTTCTGTTACTTATATAAATAAAGAATTTATTAAAAATAAATAAAAAATAAAAAAACAATGCCTGAATTGCTTGTTTTTATCTGACCGCCACCAAGTGGTCAAAAAGTCTATTTCCGCAACAAAAGGGCTGACAAAGTTATGGACTTTAAAGTTGGTAATACAAAAAAAAAAGTTACTATAAGAGAGAGGGGATTTTATTGTGCAAAACTAGTACAATTTAAAAAATATATATAAATGTAGTATAACATAGCCTTGCGAGCAGGGCCCTCACTCCTACTGTTTGATATGTTTATTTCTTTGTCACATTGTAATGTCTCATTTGTAAAGTGCTACGGAATATGTTGGGGCTATATAAATAAAGTTTATTCTTCTTCTTCTTATTATTATTATTATTATTAATTGTATGACCCCAGACTATAAATGTATTATAGTAGCTAAGTGGTACAGTGAATGGCACAAATGTAAAAAGCTAATGGTGGAATTGCTGCTTTTTTTCTGTTGATAAAACTTAATTAATAAAGTTTAAAATATATGTATATCATTAAACAATATGACTTGTTGTGCCAAAAACAAGCATTCATATAGTTACATTGATAGAAAAGTAACAAGTTACGGCTTAGTATGTGGTGACAGAAAAATGCCAAAAAAACCCCAAAAAGGGTTAGTTATTGGGGGAAAACAAGGGCGTTTATTAAGTTCTTTTTTCATATAACGGTTTTCTGTGTTTCGGTGGGTTTTTGAGTTTTGACTTATCCTGAGGATAAGTCATCTATGTCAGACTTGTGGTGTTCAATACCCTCTTGAAGCCTGGAAAACCCATTTAAGGCTAAGTTCACATTGTGCTGGGCTCTCCGTCCGTCGGGTCTGCCGGGGGACCTGAACAATGGAGAGCTCGTCCGCTAAAACAGCAATTATCCGCAGACACCCGCGGACCCTATAGACTATAATGTTTTAATACTGAAACCGATGGAGAAAAATGTCTCCTGATCAGGAGACCAGTTACATGTCCCACATACTGTATAGAAAAGCAGAACATTGTTATATGGCATAAATGGAGTACTGTGTTGAGCCAGAGAAAAAAAAATCCTTCCCAAATTTAAATATAGCAATCTCCAGAAATTTAGTACCCATAACTTGTAATATTATATCTGTCAGGAAAGGCCTTCAGGTGTAAGTTTGTGGAACCCCATGTTTGAGCCTTTAATATAAAAAAATAAACATGTTAAATAAAAAAAAAACATGATGGAAGAAAGCTTGGGGTGAATGCAGACGGACACCAAATAGAGGGGGCTCCAACTGCATCTGTCATTTAAAGATTTGTTGCTCTCATCTTGTGAAGGATGAGAGCAACAGATAATAAATCTCATAGATTGCAAGCCCTTGCGGGCAGGGCCCTCTATCCCACTGTGCCAGTTGGTCACTGTTAGTATTATCTACTGTATTTTGTGTACCGTATGTAAACCCTCAAATGTAAGCACCATGGAATTAATGGTGCTATAGAAATAAACAATAATAATAATAATAATAATAATAATAAACAGTAGTGTGATACTAGCATAAAACTGAAGTTGAAAAAGACTTGGGTATTGTGGTGGATTGTAAGCTTAGCATTCTGTGAACAGTACCAGGGAGCTTCTGCCAAGGCAAATAAAATTATGGGATGCATCAAAAGAGGCATAGATGCTCATGACAAGTACATAGCTATGCCTCTATACACATCACTAGTATAGGCACACACAGACTATTGTGTGCAATTTTGGGCTGCAGTGTACAAGAACGACATGACTGGGCATTGCAGATTACGGGATCCCAGTATAACCCCCCTCACACCCATTTAATAAACAAACTGCCTAGCCTAAATACCTTCCCGTTTTGGCCTCAACCCTGCACCCCGCCATCAACCAACTCCCTATTAAGAATAAACAGAGACCAAGGGTTGGATTAAATCGGCCACAGCAGCGGTATTTATTACCAAACAACAAATTAATAACAAGTATAAATTATTATAATTTACCATAACTTAATATGATTTAACAAAAAACGCTTAACCTGGGTAAGAGTCCTTGGAGCTACCAAAAACATCAACCCCTTGGCCTGGCGCTAACATAGCCACACCATAAAGTTACCAACAGCCGCAACCACCAGCTCGGCGGCACCATGAATAAAGATGAACTCCTTCTTCCATGTACCAGCTCACAGGGCCCACAACCCTGTAACCATTGACCGTGTGCCAGGCCATCCACCAAAATATGCAATTACCAACAAATGTATAGGTGGAGCCTACCGTTGATTACACCCTTTTAGCCAATTGACCACCAAATCCAAGGACCCTACCCGCCAAGGCCACCGTGACTCCAACCTGCAAAAGAAAAACAAGTTAACTTCCCCCAAGAAAAAAAGGGGAAGGGACAACTTACAGCTATGGCGCGCGGCTCCGGAATGACCGCTTCCCGAGCCACGCGGCATGGTGAAACCAGACGGGATAAGCCCCGCCCCCCCAAATTTCATGCCCTAGCGCCTGATTGGTCCCCCTACTGCCCGCCCCAGTCATGTTCCCTGCGCTTTACTGTGCAGCGCTCCGGTCGCACTTAACTAAACTAGAGAGTGTGCAGAGAAGGGCAGAAAGGTAATTAGGGGAATGGGTGGATTGGAATAGAATGAAATTCAGTTTAGAAAAAGATGGCTATGGGGAGATCTAATCTTAATGTAAAAATACATAAAGGGACAGTACAAAGATTTTTCTAGTGATCATTTTATTCCTAGGCTGGTGACAATGGCAAGGGGACATTCACCAGCAACATAGATGGATATTCTTTGCTGTGAGCAGTGAGGCTATGGAACCCACTACCCCAGGAAGTGGTGATGGTGGATTCATTGTGCAAGTTCAAACAAGGCCTGGATGACTTTCTTGAATGGAAAAATATTACAGATTTTAGATTTTTGGTAAAGACAAGCCAATACAGGGCTTTATACTTATTTTTGGATTTTGAGTTGGAAGGAATTTTTCTCCTGACATGGGGCAATTGGCATCATGTTTTTTTTTTTTTGCCTTATTCGGAATTAACACTGTAGGGTTATAGGTTGGACCTGATGGACGTGTCTTCATCCAACCTCATTTTACCATGTAAAAATGCTATATGTTGGTGACTCATGCCTGATTGAAAGTGCATTTTGCCTGCAACAAGTGGGAATAAATTCTCTAATGTAATGTTTGTTTCCCTACAACACTTTCAAGTATATTACCATGACTTCACTGCAGGGAAGTGCTGGAGCCCGAGGGCCTCTATGACCAATACAAAAGGTGTTGCAGCCATAATGTGATTATTAGCAACAGAAAAAACTGATGGGACATCATGTATGAAAGCTTATACAGTCCTAGAATAGAGTACCCAGTAAGAGCCTGCACATATTTCAACTTTTTATGAAAATTCAGGTACCCTTTAACTGGCCCAATATTATGTAGAATCAAGTAATGACTTTTCCTATGTTACCTCTCACTAAGGTTTCTGTTGCTGAAAAGTCAAGTTATAAGCTTTTTAATTCTTATGCTAGGTATACACCTGCGTTGGAGTTTCTGTTCTTTGGGTCTACTTGGAGACCTGAAAAACGTAAACCCAATCCACTTAAAAAGCGGTTACCCATGGAAACCCACAGACCCCATAGACTATAATGGGGTTTGCTGGGTTTTTGCCCAGTTTCCGCCCAAAAAATGCGTAGAGAAAAGTCCTGCTTGCAAAATCGAAAAAGAGGTTAAAGAGAGATAATCCCATTTAATGCATTTATGGAATGTTTACAGATCATTCCCTGTTTTCCCCGATTTCAAACACATTAGTCTCCGTGGATGACAATTTATGTTCATGTCTTCATGCCAGGTGAAGCTATATGGTGATGGCACTAAAGAGCCACTGGTGCTGCAGGGTGCTGAGCTGTTAGATCCTTATCATCTGAAATCACAGGGTGAAAACCAACCAATGCTGCACCCACTATCAGAGACCTTGCATGCCTTGAAAGGAAAGATTCAGTGGTAATGTGACCTCTTCTTTTTTTGCTTAGTTATGAATTGTAGTACTGTCCAATTTTAGTGGTTTTCATTTTTCTATTGTTAGCATTACTTAAAAGAATTGCTATTTATTTTTTCTATTACAGCCTAGAAGAAAGTGGAGCTACAGCACTGGGGCCTGCAGCTCTGGTTTCAATAGCAATGGCTTCCATGTATCCAGGATCCAAGGCAAGTGAGTTTTCATAATCATAGGTTGCCATGAATGAACCTAGAATTGTAGCTATAGGGGATATAGAGGTAGCAGCTGCACCCAGGATCTGGTGCCTGTGATAGTTCAAATGCCCTCTGTCACATATGAAGACACTAGTATTGTAAATAGTTCATGATGGCCTTGTGAAAGAATTTACATTGTGGCACAGGAGCTTCAAATTACATCTAGATGCCAAGGTTGATATTGCGGTGACCAGATGGAAGGTAACGCTGCAGTTGGGATTGCGGGGGTGCAAACAGCGCAGACTTGTCACGGTCTCTGGGCTCGAGGGCGCAGCGCTGGTGCTGTCCCACGTTACCACCACTGGTACCGGTGATGAGGGGGCTGCACAAATGTTGGTGGTGATTGTTCCCCCGGGGCGCTTCCCCTATACTGTGCCGACTGGTGGTGTTTGGGGCGCCCTGATGTTGTCAGTGCAGAGTCAGACACAGAAACGGTTGTAAAGTTGAACTTTTACTTCCATGGGTGTGGAGGCACAAATGCTTAAACAGTTTCTTCAATACAAAACAACGGGGTACGCCTGGTGACACAGCAAAGTCCTGGGGTGCAGGGTAGACTTGATGAAAGGTGTTCCTAGCCCTTATACTTCAGTGTTACAGCCCTAAGGTGCATCTGGGTTCCTATTTGGCTCATAGGAGGATGCCCACCATGATACTAGTACATAATATTCCCCACTCACGTTATGTGGTCCTGATAGCTCAGAGTTTCGGGGTGCAATAGTCAGGGTGGCAGGATATTCCACAGGTCTGGCCTTGGCCCCTGGATCCTGTGGTACTTGCTATGGAGCACGTGTTCCAGAATGTTCTCTCCACAGTCTCATGCTGACAAGATAATGATGCTTGACTTCCTTCAGGGCGATGGCTAGGCAGACAGGGGACAGGATCTTCTGAATAGCTGGAGTATGTCAGCTCTCCAACCTTCCTGGGCCTGTCTAGGACTTGAGATTCCTGCACTAAACTCACTGCTTTCTTCACAGGACATCACACTTATCTCCTCACCTCCTCCTCCTAACACTCCACACTTCTAACTCCTCACACGCAGGACCTTCCTGCAGGGGTGTTACCATGGGGACCCAGTGATCAGCTGACTCCTCCCCTTTTCCCAGGCGATGTCCTCCCATTGGACATTTGGTTACTATTCAATCCTATGGGAGGTGTAATGCATGTGTGAGGCTCACTAGGTGGCGCTGTGTTGTGTGAGACTCAGGACCCCCTGCTATGTCACACAGGCTATGAAGCAACAGGAAATAATACAATGCACAGAGATCACCCTCAGCCCAGCCATAGCCAGCTCTGGGATGCCACATACTCCCCCTCTTTCACTGAGCCGACCTCGGCGACGGGCTGGGGTGAAGGTGAGAAATGTAACATAACGTTAATAAATACGAATAAAGTGCAAATGGGTCCAGAGGCTCTCTGGCACAAATTTTGTGAGTGTCCATTATCATGAGAGTCTCTCTGAGAAACAATAAACAGTCCTTTCTGTAAGGAAGAGTAGGCACTCTAGCACGAATGTCCATACCGCAATGGGGTAACAGAACTTCCTTGGCTCGGTGAGCCAGGCACTATGGCATGGATTGTTGCATATAAATGTAAATACTAAATTACATGGCAAGATATTATATATATACTGTATATACACACAGGAAAAACATTAATGTAATCAGAGCAGGAATAACATATATACAGAAGCAGAGACAGTTAACCTCTTTTACTCAAGGACAGCCATGGCATCACTATAGCGTGTTGGAGGTATGCCTTTTGTGGTACGCTCAGAACGCCTAAGTGGAACGAGATTTGGATCAGGAACAGAGTCACTGAAATCAATTAAATCATCTGTCGAAGGGTTCTCTTGCACTAGAGCAATTGGTGGATAACAGCTAAATGGTAGTAGTTTAGGCGCCCACATAAGCTCAGTTAACGTTGGGGGTCTCTCTTTCGCTTCAGAAGGTGACAAGATCTCTGTACTCGTTGTCTCAGCTGGGGGCACCTCTGTGGGTAGTCCTTCTTTAAGGCACAGCTTCAGACGGTTTCGGTGTACTACTTGGGGCTGTCTCCCAGGTTTAGAGATCTCATACACGTCGGATTCAGGATATGGTATGGAGATGACACTGTATGGTTCTTTCTCCCAGAATGGATCCAATTTCCCATTCCGATGGTTATTCCTTAACCATACACGGTCGCCAACTTTCAGGGGCGCTGCATGGGCGTGACGGTTGTAATCCTCCTGTTGTCTCCTACGAACCTCATCCATGCGCGTTTCAACTATCTCTTTAGCTTCCTCCATACGTCGGCGGTGTTCAACAACCCAGTCTGTTATGGGTAGTGGATTGATGATGTCAGGGACCTTCACACCAAGGGTTAAGTCTGAAGGAAGTTGACCTTGTCTTCCAAACATTAGATAAAATGGTGCGTATCCCGTAGATGTTTGGGGTGTGTTGTTGTAAATATAGGCCAAGTCCTTGATACGCTCAGGCCACTCAACACCAGGTGTAACTGCGGCTTTTCTTAGCATGCCGATGATCACTTGATTTGCCTTCTCGCACATACCATTCCCTTGAGGGTGATACGCTGTGGTTCGCAACTTCTTGCAGTCTTGGAACTGACACAGCTCACGGAACAATTGGGATTCAAACGCCGATCCACGGTCGGTGAGGATATGCTCAGGACAACTGTAATGGCGGACAAACTCTGCGTAGAAGGTCTCAGCCGTAGTTCTTGCTGTAAGATCTCTGACAGGCACGATGACAAGGAACTTGGAGTAATGATCCACCATTGTCAGAGCGTAGCTGTAGCCGGAATGTGTGGGACCCAACTTCACATGGTCCAGAGCAACAATTTCACACGGCTTTTGAGTCTTAATTGGATGTAGAGGGGCCTTCTGATCTCTTCGACCTTCCTTGGTGATACTACAGGCGGGACACTCTCGGCACCAACTCTCAATGTCACTCCTCATCCCAACCCAATAGAAGCGACGACGGATGGTAGCTTCGGTCTTTTGTACCCCGAAGTGACCGGATCTGTCATGATACGCCTCAAGTATCATCTGTGCGTCTCTTCTTGGTACGAGGATCTGATGAAGCCTTTCACCTGTGACAGGATCAAGAGTGTTTCTAAGTAGAAGACCTCGTTGGACAAACAGGCGCTTCCTCTGTCGCCAAAGGCGTTTTAATTCCACATCATGAAGACCTCTCTTTACACGGGTTGGTATTCTTCCTGTAAGCAGGAAATCTGACAATTCTCCTAAAACTCTGCTCTCTTCTTGGAACGTTTTCCACAGAGATGGCTCCTGGAGGGATTCGGCAGCTGTTTTCGCCAGAGATTCTCCTTCTACAGGGACACCAATAGCAACCTGTTGGGCAATCTTGTTGTAGAATGGTGGCATCTCCACCTCTTCCCAAATGTCTTCTCGGGGTGGTTCTTCTCCCACAGGCAACCTTGAGAGTGCATCAGCGTTAGCGTTGGACTTGCCACTGCGATACTTGACAGAGAACTTGTAATTCGCGAGTCTTGAGGCCCACCGTTGTTCAAGGGCTCCCAGTCGAGCAGTGTCCAGATGCGCCAACGGATTGTTATCTGTGTACACGGTAAAGGGTGTGGCAGCCAGGTAGTCTTTAAACTTCTCTGTCACGGCCCAGACAAGCGCCAGAAGTTCGAGTTTGAAAGAACTATAGTTCTGGTCGTTCTTCTCCGCGCCTCTCAGACTCCTGCTGGCGTAGGCGATGACTCGCTCTTTGTTGTCCTGAACCTGGGACAACACTGCACCCAAACCTTGGTGACTTGCATCTGTGTACAAGCGGAATGGCTGACTGTAGTCGGGATAGGCTAGAATTGGTGGTTGCGTCAGAAGTGCTTTAAGCGCTTGAAAGGCTTCCTCTTGACGCGCTGTCCAGTCTACCGGAAGCTTTCGGTTGTAGTTTTCTCTGGGACAACCGCGCAACAACTCGTTCAGAGGCTCGGCTACTTGGGCGAAGTGTGGTATGAAACGCCGGTAGTAACCTGCGAATCCAAGGAAGCTTCGGACTTCTTTGACGGTAGTTGGTCTTCGCCAGTTCTGGACTGCAGTGATCTTTTCAGGATCAGGTTGGACGCCTTGTGCGCTCACGACATGCCCAAGGTAGTGAACTTGGGGTTTCAACAGGTAGCACTTGGAGGGCTTCAACTTTAGGCCGTGCTGTATAAGTACCTTGAATACCTCGGACAGGTGACGAAGGTGTTCTTGGTATGTCCGGGAGAATACAATAACATCGTCCAGGTACAGTAGCACACTCTGGAAATTTTCATGGCCGAGGCACCTCTCCATAAGCCGTTGGAATGTGGCTGGGGCATTACATAGCCCAAATGGCATACTATTGAATTCAAAGAGTCCCATCGGGGTCGTAAACGCAGTCTTTTCACGATCTTCAGGCGCCATAGGGACTTGCCAGTATCCACTGGTTAAGTCCAGGGTCGAGAAACAGGTAGCTGATCCCAAAGCCGTTAGAGATTCCTCAATCCGCGGCAATGGGTATGCGTCTTTGTGCGTGACGTTGTTGAGTTTACGATAGTCCACACAAAATCGTAGGGTTCCGTCTTTCTTCTTGACAAGGACTAGCGGGGCTGCCCAGGGGCTGTTACTGTCCCGGATGACATCAGCATCTCGCATCTCTTGGATCAACTTTTTCACCGGTTGGTACATCGCTGGTGGTATTGGACGGTGACGCTCCTTGATTGGATGGTGGTCGCCAGTCAGAATGCGATGTTGTATGGTCGTGGTCTTACCAAAGTCCAATGGGTGTTTGCTGAATGCCTTTTGGTAAAGCTTGGCCACATTGCGAACCCCATTGATGTGCTCTATAGGGGTATTGGCGTCTCCCACGTTCAATTCATCCCACCAGGACTTCGTGGCTCCATTTTGAATGTTCTCAGCAGCTTGGGTGGAACGCTGTGTGGCAGTAGAATCACCAGAGAGAATGTCTTCTGGTGCTAACCGGTGTAGCAGGGCCACAGAGTGGAACTTGTGGAGGTTCACGGGAGCATCGCCCAAGTTGACTAAGCGGACAGGAACACGTCCATTGGAAACTGTGACAAGGCTGCGGGCAGCCATGACAAGTGGTTGGCCATCTATCTGTATGGGTTGTAGCAAGGCCTCGTAGTCCTGATTTTCTATGCCCGGACGGGCACGGCACCACACCATAGTTTCTGTTCCAGGCTGTAGGGTTACTGGACGGGTATCTTGGATCCGGACTCGACCAATTTCACCTTGTTTGTTGGCGAACTTGTGCTGGGCATTGAGTACACGAATGGCCCGCTGAATGGTCTGCTGGTCACTGGGAGAAGCTGTAAGGAGAGAGGCATGCAAGGCATCCAACACTTCTGCAAAGCAATGGCGTAAAACATTCATGCCTAATATTACAACTGCAAACCTATCATCCTCTACATCAGTGACAATTACACCCTGTCTAGGCAGTTTCAAGTCCCCAATCTGGATAGTGGGTTCCCAATAACCCTGCTGTGGTATGGGCTGTCCATTGCTGGCACATAGATTTATCCATGTGTCAGGTGTTCTATTCAACACACCTAAGTCCCAATGTTCAAGGAACACCTGCTTGCGCAGGGTTGTTACCTGAGATCCAGTGTCCACCAACGCTGTCAGAGGGACGCCGTTCACCCGGATTGTGATGTGTGGGCAGGCTGAGACGAAGCGTGACAATGGCACTGAAGATTCACCTGGGCCCTTCTTCTTTCCTCCCGAGGGGCGGCCCGCTGCCTCAGGGGTGGCCCGTTTAACTGAAAACACTGAGGCCTGGTGTGTCCATATCTTTGGCAATAGGTACAGTATGGCCTCTCACTCTGCGGAGGTTTCACTGAAGACGGACGTCTGGGTGGCGACTCAGGTGAGATGTTGTGACTTCGCAAAGGATCACTGGACGATGAAGACGGCTGGGTCAGACGATCTAGACGGACGGTGATCTGTTCCATGGCACGGGTCAGATGATCCACTCGGGCCAGAAGGTCATCTCTGGAGTCTGCTGGTGTAGTCTGCGCAGTTTGGGCGGCAGGTGAGGTACCCAGAGGTAGTGGAAGGACAACTGGAGCAATGCTTGTTGAGGGTCCAGGTGAGGGAGCACAGATGACTGGGCTCGGCTGGGGCTGCTCCTGTCCCAAGACCTGGATGGCAAGGGCCTTGAAGTCAGCAAACGTGATGCTGGGATGTTGTGCAGCAAGCATTCGCAACTGACTCTGGAGCAATGTGGTACCCGCCCCTTCTATGAAGCGGTCAAGCAAGATTTTATCAGAGTCCACATTTTCACGTGGATCCACTTGCACCACAGCTCTGAACGCCTCTTGGAGGGATAAAGCATAGTCCCGCAGGGTCTCACCAGGTAGTTGTCGTCTGGAAAAGAAGCGCATCTTTACCTCGGAGACAGATCGCACGTCAAAGTTCACCTGGAGTTTGTCCAGAATTTGCCCAGGGGTTCTTTTGTCAGAGGCAGGCCAGGATTTGACCTCCCTATCTGCAGCACCCTCAAGCTGGCCCAGCAGGATCTGTATCTGCTGTTCTGTATTCAGAGGATAGAACTGGAAGAGAGACAGCATCTTCTCACGAAAGTCCCTGAGGGTATGCGCCTCCCCTTTGTAGCGCGGCAGCCATGGTGCGCCAGGGTAAAATGGCATTGAGAATGGTAGGCTGCTCGCCATGGGCACTGCTGGATCACTAGAAACAGATGGCACAATGTCACTTTGCTCAGTCATGTTGTTTGCAGGTATGACTGGAATTAGGTCGCCGTCTCTTTAAGAAACTCAACTGCTTGCTGGCAGGGAATGGAGACTACAACTTGGAATGCTGTCCCTTTAAGAATGCTGTAGCTATTAACAGAGTCACTGTGATGCAGGCTGACGGTGTGCTCCCCCTCTTTAATGGTGGCACTCCCCACAGACACTGTACACGGAAAACACTCGCTGGGGCCGTGGGAGGACTGAAGACAAGGACAGGGAGGCACAGTACTCACTGACAGCAACTGCAGCGTGGACCAGAGATCAGCGGTGCACAGCAGGGACGGTGATGCGGCACCGGAGAGTCAGAAATGGCGCTGACACGTTCGCCTTTCACTTTCTTGTATGGGTGCGCTGGAGCATTGCGCTCAGCATTCTGGGCTCTCCTAAGATGGCGGCAGATGGGTCTCCTGGCCTCATGGGCAGTGCTAAAAATCTCCCGCACTTTTGCAAGGTACAGTTAACCCTTTGTGGGCGTTCTTACACAGCGATGTGGCGCAGCAAACAAGTCCTGGGTGTTTTAACTCTTCCAGGGCTGTAACACACTGAGAGGACAGTCTTTAGGGCTTACTTCAGGGGTATAGGGCTCCCCCTCTTTGTGGCAAGCACTCTCAGGGAATAAACTTGATCTTAGCAAAGTCCACAATAAAGACCGATGCTCTGGAGACAATTTGGCGCACTTTTCGTGGCGACTTTCTCAAAATGGCACACACCCGTATCCTGTTCGTGACGCCAGTTTTTCTTGCGGTGACCAGATGGAAGGTAACGCTGCAGTTGGGATTGCGGGGTGCAAACAGCGCAGACTTGTCACGGTCTCTGGGGAGGGCGCAGCGCTGGTGCTGTCCCACGTTACCACCACTGGTACCGGTGATGAGGGGGCTGCACAAATGTTGGTGGTGATTGTTCCCCCGGGGCGCTTCCCCTATACTGTGCCGACTGGTGGTGTTTGGGGCGCCCTGATGTTGTCAGTGCAGAGTCAGACACAGAAACGGTTGTAAAGTTGAACTTTTACTTCCATGGGTGTGGAGGCACAAATGCTTAAACAGTTTCTTCAATACAAAACAACGGGGTACGCCTGGTGACACAGCAAAGTCCTGGGGTGCAGGGTAGACTTGATGAAAGGTGTTCCTAGCCCTTATACTTCAGTGTTACAGCCCTAAGGTGCATCTGGGTTCCTATTTGGCTCATAGGAGGATGCCCACCATGATACTAGTACATAATATTCCCCACTCACGTTATGTGGTCCTGATAGCTCAGAGTTTCGGGGTGCAATAGTCAGGGTGGCAGGATATTCCACAGGTCTGGCCTTGGCCCCTGGATCCTGTGGTACTTGCTATGGAGCACGTGTTCCAGAATGTTCTCTCCACAGTCTCATGCTGACAAGATAATGATGCTTGACTTCCTTCAGGGCGATGGCTAGGCAGACAGGGGACAGGATCTTCTGAATAGCTGGAGTATGTCAGCTCTCCAACCTTCCTGGGCCTGTCTAGGACTTGAGATTCCTGCACTAAACTCACTGCTTTCTTCACAGGACATCACACTTATCTCCTCACCTCCTCCTCCTAACACTCCACACTTCTAACTCCTCACACGCAGGACCTTCCTGCAGGGGTGTTACCATGGGGACCCAGTGATCAGCTGACTCCTCCCCTTTTCCCAGGCGATGTCCTCCCATTGGACATTTGGTTACTATTCAATCCTATGGGAGGTGTAATGCATGTGTGAGGCTCACTAGGTGGCGCTGTGTTGTGTGAGACTCAGGACCCCCTGCTATGTCACACAGGCTATGAAGCAACAGGAAATAATACAATGCACAGAGATCACCCTCAGCCCAGCCATAGCCAGTTCTGGGATGCCACAATATCATATCTGGATGTGCTCCAGATATTGATTTGGAGGGTGGTACTTCAAGTGCAAAAATACCAAACTGTCTTTTGACGTTGTTGTAATTTGCTTCTGCGAACCTGTTGGTGCAGCTGTCTTGGTAACATTGATTTATTAGGGAGATGTGCCTTCCATACGGCACAGCACTTTATTCCAAAACATTTTATAGTGCATATGTGTAGAAAAATCTCAAAGCGTTCCAGCTTTGGTGGGAAAGCTATAAGAGTCTAATGCTTTAGAAACATGATATAAATGTTTGTTTTTCTCATGATAGGGTAAGATAAGTGTGTACTGACACCCTCTTCCACATTTGTAGGCTTAAAGAGGACCTTTCAAGTACATGTAGATGTGCGGTATTATATACCGATAGAAAGCTGTTGGCTTTTCCAATATGCACCCCAGTCTGGAGATATCGATGCCATTAATTTCGGCACCAATATCTCCCTTCTGTCAGAAAGGCAGGCCTTACAGCTCAGCGTCATCGATGGGCTATGAGGAACACCCCCTCTGACAGTACAAGGCTATCTTAGAGTACAGTCGGGTAGGGCGTTCCTCACAGCGATGATGCTGAGCAGTAAGGCCTGCCCTTCTAACAGTGGAGAGATATCAGTGCCAAAATTAACGGCTCTGATATCTCCAGCACTGGGGCGCATCCCTGGAAAGCCGACAGTGCACTGAATTGGTATATAATTCCGCACATCTATGAGGACTTGAAAAGTCCTCTTTAAGTGTAGGACTGACGAGAAGTCCCCTCTCTCAATCGGCCTTGTACCATTGTGTGCATTCATTTGTGCTGTATGCCTTTCTTTGTGTTGTCACAATAAAGTGTTCACTGTGTAATGTAAGGTTCACTAATGCAAATGCTGATGACTCATGTATATTACATGTCACTCTGCTTTGAGTATGGCTGAGTCATTATGATAATTCCTCTCAGCTGAAACCCTGTTACACCTATTGGCTGTGCTGCAGGCAGTCTTTTCATGCTTCCACAAGTACAGTCTACGCCACAGCAATCTGATGCTTTAATATCATATTGTAGCAGGAAAGATTGATTATACTAGCAGTTTTTGCGCCTTTTTGAGAACGTTTGGTGCTACCAGTTTGGTTACCCCTCAAAAAGCTGTTATCTGCTTTCTGTGAAACTACTATGAAGCTGCTGTATAAATTCTGTGAAATTGGTGTCAGTGGGTTAAAAAAAAAAAAAAAAATCATAGCAGAGCTGCTGACGCTGATTTTTTTTTTTTTCACCCTCTGCTACCAATTTTTTTTTTTTTTTTTAATTATTTCTATACTGTGACATCATAGTGTCACAGCACAGGGATAGACAAGAAGAGCCACTGTCGCTATTGAATTCAATAGTGGCAAAGACTCTTATGTGATTAGCCCATTTGAATTTAGCACCAGAGCAGGTGCTTTGGCACTAAATTCAAATGGTCAAAGTGTCTATACTTAGATGGACCACTGCTGGCAAAAGCTGGGGCAACTGCGCTATGATTTTTTTTTTCACCCACTGCCACCAGTTTTTTTATACTATCCATGAACTGCAACATCATTATTTGTGGTATGGCAGCGACTGCACTGCCAGCAGCTTGACCAGGTTGAATTAAGTTGCACAACTGCCGGATGACTGGTGGTATATTGCTGTCTTGTGGCCACACATTCCCTTATGGATGACTGCCATTGGCGTGGAGGAGGAGGAATAGGAGAAACAGTTGGTGATGATGATAACGACGACAACTACAGTCCCTGACAGAAGTTCTGTGGCTTATCCATGTTGTGGAATCAAAACCTGACTTTAAATTCATCCATTGGTTTTAGAAATGACTCATATGAAAGCTGAAACCCTCCCAAATTATTTTTTGGTTAAGAAAATAAATTGACTTCACTGCTGAAATATTGATCATCTAATGAACACAGGTCAGATTTTGGCAAGACAAAAGTTTTGTCGCCTTGTCATATAATGCACCCAATCCTAGTTTAAAGCCTCACCTGTGCTCACTAATTGATCGGTTAATTAGTGGGTGTGTATAAAAAGAACTCCAGCACCCCAGACCTTCACTTGAACTGCAACTTCACCTCTGACAACATGCCAAAAATCAACCCTGCGACCAAAGCCTTGATTATCAAGAGGCTGAAGACCAGATCCACTGCAGAGGTGGTTGGCACCTTTAATGTGTCTCTGCGTCAAGTACAAAGAATTAAAAAAAGATTTGAACAGACTGGAGATGTTTTTGATAAGCCCAGGTCCGGCAGACCCCGCAAGACAACTACTCATGAGGAACGTTTGTTGGTTAGAAAATCAAAAGCCAGCCCCTCTTCCACTGCAGCAGAGCTCCAACAGGCCTGGTCACCTCAAGTCCCTGTGTCAACTAGAACAGTTTGTAGCCAGCACTAAACAAAAGGCAATTAAAAAAACGTGTGGCATTTGCCAAGGCCCACAGCCTGCTAAACGGATGGATGCTGGAAAAGTGGCAGAAGGTGGATTTCTCAGATGAATCTTCAGTTGAATTACACCACAGCCGCCGCAAATACTGCAGGAGACCTACTGGAGCCCGTATGGATCCAAGATACACCCAGAAAACAGTTAAGTTTGGTGGTGGAAAGATCATGGTCTGGGGTTACATTCAGTATGGGGGTGTGCGAAACATTTGCAAGGTGGAAGGCAATATCAATAGCCTAAAATATCAAGAAGTATTAGCTTCCTCTTACATTTCCAATCATAAAAGGGGTAAGCAGGATGGTGCTCCATCTCATACATCCATCTCTACATTAAAGTTCCTCAAGGCAAAGAAGATCAAGGTGCTCCAGGACTGGCCAGCCCAGTCACCAGACATGAACATCATTGAGCATGTTTGGGGTAGGATGAAAGAGGAAGTTTGGCAGACAAAACCAAAGAATCTTGATGAACTTTGGGAGGCATGTAAGACTGCATTCTTTGCTATTCCTGATGACTTCATCAATAAATTGTATGAATCATTGTTGAAACGCATGGATGCAGTCCTTCAAGCTCATGGAAGTCACACAAAATATTAAATATGGCTCTAATAGCACCACAACTTCATTCACCAATGTTATGAAACATATCTTTGTTTTTGAACAGAATTATTGGTTTGATTTTCACATTACTTTATGTGTGCGACAAAACTTTTTTCTTGCCAAAATCTGACCTTTCTGTGTTCATTAAATGATGAATATTTCAGCAGTGAAGCCAATTTATTTTCTTAACCAAAAAATCATTTGGGAGGGTTTCAGCTTTCATATGAGTCATTTCTAAAACCAATGGATGAATTTAAAGTCAGGTTATAAGCTTTTGATTCCACAACATGGATAAGCGACAGAACTTCTGTCAGGGACTGTATATGGAAAGTGTAAATGTGGCCTGCCTACAAGGAAAATTACGGAGAGGAGTAGGAGAACAGCCTTGCTCACTTCCCCTGCCAGTGGCACTGTCTCAAGTCTATTTTTCCAAATAAGAGTGTGATGCCTTTTCATGTGAGTACGTAGAGATGTCATTCAAACATTTGTTCCTGCAGGGCGACGGCTAAGTTTCTGCACAGTGCCATGGATTTATTGTTTGGCAATGTACAAAAAAAATTCTCACACAGGAGATGACCACGTGTAGTTGCTCACGCTAGCATCAGCAGCAAAAGCAACATGTCTGTCATTACCACCACTAGTGCCACCATCCCACCATGCGAGGTTTCCCTAGGTCTGTCTTGCGCAGACTTTTTGGATGTTGTGCCTGAGTAGTGGGCTAGAATCATTACGATCACCACTCCTACCACCCTTTTCATCTGAAGTCACCTTGTCACCCTGAGCAGGTCCTATCCGCAAAAGAATAATCATCAGCAATATCATCATCATCTTTCTTGCTTTGTTCTGACACATAAACATGGCCATGCATACCCTCAGAATTTCCACCTTCAGATATCCCACTAGCTACATTACCACCCCGTCACTACTACCTCTACCATCAACAGTTATCATGTCTTTCTCCTCTGCTTGCAAACAATGCTGAGCTCATCCAGCTCATCAAAAAGAGGAGGAAGACTGCTCTGACTAGGAGAAATAGATTTCTCAGCAGGTGCCACACCACTAAAAGGGATCTGTGCCAGTGAAGAATGTGAAGAAGACACAATTGCCAGTCCAGAAAGACCCTACAGTAAATTACATGGTATGTAGGAGGAAGAGAAACACACAGAAGCCTGACTCAAGATCACATCACTCTCAG
The DNA here is from genome assembly GCA_947044405.1 of Leptodactylus fallax. Taxonomy (NCBI): domain Eukaryota; kingdom Metazoa; phylum Chordata; class Amphibia; order Anura; family Leptodactylidae; genus Leptodactylus; species Leptodactylus fallax. The sequence goes on from CAMRHE010000078.1 coordinate 4,917,734, forward strand.
ATGCAATATCCTCCTGTGAATGAGATGAGCCAGCTAAATAATCAAAAAAGTCTTCAGTCTCAGAAAGTACATTCTTGAGGCTACTGGCAATGCCACCAAAACCATTCTTAAAGAATGTGTATAGAGATGAAACTGCTCTATTGACAACACACAGCAGCAACAAAAGCACAGATTCCCCCAGTCACTATGTCTATGAACCTACCCTATCATTATTGAATTCTAACACTAATCTGCCTGTGTAATTGCTTGATTCTCTAAGTTCTCCTAGTCCTCTATATATTGCTGGAATTTCTATTGCTTTTTCAGAACTGTGCTAGCATATGATATAGTGAGATAAATCATAGATTTATTTGAAGGTCCACCATTTACAGCAACTAAACGCCGATCACGAGTATATAAGTTTTTACAGTGGGTACGGAAAGTATTCAGACCCCTTTAAATTTTTCACTCTTTGTTTCATTGCAGCCATTTGCTAAAAGCAAAAATGTTCATTTTATTTCTCATTAATGTACACTCAGCACCCCATCTTGACAGAAACCCCCCAGAAATGTAGATATTTTTGCAAATTTATTAAAAAAGAAAAACTGAAATATCACATGGTCATAAGTATTCAGACCCTTTGCTGTGACACTCATATTTAACTCACATGCTGTCCATTTCCTTCTGATCCTCCTTGAGATGGTTCTACTCCTTAATTGGAGTCCAGCTGTGTTTAATTAAACTGATTGGACTTGATTAGGAAAGGCACACACCTGTCTATATAAGACCTCACAGTTCACAGTGCATGTCAGAGCAAATGAGAATCATGAGGTCAAAGGAACTGCTCAAGGAGCTCAGAGACAGAATTGTGGCAAGGCACAGATCTGGCCAAGGTTACAAAAGAATTTCTGCCGCACTCAAGTTTCTTAAGAGCAGAGTGGCCTCCATAATCCTTAAATGGAAGAAGTTTGGGACGATCAGAACTCTTCCTAGACCTGGTCGTCCAGCCAAACTGAGCAGTCGTGGGAGAAGAGCCTTGGTGAGAAAGGTAAAGAATAACCCAAAGATCACTGTGGGTGAGCTCCAGATGTGCAGTAGGGAGATGGGAGAAACTTCCACAAAGTCAACTATTACTGCAGCACTCCACCAGTGCCTTTCCTAATCAAGTCCAATCAGTGTAATTAAACACAGCTGGACTCCAATGAAGGAGTAGAACCATCTCAAGGAGGATCAGAAGGAAATGGACAGCATGAGAGTTAAGTATGAGTGTCACAGCAAAGGGTCTAAATACTTATGACCATGTGATATTTCAGTTTTTCTTTTTTAATAAATTTGCAAAAATATCTACATTTCTGTTTTTTTTCTGTCAAGATGGGGTGCTACATTAATGAGAAATAAAATTAACTTTTTTGCTTTTAGCAAATGGCTGCAATGAAACAAAGAGTGAAAAATTTAAAGGGGTCTGAATACTTTCTGTACCCATTGTATACTCAATATGACATCAGCACTGTAAGGTCCACCTACAGCTGTCTATTGGATGCAAAGCTGTCAGGTGCTGCTACAACATCTCAGTGACTCACAGTGTCTGAGTATTTGCACATGTGTTTCCTCTATATTTCCTTGTCAAAACCGTGGCTACGGCCATTTTATTATAGTATGCCCATTTTTGTTTGTCCAAAGACAATGGCCATTTGTTCAGTTTTGTTAAAAACCAAACAATTTGGAATATTCTGCTCAAATCTGGTTTGTGACAAAGCGGTTCACCCATCTGTAGCTGTAACCGACACTACCTCAAGTAAAGTGCGCAGTTAAAGCACAACCTGCAAGCGTTGGTATGCTTTACTTTAACATATTGTTGTAAGACTGGTGTAGTGGGTGGCAGTATCTGCACTTGGTACCCTTTCAACTTCTTTTGGCATAGTCATCCAATTACCAGCAAGAATGGTGAGAGGAGTGACTTGCACTTCAAAATGGCAGAGAAGTATGGACTGAAGGACCAAGGATGGTGATAAATGAGGTGCAGCCAGGGAGTTGTGGCCAACTACGACCATGGGTGCAGATACGGGTTCCTCTGTGAGTACGGTATAGATGAGAGACTGTTCACCAAAAGTACATTATCATGCATGGGAAGCCATTTTGGCATGTCCCCGAATAATACAACTTTACTGAGGGCGAGTGCTTGGAGTAATATAGTGTGCAAGTTGTGCAGGGCAAGTGGACAGGGCTGTTGGGCATAAATCCTGCCAGCCAGGCAAGAGAATCTGTTCCTATTCCTCTGTGGTTGGGACTTGGGGCTGGCTGGAGTCCAATAGAATGGTTGTGGGAACCCTTAAACGTGAAGCCACTACAGCAGAGTACAATTGCTTCCCAGATGAGTCATTCACAGAGGTAGTCCTTGAAGTGTGAGTATGGTTCAGAAGAAGGATGCAATAAAACTAACTGAAAACTACTGCTGGTGGTGGAGAAACCCATAGTGCAATGTCCCCAGTCTCTGCAAGTGGAGGAAGCCCCTTCAACAGCTGAACTGAAGAGAGATCCCCACTGAAAATAAACCCTTGTATTTTTTGCTCTTTGCATTCTTTTATGTAACATTAAAGTGTAATGTAAGGTTCACAGATGCATATTCTGATAACTCGTAATTGCACTGTGTATATTGTATGTCACTTTAGTGTTGCTGAGGTACTGTGGCACTTCTTTGACACTTTCTGGAAGAGAGGTGTTGCAGTGATTCCCCTCTGTTGCCTACTCCTGCCTCTCTCACTACTCATGTTGGGGCAGGAAAACTGACTATTTTAGGAATTTTCTCACGCTATTTGGGAGTCTGCACTGGACGTACTGAAGTCTTCAGACCAGTTACCTGTCAGTGCAGAATGACCATAGCCTATTCTGACCAAAGCCAGCAAAGCAATCAACAGCAGTAGCGTGAAATATCAGGGTACATATGAGCTGAGTGTATCCCCTGTGTGAACAGGAATGCTAATGTGTTTCTGAAGGCCTGAGACTCCAACCCTGTCTGAAAAGGCTGTTATACAGCAGCTTCACAGTAGTTTCACACAACACAGGACACAGACTGCATAGCGTCCCCCGTCCCCACTAATTGACCTCAGCGGTCACGTGGGGTGCAGGGCTTCTGGGAAATGAGGCACTGTGCGTGACCAAACAGGCTGCAGTATCGCATATCGGAATACTGGGGACACATAGTGGTCCCTCCACACAGTATAATGTCTCACAGTAGAACCTCCATACAGTATAATGTCACTCAGTAGCTCCTTGACACACAATAACGCCCTATAGAGGCCCATATGTTTTTTTTTTTCAAATTTTCCATAAATTTCGGGTTCAGAAAAACCTGAAATTTTGGGGGTATGCCACCCACAAATCATTATTATACTCTGGGGTCTGAAGATGATAATGACTGGAGGCCCAGGGCAGGTGATTAAACATAATAAACAGTCTTACTTTCGGCAGGTCTTCCAGCCTTTTCTGGTCTTAGAGATGACACAAATGACGTCAGAGACCACTGAGGCCTGTGATTGGGCCTCGGGGTCATCAAATGACGCCGATTTAACATCACGTGGCCTCAGCAGTCTCTGCCATTATTTGTTTAGTCCCTAAGACCAGAAGAGGCCGGAATACCCGCACTGGAGCCCAGGAGAGGTGAGTAAGACTGTTTATTATTTTTTATCACTTCCCCTGGGCCCCCACTCATTATACTCTAAATAGACCCCAGAGTATAATAACAGTTTTGTTTCAGACCTGTTTGGCCCAAACGAAACCGCTGGGCAAACCTAGTGCAATGAATCTTGAAAGATTCGCCCAACAGATTTGCTGGGCAGACCCCTTTGCTTCATGCATTATCTTTACTGTCCAGCTGAGTGGGCCCCCTTCCCTCCATGGGCCCTTGTGCAGCCAAACCAGCTGCAAATGTGATATGTCTGCCCCTGCTATGAACGTTGAGAAGCTTTTTAAGTCGCAACTACTGGAAGCACTGGAATTTACACACGTGGACAAAATTGTTGGTACTCCTCGTTTAATGAAAGAAAAACCCACAATGGTCACAGAAATAATTTGAATCTGACAAAAGTAATAATATATAAAAATTCTATGAAAATGAACAAATGAAAGTCAGACATTGCTTTTCAACCATGCTTCAACAGAATTTTAAAAAAAAGAAAACTCATGAAACAAGCCTGGACAGAAATGATGGTATCCTTAACTTAATATTTTGTTGCACAACCTTTTGAGGCAATGACTGCAATCAAACGATTCCTGTAACTGTCAATGAGACTTCTGTACCTCTCAACAGGTATTTTGGCCCACTCCTCATGAGAAAACTGCTCCAGTTGTCTCGGGTTTGAAGGGTGCCTTTTCCAGACGGCATGTTTCAGCTCCTTCCAAAGATGCTCAATAGGATTTAGGTCAGGGCTCATAGAGGGCCACTTCAGAATAGTCCAATGTTTTCCTCTTAGCCATTCTTGAGTGTTTTTAGCTGTGTGTTTTGGGTCATTATCCTGTTTCAAGACCCATGACCTGCGACTGAGACCAAGCTTTCTGACACTAGGCAGCACATTTCTCCCTAGAATCCTTTAATAATTTTGAGATTTCAATGTACCCTGCACAGATTCAATACACCCTGTGCCAGATGCAGCAAAGCAGCCCCAGAACATAACAGAGCTTCCTCCATGTTTCACAGTAGGGACAGTGTTCTTTTCAAGATATGCTTCATTTTTCCGTCTGTGAACATAGAGCTGATGTGCCTTGCCTTGTCTCCTCTGTCCATAGGACATTCTCCCAGAAGCTTTATGGCTTGTCAACATGTAGTTTGGCAAATTACTTTTGTCAGATTCAAGTTATTTCTGTAACCATTGTGGGTTTTTCTTTCATTAACCCCTTAAGGACCCAGCCCAAAAGTGCGTTAAGGACCAGGCCTCGTTTTTCAAAACTGACATGTGTCACTTTATATGGCAATAACTTTGAGACGTCTTAACTTACACAAGTGATTTTGAGATATTTTTTTCGTGACACATTGTACTTCATGTTAGTGGTAAACACTAATGAATATTTTTGTATTTATTTATAGAAAAATAGGAAATTTGATGGAAATTTTGAAAAAAAATCGCAATTTTCAAAATGTGAAATGCTCTGCTTTTCAGATAGATAGTCATACCACCCAAATACATTAATACATATTATCTACCATATCTCTGCTTTATATCGGCATCATCTTTTAATCGTCCTGTAATTTATTTTGGATGTTAGAAGGCTTACAAGTGTAACAGCGATTTTGCAGATTTACAAGAAAATTTCCCAAACTAATTTTTTAGGGACCACTTCAGTTCTGAAGAGGATTATAAAGGCCTATATATTAGAAACCCCCATAAATTACCCCATTTTCAAAACTGCACCCCTCAAATAATTCAAAATAACATTTGGGAAGTTTGTTAACCCTTTAAGAATTTCACTGGAATTAAAACAATATGGAGGTGAAATTTAGACATTTAATTTTTTCCCACTAATTCCTTAATTTAGCCCTAAAATTAACACATTCACAAAGGGTTAAAGGAAAAAATGCATCTCACAGTTTGTTATGCAATTTCTCCCGAGCACGGAAATACCCCACAAGTGGGTGTAAACTGATGTTTGGGCGAATGGCAGCGCACGGAAGGGAAGGAGCGACACTGGGCGTCTGAAAAGCAGATTTTGCTGGAATAGTTTTCAGGTGCCATGTCTCATTTGCAAAGCCCCTAGAGTACCAATACAAAGGAAAACCCCAAAAAGTGACCCCATTTTGCAAACTACACCCCTCACAGAATTCATATAGGGGTATAGTGAGCATTTTGACCTTACATTCGTTTCACAGATTTTGCTAACACTGGGATGTATAAATGAAACATTACTAAAATGTCACTTTATCCCCAAAGTTTTCATTTTCACAATGGGTTAAAGAAGAAAAAGCACCCCACAGTTTGCAAAATAATTGCTCCTAAACACAGCAATACCCCATATGTGGTCGTAATCTGCTGTATGGGTACATGGCAGGGCTCAGAATGGAAAGAGCGCTATTTAGCTTTTGGAGAGCAGATTTTGCTGGAATAGTTTTCAGGTACCATGTCGCATTTGCAGAGCCCCCAAAGTACCAATACAGTGGAAACCCCCTAAAAGTGACCCCATTTTGGAAACTACACCCCTCACAGAACATATCAAGGGACATAATGAGCATTTTGACCCTACAGCTGTTTCACAGATTTTATTAACATTGGGACATTAAAATGAAAAATAACTTTTTTTTCCAATAAACCATCAATTTAGCCCCAAATTTTTCATTTTCACAAGAGGACAAAGGAGAAAAAGCACCCCAAAGTTCATTAGACAATTTCTCCTGAACACAGAAATGCCCAATATGTGGTTGTAATCTGCTGCATGGGTACATGGCAGGGCTCAAAATGGAAAGAGCACTATTTAGCTTTTGGAGGGCAGATTTTGCTGGAATAGTTTTCGGATGCCATGTCGCATTTGCAGAGCCCCTAAAGTACCAATATAATACAAACCCCCAAAAAGTGACCCCATTTTGGAAACTACACCGCTTATAGAATTTATCTAGGGGTATGGTGAACATTTTGACCTCACAGCTGTTTCACAGATTTTATTAACATTGGGACATTAAAATGAAAAATTACTTTTTTTCCAATAAACCGTCAATTTAGCCCCAAATTTTTCATTTTCACAAGAGGACAAAGGAGAAAAAGCACCCCAAAGTTCGTTACACAATTTCTCCTGAACACAGAAATGCCCCATATGTGGTTGTAATCTGCTGCATGGGTAAATGGCAGGGCTAAAAATGGAAAGAGCGCTATTTAGCTTTTGGAGGGCAGATTTTGCTGGAATAGTTTTTGGATGCCATGTCGCATTTGCAGAACCCCTAAAGTACCAATATAATGGAAACCTCTCAAAAGTGACCCCATTTTAGAAACTACACCCCTTAAGGAATGTATCAAGGGGTATTATCATTTAGAGCCTAAAAATGCTTCCCAAAAATTAATGTACAAAGTGAAAATTAAAGTTTTTAAAGAAATATCCAATTTCAGTGCCTAATACGTTGCGGCCACTTTGTGGCATCAGAGACATGAACTCCTAAAACTATTAAGTGGGCTATCCCGGGGACAAAAAAATTATATATGTGGGTATAAACTGCTGCTTGGGCACGCAGCAGGGCTCAGAAGGGAAGGAGCACTGTGGTTTTTTTTAGCTTTTGGAGTACAGATTTAGAGGGACTTTCTGGTCGCCATGATATTTTTGCAGAGCCCTGGAGGTGCCAGTAAATTGGAATTCCCCAAGAAGTGACCCCCATTTTGTAGGGGCAATTTTAGGGTCTCTGCAAATGTGACATGGCGTCCAAAAAAACAACAATCTAAATATGCGCTCCAAAAGCACATAGCGCTCCTTCACATTTGCGCCCTGCTGTGTGCCCAAATGACAGTTTATGCCCACACGTATGACACTGGTGTACGCAGGATAACGTACTTAACAATGCCATATGTGGGTATAAACTGCTGTTTGGGCACAGCCGGGCACAGAAGGGAAAGAGCGCTATTTTGGTTTTTAGAGCACAGTTTGCTTTTTGGACACCATGCCACTTTTGCAGAGACCATGAATTGTCAGTAAAGTGGAATCCGCAGACATGTCACCCCATTTTGGAAACTATACCCTTCAAGGGATTTATCAAGTGGGGTAGCGAGCATTATTAACCCTTAAGTGTTGCATTCTTTTAATTTCCAAAAATGAATGCGCAGCTGATAATGAAAAGTTAAAAATGAAATTTTTCTATAGATACGCCATTTCAGTGCCCGATATGTTGTGCCCAGCTTATGTCTGCACAGACACACACTCCAAAAACTGGTGATCGGGGATCCCGAGCACAACAGCTTTTGGAGCGTTCATCTCTGATACAAGCCGGGCATAACATATTACGAACAGAAATGTCGTATTCCTGGAATAATTGTCATTTTCACCTTTCATCATCAGCTGCCTATTCATTTACGGATAATAAATTATAGCAACACTTGGGGGTTAAAAATGCTCACTGTACCCCTGGATAAATTCCTTCAGGGGTGCAGTTTCCAAAATGGGGTGACATGTCAGGGGATTCCACTGTACTGGCATTTCAGCTCTGCAAAAGTGCAATGGCGTCCAAAAAATCAAATAGCGCTCCTTCCCTTCTGTGCCCGGCTGTGCCCAAACAGGAGTTTATACCCACATATCACATTAAGTACCTTATCCTGGGTACACCAGTGTCATACATGTGGGTATAAACTGCGGTTTGGGCACACAGTAGGGCACAGAAGGGAAGGAGCGCTATATGGCTTTTGGAGCGCAGATTCAGATGTTTGGGATCTGGATGCCATGTCATGTTTGCAGAGCCTCTAAAGTACCAGTAAAGTGGAATCCCCTAGGGAATGACCCCATTTTGAAAACTGCACCCCTCAAAGAATTTATCAAGGGGTGTAGCGAGCATTAGTATCCCAGACGTGACTGCACAGCGGATGGGGAAAAGTGAATATGTAATCTGTGCGTAGTACATTGGGTACACTAAATTCCCTACTATTTCCCCAGTGTGATGAACCGACCCTCAGTTTTATATCTTTCTTGGAAGTGTGTTTTACTTGCTTAGGTCAGTCCTTCCCCCACTTGGAATGCGGTGCTTTAGTGGAGTCCACATTGCTGGACGATAGGCTTCACTGGTTTTATGTTTGTTCATTGGAGATGGCTTGCTATAGCCAGGCACTTTTATTATCCCTGGCCAGATGGGATGAGGGATAGCAAGCCTTAACTTCACCCTTCTCTCCGAGGGTTCTGCAAAGGTGGGAGAAGGGGGGCTGCCTGGGTGCAAGGGGTGGGTGGAGCACTAGCCATATGCTGTGGGCAGACCTGGATTCTGGGGTCATTCAGCAAAGAGGCAGTAAGGAGCTCTGATCTGGGAGAAGATGAGAGGGCCTGCCCTACTGAGGAATGCTTTGAGGGCCTAGTTCTGGACAGCATGTAGAAGGATTGTTTTATGCAACTTGCTTAAGCTTGCGCCCTAGGCCCAAAACTCTGCTGTGGCCTAGAGAAACGGACTACGAGCCTATGCCGGTATTTTCTCTATCTTTTAATTCCCCTGTTTATTTTTGTGTATTGTATCATCGCACTTTTGCTTGTATGTTTATGCTTGATCATATTAATATTGTATATTTCTGTATATGCTATTAATTCACTTGGGTTATTAAACATATAAAATTTATATCGCTCGTTTCATTTTTATCCTATGACCCGGTCTACTCACGGTGTGTGAGTGGGAGGTTAAGAAAGAAGTTTGATCGCAGGCGTGCCAGGCGGCTGGGCGAGGCGATATTCTTCACAGTGGTGGCAGCGTTGTGGGATATTAGGGTAACAGTGTGTGGGTGTGGTATCACGCAGACACTGGGGATTGCGGCAATCCTATGGAACGAGCGCGGTATGAGATCAAGCTTAAAATACGGTGAAAGTTTGGTACAGTACTGTTCCCTCCCTTCTTCTTTTTTCTGTCCTATCTTTTATTTGGCAACGGCTTCCAGTGGATGGCTGGTGGGACCAGAAGCATAACCAAACGTCTGCAGGACTTGGTTGCTGCTGAACTCCAGGAGATGGCAGATATGGAAGCTACCATAGCCATGCAGGAGGCGGAGCAAAGTCCTGAGAGGCTGGCACCAGAAAACATCACCATGCCAGATGGTTCCGCAGGTGCCCGGACCCCAGAGGTAACTGTGCCTGGAGGGACCAGTAACCCCAGTTCTGTGGGGGTAACGGACTTATACTTGCAAATGGCCTTACAGCAGATAGACGCCAGTGACTATAGCACCCGTCTGCAGGTGATTCTCCAGTACCGAGAAGCTGCAGAGCGCCGGGTGGAGAGAGAGGCCGCTGCTGCTGCTGCAGAGCGCCGGGTGGAGAGAGAGGCCGCTGCTGCTGCTGCAGAGCGCCGGGCGGAAAGAGAGGCCGCTGCTGCAGAGCGTCGGGCGGAGTTGGAGCATCAGCTTGAGCTAAAAAAGCTGGAACTTTGCCAGCAGGCGCAACCTTCCCCTGCACCAACTCCAGGAGCCCGAGCACTAAAGATCCGATCCGAGGACTTTCCAATCTTGGAAGATAACGGGAACTTGGACTCGTTCTTGCGGGGATTTGAGAGGGTGTGTAAGCAGCATCATATTCCCCAGGCAGAATGGGCCCGTTACCTGTCTCCCCGGCTGAAGGGAAAAGGCCTGGATGTTTCCACGAGCTTACCAGTGGACGCGGACTATGAGACCATCAAAGTGGCGCTGATCCGGAGATACCGGCTCACGCCGGAGGTGTACCGCAAAAAGTTCCGGAATATCCAGCGGGGTCCCACAGAGAGCTATGCGGATGTTCTGCACCACTTACAGGTTACATTCTGGCAGTGGATCAAAGGACTTACTGTCACCACGTTTGAGGGAATTGGGGATCTTATGATAAAGGAACAATTTCTCCAGGTGTGCCCTCTGGAGGTCCGCCAGTTCGTGTGTGATTGGAAACCCAAAACAGCAGACAAGGCTGCAGAGATTGCTGACGACTATGTGTCCACCAGGGAGCAAGGGATCAAGAGAGGAGCCACACTGCAGAGACCCCCAATCGGGAAGGAGGGGCAAAGCTGGAGTTCACCACAGCCTGCGGTCTCCAAGTGGGGTAAGACAAACTCTGTCCCGGGTGCCCCCTCTACTTCCCCTGTCCCAAGAACTCTGGGCGCCCCAGGGACCCCCTCTAAATCCCAAGGAGAGGTCCGGCGATGTCACGCCTGTAACCAGCCAGGACATTTCAAGGCGGAGTGCCCCAACCGCTCTAAGAACCCCCCTGTTTCCCCAGCCACGGCAGCTGGCTCATCTGTATACTTGGTGGGGAGGGAGGGGTTGCAATCCAATGCCAACAGTCAACAGGTCATTGTGGGGGGTAAAGTGGTCATGGGATTTCGGGACACTGGGGCGCAGATTACTCTGGTGCAACCTGACTTGGTCCCTGCGGACAGTATTATCCCTGGAAAAACTCTGACCCTGAAGGGTATTGGACAAGAACGCGTAACTGTGCCCATGGCTTGCGTCCATTTGGACTGGGGTGCGGGAAAAGGGATGCGTGATGTGGGGCTAGTGTCTGATCTGCCTGCCAATGTACTATTGGGAAGAGATTTGGGGCCCTTGGTGTCCCAATATGGGGTGGGAGCAGCCCCACCTCGCTGTGACAAAATGTCTGTACTGAAGGATGATTTTAATGAGGTGTTGAAGCCTGTCACACAGGCAGAGGGAGGGGTTAGCCTTTTGTCTCCCCTTGTTGTGTGTCCAACTAAAGTAATCAGTGAGTATGTGAATGAGACATTGTGGAATGCTGACCTGGCTGTAGCCCCGCCCACATCTGCGGGTGGTGAGAGCCCCCTCAGTGTGACCCTGGCTCAGCCATTCCCCCATGCAGTTCACTGTGAATCAATGAATGAATGCAATGTCAATGTAATTGCTAATTCTTGCCTTGCAAGTTTACAGGGTAGCTCTTCTGAGATGCTGGGGGCAACCCCAACTGAGGACAATGTGCCAGGTGGTCAGGTGGGTCACGGGGATCTCAGGGCCGATCCGGATGAGGAACGGACTGCTGGAGTTGCGGTGGTGACCCGCAGCCAGAGTGCTAGAGGGGTGGAAGGCGCTCCGACCCCTGAGCCGTTCCCTCTGTCACCCGGAGATGGCACTGAGACCGCCATGACTAACCTCCCCACACTGGAGCCGGAGGAGCCCGGCGGGTATATGACATGCACATCTCTTCTGTCTGGTTCCAGTCAGGAGTTCAGGGACGCTGTCCAAGCTGACCGCAGTCTGGGCGCATTGAAGGAGCGTGCTGATCAACCTCCCTTGGAGTCGCACAAGGACCGCGTGTACTGGGAGCAAGGGAGGTTGTACCGGGAAACGATCCCCACAAAGGGAAAAGAAAGTCGGCTCAGGGAGAAACATTTAGTGGTACCCCAACCCTATCGGGTGGAGTTGTTGCGGATTGCTCATGATATTCCACTGGCAGGCCACCTGGGGATCGCTAAGACCAAGGCTCGCCTCAGCCACTTATTCTACTGGCCTAAGATGGGGACAGATGTAGCTAAATACTGCTGTTCATGTGACACTTGTCAGAGGATGGGCAAGGCGGGGCAAGGCTCCAAAGCACCCATGATACCTATGCCCATCATAACCGAACCTTTCCAGCGGGTGGCTGTGGATCTTATTGGACCCCTGTCTATTCCCAGTCGCACCGGGAAACGTTACATATTAACGGTAGTAGACTACGCTACTAGGTACCCGGAAGCTGTCGCGCTGTCTTCCACCCGGGCTGATGTAGTGGCCAAGGCTCTGGTAGGCATCTTCGCCCGTGTTGGATTCCCCAGAGAGATGCTCACAGACCAAGGTACCCAGTTCATGTCTGCCTTGATGCAAGGCCTGTGTAAGGTAACAGAGGTGCAACATCTGGTGTCCAGCCCGTATCACCCACAGACCAATGGCCTGTGCAAACGGTTCAATGGCACCCTGAAGCAGATGCTCAGGATGTTAGTCGAGTCCCACGGGCGCGACTGGGAGCCTTATCTCCCGCACCTGCTGTTCGCTTACCGGGAGGTGCCGCAAGCCTCAACGTGGTTCTCCCCCTTTGAGCTCTTGTACGGGAGATGTGTACGTGGGCCCCTAACTCTTGTGAAAGAGTCCTGGGAAGGAGAAACAGCCATCCCAGGTGTGCCAGTCGTGCCCATGGCCCAAGTGCAGACGGCATGGGGTGCTGGAGGTGGGACCCAAGAAGGGGGTGTGTCAAATGTATTTCCTGTCAATGTATTGTGGAGGGATGGTTTGGGGAAGCATAATCTCAGTCATTTGCCCAAGGTATCACCCACCCAAGTACAGGCGGAACAGGGTGTAGGCCCAAAGGGGCAAGGCGTCTGGGAGGGAGGACAGGGTCCAAACATACCTGTGCCAGAACCAGAGGTGCCCCTAGGTTTGGAAGCAAAGGGGGAGGTGCAGAATCCCCTAGAACTCTCCCAACTAGCGGCTAGTGTGGGAGAGACCCTGAGAGACTGCCGGGAAGGGGTCTTTAAACTGGTATCACAAGGGCCTGGGGTTGCGAGTGTGGATCTGCGGGATGCCAGCACTCAGCACGAGGTCCCAGTGCAGGCCGGGGGTAGCCAGGTGGGCGGAGACTGCCGGGATGGGGTCTCAGCACCGGTACCACAAGGGCCTGGGGTTGTGAGTGTGGGTCTGAGGGACGCCAGCACTCGGGGGAGGGACCCAGAGCAAGCAGGAGGTAGCCAGGTCTACTTAATTCAGAGCCTGAACCTTAGAAGAGTCTCCATTCAGACAGGAGAGGAAGAGGGTATCAGTACGCCAGGAATATGGTCAGGGACCAGCGCAGGTCCCGGCGGGGTGAGGCCGCCAAGGTGTCCGCGGAAGGCGATCTTAGGATCGTCCTTCCTCCTGACACGCTCTAAAAGGGGGAGGTGTGATGAACCGACCCTCAGTTTTATATCTTTCTTGGAAGTGTGTTTTACTTGCTTAGGTCAGTCCTTCCCCCACTTGGAATGCGGTGCTTTAGTGGAGTCCACATTGCTGGACGATAGGCTTCACTGGTTTTATGTTTGTTCATTGGAGATGGCTTGCTATAGCCAGGCACTTTTATTATCCCTGGCCAGATGGGATGGGGGATAGCAAGCCTTAACTTCACCCTTCTCTCCGAGGGTTCTGCAAAGGTGGGAGAAGGGGGGCTGCCTGGGTGCAAGGGGTGGGTGGAGCACTAGCCATATGCTGTGGGCAGACCTGGATTCTGGGGTCATTCAGCAAAGAGGCAGTAAGGAGCTCTGATCTGGGAGAAGATGAGAGGGCCTGCCCTACTGAGGAATGCTTTGAGGGCCTAGTTCTGGACAGCATGTAGAAGGATTGTTTTATGCAACTTGCTTAAGCTTGCGCCCTAGGCCCAAAACTCTGCTGTGGCCTAGAGAAACGGACTACAAGCCTATGCCGGTATTTTCTCTATCTTTTAATTCCCCTGTTTATTTTTGTGTATTGTATCATCGCACTTTTGCTTGTATGTTTATGCTTGATCATATTAATATTGTATATTTCTGTATATGCTATTAATTCATACCGACCCACTTGGGTTATTAAACATATAAAATTTATATCGCTCGTTTCATTTTTATCCTATGACCCGGTCTACTCACGGTGTGTGAGTGGGAGGTTAAGAAAGAAGTTTGATCGCAGGCGTGCCAGGTGGCTGGGCGAGGCGATATTCTTCACACCCAGTAGTTCCTATTATTGGGGGGTCACTCTGGGGGTCACTTCTGGTTTATTATCCCTCGTAAGCTCTAAATCTGGGGTGTACCCTAATATACGCTCGCACAGTTTATACATTCCCTTCCTGCCGCAGCCAGTTATGCTCTAATGATTTGGCGATTCTTGGGGTTTTTGTCTTCACATTGTACGAGTTATATTTTCTTTATTTCTCTGGTGATGTAGCCATATGAGGGCTTGTTGTTTTCAGGGTGAGATGTATTTTTTAATGACATCATTTTTAGGTGCTTACAACTTATTAAATAAATTTTATTAACTCTTTCTTGGTGGATTAAAAAACAACCCCATCAATTCTGGCACTGCGTTTTATCTTTTAAATTTTTCACCATGCAGCGTAGAGCATAAGTAACATGTTATCTTTATTCTGTGGGTCGGTACGATTACGGCGATACCTCATTTATAATGTTTTTTTATGCAATACCAATTTTGCAGAACAAAAACCCATTTGGGGACATAAATTAATTTTTTTTGCATCGCCATCTTCTAAGATGCGTAGCATTTTTATTTTTCAGTTTAGAGAGTTGGTTTAGGGCTTATTTTTTGCGGTACAACCTGTGCTTTTTATTGGTACTATTTTGGGGTACATATGACTTTTTGATCACTTTTTATGGCATATTTTGTAAGGTGAGATGGCGAAAAATCGTTACTTTTGGCGGGTTTTTTCGTTTTTTTTTTCCCCGATTTTCACCGTGTACATTAAATATGGTTTCAGTTTTATTGTAAAGGTTGTTACGGACGCAACAATACCAAATATGTATTGTTTTTATTAATTTTTAGGTTTATTTTTTATATAATTCATTTTATATAGGAAAAGGGAATTTTTGGGGCTTTATTCTTTTATTAATTTTTTTCACATACTTTATTATTTTTTTTTTTCACTTTTTTTTTACTTTTTCTTGTGTCCCATTAGTTGATTGCTGGCTCAGCACTATAGACTGCAAGACACGAGCATACTCGTGTCTTACAGCCTATACAGGAAGTCAGCGCTATGGAAACACAGCGCTGACTTCCTGATGTATCGGCAGGATCAACCAGGTACTGGGGGCTCCAGGCAGCCTGGGGTCACTTGGCAGACCCCGGGCTGCACATTAGAGATATCGGCACCCCCCCGATCTCGCCGCGGGGGTCGGCAAGACGGCGGAACCCCTTGGATGCCGCGGTCATGTTTGACCGCGGCATCCAAGGGGTTAAAACCTCCGATCGGAAGTTATGGCCGACCGGGGGTTATGGAGCAGGGTGTTAGCTGTCAGATACAGCTAACACCCGGTTCCGATACCGCCCGCTCAGATAGTGAGCGGGCGGCCGGCCTCGGGCGTAGTATTACGTCCTGGTGCGCGAAGTACCTAGCGCCCAGGACGTAATAGTACGTCTAAGGTCGTTAAGGGGTACCAACAATTTTGTCCACGTGTGTATGTGTGGCACTGTTACAACAGACACTAATCACTATGATCACAATAAATGTGAAACTGCCACTTTATTCCACTAGAGGGCATTGTGTGGCCATGCTTGTGGACTTAAATTTTTTTTTTTACAGAGTTAGAAAACAAATTATATCAGGTATGTATCATTAGTACCATGTGACAGGAACTAACAAACATAATAGATTCATTACACAATAAGTTTAGACTGAGAGCTGGAGGAAGCGTGGTAGCGCGAAGCGGTCGTTGCCCAAACAGTTTGTGTCTATGGCATGCTGCTGTATATCATTTATCCTGTGATGAGCTACTAATAAAGCAAGAGAAGGTTTTAGAGAATCGTGAGTGCCGCTTCGCTTTTTTCTATTTTTTATACAATAAGTTTAGGGCTAGGAGTCCAAAGAACTAAGCGAGAAAATATATTAACACATCTTATAAAATCGTGTTAAATCAAAAAAGGGACCTGCAGGCGAGACACGGCTAAGCTCAGGACATTTGTGGAGGATAGCGTTAGAAGTGAATTACATCATGATGCCCACACCTTTTGGAATTTCTGGGAGAATTTACGAAATCTGTGGTCTTGTAGACCACATTAAGAAATGGTAGAGTTTTATAAATTGAAGATCTCCATTGGTATAGTGGTGGAGTATGTTCCCCCATCTAGCGAATGTGCAATTACCTTCCTGGCCATATAAAGAGATTCCCTAAGTAGAATATGGATATGGTTGGGCCACACTTCCTCATCTAAAAGGCCTAACAAGAAAATATCTAGTGTGAGGGACAACAGGAGGGTGGTTACTTCCCTCTAGAAGGAGTTAATGTGGCTACATTCCCACAGGAGACACCATAAATTAGACACCTATGACATCTGGAGTGGAGACGATAACTTATCCTAAGTAAATGGATAGGGGATAAATAACATTGATGCATTATATAGATCCGAATCATTAGCAAAATTCCTAACTTTGCAAAAAAAAAATACAGTGGGGAAAAAAAAGTATTTAGTCAGCCACCAATTGTGCAAATTATGGTGGAAAATAAGTATTTGGTCACCTACAAATAAGCAAGATTTCTGGCTCTCACAGACCTGTAACTTATTCTTTAAGAGGCTCCTCTATCCTCCACTCATTACCTGTAGTAATGGCACCTGTTTGACATTGTTATCAGTATAAAAGACACCTGTCCACAACCTCAAACAGTCACACTCCAAACTCCACTATGGTGAAGACCAAAGAGCTGTGGAAGGACACCAGAAACAAAATTGTAGACCTGCACCAGGCTGGGAAGACTGAATCTGCAATAAGCAAGCAGCTTGGTGTGAAGAAATCAACTGTGGAAGCAATAATTAGGAAATGACCTGCAGAAAGCTGGGACTAACGTAACAAAGGCTACCGTCAGTAACACACTACGCCACCAGGGACTCAGATCCTGCAGTGCCAGACGTGTCCCCCTGCTTAAGCCAGTACATATCCGGGCCCATCTGAAGTTTGCTAGAAAACATTTGGTTGTTCCAGAAGAGTATTGTCATATGGTCGGATGAAACCAAAGTAGAACTGTTTGGTAGAAACACAACTGGTCGTGTTTGGAGGAGAGTGAATGCTGAGTTGCATCCAAAGAACACCATACCTACTGTGAAGCATGAGGGTGGCAACATCATGCTTTGGGGCTGTTTCTCTGCAAAGGGACTAGGACGACTGATCCGTGTACATGAAAGAATGAATGGGGCCATGTATCGTGAGATTTTGAGTGCAAACCTCCTTCCATCAGCAAGGGCATTGAAGATGAAACGTGGCTGGGTTTTTCAGCATGACAATGATCCCAAGCACACCACCAGGGCAACGAAGGAGAGGCTTCATAAGAAGCATTTCAAGATCCTGGAGTGGCCCAGCCAGTCTCCAGATCTCAACCCCATAGAAAACCTTTGGAGGGAGTTGAAAGTCCGTGTTGCCCAGCGACAGTCCCAAAACATCACTGCTCTAGAGGAGATCTGCATGGAGGAATGGGCCAACATACCAGCAATAGTGTGTGCCAACCTTGTGAAGACTTACAGAAAACGTTTGACCTCTGTCATTGCCAACAAAGGATATATAACAAAGTATTGAGATGAATTTTTGTTATTGACCAAATACTTATTTTCCACCATAATTTGCAAATAAATTCTTTAAAAATCAGACAATTTTTTTCTCTGGGTTCCTTAAGAGTCTGGGTTCCGCATGGGAAAAGTATTTTTTATAAATTTGTAGACTGGGCATTTTTGGACACAGGGATACTTAATGTGTATGTGTTTAAATTTATTTATGTACTTTTATATTTGTTCTAGGGAAAGGGGGTGATTTGAATTTTTAGTTCTTTTTTATTTCTTTACTATTTTTTTTTTTTACTGTAATTTTTATACCCCCTAGGGTTCTTGAACCCCAGGGGGTCTGTTAACTAATACTGCAGATACTATTGAAAACTATCATGCTACCTCAGTATCCCACCCCTCTGTTCTTTTTCGCAAGCTTTTCTGTCTCCCTTAGCTGTTCTCAAGCTGCCAACCGGAGACACAGAAGCTTAATGGTTAAGCAGTGAGTGGACAGCTCCCTGCTTCACCATTGTAGTCAACTCATCTGCATCCAAAGGAAGCAGATAAGTTGAAGCCGGGATATACCTCCTGCCACCTGGGACAGTGAGACAGCATCCAGAATCCAGGACTGACTTGCTGGATTTGGGACAGGTGGAGGTATGCATAACCTAGTATGCATAATAGTAAGCATATTGATGATGGTAATGGAGTTAATACTAATAAATATAGTATTTGTATCAGGTTTTTCATCTGGTTTTCCTACTTACCAGCTCTCAAAGCTGCAAGACATTTTGCTATTGAGCAGATGGCCACATTCACCCAATTGGCAGTATTGATATAAAAGCCATGGTCGGATGTGTACCATTTTCAGTATTAATGTGTGGTTTATTTTTTTCTTTAGGTGATTATTTGCACAGATGGTAGAGCTAACACTGACTTAGGCAACCTGGAGGACATTTCAGAAGAGAATGCCTACCAGTCCTCCAAGCTTTACTATAGTAATTTGGGAGATTTGGCTCTTCAGCACAGGTTTGATTTATTTATTTTCCTTTTATCTTCACCTCACAACTATGCTCTGATTCCTCTTTATATATTCCATTCTAGTTAGTAGTTTGACTTCCCCAATTACGACCCAGACTATCTCTCCAACTTTGAGTTCATTCTGCTGTTAGTTGACAGGCCCCACAAAGTATAATATATACTCCCCACAGTAGTCCCACACCGTATAATAGGCTCTCTACAGTGCCCTCCCAGTATAATACTCCACAGTGGCCCCATAGAGTATAATAGGCTCCCCACAATGCCTCCCCTCAATATAATGCTCCATAGTGGCCCCACACAGTATAATATGCTCCCCAGCAGCTCCACAGAGTATAATATACTCCCCAGCAGTTCCCCCACACAGTATAATATGCTCCCAACAGTACCCTCCAGTATAATGCTCCACATTGGCCCCACACAGTATAATATGCTCCCCAGAGGGCCCCCCAGTATAATGCTCCACAGTGGCCCCACACAGTATAATATGCTCCCCAGAGGGCCCCCAGTATAATGCTCCACAGTGGCCCCACACAGTATAATATGCTCCCCATCAGCCCCCCAACACAGTATAATATACTCCCAACAGTGCCCTTCAGTATAATGCTCCACATTGGCCCCCACAATATAATATGCTCCCCAGAGGCACACCCAAGTATTCTGCTCCACAGTGGCCCCACACAGTATACACTGTGTTCCAAATTATTATGCAAAAAGTGTTTAGGAGTGATAATGTAAGAATTTTTTTGTTTGTCAGTTAAACTCATTGATGGTGATGTGTGTCAGGGCTCTTTATATCACTGAAAGCAATTGCAGACACCTGTGCTAATTAGTTTGGCAGGTGTGTCCAATTAAAGGCAAGACTACTTAACACTAGAAGTCCCAGAAATTTCGAGCTCCCCCTTGAAGTCCTGAAAGAGGGTCAAATGACCCTTAGTCCAAACAGACAACTCTGATGGCTCCAATTAGCATCCTTTCATTTGTAAATGTGGCCATTGTCTGAGGAATCTGCAGGGGGTAATTGTGTTGATCCACCTCAGGTCTTGTAAGAGAGTGTAAACAAAAGAATGTAAGATGCTCTTGAGTGTGTCTGCCCATCCCCCAGCTGCATTGTTGTGCTGGGAATATGCATAAGGTTGCTAACACCTTAGCAAATTTGCATGCAGCCTTTTGTGCTGTGGGGGATGTGAAGGGACTGCTTCACCTATTTTGTTCAGAAGAAACAAAATGCAGAGAAGGCACACCATTCAACAGGCATTGGAACTGATCCTGAGCAACACCAACCCTTCTGACTCAGATGGAGAAGACATAGTCCTTCAACTGGATTCGGACTCTGAGCTGTCTTCAGGTTAGATTTTTTCAAATTACCGATTTTTATTTCCTGACTATCTTTTTTATTTAGAACCAAAACAAAATGTTAATTTGAAATTATTTATCTTGCAGATGAGGAGACTCCTCCTCTACCAAAAAAGAGAGCTCGGTTGGCGAGTGAGCCAACAGGACCGCAAAAGATGGCACAGTGTGGCGTGAAGTAGAAGTGGGGAAACGTCTCCATTTCACCCCAATAGAACCGTACCCTACAGATGGAGAGCCAAGTGCTAAGGCCAGACGAAGTGTCCGGAGTCGCCTTCAGAGCTTCCTCTGTTTTATCACTCTTGACATGCTTCGTAGCATTCAAGAATGGACTACTCAACATGCACGTCACACGGAGCAGGTGGATTGGTTCATGGGTCTCCCGGAACTAATGGCATTTATTTCAGTCATTATCTTGCGGGGGGGTGACCAAGGTTCCATCACTACATGACAGCTGGTCAGCAAACCTAGCAAACCCAAGGATCATTGCAACTATGACCCGAAACCGCTTCCAAGACATCATGCAACACCTACGCTTTGATGACATGTTCACACGCAGTGAGCGAGTGGAGACCGATAAATTTGCTGCAATCTCCGATGTGTGGAGATCGTTTGTCACCAACTGCATCGCATCCTACAACCCTGGTCGACACATCACTATTGATGAACAGCTTTTCCCGTCAAAGACTCGCTGCTGTTTTCTGCAATACATTGCAACAAAACCAGACAAGTTTGGCATCAAGTTTTGGGTGGCTTGCGACTTGAAATCAAAGTACATCTATAATGTCCTCCCATATCTTGGCAAGGACCCCAGTCGTCCCAGCGGGGAGAGACTGTCCAAAACTGTAGTGATGAGGCTGATGGAACCATTCATGGACAAGGGCAGAACTGTAACCACGGACAATTTCTTTACATCATTGTCACTTGCACAACGACTGCTTAGCCGGAAAACCACTATCCTCGGCACAGTCAACAAGAGTCGCCGGGAAATTCCTCAATCCGCTAGACAGATGGACCGCACTGAATTCACCACTCAGGTGTTTTCAACCACTGGTGCCACACTGACAGTGTATGCACCCAAACGAAAGAAGGCCGTCTACATTCTCAGCAGCATGCACAGCGTGGTTGAGACTGAGGATACCAACAAAAGGAAGCCAAACACGGTCACACAATACAACCACACAAAGTGCGGTGTGGATGTAATGGACCAAATGGTGCGGGAGTACAGCGTGCGTGCAGGAACACGGAGATGGCCATTCGCCGTGTTCTACAACATGATTGACATGGCAGCACTGAATGCTCATGTTCTTTATCAGGCATGCACTGGGGTGCAGGAGAGACGGGTGGACTTCCTGGTTGAGCTTGCAAAAGAGTTAGGTGGCTCTCATGTGACTGAAAAGAAGGCATGCAAGGAGAAACTCCTTCGGCAACAACCTTCCACACCCAGCCCTGGCAAAAGGGCGAAGTGTCAGGTCAACCATCGATGTACGAACAATTGTGCAACTGACAGATGTGTTGACTGCTACAAATACACGTGTGGCAAATGTACAAGGGACATACCCAGGCAGTGCCAGGTATGTTCCGACAGTGCAGACAGACTGCTGAGTAAGTGCTGAAATGCTAGTCACACAAGAAGGACATGCCACTCACACACACACACGCAGCCCCCCACAGCAGCCTATTGTAAATATGTGTGGAATTGTTTTATTCCTTGTATTTTTTTTATTATTTTCATAACAAAAATAAAAAGCATGGAAACAAATAACAGTTGTTCTTTTGTATATTTACATTTTTGTATATTTAGATTCAAGTCAATGGGTGCAGAAAAAAAAAAAAAAAATCGCAAAAAAATCGCAGTTACTGAGTGAGTCACACAAGAAGGACATGCCACTCACACACACACACACACACACACACACACACACACACACACACACACACACACACACACACACACACACACACACACACACACACACACACACACACACACACACACACACACACACACACACACACACACGCAGCCCCCCACAGCAGCCTATTGTAAATATGTGTGGAATTGTTTTATTCCTTGTATTTTTTTTATTATTTTCATAACAAAAATAAAAAGCATGGAAACAAATAACAGTTGTTCTTTTGTATATTTACATTTTTGTATATTTAGATTCAAGTCAATGGGTGCAGAAAAAAAAAAAAAAAAAAATCGCAAAAAAATCACAGTTACTGAGTGAGTCACACAAGAAGGACATGCCCACACACACACACACACACACACACACACACACACACACACACGCACGCACGCACGCACGCACGCACACACACGCACGCACGCACGCAGCCCCCCACAGCAGCCTATTGTAAATCCTGTGGTGTGACAGTAATGGCCTTAATTACAGAACAAAAGCGGTGATTATAGGTTGTTTGCTTAAATCCTTCAGGTCATTCGACCCGTCTCTGGGTTCCAAAGGTAGAAATGTTAAATGACCCCTCTCTGGGACTTCTAGTGTTAAGAAGGCTGTCCCACATTATTAAGCAGCCTACATTTTCAGCCGAAATGGGAAAGAAAAAGGATGTGTCGGCTGCTGAGAAGCAACAAATTGTGGAGTGTTTTAGGTCAAGGCATGACTACAATCAACACTGCCAAGACACTTCATCGTGATCATCGCATAATCAAGAAGTATGTAGCTGATTCACAGCACACACATGTGCGTGCTGATAAGGGAAAATTGAGGACTCTTTCCAACAGGCAATTACGTCAGGTTAAAAGAGCAGCTTCAAAAATATCTTGTCATAGCCTCCAACGTCCCCCGAACAACAAGATACAGGGTCCTTCAGAGGTTTGCAGCTGTGCGTAAGCCATCCTGTCGACCTCCTCTATCCACTGCACACAAGCAGAAACAGCTCCAGTGGACCAAACAATACATGAAGACTGACTTCAAAACTGTTTTGTTCACCGATGAGTGCCATCCAACGCTCGATGGTCCAGATGGATGGAGTGGAGGATGGCTTGTTGATGGACACCCCATGCAAACACGGCTACGGCGCCAACAAGGAGGAGGTGGAGTAATGTTTTGGGCTGGAATCATGGGGAGAGAGATTGTCGGCCCCTTTAGGATCCCTGAAGGGGTAAAGATGAACTCCATAATGTATGTGGAGTTTCTCAAACAGCACTTCCTGCCATGGTTCAAGAAGAAGAACCATGCATTCCGCAGAAAGATCATTTTCATGCATGATAATGCACCGTCTCATGCTGCAAATAACACATCTGCATCTCTGGCTGCTATGGGCATAAAAGGGGACAAACTTATGGTGTGGCCCCCATGCTCCCCTGACCTCAACCCCATTGAGAACCTCTGGAGCATCATCAAAAGGAGTGTATATGATGGCGGGAGGCAGTTCACATCTAAGCAACAGCTTTGGGAGGGTATTCTGTCCTCATGCAAAACAATTGAAGCAGAAACCATCCAAAAACTGACAAATTCAATGGACGAGAGAGTTCAGAAGCTTCTTTCGAACAAGGGGTCCTATGTGCAAATGTAACATCACCTCGAATAAAGTTTTGGCTTGAAAACTGTTTGATTTCAGTTTGTAATAACCTGCTAATGCTTATAATTTCACAATGACCATTTTTTTGTTCTTAATAAAAATGAAAAGGTTGCAAATTCTGCTGTGCATAATAATTTAAAACATGCATTTTGAGTGTTTATTTTTTTTTTTAAATATACTGTTATCATAGGCAGTTTGTTCAAAAACCTTTCAATTATACTCGAATAGTTGATGACTGGAAAATTGCAATGACTGCAATTCATATAGGTAATTTTGGAAAATATGAGAAAAAATATTATTTGCATAATAATTTGGAACACAGTGTAATATGCTCCCCAGAGGATCCCCCAGTATAATGCTCCACAGTGGCCCCACACAGTATAATATACAGTACTCCCCAGATTCTCAAGCTGTTTCAGACGAACCCCCTTGAAATTCGTTTCAACGAATATTCTTGAAGTTTGACAGCCCAGTTCATTTCAGTGTTATTATTATACTCTGGGGTTTCTTTAGTCCCCAGATTATAATAAGTGGAGATCCAGTGGAGGTGAGTGAAAATAACAAACACTTATACTCTCCTTACCTCACCTCTCCTGGGCATCCTTGTATCATTTGGCCATCTCTGCCTGCTTCCTTTTCAGATCTGGGGCTCACGTCACACGTCCTGGACATTATTGCTGAGGCCTGTGAAAGTTGAGGCCCAATCACAGGCTTCATCGGTGACCTTAGCTTCGCGTGACGTCAGCCACAGGCCAGAAATGATGCTGGACTGCTGGACACTGAGGAGAGGTGAGTATAAATGTTTGTTATTTTTACTCACCTACCCTGGACAGGCTTCTGTTAGCAATGTGGCTGGCTGGGGCCCATCAGAGGATCCTCCACTCCTCTGGTGGGCCAATTCGACGCTGGCTAGTGTGAACACAATCCACCTTTTCTAAGCACCAAATAATTTCTTGCGTATCAACCCCTTCCTGCCAAAATTTTTATAGAAGGGGAAAAAGCAAAAAAACGTCGGTTCGGTTCTTTTGATTATTTTTTTTTTCCCACTACGGCATTCACCATATTGGAAAAAAATTTAGTTTATAGACCTGGTGTTTTTGGACATACCTAATGTGTATGTGTTCCTCTTTATTTGTGTACTTTTATGTGTGTGCTAGGGAAACGGTGAGTGATTTAAATTTTTTTTCTTTTTATCTTTTTATATCTTTTTTTACTGTAATTTTTAGACCCCTATGAGTCTAGAACCCCAGGGAGTCTGATCACTAATACAATGCATTGCAATGCATTGTATAATCACTAGACTTCTAGTACAGTTTGCGATTCAAACGGCTGTCTTATCAATGGATCACCGGTAATCCACCCCAAAATGGCAACACCCATGTACCGTCGGGAAAATGGAGCCTTGGTCAGCTTTGACTGAGGCGTCAGGGGGGTTAATGCCCACAAGTGCGAGCGAGAACAGAAAATCTTGTCCTGCCACATGCACTTCTTTTGTATGTTTGTGTCATAATTTGGCCTTTTTTTTTTAAACTTGCCAAAGTCCCAAAATAAAGACATAGTGAAGTTGGGACTTGGGAACCATTATTCCCATCTTGCTGCGATGGGAATATCCCTTTAATTTTAGTTGAGGAAATTCATATACATGTTTCCAGACTTTACATGAGTTTAGTTTTTGTCTTTCAGTGTGGTTGTCTCTGTGGTGACAATTGAAGGAACTAATTGCCGGTTGCCTGAGCTGGGACAACTTGCGGATAAAACAGGAGGCAAGGTGCAATTTTTTTTTTTTTTCATCATGGTATGATCATTGTTTAATTTAAAAAGCAGTAATTCAGCAACATTCATGTCATAAACCAATACTTGGATTTAGAGGCTATTTTTATGATCTGTCTCTTTTAGGTGAACATTGTACATCCATTAAAGTTGGCTAATGAGTTCCAGTCAATCATAGAAGAAGAAATAATTGCTACTAATGTAAAATTAAAAGTTTTGTTGCCTCAAACCATGTAAGTCAACAAATTTTACAACCCAACAGAATGTAGGCAAAGTTTAGTTCCCATGGTGGTACATTTCTGTACAAATTGTATTCCAAATGTAACTTAACTAGTAATTATGCCAGTGGTCGGAAAGAACTGAGGTCACCGCAGCTTACCTATTCATTCCAGCTGCCAGCTTCCTGTAGCATAGACTTGGAAGCTAACAGGTTCTAGTGCTAATAGTTTTTGCAAGACACACACACAACCTCTCTGCTACTTAGTAGGCCAATTCTATATGGGGCACTCTTTCCCATGGGTGGGTGCCTAAGCCAAAAAGTACTTAGTGAGTGTCTTGCAAAGGTGTTCACTGTAGATCTGTCCATGATACCCATGCTATTGCTACCTGACTCTGACTTATGAAAGTGGCAACTTATCACAAAGACAGTGCCTTAGGAGTAACTCCAAATCAAATCTGTTTAGTTACACAGTGGGTCTAAATCTGCTGCATTCCACATTTCTTGAAACATAATGTAATGTACCAATATATGGTCACTTTTGCTTTCTGTATTACATATGTTTATTTAGGTTCTTCAGACACCCATGGCAGTACCACATGGTACAAATTGTATTCTTAACGTATAAGTAAACTTTTATTTTTTCATAAATCAATAGTGTAGGTGAAGGGAACAAACTTTGCAATATACTCCACTAAAGAAAAATGCCTGTAACTATTGACCCGGCTTTGCTTTTTATTTGAGTGAATTCAGTCTGTACTACGTACACAAGCAAATCATTTTACATTGAAATCTATGGAGAGGGGAGGGCGAAGGAGGAGGAGCGAAAGACAGATATAAGGCAGTCTACAACATTAAATGAGTTATTTCTGCCAGGAGAAGGCTGTATAGTAAGTAACCCAGCTGTGTTGAGAAAGAAAAGTGTATCTGTACAGTGCAGATGTAACTCTGCTTTGAGGAGCTCTCTTCTTCCTCCGCTCCCCTCTCTCTATAGATTGTTTTTGTACAAATTTGATCACTGGTAAATAAGCACTTTTCTTTAATAAAGTATATTACAACATTTCTTATCTTATCTGCACTATGGATTTGTGAAAATAAAACTCACTTTAGGTGAGTAATGCATGTAATACAGTCCATTCCATACAAGTAGAAACAACTTGTTTGACATAAGAAAGTAAAGAGGAATTTGAGGCAGACATCTACCTCAGATTCTTCTTTATTTTCTGCCCCCGGCTCACGGTGCAGAACATCAGCATTCTGTCATGGCTTTCCACCACCGATTAGGCCCAAATGAATGAGTCTAACCAATGGGGAGTCTCAAGCTGCGGCCACTGAATCAGCTGTAGAATCTGCGGCAAAATCCAGCAGGACGCTTTTTTTTCCAGCTTCCTAATCAATTAGTTTCAATAGGAGGCAGAATAAGGGAGGAATCTGCTGCTGATTTAGATGCGAAATCCGCTGCAAAATCAGTGCCAGATTCCACCATGTGAACAGGGCCTGATACTGTTAATAGTGCCACTCCACAGTGACCCTCACACAGTATTATATGCTCCACAGTGGCCCCACACAGCATTATATTCCCCCAGTGGCCCTCACACAGCATTTTGTGCTCCGCAGTGGCCCCCAGACAGTATTTTCTGCTCCACAGTGGCCCCCACACAGTATTATATGCTCCACAGTGTCCCCCACACAGTATTATATGCTCCACAGTGGCCTCCACACAGTATTATTTGCTGCACAGTGGCCCCCACATAGTATTATATGCTCCCAAGAGCCACCCCCCAGAGCTGGTACTATTATTTTACTCTGGGGTTTCCTCAGACCACAGAGTATAATAATCAGAGGCCCAGGGGAAGTGATTAAAAATAGCAAACACTTATACTTACCTTACCTCACCTCTCCTGGGTATCCTCGCTCCTTCCTTGGTTATCTTCTGCCTTACGACTGAGGTCCTGCTCCCCAGACATCACTACTGGGGCCTGTGATTCGGCCTCAGCAGTAACGTGGGGCGCGATAACGTCATTACGACGGCGCACCCCACGTGACCGCTGGGGCCCAATCAAAGGTCCCAGCAGTGACGTCTGGGAAGCAAGACCTCAGTTGCAAGGCAGAAGATGACCAAGGAAGGAGCAAGGATACCCAGGAGAGGTGAGTATAAGTATTTTTTTTTTATTTTTAATCACCTCCCCTGGGTTGGCATCTAATGGAAAGGGGCCCGGCGATTGTCCGGGTCCTTTTCCATTAGCAGTATGTATAGCGGTTGGGAAACCAGGCTTTCCCCGACCGTTATCATGGTAGTCCAGGGCCCCAGCCATTTCCAGCTGGCCACGGGCCCTGTGACCTACACCACTGCCGAGTGGGCCCCCTCAGGAGCTTGGGGCCCCAGCACTTGCCCGGGTATGCTGGGTGCTGACGCCGGCCATGGCTATCAATAATACATCTGTGGGGATGTGACAGTCAGGACCCCTGTAGATCAGCTTTTCCCGGACACTTCTTGCTTGCCACACAGTGTATAGTGGTGGGTTTAGGTAGTGCAGTGGTGAACATCATATGGCTGGTGATCAGCAGGGCTCCTGACATGTTTATTACCTGTAGCCGTGCTGTCTCAGCACAACTGATCTGCAGGGGTCCTGGCTGTCAGATCCCCGCAGATGTAATATTAATGGCCTATCCTAAGGATAGGCCATCAGTATGAGAAAGGTGTTTAACTCATTTAATATACGGGGACATAATTTATATAAGGGGGACAGAGAACACTCTGGGTGAAACAAAGCACTTTGGGGGGGAGGGACTCTAGGGGGTTGTTATGCTATGTGGGGGCCAGGAAAGGAAGCTTTATACCATGGAGTAAATTATGATAAATCTGATGGCTTTGTACGACAAAGGGTGGGCCCTAGACATCTCACTTCTACACTAAATCTATGAAATATTAGACAGGTTATAATGTTATGGCTATAAATTTAATATGGATCAATTTTGCTGTTGCATCTGTTTTAGTATTTTTAAGAGGTTGATTGGTATTGAAAAGTGATATAAAATTGGCTTTTCAAATAAATAAAAAAAAAGGCAACAAAAATGATGGGAGCAGATGTGAAATCAAAATTTTTTGTTTTGTTTTTTTTTTTTATCTGCAGTGTTCTCCCTAAACGCTACAGCAAGCTGATACAGCTGATACAGCCTATCCTGATATAATATTCAAATATTTCTTCTCTCTGGGAAGCAGGGAAGAACTTACCCATTATGTCTTTATAATGAGGGTCTAAGAGAAATGCCATCCAGTACTTATCCCTCTGCTTGCTTCTAATAATACGCTTGTTGCATGCATAAGCAGTGGAGCATACAGCCTGCTAGGTTTGCCATCGTATGCACAGACCCAGGGGCCTGCCATGGTTAGTGTTCTTGGCCAGCAGGGTTGTCATCATCATCATTTTGAAACAGATCACCTCCTCTCCTGGCTGTGCCTGTGATATATAAAGGGCTCATTCTGCATCAGAGGGAGAGTCTTCCTCCTCCTCCAGTCTCCTTCCAGTCTAGGATTCCCATTTCCATTTACTGTAATGACCCTTACCCGAACCCTCATCCTGCTTCATCAACACAGGTCGATGATATTGACTAAGATGTTTAAACTGTTCCTCCTCTTCCATCTCTCATTGTATGAGTGTGTTTCCTGTAACATATATAATAGAGGGATCAAACCGCTGAGGCTGTAGTTGTCCCTGCTGACAAATTTGGCTTCCTCAATGGGCTTGAGAAGCCGGCACACTTCCCTCATGAGCCTAAAATGACATATCTTGAAGTAATACATTGTCCCTGTGGTCTGCTGCATGCAATAATTGTTCATCACCTTCTGCTACTCTAACAGACTCTCCAGCATGTTTAAGGTGAAGTTCCACCAAGTTGGACCATCGAGGCTAAGGCAGAGGAAAGGCAGATCGTTTTGTAGCTGCAAACGAGCAGGGTATTTTTTGTGGGACTGCTGCTGCTCAAAACATAGTCCCACCTGTCGACGGTGGAATGCACCTTTCCACAGACTGACGAAAGCAAGGAAAGATCCACATTCTCCGGAATATGGGGATATAAAGCAGGGACAGCTTTCCTAGGGAAATAATGGTGGCTTGGTATCCTCCATCAAGGTTGAGTGCATGCCATCAGTTGGCAAAACGCAGTGATATCCCTCGCCAGTAGCTTGGCTGAGTGCCTGAGCAGGCTTTTTGGATGTTGGGCAGTGCAATCTCTGGAATCGTTACTATCACCACAACCACAAAACCTGTTCATCTGATATCACCTTGCCAGGTCCTATCCATAATAGAATCATCATCGGCAATGTTGTCATCATCTTCCCCTGCTTTTTTCTAACACATCATCATGACAATGCACACCTTCAGAATTTCCACCTCCAGATATCTCCTAGCTCCAGTGGCGTAGCTAGTGGGGGTCAGAGGGGGTGGCTGCCCCGTGCCCACTGACTCTGTGGGGCCCACTCTGGGGCCGACATTAATACATGCTTTACTTTTAACTAGATTGATGTCAAGCCACATGAGCCCTGCGATTTACAAGACAACGAGAACACAGACAGACGTCTGCTTCTCGGCACAGGTGGGTGCGATGACATCACAACATCGCGACTCCTGCACTGAGACGCAGATGTTCTGCGCGTGGACAGGGAGGAGGCGGCGGCTCCATTCAGCAGGATCGCAGGTAGGTGAGTATAACTTTTTTTTTGTTTTGTTTTGTTTCAGCTTAGTTGTGGGTATTTTAAGTATAAGGGGTTGTTAGGAAGGGGAATTATAACTATAATGGCGAGGGCATTATGAACATAAGGGGTATCACTTATATAAGGGTTATTGGGGGGCATTATGAATACAAGGGGGAGGTTATTTATATTAGGGTGCATTAGGGGGCATCATTTATATTAGGAGGCATTATGAACATAAGTGGGTGGTCATTAGGGGTCATTAGAGGTGCTGTATTTATGTCAGGGGTAATCAGGGGCATAATATGAGGGGGCAATTAATTTCATTAAGGTGGCACTTGGGCTTTATTAAGACTAAGGCCCCACGTAACAAGCCGCAGCAAAAAAGCATTGCAGGGAAAACCACTAACGCATTGTGGTTTTTCCCGTAGCGCTTTTCACAGAAGGTCTGCAGAGGAAACCTCTGCGGACTTTCTGCTTCCATTATACCAATAGGGAAACCGCTAGTGCCAGTGGGGTACATATGAGATGACATATTTTATGTTTATTGGAGCCATAATAATAAGAATAGTAATAACTGCTCTAGGCCCTGAGTTATCATTTAGTGGTGTCTATGGCCATTCTTTCATTGATGTTACATTTTTTATTACTTCATTTAGGTACTTCCTATATGAGGGAAATAATGACTCTGTGTTGGAAAGGACATTTGGCAGTATAACAGCTGACACTGTTCTCTCTACAGAATTCAATATTCATTTATCCAAAATTAAAGGTTTGTTAAAAATCGAAATTCACTGTGTGTGAAACTCTTAATAGCTGCAACTTTGAGGACATATGATTGAATTAGTCAGAATCTCTTTCTTTAGTCTACATGGAATTCTAAACAGTCCTTATTGTTTTGTTGATAACAGAAGTGCTTAGATACTCCCAGCTACCAATACAGCTACACTTTACGTACACACTCCCAGATGGAAGAAGTAGATGGAGGATCCTAAGCCAGAGAAGGCCTGTCACCAATGACTGGTAAGAGATGTCACAACAAGCCTGCTAAAGATGATACCAAAAGAACATCAAAATGGATTATACTTGATCAAGTCCTTGCACACATGTGTATGAGGCTTGCACAAGAGTCCTTGTGGCTCTGTATATATAATACCCTAGAATTAAAAGATTTTGCTGGAAAGCATAGATCAATGTTTAATACTTGGATGTGCAGTCCATGACTTTTTGCTAAAATGTTGGTACCCTACAAGTAATATTTTTCTAATGTAGCATCCCATGGAGCATGCCACAGTCTGATCTTTGTATTACTCTATATCAGGGGTCACAAACACATGACTCTCAGGCCGCACGCGACCCTCGAGGCTGCACTCTTTGTTCCGTGGCCTACAAGCTCAAGGCAGCTTCAGTGTGGATACTCTCTTCCCATTGCTGGGAAACATTAAATTGGGTAGAGCCACTGATGGTGGGGACATTAGACTGTGTGGGGCCACTGTGGGGAACATTACACTGTACAGAGCCACACCGGGGTTATTTAACAATAAATTTGTATTGCATAGAATTTGTAGGAAATGCGGTCCTTCAACTTAAAATTTTTTCTATATATGGCCCATTTGCACAGCTGAGTTTCAGACCCCTGCTTTATATGGATATTTTATGGGTGCAATATTACTGCTTCAAACTTCATGGAGGTTTCACCAAGTTCTTTAAGGCTGAGGCCACATATTACCAAAAAGCTGCGTTTTTTGTTGCAGATTTTCTGTGAGTTTTTGAGACAAACCCAAGAGAGTCTTCAAAAGGATTGGTAAATATAAAGCAAGCACTATAGCTAGGTTTATATCTGCGTTGGAGTCTCTGTAGAAGACTCCTCTGCAGATTCCATTTAAAATTGGAGAGAAAAGTCCTGCACAGAGGACTTTTCTCTCCACTGGTTTCAGTATATAACCAGCGGAAACCCGATGGACACCTGTCGGACCCCATTATAGTCTATGGAATCTGCAGCTGTCCGCGGGTAACCACTTTTTTAGCGGACGGGCTCTCCGTTGTTCGAGTACCCATGCGGACCCAAACAACAGAGAGCTGAAGGCTAGTGTGAACCCAGCTTTATACTTCTCCCTTTTGCTAAATCCACTCCTGACTTTGGCTCAAAATCCTGCCTCATTCCTGTGGCTTTAGCCTAATGGGGGTTTCCCATGATTTTAACCATATTTGAATTTATAGACATATCCATTGGCAACCAGTCAAGACAGTCTGCCACTGCCAAGAGGATTATAGAAAATGTTTAAATTCTGCTAAATTCTTATGCTAGGTTCACACTAGCGTTCGGATCTTCATTGTTCGGGTCCATAAGGGGACTCGAAAGACAGAGACCTTGTCCGCTTAAAAAGCAGTTACCTGCAGAAACCTGCAGACCCCATAGGCTATAATGGGGTCCTCCGTGTTTTGGAGAGAAAAGCCCTCTTGCAGGACTTTTCTCTCTGCTGATTTTTAGCAGATTCTGTGGTGGAGTTTCCCACTGAGACTCCAACGCAAGTGTGAATCCAGCCTTGATTAGTAAAATTTACAAAAACGTTTATTTGTCAATAAATTTACATATGGTTATGTTCATGGGAAAACCCCTATAAACAGTCATCTTTCTAGCATATGCAAACCATGGGATAGCAGGAAAATTTTAGTATACTCATATTATACTTATTATACTTATTATATTTTATTTGGTTACTATTTTTGGCATGCAGTTTGTATGTTTGTCACAACGAAATTTTCATGCATGTTTCCCTGATGTTTCTCAGATTGTGTATGTATGTTCTCCATTCTAGCACTGCTGCCCTGGAGTCCATTGACCTGAGTGTTCTGCAGATCCACAGTGTCCAGTTCAGTGCTCATCTTGCAATGGAAGGTCATGTGAATGAGGCCAGAAATGTAGCCCTGGAGTTGAAAGAATTAATAGACCTAGTAATGTAAGTATTGCTATCATTACCACCATCAGGGCTTAATCAGGGGAATAATAAAGTATCCAAGAAAAAAAAAACAAATTAAAGCAGTCCATACTTTGGTCAGTCCCAGGAATAAAGAAAATCAAGTACACACTGCAGTTCATAGTTTAAGCACAGGCACAACAAAACCTTGGCCAATAACACAGCCACCAAGTCAACAGTGTAGGCAGGGGTGCTTTGTTTGGACGGAAACCCATGTGCAACGCTAAACCAAAAATCAGTTTTTCTTATCTATGAGTGCATTGTAGATAAACTAAAAGTTGTGGACTTCTGGAGGTGGATAACTGCAGCAATGTGTCATGTGTCACAGGATCAGAAGCTGCATCACAAGTCTGCATGTGGTTTTTAAGGAAAATGTAGTTTTAGGAATATGCATGTAAATTATCTATGTAATTTATCTACATACAATACAAATGTATGTACACTAACACAGACACATATATACAGCCATATTGATACAGAAACACACACATACAAACACATATGGACACACATAGAGGCTTATATAGAGGCCCAAAAAGCTACAATGGTTACTTTCCTCATTCTTTGGTGTGGTCTTTAGTCTCTTTGTAGGTTGCTTCCTCTGTTCTTGTCTCCTCATTTGTGGACTGAATGAAAAGGATATGGACAGTGGTGTAAATACCGGGGTAGCCGCGGTAGCGGCTACCACAGCGTCTGGGACCTTAGGGGACCCTGATGCTTTTTTTTTTTTTTTTAAATAGGCCATTATCTGCTGGAGTAACCCCAGCAGGTAACGGGCCCTATTTCCTTACCAATCCCCGCTCCTGCTCACGGCCGTCTCCGCTCCCCCTTCTGCGTCCATATCATGTCTCAAAAGCTCCTTGGAGGGCAGAAGGGGAAGCGGAGGCGGCTGTGAGCAGGAGCGGAGATTGGTAAGTGAGCCCATGGCAAGAGTATTTGGTGGACGAACCCCAAAAAATACTGCTATTATTATACTCTGGGGTCTTTTGAGACCCCCGTAGTATAATGATCGGAGGCCCAGGGGAGGTGAGTGAACATAAAAAACAGTGTTACTCACCTCTCCTACACTCCAGCATTCTCCAGGCAGTCTTCGGGCCTCTTTAATGACATCCCAGACCTCACGTGGGCCAGGCCGGCGTCATTATACGTTGCGACGCCAGCCTGGCCCACGTGACGTCTATACCGACATTGAATGGGGCTGAAAGCAGCAGGGAGTGCGCCAGAGCCCGGGAGTGGTAGGTAACATTGTTTTTTATATTTGTCACCTCCCCGGATCTCCGATCATTATACTCTGGGGTCTAAAAAGACCCCAGAGTATAATAATAGTTCATGGGTGGTCCACTATGGGGCATAATACTGTGTGCAGGGGACACTCTGGAGCATAATTTTGTGTGCAAGGGCCACTATGGGACATACTACTGTGTGAAGGGGCCACTATGGGGCATAATACTGTGTGCGAGGGCCACGGTGGGATATAATACTGTGTGGGGGCCATGGTGGGACATAATACTGTGTGCGGGGGCCACGGTGTGACATAATACTGTGCGGGGGTCACAGTGGGGTATAATTCTTTATGGAGAGGCCACTGTGGGACATTATACTGTCTAGAGGCCACTTTAGGACACTATAGTGTGTGTAAATGGGGCATTATACTGTGTGGGGGCCAGGAAAGGGGGCACTATGCTGAAGGGGAGGCTCCAAGTCAAAAGTTTGCTTGGGGGCCCTGTCTTTGCTAATTACGCCCCTGGATATGGAATGCTCTACAGTTACTAGCTATGCTGGCTAAGTGGCACACCCTTCATTCAGGGATGGTCTGGCACCCTGTACATTTGGATAGGTCTCAAATCCTTAGGCTAAGGCCCCACATTGCCAAAAAGCTTTTTATGTTGCAGATTTCTTACTCTTCTTCCTTCTGCTCAATCCACTCCTGACAAAAAAAGTAGCTTTTCTGCAACATGGGGACCTAGACTTCGGAAAAGCTATGTTTTCAAAAACACCTGCAGTTTTGAAAATCGCACCATGTCAATTACACCTGCGGAAATGCTTTAGTTTTCTGTATAGGTATAATAGGGGCAGAAGGTCTGTGAAAACGCAATGAAAAATGCTGCAGAAAAAAACCTGATGCATTTTTTTTACAGCGTTTTTTTTTTTTTTTTTTGCTGCATCTCGCTACATGGGGCCTTAGTCTTAAAGGAGTTTCCCAGAATATCTTAAAAACTAACTGGGTGTGTGAGGGCTGGGTGTGGGTAAAATGGAAAAAAAAAACATATGATACTCACCTATCCTCCGTTCTCAGTTCGAGTGGTGTTTCCCCAATTCCCTCTGGTTCTCGGACTACTTGGGCTGAAGTGCAGGGGCTCGGGTGACGTAACTACTGATACATCAGCAGTACCCAACATGTGACCACTGTATTTCTGGGCCAAGTAGTCTGAGAACCAGAGGGAATGGGCCAACCCTAACCGAGGAACAATTATCCCATTTTATTCCGGAAAATACCTTTTAAGGTCAGCCCTAAGTGTCGTTCTACATAATCATTAACCCATTAGGGATTATTGTGTGTAGTATTTGCAGAATATATATAACTGGTGACAGATAACCCCACCTCCACTTCTAATGTCTCCCACTCTATGGAGCTTTAATAGCTATACTCAGGATGACCTGAGCTTGGTCTGTATTCTGAGGCTCTAACCTTAAGGACGTTAAATTTTCCTCCAGAATAGAACTTTCTCTCTCTCCTCAATGTAGACGGTACACACATCTTGCCTATCTTTCTCAGGGCTGCAGCAATCCTAGAATGGGCCAGGCTGTCTCTCTTCCTCTAGTAGAACTTAGATCCTACATCTGCTTCTGTCTGTGGCGCTGTGAAGATTCCCACGAGGTGACTTTGACTCTCCTACCCTTATCCCAGCCAACTGAAGAGTTGGACTGGTCAATGGCTTAGTAAAAGGAGGGGTGTTCCTGCATTATCAGTGGGGCAGCCCTAATATAGGGGAAACACATAACTGTGTAGATGTGGCACAGGCATAATGTAATATGGTTAAGGAGTGTCCACTGGGATGCTGCATGTTTATTTGTATGCTACTAAACAAGTCAATTGTGGCTTATAGACTTGTTTCTTATATTTGGTTATCCCATGACATCTTTGTGGTCTTCTCAGGAGACACGAGAAATATGAGGCTCATACTGTTGTGTATGAAGACTGGGAGAACTCCATGGCTCCTATCTATGAGGATCTACCAGTGTACATCAAGGTTCGTACAATAATGATGGTAGTTACAAGTGCACTGTTATATTGAGAAATATAGCTCTGAAAAAATCTATTACCAATCTATTACTAATCTATTGTGATAAGTGAGATGGGCTTGCAGCCCAGCCCCATTGAAGTGCCACTCAAAATAGATGCAAGGAAAAGAATGAATTTATTGTTGCAATTCACAGAAAAGCATGTCCCCAAGGAACCTCCAGAACCTTCCTCAGACAATCGGATTGCCTGTGTAGAAGGAGAGTCAGAAATACAGCGCTGTATGGAGAGTAGCAACACCACTATGGAAGTATTCTTCTATAGCTGTGTTGCCATTCCCCATACAGAAGTCATCTTTTAATTCTCTTTCTTCACAGGCAATGTGCAACACAACTGCCAAACTATGTTACAAAATTGTGGCACAAAGTAAGTCATCTGAGAGATGGTATAAAAACTGAGATAGTCTAAATCTGCACCCGACCCAGCATCAGCCAGTGTGATATGTCTGGCAGTTTTTCAGACATTGTCTAATACTTAATATATATGGACCTTTGCTTTCAGGACAAGTCATCAAAGAAAACTGGTCAGGAGAACCACATAGAAGGTCATGTTGTACAGGTAAATTACAGACCAAAAACAAACTTCCCTGCATAACATCTGCTCCTAGAAGACATATTAAATGGTGTCCCTGCTCTGCTCTGATATTACAATGTTTTGCCTTTGCCCAGTTTATTGCAGATCACTGGCCTGTAAAATTTTTAGCTGTTCATAACAAAATGAATTTAAGTGCTTGCTTTAATACCATGCAAATAAAAAGGGGTTATTGGATGATGAGAAGCTGTGTAGGACTTCCCTTTTCAGGAACTGCATTTATGGCAAATGAGTGTGGGGTATTGGCCATTGAAGGAACAAACTCTTAGGCCCTTCGGTCCCTGGTGATACCATAATGGGAGATCTATTTGAATCTTTGCTATGGGGTCCCCCTCTTCTATGTACACCACCCAAGGCCTTGTAAAGTAATCTGATGTAAAAGTTGCCTTCAGGGCTGGTTTTAGACTGTGTGGTCCTGGGCAAAATTAATAGCGGGTCCCAAATCCTGATATACCAACAACACCGTCATATTCAGTCATTTCCAAAGTCAGTGCTGCACTTCCGGCAGCATTGATATAGTCTTAAAAGTTCAGGAGAGCAAAAAAAAAAAATTTGTAAACATATAGAGCACAGGTGTCAAACACAAGGCCCGCGGGCCGAATCCGGCCCGCTGCCTTCTGTTATCCGGCCCGGAGCTTATCTGGCCCCCAGGGCCGCAGCATTTTTTATTGTCTATTTAATGTAAACCAGCCCAGGACAGGCCGCTTAAAAAAAAAAAAAAAACAAAGCTGCGCGATACCTGTCCTGGGCTGGTTTACCAGAATTCTGCATGTCAGCGCAGGCGGCGATACAGTGACGTCATCGCGCCTCCTACGCTGACACGCAGACAAGAAGAAGAGGAGGCGGTGGCTGCATCAAGACATCGCAGGTAGGTGAAGATAAGTTTTTTATATATATATATATATATATATATATATATATATATATAAATAAATAGGCCGTTGCCTGCTGGAGTATCCCCGGCACGTAACGGCCTATTTACTTATCGATCTCTGCTGCTGGTCGTGGCTGTCCCCGCTTCCCCTTCTGCTATGGGACGCAGAAGCGGCTGTGTTCAGGAGCGGGGATGGTAAGTGAGGCCGTGGCCGGAGAACCCCATCAAATACTACTATTATTATACTCCGGGGTCTTTTCAGACCCCGGAATATAATAATCGGAGATCCATAGGACGTGATAAACATAAAAACATGTGTTACCTCTCCGGCGATCCGATGTTGCTCCCAGCCGGCTTCGGCCTTCTTTGGTGACGTCCCAGGCGTCACGTGAGCCAGGCCGACGTCATTATGTCGCGACGCCGGTCTGTGCGACATTGAAGAAGGCCGAACGCAGGGAGCGCCCCGGGGCCCAGGTAAGTAACACTGATTTTTATGTTTGTCACCACCTGGGTCTCCGAACATTATACTCTGGGGTCTGAAAAGACCCCAGAGTATAATAATAGTTCATGGGTGGGGGGTCACTATGGGGCATAATACTGTGTGCAGGGGCCACTATGGACCATAATACCGTTTGCAGGGGCCACTATGGAGCATAATACCAATGCAGGGGCCACTAAGGAGCATAATACCGATTATAGGGGCCACTATGGAGCATAATAACATGTGCAGGGGCCACTATTGAGTATAATACCGTGTGCAGTGGCCACTATGGAGCATAATACTAATGCAGGGGCCACTAGGGAGCATAATACCGTGTGCAGTGGCCACTATGGAGCATAATACCGTGTGCAGGGGCAACTATTGAGCATAATACCGTGTGCAGGGGCAACTATGGAGCATAATACCGTGTGCAGGGGCTGCTGTGGGGCGTAATACTGTGTGCAGAGGCAACTATAGAGCATAATACCGTTTGCAGGGGTAAACGTATTTGTATAGTGCTTAATTTTTTATATATTCAGAAAAGGATGAGGATAGTATGTAACATGCCAATGTCTTAGGTTTTAACAATACATTATGTTCTTCCTGGTTGCCCTCAAAGGGCTGATTGTAACAGTAGTAATGTACAAATGTAACTACTCCTTAATAGCTCGCTTAACTGTTAAGGAGAAGTTACTTTTATACATGTGTAAAATAATCTTGGCCCTTCAAGGTACTTCGTGAGGCTGAAGTGGCCCCCGGTGAAAATGAGTTTGACACCCCTGATATAGAGTATATAGTTGTGAAACCGCTATGTGTGTACCGCTATACTGGGGAGAATTATTAGCACTATATAGATAATTTCCAAACAAAACACATCATATAAAGACTACTAATACCAATAACACCTCTATACAGGCTCAGATAGTACACTACTTTCACAATGACTACCTCCATTACACTACATAGTGATGCAAAGACAATAGCCGTGCACTACACATACTTTTAACCTAATAAATATCAGCTCAATTAAAGGGGTTTTCTGGCCCTAAATTGATTTTTTTATACTGATAACCTATGCACAGGACAGCTCATCAGTATGTGATCTGTCAGGATTCGACACCTGAACTTCACACAGATCAGCTGTTCTAGCAGCTTCTGGGTGTTGGACGCTGCTAGTGGACAGGATGCCGCATCATTCCTATTCAAGTGTTAGGAGCAGTGCTGCAATTACTCAGAACCATTGCAGTGGGTGGTGCTGCTGTGCCAGTCCTATTACTTGAATAGTAGTGGTGCTGCATCCTGTCCACTACCAGCTATCGGCACCTGGAAGCTAGAACCCCAACAGATCACATACTGATGTCCTACCCCATGGATCGCCTTATGAATAATAGCTCCCCCCTCATAAATCAATCCTTACTAATAATAATTCCTTCTTATAAATAATACTTCCCCCTTATCAGTAATAGTTTCCCCAGAATCATTAATAATAGTCCCTCCTTATTAAAGGGGTTTTCCGGGCAAAAAATATTTTTTAAAAAAAGGTCTGTTAGTGCTATTAATGGGTTAATAAGTGAACCCATATACCTTTAGCAGTGTTTTGAGTGATTTCTGGGTTTCTCTGTTCTCTCTTCGCCTGGCATCTTCTGCATTTGTTTGCATGGTGTAGCTTCCTGCTGCCTTAGCTAATGCAATGCATTATGGTATTTGTAGGCTCTCACACTATCTCCCTCTCACTCCTCCCCCCTCCCTCTCTAACACCCCCTCCCTGTCTCCCTAGCTATTCCGCCCACTACTAGCCCTTCCCAAATAACTCAGCCCACACCTCTGACCCATTATACTTACCTTCCTGTCCAGATTTCCTTCCGCGGGGAACAGCTCCTCCTTTACTTTCATTCTGCCTGCCCAGCAGTCCTGGCACTGTGCTGTAGACTTCACTCCATCTCTACTGCGTATGCGTGGGCGTCTCATTCAGGCTCCCACACTGGCACAATAGAGATGGCGTGTCGGCTACACGTGTGCAAAAGAGCCGGAGTCGGAACTCTCTTTTGCGCATGTGCGGGCAGACGTCACAGAAGGAGAAGGAGAAGGAGACGTTCCCCACAGGAGGAAGT
This sequence comes from Leptodactylus fallax, assembly GCA_947044405.1. Classification (NCBI taxonomy): domain Eukaryota; kingdom Metazoa; phylum Chordata; class Amphibia; order Anura; family Leptodactylidae; genus Leptodactylus; species Leptodactylus fallax. The sequence continues at coordinate 4,958,533 of CAMRHE010000078.1, forward strand.
CAGGAGGTAATTATGATGTGGTGGAGGGGGGAGTAGTAGTGACGTTACGTTTCCATAAAAGGGGAAATGGATCATCACCGGATAATCAGAAAATGTCCCTGGGTAACTATACTATATGGGTAACTATACATTTTTGATAAATTATGTAATTTAGAAAGTATGCGGGGGGGAGGGTGTTTGCATTAGTGTAGGGATTTCTATTTATTCCAGACAACTCCTTTAACCGCTTCCGTACTGCCCATAGACTATATACGTCCAGAAAAAATTCAGCAACTGCACAAAATCGTGCAGCTGCTGAAACGGGGAGCCAGCTGTAACTTCAGCCGGAGCTCCCATAGAGAAGGCAGGGAAGGTTTATTACCTCTCCTGCCATCCCGATCGCCGTGTATACAGCACTCAATGTGCGCTGTATACAGTGCTATGGGCGCCGCCATCTTGCGGCTCCCCTCCGACCCGGCGATCATGTGATCCACCGGGATCAGCGTCTGTTAGAGCTGCTGGGTCCTACAGGACCCAGATCAGCTCCATTCCTCCTGCAACTGGGGATAAATGTACCAGCCCCAGATAAGGGGAAATCAGCCTCCTGAAAAAAAAAAAGTCATCAGTTGTCCCCAAAGGTCTATTATGACCTTAAGAGGACACAATGTAAAAAAAAATAAAAATTAAAAAAATATATATAAATAAAATAATTAAAAAAATAAATAAAATAAAACACCAATAAAACGCCCTTATTACAGGTTATAGCCTCACTCCCGACGACACCATAAAAAATAAAAATTACCGTAACGGAGAGGAAAAACTGTTTTATAAAGTTTTTTTGTAGCATTTTGTGTTATTAAATAAAAAAAAATGAAAAGTGAAAAACAGACCCGTTTTCCCTCCTCTTTTGTTTATATTTTCCCGGATATAAAAAAAATTAACACACATGCAAAAATAAAAACAACATAAAAAGAAAGCCCTATCTGTCACCGAAAAAAGACGCAGAAATTAGTTGAATAACGCAAATGATAAAAATGTTATAGCCCTCCAAATCCGCACATACAAAAAACTTGAAAATGTGCCTGGTATGGAAGTGGTTATCAATAGTTCCCCCACTGGCCTTATCATTAATAGTTCCCCCTTACAAATAGCCCCCTTATATATAATAATTCCCTCCACCTTACTATTATTAGTTCCCCCTTATAAATAATAGTTCATCCAGCCCTATTAATATAATGCCCCTTATTAATAGTTCCCCTAGCCTTATTAATGATAGGTTCTCCTTATAAATAGCCCTCTTTATTAATAATAGTTCCCCTAGCCTTATTAGTAATAGTTCCTCCTTATAAATCTATATAAGGGGGGGGGGCTATTTATAAGGAGTAAGTAGTATTAATAAGGGGGGGCTAATATTTCCCTTAGCTTTATTAATAATAGATTCTCCAAATAAATCTAAATATTATATATGTACATACACACACACTGGCTACTCACGGTACATACAAAGAGTAACAATTGGCAGCATGCCAAATTTCAAATGGTTAGTGTTTCTTTACTGACATTCTGTCAACCGAAATATCGCTTTGGAATAAAGAAACACTAACCATTTCAAATATATATAAAAAGCCCCCTTATTAATAATAGTTCCCATTGGTGGTCTTAATAATAGTTCCAATATATATATATATATATTGTTTTTTCTATTAGGAACCCTTTTGGCTGGAGAGGAGTTTCTGCCATGCAATTTATGGGATGATACCCAAATTAGTTCCCTAAATTGCCTTATTATTAATAGTTCCTGCTTATAAATCCCACCCTATATAATAGTTTCCTTAAATTTATTAAGAATAGATCCTCATTATACATAACCCCCCTTATTAACAATCCCCCACTCAATTTATTTTTGATAGTTCATTTTTATAAATTATATAATAGTATATGGGGAGCTATTTATAAGAAGTAACTATTAATAATAAGGCTGGGAGAACTATTATTAATGGGGGGGTGTAATAGTTCCCCTAGCTTTATTAACAATTGATCTTCCTTATAAATAGCCTCCGTCCCTTAGAAAAAATGTTCATCCTGGACTTATTAAAACTAGTCCATGTTCATAAATATGTGCCCTCCTTATCAGTAATTGTGCCCTTTTACTTTTCAGAAAATAATAAAAATTTTACTCACATTACCATGATTCCCCGATGAGTCCCGATGCTGACGTCTTTCCTTGCTATTGACCAGGGTCTGTCGCAGGGGGTGCAATGCAGTGATGTCATCATGCCCCGTCTTCTATGCAGTCATCTATGTCAGAGCAGGGACTTTACTGCTCTAGTATAGATGTCCACAGTATTGGCATGCATAGTAGGCCAATACACTTGTAAGTAAGGCTCCCCCTATCTGGGTCATCAGACTAAACGTCTGGTGCTGTGGATCCCTAGGTTGCCCCCCCCTCCCCACCCAACACCGGCCATGCTTGCCATATACATTGGGTTAAATGGATAACATAATGTGTATTGGGAAGGGGTGGGTCTCTCAGCAGTGCCCCAATGGACAATGTCAGAGAAATTGCAGTTTCCCCATTTATGAAGTTTAGATTATATCTCTATGTAAATTCTGTTATCATGTGGCATGATATTGTCTTTTTTTGACATGACAATTCTTTTTATTTAAGACTTTTTCAGATGATATGGCAAAAATGATATTTCACATGAAGAGAGCCAAGAACAAAGTGCTGAATAAACTAAGATACCAGAGTGAATAAGAGGTTCTGCAGCAACATGGAAGAACAAGACACCTGGATGTACATACATTTTATATAATATATACACCTACAAACGATGGGCTGATGAATATGAAAAGTGAACTTCGCTTGTGTACTTTGTAGATATGTAACAGTGAAAAACAGAAAGCAATAAATATGGAAAACCACGTAATCATCTTCTTTTATTTCCGCAAAGTATTAAAAGACATTAAAAAGAACCAAATATGAATATCCACATTGAACAAACTCGTGGTTAGACTTAATCATACGTGACTATAGTAAGGCCAAATGAAAATATTATATGCACCTTATCCCTTACTATTTAGCATAATATGTATACAGTACTAGTCAAAATTTGGTCACACTTTTTCAGTCCATGGTTTTTCTTCTGTTTTTTTGGTTTTGTTTTTTTACATTGTAGATTCATATTGATGACTTGTAGTTATTTCTTGTATTAAGTAGTTAACAAAAAAGTGTTTTAGATTCTTCAAAGTAGCCCTTCTGCTTTTATGACAGACTTACACACTGTTGGTATTATGTCACTTAAGCACTGAGGGTAGGCCTTGAGCTCCCTTGGGCACTGCTCCTGCTTCTGAACTGGGATGTCATAGCATTGGGAGGATTAACTCCGACTGCCCGGGGTGGTGCAACTCAAAGATGACGAGGGTCTGAGTGATGAGCAGTGCTCCAGGGAGCTGAAGACCTGCCCCCAGTACACAAACTGCCTCATTTGCATAAGACTTCAAAGTTATTTTATTCTACATCTACAAAAGTGACACAAATAACAAAAGTATGTTGTTTATATCTGTAACACAGAGGTGAGAGTAGAATATGCTTGGGGAGATGGCAGACTTAAGTGCAGTCATGAAAACCATCCAACAATATTGTAACATCGATGCCCTACCTTTCTCAGTAGACATAGCCGTCTGGTTACCTCTGTGAGTGCTCCTGTTTATCTAAAGAGGACCTTTCATGTCCTCATGTATATGTGGTTTTATATACCGCTAGAAAGGCTTTCTAGCGGTATATAAAACCGCATATGCATGAGGACATGAAAGGTCCTCTTTAAAGATTAGTCAGCTTGTTACCTCTCTGCCTCTGTGTATAAAAGTCTGCTGAATATTATAGTACCAGTACAGTCATATGAAAAAGTTTGGGCACCCCTATTAATCTTAATCATTTTTAGTTCTAAATATTTGGGTGTTTGCAACAGCCATTTCAATTTGATATATCTAATAACTGATGGACACAGTAATATTTCAGGATTGAAATGAGGTTTATTGTACTAACAGAAAATGTGCAATATGCATTAAACCAAAATTTGACCGGTGCAAAAGTATGGGCACCTCAACAGAAAAGTGACATTAATATTTAGTAGATCCTCCTTTTGCAAAAATAACAGCCTCTAGTCGCTTCCTGTAGCTTTTAATCAGTTCCTGGATCCTGGATGAAGGTATTTTTGACCATTCCTCTTTACAAAACAATTCCAGTTCAGTTAAGTTTGATGGTCGCCGAGCATGCACAGCCCGCTTCAAATTATCCCACAGATGTTCAATGATATTCAGGTCTGGGGACTGGGATGGCCATTTCAGAACATTGTAATTGTTCCTCTGCATGAATGCCTGAGTAGATTTGGAGCTGTGTTTTGGATCATTGTCTTGCTGAAATATCCATCCCCGGCGTAACTTCAAATTCGTCACTGATTCTTGTACATTATTCTCAAGAATCTGCTGATACTGAGTTGAATCCATGCGACCCTCAACTTTAACAAGATTCCCAGTGCCGGCATTGGCCACACAGCCCCAAAGAATGATGGAACCTCCACCAAATTTTACAGTGGGTAGCAAGTGTTTTTCTTGGAATACTGTGTTTTTTTGATGCCATGCATAACGCCTTTTTGTATGACCAAACAACTCAATCTTTGTTTCATCAGTCCACAGGACCTTCTTCCAAAATGAAGCTGGCTTGTCCAAATGTGCTTTTGCATACCTCAGGCGACTCTGTTTGTGGCGTGCTTTCAGAAACGGCTTCTTCGCATCACTCTCCCATACAGCTCTCCTTTTGCAAAGTGTGCTGTATTGTTGACCAATGCACAGTGACACCATCTGCAGCAAGATGATGCTGCAGCTCTTTGGAGGTGGTCTGTGGATTGTCCTTGACTGTTCTCACCATTCTTCTTCTCTGCCTTTCTGATATTTTTCTTGGCCTGCCACTTCTGGGCTTAACAAGAACTGTCCCTGTGGTCTTCCATTTCCTTACTATGTTCCTCACAGTGGAAACTGACAGGTTAAATCTCTGAGACAACTTTTGTATCCTTCCCCTGAACAACTATGTTGAACAATCTTTGTTTTCAGATCATTTGAGAGTTGTTTTGAGGAGCCCATGATGCCACTCTTCAGAGGAGATTCAAATAGGAGAACAACTTGCAATTGGCCACCTTAAATACCTTTCTCATGATTGGATACACCTGGCTATGAAGTTCAAAGCTCAGTGAGGTTACAAAACCAATTTTGTGCTTCAGTAAGTCAGTAAAAAGTAGTTAGGAGTATTCAAATCAATAAAATGATAAGGGTACCCAAACTTTTGCACCGGTCAAATTTTGGTTTAATGCATATTGCACATTTTCTGTTAGTACAATAAACCTCATTTCAATCCTGAAATATTACTGTGTCCATCAGTTATTAGATATATCAAATTGAAATGGCTGTTGCAAACACCCAAATATTTAGAACTAAAAATGATTAAGATTAATAGGGGTGCCCAAACTTTTTCATATGACTGTATATGTCTTTTTGAATTATTCGTTGTAATAATCAAGATTATATTACAGTCATGGCCATAAGTGATGGCACCCCAGATTTTTTTTTCCAGAAAATGAAGTATTTCTCCTAGAAAATTATTGCAAATACACATGTTTTGTTATACACGTTTATTTCCTTTGTGTGTATAGGCAAAATTGTTGGCACCTTTACAAAATTGTGGGTAAATAACTTTGTTTCAAGCATGTGATGCTCATTCAAACTCCCATGTGGCAAGTTAAATGTGTGGGCAATATAAAAATCACACCTGACACCAGATAAAATGGAGAGAAGTTGACTCAATCTTTGAATTGTGCGTCTGTGTATGCCACACTAATGCTAGGTTCACACTAGCGTTTGAGTCTCAGTACAAGACTCCGTCCCCCATTACGCTTAAAATCAACAAAGAGAAAAGTCAAGTGTCAGAAACCCAGCGGACCCCATTATAGTCTATGGGGTCAGCAGGTTTCCATGTGTAACCGCTTTTAAGTGGATAGAGTTTCCATTTTTCAGGTCCCCAAGTGGACCTGAAGGATGGAAACCCAAACGCTAGTGTGAACATAGCGTACGCATGGAGAATAGAAAGAGGAGAAGACAACTGTCTGAGGATTGGAGAACCAAAATTGTGGAAAAATATCAACAATCTCTAGGTTATAAGTCCATCTCCAGCGATCTTGATGTTACTTTGTCAATGGTGCACTACATAAACAAGAAGTTTACAACCCCAGGGCACAGTATGTCCCTGGACGTGGATGAAAGAGAAAAATTGATGAAATGTTGCAACGCAGGATAGTCCGGATGGTGGATGAGCAGCCCCAATCAAGTTCCAAAGAAATTTAAGCTGTCCTGCAGGCTCAGGGTGCATCAGTGTCTATGTGAACTATCCGTTGACATTTGAATGAAATGAAATGCTATGGCAGGAGACCCAGGAGGACCCCACTGCTGACAGAGACATAAAAAAGCTAGAATGCAGTTTGCCAAAATGTACATGAGTAAACTGAAAATCCTTCAGGGACAACATCTTGTGGACCGATGAAACCAAGATAGAGCTTTTTGGTAAAGTACATCATTCTACTGGTTACCAAAAACGGAAGACCTACAAAGAAAAGAACACTGCACCGGCAGTCAAATATAGTTCAAAGATGTTTTGGGGTTGTTTTGCTGCCCCTGGTGCTGGGTGACTTGACTTTGTTCAAGGCATCATGAAATCTGAAGATTATCAAAGGATTGTGGGTCACAATGTAATGCCCAGTGTCAGAAAGCTGGGTTTGCGTCCTAGATCATGGGTCTTCCAGCAGGAAAATAAGCTAAAACATACTTCAAAAACCACCCAGAAATTGATGGAAATAATGCGCTGGAGAGTTCTGAAGTGGCCAGCAATGAGTCACACTGAATACCTGTGGAAAGATTTTAAAATTGCTATTGGTAGAAGGCACCCTTCAAATATGAGAGACCTAGAGCAGTTTGAGAGTGGTCCAAAATTTCAGTTGAGACATGTAAGTGGCTTGTGGATGGTTATAGGAAGTGATTGATTTCAGTTATTTTTTCCAAGGATGTGCAACCAAATATTAAGTTGAGGGTGCCAGTATTCTTGTTCAGCCCACTTGTGCGTGAAATTACTATATTTTTCGGACTATAAGACGCACTTTTTCCCCCCCAAATTTAGGAGGAAAATGGGTGGTGCGTCTTATAGTCCAAATGTGCGTGTTGGGGGGGGGCGGAGGAGCAGAGTCGCAGCATTGCCCCACTCCTGCCACTGCCGGCTTCCTGCGGGCCCTGGGCTTGGAGGAGAGGGTGTCCCAGTGGTGTAAACCCATCCCGACATCCGTCGCGCTATTACAAGGCTCCCAGGCTTGTCACAGGAATATTACTATTGAGGCTGGTCTGTACAGTTGTATTGCAGTCTATGGGACTTGCAATCAAATGATTGCAGGTTCAAGCCCCCTAGGGGTGTTAATAAAATAGTAAAAGAGATCTAAAAAAAATAAATAAATAAATAAAAGTTCTAAATCACCCCTTTTCCCTTGAATACATATAAAAGTAGAAAATTACTGTGAAACACAAACACATTAGGTATCCCTGTGTCCGAAAATGCCTGGTCTACAAACTTATAAAAGTATTTTTCCCGTAGGGTGAACGTTGTAGCGGGAAAAAAAAAATCAAAAGTGCCGAACTGCTGTTTTTTTCGCTGTTTCGCCTCTGATTTGAATAAAAAGTGATCAAAGCAATACACATTCTCCAAAATGGCATAACTAAAAAGTACTCCTAGCCCTGCAAAAAAAAAAGACACCCCCGTACATGCATCCCTGTACAGCTGCAGGGCCACCTGTCAATGTGGCCTTGCAGCTGTTGTAAAACTCCCATATGTTATTAAATATTTTACCACTTTTTTTTGCATCAAAATTTTTTCCCCTATTTTCCTCCTCTAAAACCTATGCGTGGCTTATGGTCCGGTGCGTCTTATAGAACGAAAAATACGGTATACCATTGTTGGCTTTTCTTCTCTGTTCTTTGTGTTGTTCCAATACACACAAATGAAATAAACATTTGTATACCAAAACATGTGTAATTGCAATAATTTTCTGAGAGAAATACCTAATTTTCTGGAAAAAAAATTCAGGGGTGCCAATACTTACGGCCATGACTGTATGCTTTTTTCAGTGTTATACTTTATATGTTATCTACACTTAAAAAAATATGAATATGAGATATATTAATGGGAAAGGAGCACAAAGACTGTCCATCTTTAGGTTACAGTACCTGCACAATGCTATACTGCCACACAGTATACTGCCCCTTTATTGGCCCCCATGCATTAAGTGCTACCACCTGCCCCAGGGACCTCCAGAGTATATCCAATTCTTGGAAACCCCTTTAAGAATAATGTCCCATAGTGCACACAGTATAATGTCCTACAGTGGCCCCTTCACACAATATAATGTCTCATAGTGTCCTCCATACACATAATTTCCCATAGTGGCCCCTCCAATACAGTGTCCCTAATGGCACCTACAGTGTTTGTTACGTATTTTTCAAACATTTCAGGTTAGGCTGAACTCAAAATTTGGGGTTTTGGGAAATTGGGGTTCACCTCCCAACAATTATGATTATACTCTGGGGTATAATGAGCGAAGGCCCAAAGGAGGTGATGATAGACAACTGTGTTACTCACCTCTCCTGATGTCTGGTACGAGTCTTTGGGCGTCTTGAATGAAGTCATTGAGGCCTGTAATTGGGTTTCAGCGGTCACGTGGGTTACGCCGGAGTCTCAACACATAATGAGCAGTCTGTAATGTCATTCAAGAAGCACGAAGACCCATGCCATAGCCCAGAAGAGGAGAGTAACACTGATTTTATGTTTGATCATCTCCCCCAGGCCTCCACTCATTATACTCTGGGATTGGAAAAGCCCCCAAAGTATAATAATAATAGCAGTTCTGTTTATGATATGCTTAGCCTGAAGGAAACCTCCGGGTGAACCTCGTGAGGTTGATTTCTGCCATTTTCCTGATAACATCAAATGAGTTGAGGCATTCCCACCGTGGCCAACTTTGATCTGCCCACTTTTCACAAAAGTGTCATAGGAGTCAGGAAAATGACAAAGTGGCGCATCCTTGATGCAAATATGGGCTCATCTCTTACAGTTTTTAGGTGTAGAGGAAATAGTAAATTCCCATACTGTATCCTCCTGGACTTCTGTAACTCTCACCTACTAGGCAGAAAAAAAATCCGTTCTGGTTTGTTTGGAGCTCTTGTGACACAGGATAGCACCCTATGCTGCCACTTTGACTCTACAAGATGGTTGTTAAAGGAGAACAACCAGAACAAGTTGCTGTCTTAGTTTATGTTCACATGTAGAAAATTGCCGCGGATTTGGGGGTGAATTCAGCCCCTGAACTTGCTTGGTATCTGCCTCCCATTGTTTTCAATGGGAGGGCAGAGATTGCAGTAGGATGCTAAGAAAATAGCCACGGATTCCACGGCTGATCAGCCGCGGATTCCATAGCTCAAGACTCCATGTTGATTAGGCCCATTAATGTGGACCTGATCAGCAGCGGAAAGCCGCAACGGAATGCATCCTGTCGCGGCTATACCGTGGCTGAATACGACAGCGGAAAAATGAAGAGGAAATCCTCTTTTCCGCTGTGTCAATGTACCTTACATTGTAACATATCCAGGTTGTGATGAAAACATTTTGAATGAGGTGTTACATGGAGATATTCTACAAATACAAGCCAAATACAAGGATGAGTCTATAGATATATATATATATATATATATATATATATATATTACTATACTATTTATATCACTATATATCACTATATATATACACATTACCTACCAAAATTGTATTATTTTTATTGTTATTAATAATAATTTAAATGATGTGTGAATGGCATTTTAGATTCCCCCATTTTAAAATTCAGTTTCCCCATATTAAATCCATAAACTCAGCATTCATATGCATCAGTATAACACAGCATACAATTTTATCTTCCATGTAATCTGATCACTTCACAGGTCCAAATCATGAGGTTGCACTACTGCGAGATACAGTGCTTACTAAAGTCCCTATACAGTTTCCCCAGATTTTCAGGCAGATTCGCGGCGGACGGACTCGGGTGCAAGTGTGAACCCACCCTTAACTATCGCTATGCCATCGTAAAAGAAACGTGGCATCAGAAATTCGCAGTAGTGCAACCTCACAATTTGGACCTGTCAAGTGATCAGATTACATGCAAGATAAAATTGTATGCTGTGTTATACTGATGCATATGAATACTGAGTTTATGGAGGGAGTAAGGAGGGAAGCATAGAGGGGAAAGAAGTGGAAACTAAATAAATAAAATTAATAATGAGGAGAGAATGAGGTAAGTAATAAACTAGATGCAATTGTCAGATACTACTACATATAAACCATTACTTAAGGACCCACATTTCGTATTGTGGATAGGATCACATCCACTTTAACACATTATCATACTGAAGGCATTATTGATTCCACAATTAAACTGTTCCTTACAAAAGAATCTCCTGTCATACCCATTTTTTACATTCCACCTAAAATACACAAACGACTATATATTCCTCCAGGAAACATACTGTGGCATCCACTCTGGCCATATACTCATTTTCACAGCATATAAGGCATAATAAATCTGGTCCAATATGTCTACTAACAAGGGAGCTGAACTGTGATCTCCTTCATTATAACTGTGTGACAGAAATTGTGTAATCATCATCAGCTCCTGTTACACATAAAAAAAATGTAATATTTGATTAATGTGATATTAATGAATAAAAAACCCTTTAGTGTCAAGTGATTGACTACAATGTCACTTCCCAATGGGTTTTTCCTTTGCGGGACCACTGGGGCCTATTATTATGAGGCAGAGAATAAGCCCAACAGAAGATCCCCTAGTACTCTGGTGGGCCAGTCCAACTCTGGTGCCATTAGCTGGCTGCTGCTAGAGGTCTGTAATATTTGGAAACTGTTTGAAGAATTAAAAATGGAGTTATCAACTACCTTACAGCGTAATTAATGCTACTACTACTACTGCCGCGCGTACAGTATGGCTTGGGACCCTACTTCTACACTGTATAATTGTATGGTGTGCAGCCTACACCTCCTGGAATAAGGGAGACATGTCCTCCCTTCTCTGTACTCTGTAACAATGCAGATGGGAGAGTCTGAAAGCTCAGTGAGATTAGTTTTCTCTCTTCTGCAACCCTTACCTGATCCTGTCCAGTCATGTGAAGCTAGACACATTATTGTCTGATCTAAATGTATCGGTGAATTGCAGACTCATTTTAAGAGCAAAGTCATAAAAAGTGTGCATATGCCTGACGTTGGCTAAGGCAGTTTTCACATAGCATTAGATTTGCAGACTACAAAAACCATTGCCACCACCACCAATGGTTCGTTCTGTGAACACGCAAAAAGACCCAATTTTTGTTCCCAACCCTCCTCCTTCTCCTACTGCTGGTTCCCAATTTTATTCTTCATTTTTCCCTCACCAACCTTATCCTTATACCTCTCACAGCCACACTCCACCACATACAAGTGGCTCATTAGATCCCTCAGATTTTCCTTTTTATTATACTAATCTCTAATTTTATTTATTATAATTTATTTATGTTTTAGGTGAGGGCGGGTTTATTGGGACATGGGTTGGGAGGAGATGGGTTTGTAATTTTATTGTATTTATTCTATTTTCTTTATGTTTTGTAATAACGTTATTGATATATTAGAACTTGTGTGTTTGTTTTTTTTCAAATTTTTATACTATTTATTAAAATGTGCCAATCACAGAATACACCAGGACCGCTATTAATTTCAAGAGTGGTCATGGAGTCTTCTGCAATATAGGCCCATATGATGTTGAAAGAAGATAAGCAGGTTGTCTTGCTCATAACTTTAAAAGGGTGAATTGAAGTAAATGTGCAAAAAACATTTCTATAGGATAGGGGATAACTTGGTGATCACTTGGCCTCCATATATAATTAAAAGGGACAAATGCTATCACATTCCGATGATCTGTGTTTTTTAAACTCATTTACAAAGTTATCCTGTGCCTATACCAATGAAACTTTGTTTTATAAAAAAAAAAATACATAAAACCAATTTATATTGAAATAATATATTTATTTATTAAATATAGTGTGTGAGTGATACAAAATAGGTCCATTGATAAAAATTAAAGGAGAACTGCACATATGAAGCATAACAGGTACCCCAGATGACAGGTCAATAGTTGTGCCAGGTGGGCCAGACGCATGGTGTGTCAGGTGCCCAGTGCGTGAACCTGTACCTGAGTCAGATGCACAAACAACATTCTACTTGACAGTTGGTTCTCCAATATCCACCTGTGGTTTCACTTCCATGTCGGTGCTGTCATAGTGCAGCATCCCAGAGGGCTACTGCTTTATGTGTTTGTCTCTGTGCCTCTGGGCTTTGTTGGTATGTAGCGTTTTCTGTGTTAAGTGTCACTGTTTGCAGCTTTCCCTGTTATTTCTCCCCTGCAGTGTTCAAACCTTGCCTTGGTTTAGCCCTGGCCTATCACAGGCCACTAGGTGGGGTTGTGGGAGACTCCGTCTCCTCGGTAACCTTTGGTCTGAGAGCAGTTAGTCTAGTGTGAGCAGTGGAAGAGTAAGAGTGTGCAGAGGTTTCCTGCCCCCACAAACTGCGCTGAGGCCAACGGTTAGCCATCACAGCCTTCAGGAGGATAACTTTGGGCCTAGTCTTCAGGTAACCAGTACCTTGTCAGCCCTCCTAGAACCAAGGCCGGGGATTGGACACTATTACTACCTCCATCAAGAAGCTGCTATTACCTTGTGATTCTTGTTGCCAAATAAAAGGCTGTTTGGTTTACCTGCACCGCTGAGTCGTGCCTGCATTACCATCAGGGCCCTTCCGAACAACACCACACCGGCTTAGGGAGGAGAGGTCCCCTCTCCAACTGGAAGTGCCCCGGGGGAAAGAACTACTACCACCACCATCCGGTAGTGCTGCAGGACCCCCCTCGACTTTGTCCGGCCTAGGAGTGGGACTGGAGTGGTTGGTGAGCGTGCTCGGCATGCTAGGTCGCACAGCATTCGCCACTACTACTCCCATCCTCCGGTCTCCTCCATCTGGGTTGCAGCAATAGTCCCAGACATTATAAAGTTATAAAGCACACAGGCAGATTTGTTTCAAGGTGAAGATCTTCCACTTACTAGCCATGATCTTGAAGGTGCACTCCATGAAGCATGGTTCCCAGCTCATCCTCATGTTGAAGATGCTCTTTCGGGCATCCGGTCCCCTCCGTGGGTATGGGCGTAGCAGGTTCGCCCTCAGTGGAAATGCCTCATCCGATACCATAATGTAGGTGATGTTTGGTACCCAGAAGCTGCCTTGGAAGAGGTAGAGTCACCTAATCTACCAAGCCTCATTGCCCAAAATTCGATGCCAGTAGCACCGGGGAGTCTTAACAGTCCTACTTGTCAGTACTACCATAGGCACCGACGTCAATAGCAATAAATCTACTGTATATGTGGCATCAGCCATCACCAACAGGACCACTGAAAAATACTTCTTGTAATTGAAGTATTGTAATTCTGAATTAAGTGTCTGCTGCACATGTACATGCTTACCGTCGACGGCGCCTATGCAGTTGGGGAAATTGGCCACAGACTGAAAGCCTGATGTTGCCTGCAACCAAATCTCCTGGGTCAGACTGGGCATCAATATGGGCTGCAAGTCCTGCCAGATCACGTGGCATGTGCTCTTCATAATTCCAAAGATGGTGGATTTACCAACCCGGAATTGGAGGTGCAGGGATACATAGCTCTCCCCAGTTGATAAAAATCTGCAAGAGAAAGAAAAAAAAAAATATTAACATGGGAGGTATCCTCCCGGCAAAGATGCTCCGAGAGGATACCATCCAGCCGATCAAAAGCCTCTACTGAAAAACAGAAATTGACCTGTAGTGCAAATTTTAAAACTGCAGAATCTTCTTGTTTTCTGCTGCAGATTTCCTAAAATCTTCAGTGATTCAGTCTTGTTGAAACAAATTTAGTCATGAATACATAAAAGCTATGAATTAATACAGATCTTTTCCAAGTAATTATTCATTTCTTGTTGGTTTCTGCAGCACAGAAATGGGTTAATTACCCCCTGAGTACATTTAGAAGAGACAGGTTAATAAGCAGTAATGAAGATCTATTAATTAACCATGGACTGCCTAGATAAGGCTTGTAGTTTATTATCTCTTCAGATGCATAAGGGTGGGTTCACACCTGCGTTCCAGTCCGTCCGTTGCCAATCCGAGTGAAAATCTCGGCGAACGGGAGTGGCATCGGATACAGACCGGTCAGCGACGCATTGGTTAAAAACCCATTCATTTGAATGGGTTTTTAAAGCAATGCGAGGGTGTCCGATTGCACCCTCTGCGCTGCGAATCCTTTTTTTTCATCGGAAACAAAGTCGGACAGGCAGGACTTCGTGTCCGACGAAAAAAAACGGCTTCGCAGCGCAGAGGGTGCAATCGGACACCCTCGCATTGCTTTAAAAACCCATTCAAATGAATGGGTTTTTAACCAATGCATCGCTGACCGGTCTGTATCCGATGCCAATCCCGTTCGCCGAGATTTTCACTCGGATTGGCAACGGATGGACTGGAACGCAGGTGTGAACCCACCCTAAGAGTAGTACGGGTTTGACTCTACTGAGTCCTTTTTATTTTCTGTTCTTTTTATTTTGTATAAATCCTATGTCTGTTTTTCTGGCTGAATACCATGAGATGTCTGGTCCTTTGTCCCAAAGAGCCTACACACTCTTTTATGGAATTTATAGGTTAGTGCACGGCTATGAAATGTTATTTGGTGCACCCCATACTGGTTGACATGGTGTGGACATCTCCAAGCTACTCTATGCACATCTATACAGATCATCATGGTATCTCCTGCAGGCTTGGTTTGTTCTATACAGAGATGGGACCTGATCGCTATATCTGAACCTGTACCAAGTACAGATTTATGAGTAAATCCCATTTAAAAAGCCCATAGTGTCAAGTGATTGACTGCAATGTCACCAGAAAATGTGTTTGTTTTTTGTTGGACCACTGAAGCCCATTATTATGTGCAAGAGAATGGGCCCACCAGAGGATCCCTTGGTCCAATGCTGGATGGTGCTCCTCATTCCAATAATACCTCTCACCCAGTCCCTAGACATTTTTATCTGACTTTTTAAAATATCGCTGCATCAATGCTATGGACATAGTAGAAGCAGGCAGTCCTTGGATCAAGTCATGAAGTGTAGTGGCTGGCTGCACCTCCCCTTACTTTTCCTCCTGCAAATGAGAAGTTTCTAACCACAGTATGTTGCCATGTAGCAGCTGTTCTCTGTACTCCACATATAATTTACTTCCTGTTCTCTCAGTATTTGAGCTCCTGTTTAATACATGTGGGAGAAGTTTTCTCCGGGCTCTGTGCAGCATTTACAATGTAAATGGGAGAGTCCAAAAGCTCCATGTGTTTTCTCTACCTTGCAATCCTTACCTGATCCTGCCCATTCATGTGAAGCAAGACACAGTGCCTGATCTAAATTTTTTTGAGACTTGGCTGTTAGTTCAGCCATAGGGATCCACTACAAAAAATCCCCACTTCCATCCAGCAGACATGGCATGACATACACTGTAGTGAATCAGCAACCATACTCAGGACTGTTGTCAGTACAGGCAGTAAATTCACGCCTACCACCCAGAACAACATCAACAGAGCATTATAATGCGATAATATAGTCTATACCAGGGGTTTCAAGCTCGCGGCCCGCGGGCCAACTGCGGCCCTCGGGACAATAGTTTGCGGCCCCCACCTCAATATCAAAGTTTAATGTTAGTGCGGCCCGAGTTTGATACGAATGGCACCAGGGGCACACTGTCTGGGGGGCGGCATTTTTTACTATCTAATGTAAAAAAAAACAACGCCGAGCGGGGCCTGTCCTGGGCTGGCTTACGAGATGTCCGCATCACAGCACAGGCAGTGATATAATGACGTCATTGCGCCTCCTACGCTGAGACACAGACGTTTCGGACAAGAGGAGGAGGCGGCGGCTGCATCAAGGCATCGCAGGTAGGTGAGGATAAGTTTTTTTTATTTACATAAATAGGCCGTTACCTGCTGGAGTATCCCCGGCAGGTGACGGCCTATTTATTTCCCTACCCAGCGTCTGCTCGTGGCCGCCCCTGCTTCCCCTTCTGCTATGGGATGCAAAAGAGGAAGTGGATGCCGCTGTGAGCAGCCGCGGGCCTCAAATACTACTATTATTATACTCCGGGGTCTTTTTAGACCCCAGAGTATAATAATCGGAGACCCAGGGGAGGTGAAGGAACATAAATACCAATGCTACTCACCTCTCCTGCGATCCGCTGTCACTCCGAGCAGGCTTGGGCGCTCTGGTGACATCATCACGTGACGTCTGTGCGCAATTAGACAGGGCCGAAAGCTGCTAGGAGTGCTCCGGTTTCCAGGATAGGTAAGTAACACTGGTTTTTATGTTTGTCACCTCCCCTGGGTCTCCGATCATTATACTCTGGGTTCTGAAAAGAACCCAGAGTATAATAATAGTTCGTGGGTGGGCAACTATGGGGCACAATACCGTGTGCAGGGGCCACAATGGAGCACAATACAAGTGCAGGGGCCACTAGGGAGCATAATACAAGTGCAGGGGCCACTAGGGATCATAATACAAGTGCAGGGGCCACTAGGGATCATAATACAAGTGCAGGGGCCACTAGGGAGCATAATACCGTGTGCAGGGGCGACTAGGGAGCATAATACCGTGTGCAGGGGCGACTAGGGAGCATAATACCATGTGTAGGGGCCACTAGGGAGCATAATACCGTGTGCAGGGGCCACTAGGGAGCATAATACCGTGTGCAGGGGCCACTAGGGAGCATAATACCGTGTGCAGGGGCCACTAGGGAGCATAATACCGTGTGCAGGGGCCAATAGGGAGCATATTACCGGTGTGGAAAACCTGATGCGGCCCAGCCTCACCCAGACTCTACCTCCAGCGGCCCCCGGGTAAATTGAGTTTGAGACCCTTGCTCTATACAAAGAAGATGTTCTCCCATATGAATTTCCAAAGGCTCTGTAGAGAATACTTGGACAAAATGCTGCATCAATATCTAGAGCAACCACAAATCCTATTCAGGGCCAGCGTTGGGGGGGGGGGGGTTTAAAACAGGGCAATTGCCCAGGGCCCGCATCCCCAAAGGGGCCCCCGGGATTCGGAGCTCCACTATTGTATCGGCGGGCTGTGCTGTGCTGTGCACGCCGATACTGTTTAGTTCTGTGCAGGGGCGCACCGCTAATGAGGCGAAGTGAGGCGGCCGCCTCGGGCGGCACTGTCCGGGGGGCGGCATTTTTACTATTTAATGTAAACCAGCCCAGGACAGGCCGCTTAAAAAAAAAAAAAAAAAAACAGAGCTGAGCGGGGCCTGTCCTGGGCTGGTTTACAAGACGTCGCATCTCAGCGCAGGCGGCGATACAATGACGTCATCACGCCGCCTACGCTGAGACACAGACGTTGCGGACAAGAAGAGGAGGCGGCGGCGGCTGCATCAAGGCATCGCAGGTGAGTATAGCTTTTTTTTTTATATATATAAATAGGCCGTAACCTGTTGGAGCATCCCCGGCAGGTAACGGCCTATTTATTTACCTACCCCGCGTCTGCTCGTGGCCGCCCCCGCTTCCCCTTCTGCTATGGGCTGCAGAAAGGGAAGTGGATGCCGCTGTGAGCGGCCGCGGGTATCGGTAAGTTAGGCCGTGGGCCGCAAATACTACTATTATTATACTCCGGGGTCTATTCAGACCCCGGAGTATAATAATCGGAGGCCTAGGGTTGGTGATGGAACATAAAAACCAGTGTTACTCACCTCCTGCGATCCGATGTAACTCCGAGCAGGCTTGAGGCCTCTGGTAACGTCATCAGGTCGCGTCGCCGGCCTGATCACGTGACGTGTGTGCACAATTAAACAGGGCCGAAAGCTGCAAGGAGTGCACCGGTGTCCAGGATAGGTAAGTAACTCTGGTTTTTATGTTTATATTCTCCCCTGGGTCTCCAATCATTATACTCTGGGGTCTGAAAAGACCCCAGAGTATAATAATAGTTCATGGGTGGTCCATTATGGGGCATAATACCCTGTGCTGGGACCACTGTAGAGCATAATACCCTGTACAGGGGCCACTATGGAGCATAATACCGAATGCAGGGGCCACTATAGAGCATAATACCGAGTGCAGGGGCCACTCTGGAGCATAATACAAGTGCAGGGGCCACTATAGAGCATAATACCGGGTGCAGGGGCCACTATAGAGCATAATACAAGTGCAGGGGCCACTATGGAGCATAATACCAGTGCAAGGGCCACTATGGAGGATAATACCAGTGCAGGGGCCACTATGGAGCATAATACCGTGTGCTGGGGCCACTGTGGAGCATAATACCGTGTGCAGAGGCCAATATGGAGCATAATACCGTGTGCAGGGGCCAATATGGGGCATAAAACTGTGTGAAGGAGTTGCTGTGGAACATAATACCGTGTGCAGTGGCCAATGCGGGGCATAATACCGTGAGCAGGGGCCACTATGGAGCATAATACCGTGTGCAGGGGCCGCTGAGAGGCATAATACAGTGTGCAGGGGCCGCTGCGGGCCATAACACGGTGTAATACTGTGTGCAGGGGCTGCTGTGGAACATTATAGTGTGTGTAAATGGGGTGCTATAAACATGGGCTATGGCACCTGTTTATATTATACGCTGTCTGTTTATAGTGACCGTGTGATGTAATTGTAGCCTTGTCACATACTGTAGACATGTACAGGACGAGGCTGCAGTTACATTACATGGCCGGTATGAGATGAATTACACTATGTAAACAGAGAAGCGGTCACGGCGCTTACACAGGTACCATTCAAACAGCTGGTCAGTGGGGGTCCTGGGTTTTTGAACCCCACTGATTAGTTTATTAATGACCTGGAAAACCTTTTAATTAGTTAACACCTGGGGTATTATTAATAAGGGGCACTATTTATACAGGGTGCACACGGACATTATTAATATAAAGATGCACTTGGGGGTATTATTCATTATGGGGGGTTATATCATATATTTTATAATTGGGGGCAGCAGCAGGATGGGGGCTTTGTGTAAGTGAGTATAATGTGGGTTGGATGCCTGGAAAAGTGAGGAGCCAAAGATGTCTGTGTTGTAAACTTTACAGAGCCAAGTCACAGCTGGAAGAAGTGGTCATGGCGGTCCAGAGGGAAGAGAAGGGAAATGTGAAGGATTAGTCAGAGACGTCACCTGTAAGTCACAGAATGTTACTGCCCTGTACAGTATTCACCTAAATGATAGAGGATAAATACCTGAGTGATGGGGGTCTGTGTGCTGAGACCCCCCCTGAGCCTGAGAATTGGGTTTTGCCCCCACTGGGTGGGAACCGCAGTGACCCCACTGACCGCAGCCATATATATAGGTGTGTCACTTGGTGGATGGACGAACCCGGGTGGCTCTCATTCACTTCAATGGGAGTGCCAAAGATAGCCGAAGTCCAGTACTCAGCTATCTGCGGGGCTCCTATTATAGAGAATGGGGGCCACGTGGGCTCGTCCATCCACCAAGCAGAAGATGTGTGAAGTTATTGTCATTGTTAATGCCGTGTTGTTGATCTGATACTGAAGTAATACAGGAAGAAGAATTCTTAAAAACTGTTTTATAACTTTGTGTATTGTGTATATTGTGCGACGATAACAGTGTGTTAAACTAGTAGCATGGAAACTCGGTTTTTTTTTTTTGTTTTGTTTTTTGGGGGGGGGGCGTCTTTCTATAGTCCGCCTCAGGCAGCAAAGAGGCTAGGTTCACCACTGGTTCTGTGACAGGAGCAGGGAAAAGTCCCTGCTCATTCCATAGAGAACCACTAGTACTGCATAGGATGTCATGGCGCAGGTGGCGTGATGATGTCACTG
Source organism: Leptodactylus fallax (assembly GCA_947044405.1). NCBI lineage: Eukaryota > Metazoa > Chordata > Amphibia > Anura > Leptodactylidae > Leptodactylus > Leptodactylus fallax. The sequence continues at coordinate 4,978,582 of CAMRHE010000078.1, forward strand.
GATCACGCCACCTGTGCCGCTACTACAAGGAGACACTCCGGCTGCTCCGCTCATCGTGGGAGCGCGGTAAGGTAAGTAAAAGATTTATTGTTTTCTGGTAAGTGAAATGGATTACCTGTTAAGTGGGCAAACTATTATTTATAGTGGGGACTATTAAATATAAGTGGGGCTATTGTAAGGGTGAAGTATTATTTATAAGGGGAAACATATATAAGGGGGTTATTATAAGAGATGACATATTTAAGGGGGAGCTATTTTATATAATTGTTCCCCCTTATATATTACAGTTCCTCCCTTATAACAGCACCTTTATAAATAATAGTTTCCCCTTATAATAGCCCCCCCTTAAAAGGGGAGAACTATTACAAATAAGTGGGGCTATTATAAGGTTGAAACTATTATTTATAAGGGGGCTATTATAATGGGGAGACATATATAAGGTGGTTATTATATGAGATGATGTATTTTATATTAAGGGGACTATTTTATATAAGGGGGCTATTAGAGGAACTATATAGGGTTTATTATAAGGGGAGGTATTATAAGGGGAAGACAAATATAAGGGGACTAGTATTTATAATGGATGAACTATTATAAGAGAGCAATTATTATATATAAGGGTGGCTATTAAATATAACTGGGCTATTATAAGGGTGAACAATTCTATATAAAGGGACTGATATAAGGGGGAGACGTATATAAGGAAGGAACTGTTTTATATAAGGAGCGCTATTATAAGAGGAATTATTATATAAAAGGAGCAATATTATAAGGTGGTACCGTTATATATAAGAGGGGCTACTATAGGATAGGAATTATTATATATAAAGGAGCACTATAAGAAGAATTATTATATTAGGGGATATTATAAAGGGGGATTGTTATATGTAAGGGGGCAATTATAGGAAAGGAACTATTATAAATAAGGTGTCTATTATAAGGGGGAACTATTATATACTAGAGGAAGGACCCGGCTTCGCACGGGTATATTTCATTTTTTGTTTGTGTAGTGACCCCATAAGAATTGGCCAGTTTTGCACTTGACATCCAGTATGGCAGTCCAGTATAGGTACAGTCTATTTATGGCTGTGTTGCTATGGAAACCTGGTAAATGAAATATGAACTTACATTGGCTAATACACGTCATATGACAGAATATTTAAGGACCTGCGAACTGCTATTGACTCATACAGGACATAAATAGCTTGGTTGCTATGGAAACCTGGTGTAAAGCTGTGCGTATGTCAAGACTAAACCTGCAATTTTCCATTGGTCCATAAGTGTCATGTGATCATGTGCATCTCAGTTTGGATATCAGTGAAAAACCTGCGATCGGTTGTTATGGAAAACCTGGAGTAAAGCTGTGTGTATGTGACCTTGTGTAACAGTATCATCCACAGCACCCTGCCCCTTTAAAGCTGACCTACAGCAGTGAAGAAAAATGGCTGGGTTGTTATTGAAACCTGGAGTGCAGCTGTGTGCATGTGGCTGACAATGCTTTGTCAGATTGGAGACGGGCTTGGGTCTGCTGGGGAGTTTCAGCATCTCACTGTTGTCTGTAACATACCTTATCAGATTGGAGACAGGCTTGGGTCTGCTCAGAGTTTTCATTAGCTTGAGCAGCAACCATGCGTTTTGCTGCAGGGGACATGAGTAGTTTAAAAAAACGTTTCAATTTATAAGAATGCTGAAATCCAGTATGGCAGTCCAGTCAGTGGCGTAAATACTGGTTTAGCAGTGGTGGCAGCTGCCACAGGGCCCGGGACATTAGGGGACCCGGCGGGCCTCTGATGTTTTTTTTTTTTTTTTTTTTTTTTTTAACACCAGCAGGTAACGGGCCCTATTTACTTACCGATCCCCACTCCTGCTCACGGCCGCCTACACTTCACCTTCTGCAGAGGCGGCTGTGAGCAGGAGCGGGGATTGGTAAGTAAGGCCTGTGGGCCGTGAACCCCACAAACACTGCAATCATTATACTCTGGGGTCTTTTCAGCAGGCTTCGGGCCTCCTTGGTGGCGTCCCAGATGTCGGTGGGCCAGTCCGACGTCATTATGCATGCCTGGCTCACGTGACATCTGGTCCAACATTGAAGAAGTAGCGGGAAGTGCGCATACGATATTAAGGAGCCACTATGATACTGTGTGAAGGTGCCACTATGGGGCAGAATACTGTGTGCAAGGGCAACTATGGGGCCTAATAGTGTACGCAGGGTCCACTATGGGGCATAATAGTGTGTGCAGGAATGCAGTTTGTGCGTGGGGGGGGTTGTCGGGGGGGGGTCCCATGTCAAATGTTCGCCTTGGGGCCCTGCCATTGCTAGTTATGCCACTGAGTCCAGTATAGGTACAGTCTATTTATGGCTGTGTTATGGAAACCTGGTAAATTAAATGTGAACTTATATTGGCTGATACACATGATATGACTGAATATTTAAGGTCCTGTGAGCTGCTATTCACTAATACAGGTCATACATAGCTTGGTTGCTATGGAAACCTGTGTGCCTGAGGAGAGTAAGCGCCTGCGAGCTGTTATTGGCTGATAAGGGACATGTGACCGTGTGTATGGCAGTTGGAATACGAGTGAAAGACTTGCAGGCTTGTATAGACTAATGCTGGTCATTTTTTGGGAATACTGTATCTCAGGAACGGTACGTCCAAGAGAGCTGAGACCCAGTCTATAATATTCCCGGACACCTAATGTACATGTGTGCCAAATTTGGTGAGGATCGGTCCAGTCGTTTGGTCGAGCATAAAGGACAGACAGACAGGAACTCATTTTTTATATATATATATATATATATATATATATATATAAAAGAGATATAAGGCTGACTGTTATAAGGGGAAGACATATATAAGGGGCTATTATGTATAAGGGAGGAAACTATTATATATAAGGAGGTGTCAGTTATATATAAACAGGGAACTGTTATTCATAAGGGGGACACTATTCTATATAAGGTGGATTGTTATAAGAGGGCTATTATGTAGAAGGGAGGAACTATTTATAAGGGGCTATTATAAGAGGAAATTATATTAACGGATTATTTATAAACGGAAGAACTATTTATAATAGGCCTATAATAGGGGGGACATTATATGGGCGGCTATTATAAGGTGGTCTCATTTATAAGAGGGAAACTTTATAAAGGAGGGTATTGTTAAGGGGCTATTTATGAGGGGGAACTTATGAGAGGGCTAATGATAATGTGGACTTCTATATGGTGAACAATTATTTATGAGGGGGGCTATTACTGATATGGGGCACTGTTTATAATCAGGGACTATTATTTATAAGGAGATGCTAACAACTGATGAAAGGGTGTGAAAATCTATTAGGCAGTACAAAGGTGGTTATTTGAATTGTGTGTGGGCCTAAGAGGTGGTGGTTGTTACTGTTTTGGGGGCAGAAAGGGGGCGTTATTGAAGGGGCTTCCACTGGAAATATGGCGTTGTTGATCTATCAGAATTTGGGGCCCCACTTAATTTTTCCCGGGGCCACAGTGTCTAAAACCGGCCCTGATACGATTAATGTCTCAATAAGAGCATAGTTAAAAAAAAAAAAAAAAGTGCATCAGATCTCCATAGACTGCAGTACAAATCTGTACAGATTACATGCAGAAATTGACCTATAGTGCAAATGCTAAATCTGCACGTTAAAGGGGGTTTTCCAACTCATTTAGTAATGCGGCTACTGGGGTAATAAAAAAAACCCAGTGTACACCTCCTGCCCGTGCCACCACTTCCAGATGCGACAGCAACTCTGTCTGTATACAGATTCTCCAGCTGATGTCACCAGTGACATCCTGTTTGTACCAAGTGACCGCTTCAGCCAATCATAGGCCTCAGTAGTGACCTCTTCACAAATTGCATGTGACTGCTGTGACATGCCATATATGAAGAGACAACAAAGCCTGTGATTGGCTACAGTGATCACCTGGCACAGCCAGCTTTGGGGACTTGTATATAGATGGACAGAGCTGCCGCCACTAGAGCAGTAGTGGTTTGCTATGTTGAAGACACCATTAGCAGGACTACTGAATAAAAATATAAGCTGGACAACCCCTTTAGCTATACACTGAGGAGTTGTGCCATGGATTTCACACTTTTTTTTTTGCTGTGTTCCAACAAAGCAATGAATACAGATCTTTTCACAGCTATATGGGGGGCTATTTATATGGAATAACTATGATCCCCATAAATTATAGTTCCCCTGGCTTTATTAGTAGTTCTTCCTTCTAAATATCCCCCCTCCAGGTAGGAGCTAATAAGGCTGGGGAACAATTTATAAAGATAATTTAATAAGGCTAGGAGAATTATGTAGAAAGGGGGGCCATTTATAATGAGGAACTAAATTATAACCCACCTCTTTATTCCCCCAGCTTTATTATTAATAACTCTTCCTTCTAATAGCCACATTAAAAAGGCCGGAGGAACCATTACTTAGAAAAAGGGGACTATTCGGAGGAACTATTAAGGCCAGCAGAGGAACTATTTATAAGATGGGGGGGGGGGGGGGACACACACTATTCATAATGGGAATCCTCTTATTTATAAGGGACTGTTATTTATGGGGGAATTACAGATAAGTCTCCTTTAAAAAGAATACCCTTATTTATAAAAGGTGAACTATTACTGATAAAATGAGGACTAGGATTTATAGACAGGGACTATTTAAGAGCACTGTAATAAAATGAGGTGGTTATTTATATTGTGTGCAGGTAAAGAGATGGTTACTGTTTCCTGGGCAAAAAGGGGGCATTAAAACACTTTAATTGATCTGCATGTGAGCACTATCACCCATGAAACTCAGTCCATGTGTTGGCTGGATTTACCAGTCTGAACATTATACCAGGAGGGGGACTCCTAGCAATAGTTTTTTTTTTAATATTTTTTTTTTTTTTAATGCTAGGACATTCACTACAGGATACTAGGAGTAGAGCAAATAACTAATACTAGAAGCCCCAGAAGAAATTGTTGCGTGAATTTGGGGTTACTTTTACTTTGTGTTCTACCATTGTTTGTGTCGCTATGTAGTGGTAATGGAGCCACGTTGTGGAGGTACTTTACGATTTTTCTATATTGTGTATTATTGATACTAGTGGTATTCATATTATAAGTTTTCAGTATTTGTCTGCTTAGTGGTAACAATTCTCCCTGGCATAGCAGTATCAAATTTTTTTTTTTTGTTCCCATGACCTTTTAAGACCCTAACCTGGAGGTGCAGCACTGCCTTTGGTATTGACTCAATATAATGGAGTTATTGGTATGGTAGTAATTGGGGTCCAATTTTTAATTTTTCCCAGGACCATGCTTTGTCTAAAGACAGCCCTGACTGCCATATGCCCTGCTTCATCAGAAAGTTGTGTCATTTAGGTTTACATTACAGTAATTCAAGATGTGTGGGGGGGGGGGGGGAAACTGACTCGTACTCTGCCACAAAACAATTAGTCTCAGGTGAACTAAAGTGGCCACTCTTGAGACCCCAAACTAAGTGGAGGTCCAAGGGAGGTGTACCCACCTTTCCTTACCTCTTTTGGATCTCTTGCTGGCATCCAGCTCTCCTTGTGAAGAGATGCACCCGAGGTCACAGGTCTATGATTGGGCCACCAGCAGTCACATGGGTATGCCAAGCATCATAAAGCTCTGCATGCCCATGTAAACCCTGAGCCCTAACACACTATATAGAAGTATTTTACACGCACACACACACCTCCCCTGGGTCTCCACCAATTATCTAGGGTCACTTTCTCATTTAGAGATTACTTTGTGTTGGCTTTTGAGCTAGAAAGTGGATAGATAGTTTCCCCAATAGCAATGAGGATGTCCCACACTACAATTTAAGGTGTGGTTTGTACCAAACTTGTTCAACCCAAAGTGAGTCTATGACCTGAGCCACCCAAACCTGAACTGAAGTGAATCCTGAGGGTCACCCATCACTAACAGTAGTATTTTCCAATAGGAAAAGACAGTCTTTTGCTGCACATAATTATCTTTATTTTTAACTTCCCTTTGATTTTAGAGCTATAGCTCTTGTACACGATCCACAGTTTTACAGAAATAGGACATTAGTCGCTGTCTTCTCCCAAGGTCAGTTTGTCAAACAGGTATTCCCCCATGCCAACCTCAGCTGCCTTCACACGCTTCAGGTTTGTAATGTGATCTCCCAGTTTCTTGATAAATTTCACCTCTTCCTCAAGAAATTCTCTCTCCAGGAAATCACACATCTGTATGTGAAAGGGATAGTAACATTAGTATACCGCTGAAGATTATTAGTATTAAATTAAGGGTGTTGCACTTCATAGCCACATATGTAAATCATGCATTAATTGATGGGACACATCTACTTGCCATTGCTTGAAGTGGGAAGTACAGGTGCCTGCCAACAATTAATGCATGCCATCTAAGATCACATTAATGTCCTGTAACATGACCCCATGATCAGGTCAGTTATTTGAAGCAATACTCATTCAATAATTTGCTCATTTGTCTACCGATTGCACCTTTTATGCTACATAAGAGGTGCAATGCCATCAGCAGCACTGAGCCCTGTGTAAAACATGTTTCCAATAATCACTACTAGTAGAGAACATTCCTCCAAAATGTATACTGCAAGTGAGAATCTATTGCTGGCAATTTTCTCAAAAGCACAAGTCATGTCTATGCGTTCAATTCAGGGACCTCAGTGTCTGAGAATCCTCAGAGACCTTCTTACAGTCTGGTGTTGGCATGGGGATGGTGTAAGGCGTTTCAGATACACCTTCTCTGCTTAAGGGCCTGTTACCATGCTTAAAGTGTAGTGGGCTGGCTTGGAGCATTGCTTGGATGATGTCAGCTTGAGAAGGGAGACTCAACTAAAAGATGCCAATTGCTTACAGGCTAATACAAGTGGTGTAAGTACTGTCATAGCAGCTGCCTCCACTTCCCTTTTGCCCTCCAGAGGGCCAAGTGCAAGTCATCACATCGCTGGAGGCCCCCTGGAGGGAAGAGGAGGAAGAAGAGGATCAGTAAGTAAGGCTGCAGGCCCCAACGTATACTGCTATTGTACTTTTGGGTACACGTCCCACAAACTATTATACTCTGGGGTCTTTTCAGACCCCAGAAAAAAAAAAAAAAATGATCAGAGGCCCAGAGGATGTGAGCAAACATAAAACTTGTTACTCACCTCTCCAGCGTGACTCCATGCTGCCTTTGACCTCTGTAGTGAGGTCAAATGGGACAGTCCAGTGTCGCAATGAATAATGACGCCAGCGTACCCATTGTAGAGTTCCAAAAGCAAAGGAATAGCGGCAGAGCCCAGAGTAGGCAAGTACCATTGGTTATGTTTCTCACCTCCCCTGGGCCTCCAATCATACTCTGGGATCTGAAAAGAGCCCCAGAGTGTAGTAGTTTATAGGCGGTGTCCCCTCAAGATTTTGGGTTCTGCTGAACACAGTTGGGGCCACAATGGGACATACTGTGTGGGGGCTTGGAAAGTGGGTGCTAATGGTCAGCCAAATTTAAAGGGTCCAAAAGGTCCAGTTGAGAGAACTCCTTTAAGAGCTTTGTCTATACTATAGCACTAAAGAGGACCCATCTGTTTTAACCACCTTTATTTCCCCATGGTTATAGCAACAGTACTTAAAACTCTGGCATGTCACCCCTGGTATTCTCTGTAGAAGTGTATGGCTAAGATGCCAATTGGGATGGAAGGGAACTACCATATCCCTCGTCAATAAGAGGAGTCTTTGATAATATGCACTGGCCAATGCAATACTGTTTAGAGTTACATCACGTGAAAGGGGAAAGTAAGGCAATACCCAGCTGTCCATTTATAGATATCCAGGAGGAATAAGAAGTACATCACCATGTAGAGTTTTCCATAGAGCAGCTATATTAGTATTTACTAGAATGAACATGTCCTTAAGGAGTAATAGATATAGTTAAACAAGATGAATTTCTATCAGACATTTAGAGGCATATGGCCAATTGATACTTGGAAGAAAGGGCTCTGACTGCTTCTAATGAACCAGAGTACTATTGGGATCGGGAATTTATTAAGATTGGTCAGTCGTAGTCAATTACCCAGCAGGCATTTGATGCACCAGAATCGAAGTCTATGCCAGTCATGAACTGGTGTCAAATTTACACATGAATGCCAGCTTTCTGTTGAGAAAGATAGCAAGTTTGCCAGGCCTGGGTATCCCTATCCTGCACCACCAACTTTAGTAAGATGTGGCAAGAGGGGCAGAGAAGAAAAAAAAAAAAAAAAAACCACCACATTGTAGTGCATTTTTGGCACAGGATGACCCTGTGCCAAAAATGCTCCACATTTACACCCATCTATGCCAGAAAATGGGCATAGATTGATTAGTATATCAATTACAGGCTTGGACGGGCCCACTGGTGGGTCCCATGCCTTTAGGGGGCCCTACCAGACCCCCCACTGCTTTTTATTAATAGGCAGTGGAGGTGTGGTAACAGCCTCTATTTGCCTACCACTCCTGGCCAGGGGGCCCCCCGTATGCTGCAGATTATGTCATCGTGACATATGTCCAGCGCACAGGTCCCAGGCTGCGAGCAGGAGCAGGGAGAGGCAAGTGATGCAGCCAGGTTCTACCCAGTTTTGCCATCCGGTAAAACTGGAGAGAAATGGCGCTGCCAACCTGGTTCTATCACTCACAGGCTTCCTGCTCTACCACTCACAGGCTTGTAGGCCACAAGCTCTATTGAGCCTGTGGCCTACAAGCTATGCACCAATACTTACCTGACTGCTCTCTGGCTCCTGCTTCTGTCTGCTCTGGGCACACGATGTCAAATCAGTAAGCACAGAGCAAGAAGCAGCAGGACCAGGGAGCAGACAGGTGAGTACCGACCTAGTGCTGCCATAAGGGATGGGGCACCCCTTCACTATTTCTCCCCCCCATACAGTGCCCCCCCCCTCTCACTATTCCCCTATACTGTATGGGGGCCCTCCAGGATAACTTTTTAATTAAGCTGGAACAGGTAAGAAACTTTTTAGTGTCCCCAAGCGTGGTTCTGTCCTGCAGCTCTTTAGAGGGTATATTAAAGGGGTTGTCCAGGCTTAGTTTTTTCTGGTTTATCCTCAGGATAGGCCATACATACCTGATCTGTAGCGGTCTGATACCCGGTCCCCTGGACCAATCAGCTGTACGTAGCCACTTCTGGCACCTATCCTGTAAACAATATGGGGCTGGAAGCAGAAAGCTCTGTCCACTGTATATTAACTGGGCACCTTCACTGCATCTCAGCACATATTGAAGTCAGTGGGAGCTGAACTATAGTGAAGGTGCTGGGCTGCTATACAGTGGATGGAGATTACTGCTTCCAGGCTAATACCAGTGGTGTAAGTGGCTCCATACAAATGGTGGGTTCATGTGTCAAGCTGCCTAGTGATCAGGTGTTTATGACCTTAGGACGGGGGGGGGGGGGGGTAGAAAAAAAAAAAAAAAAAGTTACAAAATAAAAAACATTTCAAGCCCACACACACTTTCACTAGAATACATATAAAACTAAATTACTGTGAAACAGACATTAGGAATCCCTGTGTCCGAAAACGCCCACTCTACAAACTTATAAAAATATTTTACCTCTATGGTGAATGCCATAGCGGAAGGAGAAAGGAAAAAAAAAAAAAAAAAAAAAAAAAAGCCAAACTGCAGTTTTTTTTCACTGTTTCACCTCTGATAAAAGTTGAAATAAAAAGCGATCAAATGTGTGATTGTTGTCCATGGGAAAAATTAATTAAGCGCTAGCCCTTTTTTTGGAGCAAAAATATAAAACCCTGTCTTATTTTTGGAATATATATATAAATATCTCTCTCTCTATATATCTTTTTTTTTTTTTATTATACACACACACACACTCTGAACAACCCCTTTAATATGCCCCCATACACATTAACATCTCCCCCACAGGATGGTATCTGACCTCCCCCCCCCCCAATATAATGGTCCCCCAGTGAAGAGGCCACTATATGGGGGGGAGGGGCCCATAAAAAAAAGTTGGGCCAGGACCTCTGCAGATCAGCTTTTCCAGGACAATGCGGCTACAGGTAATGGTAATTCTAGGGACCATGCTGTCCACTTGCCATACAGTGTGTAGCAGTGGGTTTAGGTAGTGCAGTGGTGCACATTGTATGGCAGGTGAGCAGCAGAGCTCCTGACATATTACCTTTAGCTGCCCTGTCATGGTACAGCTGATCTGCAGGGGTCCTGGCAGTGGGCCCCTAGAAACAATTCCACTAGTGGGCCCTAGACATCCCTGTCCAACACTCATCCCATATAAAGTTCTTCAATTGGATCATGTTGTTTATGTCCATACAAGTCAGTTTTTACAAGCCACAGGATTAGGAAGGTGGGGATGCATATTATGCAAGGTCCTACATTCCAGAACATCACACTTACATGAGGGTCAGTGTGGTCCATAGCAGTCTTGTGGAGGTCCTGCAGAGCTTGGTTTAAACTATTTTCAAGTTTCAAGGCATACTCCATAGCGCTGGTACCATTACCCCATTCAGCCGCCTCAGGTTTCTGAAGTAAAAGGAAAAAACCCATTGCAGTGAAGTCAGGACAAACAGCAGCTTTGATTTTGACAGTAGCATAACTCCTCTAAGTTAACATGTGCAGAAATAAATGTGCATACATTTGTAATAGCGGTGAAGGCTTCATATCTCAGGTTAATACATGCCCAATCACAGGCCTCAGCAGTGACAGATGCAGGCCAGAGAGGACACTGGGGCGGGGAGGGTGAGCCTCTTTCCTCCCCTGGAAACACACAAATTCAGGTGCTACTTAAGCTATTATTCCAACAGGTACTAGCTGATATTTTACTCACTGATGCCCACTACTGTCATGTTTGGCTTCTTCTGCCTCCAGAACGCTGCAGTGCCCTCTGGATGAAGTGGAGGCTGGACTGGACAGAAGCTGGGGGAAATCGGTGAGCAAGATATTGGCCACTGCCTTTTGGAATAAACCAATAGGTAGAGGCTGATTAAAAATGTGCTGCCCCTAGTTTGTGACCCCGAGTACATCAACTGTACAAAACCCCCTAGAAATGGAGTTTCTTACCTTGACATCTTGAAGAACTATTCGGCCTCCACGTTTTATTTGGAACTTCAGAAATTTCTCAGCCTGTTTTTGCTTCTCCTCACACTGTTCATGGAAGAACTCTGCAAACCTGGCCAAAGCTACATCATCCCGGTCAAAGTGGAATCCCTATGGTGAAAAACAACATTCAAAATTTAGAGGTTTTTTTAACCCATTTTAGTACTTTTAAAACCTCTCCTGTTTCTTATAGACATGTTAATTTGTCCTCTTACACAGAGCTGGCTCCAGGTTTGTGTGGGTCCTCAGGTGACAAGATCTTTACAAAGTTCATTGATAGTGCTGGTACTGTGGAAGTGTTTCTCTCACCCCTCCACATCACAATATACAGTATATTGCCCCCCCACACTATTTAACTTCTACCAGAATCAGAAAGCCTCTGAGTGCCCCCTGATCACACAGCTAGTGACAGTTTTTATTGCAAGTAGTATAATGTTGTACCGTGTTAGCCATTGAAAGTAGTGGAAGAGTGAAGAAATCAGGCGATACCTTTTAGAGGCTGAGTATATTTGATAAGTAATCTTTCAGGAGACTAGCTTCCTTCATCAGACATGGTGTTATACAAGAACTGAAAATTCACAGATTTTTTATACCCTATACACATGGTCTTCAAAGGATTTTAGAGTCAAAAAAAAAAAAAAAAAAAAAAAAAAGCCACCCAAAACAAAATGCAATCTAAGTAGAGAAGTTATTTACAACCGGTCAAAAAACAAATCTGGAAAGTTGTGGTGCATGACAGAGGGATCTGTTATCTGTTTGCTATCAGGAGGTGATTTGTGACCCTCACAGTTCATACATAGTGTGACATGAAACTGGCATGAATATTAAGTCCAAATTGCAGAGTTTGAAATTTTTGCATAAACTTGTACTCCCATTGTTTCCCCTCCTCCTGCGTCTTAAACTGTCCCATTAAAACCACAACCCACAAATGTTCACTAGAGTGTTTTTTTCCAGAGAAGTGTGCGGCCACTGAGAGATCTGTTCTGCTGTTATTAATGTTGTATCTGTGTGAGTTCAATCACTGACTAAGTCTCTGCCCTGTTTCCCCCACAGAGGCCTGTAGTGGGATATTGCACACACACGTTATGAGATACACCACATTGGAAGACCTGCAGGAAAGTGTCCCAATTGCACCTGTGGGATAGGTACACTGTCAGCGGTGTGGATGTGCCTGCAGGTCATGCACCTTTTTTGTAGGCAAGGTGAGGTGCCATTTTCAGTTGGGGCCTTCAGGGTACTCCGGACAATAATACGCCTCAGGTTTGGTGGTTGTCAAAAGGAAAGGAGAGGGAAGACTGGAAATATGTCCTTGAGTCTGTTGTCCCTATGTAGTACAGGTTGGAGCTCCTTGGCAATCCTTCGTAAGAGCTCCAGCTGTGGGTTGTAGGTGACAACTAGTTCTTATTGCATACATACACTTGGGAAGTTTGTCAGTCATAGTGCTTTAGTCCAAGTAGCAGTTAAAGATTTTATTAAGGAGCTACTGTATGAAGTCAGAACATTCTCCCCAAGCTCAGCATCATCTCCATCATATGCTGTCCTCATGCTTAGGAAAATCCAGTGTGTTCAATTTATGGAGCAACACCCCACACACACGGTTACCTTCAGAAACCCACAGGACTATAATGGGGGTCCACTGGGTTTCCCCCACCAAAAGGGAAGAAAATGCAGTGAAAAGCACTGCTTGCAGGACTTCTCTCCATGTTTTTAAAGTGGAATGGGGAACGGAATCCCCAGGCAGAGACCGGGCACAGGTGTGAACCTAGCCTTAGCTATGCAGGTATGACCATTTTCTAGCATTTTTAAAGGCTTTAGGAAGTATCTTCAGCGCTGCTGAGCAAGGGGATACAGTACATAACCAGTTTATCCCAGACAAGTCAGTATAACAAGAGGATATTGCATTCTAGTCACACCTTTTTAGATTCATAAAACTAAACACCATACATGTGGCTCTTTAGGACACCTAAAGAGCTCTAAAACAGAAGACATTTGCAATAGCCATTCATGAAACTTTAGAACTAGTGACATTCTAAACATTACATAGTTAGGGACAAGCCCCGCCATAAGCAGGGCATAAATTGACTTGTACTCCAAAACACATTTACTAAGCTGTTGTAGAAGTGTGTGCTCATACACTACTCACCACAGACTGGTAGACATAGGAAGCCTGCAACACAAGGTTGATAGTGCGGTTGACTCCAGCTTCACTGTCCTGGTGGTAGTTCTGGCGGATCTGAGAGGTCATGATGATGATGGTAATGGTAGTTACTTTCCCAGAGAATAAAATAAGGCTCTGGAGAGAAGGACAAGTTTTGTAGATCTAAGCACAGAGAAGTCCTGTTCCGTTCAAACACTGTTGACGCAAGAAGCAGAAACTCCTGACTGCCAGCTCTGGTGGGTAGACTGCTGCTCTCTGGCTTTTATACAGTCACTGGGTGGAGTCTTCTAAAACACAATCCACCCATCTATTTACATCACATTGTAAAGCTGCTTTCACACAGCAGTGTTTGGTCAGTGATTTTGTTCAGTGACTGTGAGCCAAAATTAGGAGTGGAGACTACACAGAGATCAGGTATAATAGAAATATTTGTACCTGTTCTGTGTTTTTAACCCACTCCTAGTTTTGGCACACAATCACTGATGGAATTCACTGACCAAACACTGACCGTGTGAAAGCAGCCTTAGGCTACGGCCCCACGTTGCGGAAATGCAGCTTTTTTTGTTGCAGATTTTGCGGCGTTTTTTTGAGCCAAAGCCAGGAGTGGAATGACCAGAAGGTAGCAGTATAACAGCTTGCTATATATTTCCCATTTTCTTTTGTAGCCATACTTGGCTTTGGTTCAAAAAACCTCAGCAAAATCTGCAACAAAAAAAGCTGTGTTTCCACAACGTTGGGCCGTAGCCTTAGTCTTGTAAATTAGGAAGGAATGCAAAACAGAATATCTTGTGATCAATGTAAACCTGCACTGGAAAGGAAAGAGTTAAAAGTTAACAATCTAGCGTCAGCAGAGGCGTAGCTAGGGATTCAGCACAGGGGGGCGAACATGTCCAAGTGGGCCCCCAACTTGGACATGTTCGTATACCGATACTATGAGTATACGGTGAGCGTATAGTGGTATATAGCAGCTCTACACAGGGCTCTGCAGACAATTTAGGTGAATACAGGGCAGTAACGTTTTGTGACTTACTGGTGAAGTCTCTGACTAATCCTTCACATTTCCCTTCTCTTCCATCTGGACGGCCATGACCACTTCTTCCAGTCTCTGTAAAGTTTGCAACACAGACATCTTTGGCTCCTCACTTTTCCAGGCACCTGACCCACATTGTCCTCACCTGCACAAAGCCCCCATCCTGCTGCTACCCCCAATTATAAAATACATAGTATATCTCCCCATAATGAATAATACCCCTAAGTGCATCTTTAAATTAATAACTTCCCTGTGCACCCCCTTTAAATAGTGCCCCTTATTAATAATGTCCCAGGTATTTCCCAATTGAAAAGGGAAAAAAAACAAGGGAAAAAAAAATTATTGGGGTTCCAATACCCGGGACCCCCAGGATCAGCTGTTTGAATGAACCGTGGTACCTGTGTAAGCGCCGTGACCCCTTCTCTGTTTACATAGTGTCATTCTTTTCATAGCGGCCATGTAATGTAACTACAGCCTCGTCCTATCCACGTCTATGTGACAAGACTGGAATGACATCACACGGTCACTATAAACAGGCAGCGTATGATATAAACAGGCGCCATAGCCCCTTCATACAGCTGATCAGTGGGGAATCACTTATCTCTTATTGATGATTTATTCTGAGGATAGACCATCAATAAAAATGAGCTGGAAAACTCCTTAAGGCTAAGGCTCCATGTAGCATCCCGCAGCAAAAAACAGCTGGGGGAAAAACCGCGGCGGCGACGCATCACGGTTTTTTCTGCAGCACTTTGCACAGAAAGTTCACAGAGGTTTCCTCTGCGGACCTTCTGCTTCAATTATATCTATAGGGATACCGCCGACGTTTCCGTAGGTATTATTGACATGCTGCGATTTCCAAAACTGCGACTGTTTTGGAAATCGCAGCGTTTCCGCTGCGCATATTTTACTGCAAAGTGGGGATGGGATGTGGCCCCTTGTGGCGAATACTCACAGAAAAAAACCGTGGCATTCTAGCAAATCCCATCCACACATTACAGAAAAATATGTGCAGCAGACGCACTGCGATTTCCAAAACCGTTGCGGTTTTGGAAATCGCAGCATGTCAATTATACCTATGGAAACACCGGCGGTTTCCATATAGCTATATTGAAAACAGAAAGTCCACAGGGGAAACCTCTGCAGACCTTCTGTGAAAAGCGCTGCAGGAAAAACCACAATGTTACCACCATGGTTTTTCTTGCAGCCCGCTACATGGGGCCTTAGTCTTAATAAAGCCCAAGTGCCACTTTCATTAAATTAATTGCTCCCTTATATTATGCCCCTGATTCCCCCTGACATAAATACTGCACCTCTAATGGCTCCTTATATCAATGACCACCTCATGTTCATAATGCCTCCTAATATAAATGATGCCCCCTAATGGCTCCTTATATAAATAACCTCCCCCTTGTATTAATAATACCCCCTAATAACCCTTATATAAAGGATCCCCCAATAACCCTTATATAAATGACCCCCCCATCGTCATAATGTCCCCTAATGAATCCTCCCTTTATAGTTATATTTCCCCCTCCTATCTACCCCTTATACTATTAATATACCCACAAAAAAAAAGTCATACTCACCTGCGATGATGATGAACGGAGCCGCCGGCGCTTCCTCCCTGTCCACGCGCAGGACGTCTGTGTCTGAGCGCGGGCGGCGCGATGTTATGACGTCATCGTGCCGCCCGTGCTGAGAAGCAGACATCGGTCTGTGGTCTCGGCGTCTTGTAAACCGCAGGCCTGTATTGGCTTGCAGTTTACAAGACAGTTAAGCACCAGGACGCATTGTAACTAGATCGGTGTCTGCAGACTCCGATCTAGTTAGAAATAAAGGCTGTATTAATGGCGGTCCCCGGGGTGGGCCCCCCCAAAAATTCAGTGGGCCCGGGGCAGCCGCCCCCTCTGCCCCCCCCCGCTAGCTACGCCTCTGAGCTTCAGGGTTTCACAGTGATAAATTGTTATAGCACATTGCCCTAATTTAGTAAGGGCAGCAAAACAGAAGACCTTATGTACACTATGGAAAGGAAAGTGTTATTTTGAAACCCAATGCAGAAAGATTATAAAGTAAGAATTGTTGTAAACATGCCATACCCCTAGAGAGGTACTCGAATTGCCCTCATGCTGTACTTAAGTAGCTGGGAGCACAGCTCTGGAGGTACTTTAAAGTAATTTATTCCAGTAGGAGGTACCCAGCTAAGGAATGTTGAGAAACTGGGAAGAATCATTACAAACGTAACTAAAATAACAGACAACTTTTGATTTTTTGTCAGTATTTGTGTAATTAATAAATTTTGTAATAAACTTTATTAACAAATTTTGGCTCCTTTCTGTGAAATCCTGCATTTTTCACTCTTTCTTCTGTATTGAGAGTTGTCTCTGTATCGCACTGAATGTTACTGTGTAAGGGAATAACATGTAGAGAAAATAAGGATGGGGGAGGGTCATTTCAAACAGTTATATCTTGGACATTATAAAATGTACAAACTTGCTTTCGGTGTCACCTGAAAGAGAAAAGTCTCTTCTTTCATACACTAATAAGATTACAGTGCTATCTAAATTATTTCCAGATATACAGTGGGGAAAAAAAGTATTTAGTCAGCCACCAATTGTGCAAGTTCTCCCACTTAAAAAGATGAGGCCGGCCTGTAATTGACATCATAGGTAGACCTCAACTATGAGAGACAAAATGAGAAAACAAATCCAGAAAATCACATTGTCCGATTTTTAAATTTATTTAATTTTATTTAAATTTATTGATTTTATTTAAATTTTATTTAAATTTATTGATTTTTAAAAGAATTTATTTGCAAATTATGGTGGAAAATAATTATTTGGTCAATAACAAAAGTTCATCTCAATACTTTGTTATATATCCTTTGTTGGCAATGACAAAGGTCAAACGTTTTCTGTAAGTCTTCACAAGGTTGGCACACACTGTTGCTGGTGTGTTGGCCCATTCCTCCATGCAGATCTCCTCTAGAGAAGTGATGTTTTGGGATTGTCGCTGGGCAACACGGACTTTCAATTCCCTCCAAATGTTTTCTATGGGGTTGAGATCTGGAGACTGTCTAGGCCACTCCAGGACCTTGAAATGCTTCTTACGAAGCCGCTCCTTCGTTGCCCTGGCGGTGTGCTTGGGATCACTGTCATGCTGAAAGACCCAGCCACGTTTCATCTTCAATGCTTTTGCTGATGGAAGGAGGTTTGCACTCAAAATCTCACAATACATGGCCCCATTCATTCTTTCATGTACATGGATCAGTCATCCTGGTCCCTTTGCAGAGAAACAGCCCCAAAGTATGATGTTGCCACCCCCATGCTTCACAGTAGGTATGGTGTTCTTTGGATGCAACTCAGCATTCACGCTCCTCCAAACATGATGAGTTGTGTTTCTACCAAACAGTTCTACTTTGGTTTCATCTGACCATATGACATTCTCCCAGTACTCTTCTGGAACATCCAAATGCTCTCTAGCAAACTTCATACCGGCCCGGATATGTACTGGCTTAAGCAGGGATACACGTCTGGCACTGCAGGATCTGAGTCCCTGCCTGCATAGTGTGTTACTGATGGTAGCCTTTGTTACGTTAGTCCCAGCTTTCTGCAGGTCATTCACTAGGTCACCCCGTGTGGTTCTGGGATTTTTGCTCACTGTTCTTGTGATCATTTTGACCCCACAGGGTGAGATCGTGCGTGGAGCTCCTGATCGAGGGAGATTATCAGTGGTCTTGTATGTCTTCCATTTTCTAATTATTGCTCCCACTGTTGATTTCTTCACACCAAGCTGCTTGCCTATTGCAGATTCAGTCTTCCCAGCCAGGTGCAGGTCCACAATTTTGTTTCTGGTGTCCTTCCACAGATCTTTGGTCTTCACCATAGTGAAGTTTGGAGTGTGACTGTTTGATGTTGTGGACAGGTGTATTTTATACTGATAACAATGTCAAAAAGGTGCCATTACTACAGGTAATGAGTGGAGGACAGAGGAGCCTCTTAAAGAAGAAGTTACAGGTCTGTGAGAGCCAGAAATCTTGCTTGTTTGTAGGTGACCAAATACTTATTTTCCACCATAATTTTCAAATAAATTCTTTAAAAATCAGACAATATGATTTTCTGGATATCTTTTCTCATTTTGTCTCTCATAGCTGAGGTCTACCTATGATGACAATTACAGGCCTCTCTCATCTTTTTAAGTGGGAGAACTTGCACAATTGGTGGCTGACAATACTTTTTTTTCCCCACTGTATATATATATGTATATACAGGATTAGGATATTTATATACAGCTGCACAGTATATATGATATAAATATGTTAATCCCAACCGTGTTTTCAACCAGTGTTATCTCTGGAAATAATTAGTGTCAATCTTACTGCCAACCAGTAAAATATCTCACAATATATCTTCAGATTTGCATTGAATCTGAAAAAGTGCTAGATGTGTGACTGCTAAGAGAATGCCCACATGGCTAATTATGAATGCTGAAATCTGTGTTGAAAATACATGTATACTGCATCCCTTTGTTGGTATTTTGCAGTATTACAAATAGTCAATATGGCACAAGATTTTACATGCACTGATTTGAAACCTACTATACAGAAAAAAAAAGTTGAAATATCTAATCTCATCTATGTTTCTGAGCAGAAACAGGTCAGAAACTGCAGCATTTAGCCTAAAGCTAATGGGGCAAACCAGTATGAGGATCTGCATCAGTATAAACTGCAAAACCACAGTAACCCTCTGATTTCTGCCACTGATTTTACTGCCAATACATATTCAGTTTTCACTATGTATGTATAAAATCACATGAACATGCTATTAGTTTAATAAGGGTGGCACTTGGGCTTTATTAAGGAGTTTTCCAGCTCATTTTCAGCATCCGTCATGTTGTTTACATTAGAGTCAATGGGACAGGACTCAGACAGAGGGGGCTCCATCTGTGTCCATTACTCTGTTACAGTTGATGACAGCAACAGACATCAACAATGTTAGTGTGAACATAGCCTAACACATCACATGCCATGAAAATGTCAAGTTACAGTTTTCTGCATGAAGGGATATAAGGCTTTAAATGTCAATTTAAAGTTTGCACCACTTGTAATTGTATCAGGATCTTTGTCTTTGTGAGTGCCCCAATGATCTACAATGAAGTACAGTACACGACATGTCTCTTACCACTCATGTCTGTCACCCTTTACGTTTAAAGGCCATTACACAGTCTGATAATACAACTCAATGGAGGAAACTGGAGGATGGAGTAGTAGTTATAGTGTTGTTAATGATAGGTCAAGGACTCTCAACCAACTCCTCCAGCCCACCTCCAAAGTTGGGGCAAGATTGAGAAGGTCAGCAAAGTACCTAAAGGTAGTGGTAGTTTCCCTGAGGCACTTTCAATTGAGGGGAATCCCCTTTACTCCTGAGCCTGGTGAATGCAGTCATAAGGGCCTTAAAGGTAAGTGCATGAATGACTCAGGAGGCAGTAGTGCAGTTGAAGCAAATGATGAAACTTTACTGAGGTAACCAATAACCAGTGCAACTTTCCCTTTTGAATAAGTGTCAAGGATCCCTGTCTACTGCAGGGTCCATACTATGGGGCTCTGGGTGAACTTCTCTTCCCTCTCAGGCTGCTGACAGAGATTCTTCCCTGTCTCGGGGCTGCAGCAGTAGTGAAGTTGGGCGAGTGACTCTGATAAGAGCCAATCGCACTTCCGCTCCAGACATGAAAATATATACAGACAGTGACACATAAAATAAAACAAACAAAACAAAAATATAGCTGTGTCCACTGGGATGCTGCAATTCCCCCAGCTTTAACCTGAGCTAGTCTCGGCGAATCTTGAAAGTCCTAGGGTTGGAATTGTAGTGTAGCACCAATAATAAAAAACATAATATATACAGCAGACAATAATAATATAAACAGGGGGTCAATCAGTAGTCCAGTCGTCTTGTCAGAAGTCAAGGGACAAGGGGCATAGATAACAGATAACCAGAGGCAATGGTCCGTTAATCATCTCAGGTGAAAGCAAGGGGAAAATATATACATTAGGAACTTTGAGTCACAGGTCAGTTATTGTCCATGTCAAGGCCTCAAGGACAAGAAAACACAAGGGGGACCCCAGGAGCCACTGGGAATAACAGAGCACAAGAGTCATAAACTGGGGCAGTGTCCAAAGTTTGCAATGATGAAACAATTAAATGGGGATGTGTTTATAAGTCCACACATATATAAGACAGGGAAATGTACTCTTGCTCAATTGGCGTCTCCTTAATCCAGGTACCTGACTGGTCTGTTGCTTCTGGTGGCTCTTTGACATTTCCTCAGGATAATATCCTCAGGAATAACAGATATTCCAGCAGGATCATGAGGGACATCATTAGTGACAACAGGAATCTCATCAAGACCAGCAGGGGTGACGTCGGTAGTCCATCTGTTCCTCTGGGCTGGTGTTGGTGGTAGGTGGCGATATCTCTGGATGTGAATTCAAGGCTTCACCTCTAATTGGGATCATGAAGGTCAGGCATGGTGCAAAGAATTGAGGAGGCACACCATTCCCAAGAAATAGTCCTTCAGCATCTGATGGATCTGCTGATGTCCCAGGAGTCTCCTCATCTAAACTATGCTCTGTTGAACAGTTTCAGCTAGTTTTGATCTACCGCTTGGGAATCCCAACTCTCTTTTTCAATGATGTGCAAGTCAGGATATGGCAGGGCAGATACTCTATAAGGTTTACTTTTCCTTATAGTATCCAATTTGATGGTACGATGGTTACTTTTAACCACACTTTGTCCCCCACTACAAAGGGGGCAGCTTGGGCACAAAGGTTATGGTCAGCTTGCAGCTTCTCGCAGACTTCCTTCATGTGGGCCTCTACAGTTTCATGGGCCTCAGCAGGTGCTTTTAGTGATCATGCACCCAGTTTTTCATTGGCAGTGGGTTGATCTCAATGGAGACTCCCAGGGCAGCATCAGCTGGCAGTTTTCCATGTCTCCCAAACACCAGGTAATATGGGGTGCATTCAGTAGCCAGTTGCTTTTGTTTGTTATACTGGTACAAAAGTTTGGGCACTAGCAAAATCCATTATGCATGTTTGTGAGGCGGCAGAGTTTTGAGAAGGCCAATAAGGATCTGGTTCATCTTCTCACACAGGCCATTATCCTAAGGATGATATGCATTGACATGAAGCTTCTAGCTATCATACAGGGCACAGAGTTCCAATGAACTCAAATGAAGACCCCTTGTCTGTAATGATCTCCATAGGGTAGAAAAAAGGACTTACAGAAGGCTTCTGCTGTAATTTTGGCTGCTAGGTCTTGTACAAGCATAACTACTGCAAATTTTGTGTAATGACAGTCATCACATAGGTATACTCAGTGCATGAGGAGGTCAATGGTCATGAGGATGATGGCTCTAATCAGACTTCTCACCCCTGGCCAGAGTACAGGAAGTACACTCACATATTACCCCTTGATGTCTCCTTTCATACCAATCCAATAGAAATGGCTTTGTTTTCTGGACTTCAATGTGGCCAGACTTGACATGGTAAGCCTCCAACACAATTTCTGCACCATGTTGTAGAAATATAAGCTGGTAAAGTTAATCACAAGATACAGTGTCATTGATTCTCTGGTACAGCACTGTGTCTTTCATGAAGAAGTATCTCCTCTGTCTCCACAACCAGTACAACTCTAGATTAACAAGTTCACCCCATTGTTCAGGTATTCTTGTATCTTAGCCAGGATCCTGCTGTCAGACTGGATTCAATCCAACAGTCCTTTCTCTTGGGATGGCTCTTCAGGTGACTGCTGAATACCAGCGAGTGCCAAGGTTTTGGTAGTGAGGACTTCTTGTCTTGCAAACCGGAAGCTCTACTTCCTCCCACTCATCAGTGTTGGTGTCTGAATTGGCTTCAATAGACAAATAGGATAAGACATCTGCTCCTGTGTTTGAGTTGCCATGCTTGTACTTGGCCACAAAGTTGTAATTGGCCAGTCGAGTGACCCACATCTGCTCTAGGACTCTTACATGGGTGGTGGCAAGATGTGCCACCGGATTGTTGTAGTTGAAGTTGGTGTAGTGGCCAGCGATAGCTCAAACAAGTATCAAGAATTCCAATTTGAAGGAACTGTAGTTCTAGTCACTTCTTTCAGCTACCTTGGGAGATCAGCTGGCAATCACCTTCTCTTTTCGTTCTTGGACTTAAGATATGAGAGCTGCTAGGCCCTTGGTGCTTGCAACTGTATGCAATCAGCTAGGAAAACTACAGTCTGGATAGCACAGGATAGGTGGCTCAGTCAGCAGCCACTTGAGTCACAGGAAGGCTCCTTCCTGGCTCTCTCTCCATTCCCCAGTTCTATGGGATCTTCCTCTTTATCTCCTCTTTGGGATGACTTTACAACAGTTCTTTCAGTGGCTTAGAAATTTGGGCAAACTTTGGGAGGAACTGCTTGTAGTAACCTGCAAAACCCAGGAAACTCCTCACCTCCTTACAGTTGTTAGATTGGGCCAATCTTTGATCACAAAGATCTTTTAGGAGTCAGGCATAAGGCCCTCTCCACTCACTACATGACCCAGATAGGGAACTTGAGGCTGTAACAGGTGACACATAGAAGACCTCACTTTTATCCCATGCTGGATAAGAATTTTGAAAACTTTAGTCAGACATTGGAGGTGTGCTTCATAGAAATCTGTTCGGACTGAACTTGGTTTCTGTGTAGACTGTAGTGTAATAGAGGATGAGAGACTGAAGAGACCCCAGAGTACAATAATAGCAGTATTTGTTGGGGTTCGACCAACAAATACTCTTGCCATGGGCCTGCGGCCTTACTTACCGATTCCTGCTCCTGCTCACTGCTTCCTCTGCTTCTGCCCTCCAAGGGGGGCCTCAGTGACGTGATATGGGATGCAGAGGGAAAATGGAGGTGGCTGTGAGTAGGAATGGGGATTGTAAGTAAATAGGGCCTGTTACCTGCTGGGGTTACTCAAGCAGGTGACAGCTTATTAAAGAAAAAGCTGCAGGGTCCCACCAGGGCTTCTAAGATTGAAGACCCTGTGGCAGCCACTACGGCTGCTAGAGTGGTACTTATGGCACTGGGTACCGCTCAATGTGCATAAACTCCACCAGAGCCAGGTAGTCTTGACCTCTTATGCCTTTCCGAGCATAGCACCACAGCAAAATCTCAGTGCCTGGTTGGAGAGTGACTGGTTGGTGATCCTGGATGCACCTTGACAAACTTCCCTTTTTTCACTGACCAAATTCTGTTGAGCAGCCAGGATATGGATGGTTTTCTAGATCACCTTCTGGCAGGATGGTAAAGCTGTGGGTAGAGATTTCTGGAGGTCTTCCAGCATTTCATCTAAGTAGTTGTGTAGTACATTTATGCCAAACATGGACATTTACCACAAATACACCTTGCCTGTACAACTTCACTTTTCCCATCTGCACTTTGAGCTCTCTGGGCCCCAGGAGGGGTACACAGACTGTCCATTACTGGAAAGCACATTCAACCAGGTCTCATGGGGTTGCACCAGATGATCATCGTCAGAATTTTATGGCTTTCTGGATAATGGTGACTAGGGAGCCAGTATCAACGAGTGCAGTGAGGGGGATCTTGTTGATGCATATGATGACTTCTGTACAGGGGAACACAAATTCAGGAAGCCAGTCTGATTCTGGTGGACATACTGTCCTTACTCTTAGGGGTACCGGAACCAATAGTTAGCCAGACTAAACCAAGGTCCAACAGAGGAGTGCACCATTCCATTAATCAATAACTGGGGGAAATTAACATTGAGAAGCTGAAAAATGTGCAATTACATACAGATATTGGCACATAACATAAAAGGGTCCAAAGGGAATTTTCATGTTCATCATTATTGTAACGCACACAATATAATTGTATACTGATAGCCTGTAAACAGTAATTGTTTTACAACTTTGTGATGTTGATAATCATTTTCATGACCTGTGTGTACCATGACTAGGCACAATCCACTTTACAATGACTAAGCAAAACACAGTTTTACCTTATCTCAAAGAGCAAGTAGATGCACTCTGTTTTACCAATGAACCATACATCACTTGGAATCTTGTATTAATGAAAAACATGATTGTAATCAAAGAAGAAGAATTCCTATGGTTATATAGATTATATGAAATGGTATGGCAAAAGCTTAGATGCAACCCACTGAAGGGAATGGACGCATTTAATACACCCGATCTAAAAGGATCCAGTTAGTTTCATTTTAAATTCAGTTTGGCCATTATGAGAGATTACCAGCAACAATCAATGTAGATCAATGGTAATCATTTAAATGATTTTTCAGTTATGTTCTATATCTAACATGTGTCAGAGATATCAAAAACCTCCCTTCAGGAATAATTAAACATAGAATTCTACAGAATACCTAATAATAACACCATGATGTAAAATGGTGATATGTCTTCAGTTAGTGGATGTGGACTGCAACATGCCACTAGGAGTGCTGCAAAATGTAAATAGTTAATTTATGCTGTGTGCTATGTGTTTGTGTTATAACGTGTACATAGTTTGCATATATTCTATAGTTCCCCCTTAGCCACTTCCATACCAGGCACATTTTCAAGTTTTTTGTATGTGTGGTTTTGGAGAGCTATAACATTTTTATCATTTGTGTTATTCAACTAATTTCTACGTCTTTTTTCGGTGACACATATGGCTTTATTTTTATGTTGTTTTTATTTTTGCATGTGTGTTAATTTTTTTTTTATATCCGGGAAAATATAAACAAAAGAGGAGGGAAAACGGGTCTGTTTTTCACTTTTCATTTTTTTTTTTTTATTTAATAACACAAAGAGCTACTAAAAAACGTTATAAAATAGTTTTTCCTCTCTGTTACGGTAATTTTTATTTTTTATCGTGATGTCGGAGGTGGGGCTATAACCTGTAAAAAGGGTGTTTTATTGGCATATTATTTTATTTATTTTTTTAATTATTTTATTTACATTTTTTTTTAACTTTTCTATACTTTTTTTTTTAATTTTTTTTTACATTGTGTCCCCATAAGGTCATAATAGACCTTTGGGGACATCTGATGACTTTTTTTTTTTTTTTCAGGAAGCTGATTTCCCCTGTAACTGGGGCTGGTACATTTAGCCCCAGTGGCAGGAGAAATACAGCCTCCTACATGTTGCTTTCACATAACTATAGAGCTGATCTGGGTCCTGTAGGACCCAACAGCTCTAACAGACGCTGATCCCTGCGGATCACATGACCGCTGGGTCAGAGGGGAGCTGCAAAATGGGCGGCACCCATAGCGCTGTATACACAGCGATCGGGAAGGCAGGGACGGTAAAAAACCTTCCCTGCCTTCTCTCTGGGAGCTCTGGCTGAAGTTGAAGCCGGCTCCCCATTTTAGCAGCTGCACGATTTTGTGCAGTTGCTGAATTCCTTCTGGATGTATATAGTCTATGGGCGGTATGGAAGCGGTTAAATGGGTTGTACCACTGTGTGCCTGGAGCAGAGATTTCAGACAACCAGTTGGTTCTGGAAAGGAGGAGAACATGAGTCTTTCTTAGTCCTTTGGCGAACGAGCAAGTGGAGAGAGCAGTGAAAATGAGCTAGAACCCATGCTGACCTGGACATCACCCAGTAAGTCCATCCTAATCTTAAATGTTAAAGAGGACCTTTCATGTCCTCAGGCACATACGGTTTTACACACCGCTAGAAAGCCGACAGCGTGCTGAATTCAGCGCGCTGCCGGCTTTCCCGATATGTGCACCAGGGCTGGAGATATCGGCGGTGTAAGTTTCACGGTTTACTGTCAGAAAGGCGTTCCTGACAGTCTAGCTGCGCTGTGAGGAACGCCCTCCCTGACAGTTCTCGTTCATAAACTTGTACTGGGGGGGGGGGAGGCGTTCCTCACAGCTGAGCGTCATCGCTGGGCTGTAAGGAACGCCCCCTCTCTCTGTACTCGTCTATAGCGCTGTACTGTCAGAGGGGGCATTCCTTACTGCCTGGCGATGATGCTCAGCTGTGAGGAACGCCCCCCAGTATAAGTCTATGAACGAGAACTGTCAGGGAGGGCGTTCCTCACAGCGCAGCTAGACTGTCTGACAGTAAACTGTGAAACTTACACCACTGATATCTCCAGCCCCGGGGGAAAAAACCAGGAAATCCCGCAGTGCGCTGAATACAGCGCGCTGTCAGCTTTCTAGCGGTATGTAAAACCGCATGTGCCTGAGGACATGAAAGGTCCTCCTTAAACAGCAGTGTGAAAGATCCTCAGTGCGCCAACACCGCTTTGGCTACACCTGAGTCTTCTTTCATATAAAAACCACACTCACCTCCAGTGAGTGCCGGGTTCACAAGATAAATACAAGACAAGCTTTCTAAATTTTATATATTTATTAACCCCTAAATGGGTCGGTATTAACATCTAACACATGCAGTTCAGAACAGATATGCAGATGTATGCAAGCATTAGCAGTTACTAGTTACAATATACAGTACTTAAAATAAAAGGGAATAAATGTGAAATAATTACTTTACCACACATCTCCTTGATGTGGTTCTGTAGTCCAACACTCACACATGCTCTGGTATGTGTGAGTAACCAGTAGAGGCTTGTTAGCATGTGGCATTAATACAATAATCCAGCCTGCATGCTCTTCACAGTGGTCTGTCTGTAAAAACTCTGTAGTCTGTGATGGTCTCAGCCCAATCTCCTCCCATTGCCTCTTACCTCATCTTTTATACCCTTTATGCCACCTCCCAGAATGAGGTCACCGACGGCAGCAAGTCTGATTGAATAATGCACTCAAGTCCAGATCCTTTGTAAAGAGCTGAGACCAAGTGGAATGATACAATGTTATCAACCAGGTCTGATCTTTGCACAATGCATGTTTCTTTGATCACTCAGAGCTGTGTAGGAATACAATGGAGCCCTGCTGGGATGGATACAAAGCCCTATTGTTCCAGGTTACTACTACTGCCAATATACACCTAGGCTTATAGCTGCGCACATTATGAACAAATGCAGGTAAGAAGGGAGATACTATACCCAGAGATCAAAATACATTTCTGAGTTATAGCCATATTTAAGCAGAATCATCACAAGCAGGAAGAAGGCTCACCGTTGTGGTTGGCTGAAGAAACCAAGGAGTTTGTGCCAGCCTAGTATCTGAGGATAAACATACCTCCCAACTTTCAAAGAACAGAAAGAGGGACAAAATGTACAATGCAAATTTAGCTCCACCCAACTCTACGTTGACTCTGCCCACTCTCATCCACTTTTCTTTGTGCCCCCACACAGTATAATGCTCCTACAGTTACACTAACATTATATGACCCCATAATATAATGTTCCCCTCCAATTGCTCCAGAGTATTAAGTCCCTCTCTTAGCGGAATCTAGAGGGGGACATGAAACTGGGGCAGCTGGAGGGTGACATTAAAAAGTGGGGGTAGTTGGAAGTGGACAATAAATTAATGGCAGCTGGAGCAGGACATTAAATTGGGTGCAACTAGAGGGGGACATTAAACCATGGGGGGTAGCTGGAAGGTGACATTATACTGGGGGCAACTAGCGGAGAACATGTCCCCCTCCAGCTACTCCCATGGATTAATGACCTCCTCCAGTTGCCCCAGATTAATGTCCCTATCCAGTTGACCCCAGCTTAATATCTGCTTCCAGTGACCCCCATTGTTTAATGTCCACCTCCATCTGTCCCCAGTTTAATGTCCCTCTTAATCTCCCTCCAGTTTAATGTCCCCCCTTCATCTGCCGCCAGATTAATGTGCCCCCTTCATCTACCCCAGTTTAATGTCCCCCCTTCATCTGCCACCAGTTTATTGTCCCCCCTTCATCTTCCCCAATTTAATGTCCCCTTCATCCGCCCCCAGTTTAATGCCCCAGTTCATCTGCCATCAGTTTCATGCCTCCCTTCATCTGCCCCCAGTTTAATGTCCCCCCTCATCTGCCACCAGTTTAATGTCCTCCTCCATCTGCCCCCCCTTCATTTGCCACCAGTTTAATGTGCCCCCTTCATCTGTCCCTAGTTTCATGCTTCCTCTCAGTTTGCAGTTTTAACATAAAAAACACTGATACTCACCTCTCCTCGCTCCCTTGCTGTTCTGTCTGCCGTCTCAGCCACGGAGTGTTCTGGAAGCTGCAGGCGCAATTTGAGTGACGGTATCACATTGCGCCTACAGCTCCCGGGGCCGGAGCACAGTGGTGAAGCGGGTGCTTTCTGTGGATAGATCCTGCTTATTTCACCA
This sequence comes from Leptodactylus fallax, assembly GCA_947044405.1. NCBI lineage: Eukaryota > Metazoa > Chordata > Amphibia > Anura > Leptodactylidae > Leptodactylus > Leptodactylus fallax. Next base: position 5,007,134 of record CAMRHE010000078.1, read on the forward strand.
CTGTATTCAACTCATCAGATGAGTTGAAACCAGGACATACATCCTACCGACTGGGATGGCGGGACCAGATCCGGAATCCGGGACTGTCCTGCTGAATCCAGGACGTTTAGGAGGTATGGGCACCAGGTGAATCGACTTTGCTTCCCTGCCCCCCTTTCTTTCCTGTGGAGCACTCTCCCTCATACTTGCTGCATTGGGGACTTTACTATCCTTCCTCTCACTCCCCCTGGGTGCTGCAAGCCACTTCATGCAGGCTACTGCCTCTTGCTGCTACCCTGGAGGGTCTGAACACGTGTTCTACTAGTGACTGTTATGGACTTACTTCCTCTACAATTTAAACAGCTCTTCACAGTCACTAGTGGCCATCTTTTATCTATTGCCTTTATACTATGTAAGATGGGGAAACAGCCCTCAATTTGTGAATGTACCTGTTTCTGTAGATAAGTTTATTTTTTTTATAAGCTGACATTTGGTTGTTTGACCACAAGAGGCCACTGTTACCTCAGATATGGGAAGGGCTGTAATTCTGTAATTCCCTGGAGTAGCGACGTGGAGACCCTGTTCTGCAGAGGTGGAACTAGAAGGAGGAGCAGAGTGTGTGTGGCAGCCATCTTAGGAGTGTGCTTTGAGCTTTTAGAAGAAGGACTGAAGTGAGAGAAGGAGGATTGCTAAGTGATAAGAAATATAGCAAGGTCGAGCTGAAGCAGAGACTGTTCCAGGGTTTGATCAGACAGTATCCTAAGTTGAAGATTGCTATCAAGGACCCGGTTGAGAAGTGGCCCTGTCAGTGAGACCGCAGGTTTTCTGGATGAGCCCCGCTTCCAGGTGTTCCAGACAAAGGCTAAAGATACCCAATAGACCCGGGTCAGTAAGAGAAGTAATTGTGCACGCACCGCATTACATTGTTTTGCTTGGAACTGAGTAAGGGCCTGTAGTTAGAATAGTTAGGAATACTCATCTTCACAGGCCACACTACTGGTGAATTAGCTACCTATTTGGTTGTATGGACTCTTAGAATTCTATTGAGTTGTAACTCTCAGAGAGGAGCTTCTAAGGAAGTCTGGGAGTGAAATTTTATACATTGTCACATTTCTTTGGCTTGCAAGCTGACCTACTATTATATTTACTTGGTTGTCCTTTGGTTGGGGGGAATAGGGATATTTTGATAAGTTTGTAAGCTCTTGTGTTATACCGCCGGTGCCCCTATCACACTCACTGAATTTTTCCTGTGACTAGGGTGATAAAAAGGTAACAAGCGGCTGGTTAGTTGCAGCCTGCAGATAGGTAAAAGCTTGGAGTGTTTTGGAAGCACACATTGGAGGGCACCGCACTGTACAACACCAGGGCATTAGCTTATTGGCTAAGTGTATGTAAATAGTTGGGAGTGTTTTTTTGGAAAAGGGGTGTTACTACACTAATTAAAATCTTGTTTTTACTAAATTGATTTCTGTTGTTTGTGACTTCGCTGTATCCTGGGGAACCCACCCCGGTACACGGCTTACAATTTGGCGTAGTCAGCAGGATACAGCGACTGTTATGGACGGGAACGTGGCGGGAATTAATCTCCCGGCGCCAGCTGCATCGGTCCAGGGTACCCCTGCACAGCAAGAGTTACCAGCCTCAGTACCAGTCATGCCAGCCCAAGTAGGGTACTTATCAGCCGGGGCACTAATGCAGCCAAAGTTTGGCGGTAATAATATGACGTTGCAGGACTGGACCGAAAGGGTACGAAGCATAGTTAAATTGAGTAACCTGATTCCAGGGCTGCATGCAGAGATAGCATTGGGGGCCCTAGAAGGTGATGCTAGACGGACAGTAATGGTACGGCCCGAATCAGAGAGAGACACTTTGGAAAAAATATTCTCCCTGCTAGAGGGAGCTCAGGGAGGGCGTACCAAAGTAGCACAGTTGCGAAGCAACTTCTTTAATCGGTCACAGCGAGAAGGTGAGGCTTTAATGCAATACTCTAACGCCTTACAGGAGATGCTGAATGAAGTGCGGCAGTGAGATTCGGAGGCTATGGGAGCCTTCAAAGAAATGGACCGACTCCTACAAAACCAATTCATCCTAGGATTATCCAATAAATTTTTACAGGATAAACTGCAAGAGATGATCCGGGCAGATGCCAACCTGACATTCTATAATGTTTAACTAGCTGCTGTAGAGAGAGAAGAAGAGCCCATGGCTGTAAGTGTGAAGGCAGTGAGTAGCACCCAAGTGACAGGGGCCCGAGTAGGTCTTGAAGACGCTGAGTCCTTGAAGGATGTAGTCCAGGCTCTACGGGCAGAAATGAGAGAACTCCGCCTGGAGGTGTCCCAGATAAAAGCAGGTTCATTCATGGCTCCGGAAAGGATCACATCACCCTGCCCTCTTCCACCGAGAGTACCTCGGTTGCGAGGGCCCACCAACCAAGGCTCATCTGGTGTGTGGGGATCGAGGGGACCCCTCTGTTGGAGCTGCCGACAGTATGGCAATATAGCCAGAGAGTGCCAGGGACAGATGGAACCTGAGCCGGCTTTAAACTTCCAACCGCCGCAGTAACGGCGGTCCACCAAAAGCTAAGCCCCATACGCGATGAACGTGACCTATATGCTAGCAGCCCCGTTATGGAAGCCAAGCTGGAGGGCCAGAAGGTACGCTGCCTAGTTGACACCGGATCAGAGTGCACTCTGATGCGTCTGGAGTTCTTCGAGAGACAGTTCGGACATATGATGGAGCCGGAAGATGGAAGTGTCATCAGGTTGACAGCTGCCAGTAATGGTGCAATGGACGTACAAGGGATTGTCTGGATGCGGGTTCGGCTATTTGGGCAAGACATTGACAAAAAGGGGATCTTGCTGGTAGACCATCCATCCAGAAGAGGATTAGATGTAATGCTGGGCAAGAATGTGCTGAGAGACCTAGATCATCACCTTTATGCCAAGGAAGGGCCTAAATACTGGCAGCAGGCCACCACACACCGGCCAACTCAGAAGGTCCTACAGCAGATGGTGAAGAGCTGTAGTTTGCAAAAGAGCATCATATCAGAGCGCTCTATTGGGAACGTGAAGGTACCGCTGAGTGCTCCAGTGAAGATTCCACTGCGACAGGAGAAAATTTTGATGCTTCCAGTGGGGGCTGGGCGACCACTGAATGGACTAGAGGTTCTGATAGAGCCTGCTCCGCAGGGAGAAACGCAGACCCGCCCTCTGGTAGCCTGAGCACTCGCCACTGTGAAAGATGGCCGCGTGCCTATACGCTGTCTCAATGTCTTGGACAGTGAGTTGATCGTTCCTGGGAATACCCTGATGGCTGAAGTTTATGTGCCCAAGGGCGATGTCCTTCGCTGGAAGTGCTTCACGCTACAGCCTGATGGGAGGTCGGCTTGGACCTATGCCGTGAAGGTCCAGCAAAAACAGACCCCAACAGCAGAGTGGAACGGTCGAGTTATCATGTCTCTAATGGGAGTGGACCCCCGGTCTCTGACCCCGGGGCAACAGAAACTTCTGGAAGACACTCTGTGGGAGTTCCAGGAGGCATTCTCAAGACATGATGAAGACTTTGGGTGTGCTACCATCATTGAACATGAAATCCCTACCGGCGACGCTGCGCCAATTCGGGAGCGGTACAGGCAAATCCCGCCTAAGATGTATCAGGAGGTGAAAGATATGGTGGCCAGCATGCTGGAGAATCAGGTGATACAGGAGAGTAAAAGCCCGTGGGCTGCTCCAGCGGTCCTTGTGCGGAAGAAAGACGGAAGTCTCAGGTTCTGTGTAGATTACCGGAAACTGAATGCTCAGACCGTCCGCGATGCCTATCCTTCTTCACAGATCGAAGAGTCACTATCCTCTCTGGGTTGTGCCAAGTATTTCTCCACGCTTGACCTGGCCAGTGGATATTGGCAAGTGCCAGTACAAAAGGACAAGGCGAAGACAGGCTTTATCTTACCCATGGGACTCTATGAGTTCAACAGAATGCAGTTTGGTCTGTCCAACACTCCAGGGACGATTTCAGCGGTTGATGAAGCTCTGTCTGGGTGACCTAAATTTTGAGTCAGTATTGATATATCTGGATGATGTTGTGGTGTTTGGGATCTCATTTGAAGATCATCTTCAAAAGCTGCGGCAGGTCCTAGAACGAGTGCGAGACCATGGGCTAAAAATCAAGCCCAAGAAGCGCCAACTGTTTCAGCAGCGAATAGAGTACTTGGGACATGTGGTCACTCTGAAAAGGGTACAACCAGCCCCCAGCAAGGTGGAGGCTGTCCAGAAGTGGCCCTAGCCAAGAGCCCTACAGGAAGTGCAGGCCTTTCTAGGATTGGCCGGTTATTACAGGAGATTTATACCCAAGTTCTCACATCTCGCCGGTCCACTAAACGAGCTGCTGAGAGGTACAGCTGGAGGACCCAAGAATCGCCCCATTGAGTGGGGGCCAAGACAGCAAGAAGCCTTTGAGGCGTTGAAAAGAACTCTGACCAGTGTACCGATCCTGGCCTATGCATGATTTGATAGTCCATTCTTGTTGTACACGGATGGAAGTCTACATGGTCTTGGAGCCATGCTATCTCAAGTTCAAGACGGACAGGAGAGGGTGATTGCCTATGGTAGTTGGTCTCTAACGGAGTTGGAGCGCAACCCTGACAACTATAGCTTCTTTAAATTGGAGCTTTTGTCGCTGGTATGGGCCATGATTGAAAAATTTGCAGAGTATCTGACGGATGCAGAAGTGATTGTGATGACGTACAATAACCCCTTAGAACACTTGGAAAACGCCAAGCTAGGCCCCCTTGAACAGAGATGGATGGCTCGCCTTTCCATGTACAAATACTGCATCCGAGTCCCTGTAGGATTGCTGACCAAGAGTGGGGACAAAGGGCTAGAAGACATCGAAATCCCACACATCGGCAGAGTACCGCCATTCCAGAACATAACACATTCAAGTGGGGTGGCTTCAGGGATGCCGATGGTGTTGGGGAAGACGTTGGAAGATTTGGAAAGAGTTCAAAATAGCTGCCCGGGACTCTGGAAAGTGAAAGAGTGGATTTGGACTAACATCTGGCCCCGTCCGGACGAGCGGGCCAGCCTAACTCAAGAGGGTCAGAAGTTACTGAGACAGTGGGATAAGCTGAGTGTTACCCAGGGACTTCTGTGCCGGACCATATACGTACAGTCAGAACTGCAGTACCGCCAACAGGTTGTCATCCCTATGTCATTGGGACCAGAGGCTGCTAAGGAAGCCCATGAGAGGGAGGCTCATTGTGGGAGTGCTAAGACGTACCAATGGCTCTAGCAATTCATATATTGTCCAGATTTGGGAGAAATGGTAACTGAGGCATGGCTCAAGTGTCGGTCCTGCAGGCTGAGTAAAAGCCCCAAGCAACGGGCCCCTGTACAAACTATTCAAACATCTGCCCCCCTAGAAATCTTAATGATTGACTATGTACATGTTGGGTACTCTACCTCAGGACACTCTTACTGTTTGGTCATGACGGACAACTTTACAAAATATGCAGTGGCTGTTCCCACCAGAGATCAGACAGCTGAATCAGCTGCTGAGGCAGTCTGTAATCACTTTATACAAGTGTTTGGGTGTCCGCAGAGAATCCATTCAGATCAGGGGGCATGTTTTCAGGGTGCTTTGATGAGTGAGCTGTATCAGTTCTATGGTATCGAACGCTCCTGCACGACCCCATATCATCCACAATTGAACGGGGCATGCGAGCGGTTCAACCGCATCTTGATACAGATGCTGCGGACTTTAGAGGATAATCAAAAAGCTCGGTGGCCAGAGTACTTACCTGCGCTGATGTGGGCCTATAACAATAGAGTACACAACACCACTGATTATTCTCCACACATGCTGATGTTTGGGAGAGCAGGCCAGGAGATTGAGGATCTCCACATGCCAGATCCGATGCAGCCTCCACCAAGGAGCACTACTGTATGGGTGCAAGAGCACCGTCACCGACTGAGAGCAGTACACAAGGTTGTGGGTGAACACCTGAGACAAGTAGTGCACCCCAACCCAGGGCCAGTGCAGAGGGATGAGTATGCTCCAGGTGACTGGAAAATTGGATGGGCAGTGGGAGGCGTTTCCGTATATAGTGAAGCGGAGGGTAGACCCTGATATCCCAGTGTATGAAGTAGAGCCAGTAGGGACTGGGGGACCCTCAAGGAACCTCCACCATAATATGTTAAGACTCTGTAACTTTGAGCAACCAGTGGCTGACGAGGAGGTGCTTTCTCCTAACCCTAGTACTAGGGAACCTCCCTTAGACGATGAATAGTGGGTTGTCCCTGCCCCAGTCACTCCAGGGACCCCAGTCGTGACGAGTTTGCCACCCAGGGAGAGAGTTGCACAGCCTGCAGAACAACCACCATTGGATGTGCCCGATACCTCTGATCCTGTGACTCTGCGCAGGACGGCCAGGTCCAATGCTGGTGTACCCCCACAGCGCTATGTGTAGGATGAGTTTGTATGGGGAAGGTTGCCAGGGACGTCAAACTCTAGTGGGGTGGCATGTAAGATGGGGAAACAGCCCTCATGTTGTGAATGTACCTCTTTCTGTAGATAAGTTTATTTTTTTTTATAAGCTGACATTTGTTTTTTTGAAAACAAGAGGCCACTGTTCCCTCAGAAATGGGAAGGGCTGTAATTCTGTAATTCCCTGGAGTAGTGACATGAAGACCCTGTTCTGCAGAGGTGGAACTAGAAGGAGGAGCAGAGTGTGTGTGGCAGCCATCTTAGGAGTGTGCTTCGAGCTTTTAGAAGAAGAAGGACTGAAGTGAGAGAAGGAGGCTTGCTAAGTGATCAGAAATATAGCAAGGTGGAGCTGAAGCAGAGACTGTTCCAGGGTTTGTTCATACAGCATCCTGAAGGAGAAGATTGCTATCAAGGACCTGGCTGAGAAGTAGCACTGTCAGTGAGACTGCAGGTTTTCTGGATGAGCCCCACTTCCAGCTGTTCCAGACAAAGGCTAAAGATACCCAATAGACCCGGGTCAGTAAGAGAAGTAATCGTGCACGCACCGCATTACATTGTTTTGCTTGGAACTGAGTAAGGGCCTGTAGTTAGAATAGTTAGGCATACTCATCTTCACAGGCCACACTACTGGTGAATTAGCTACCTATTTGGTAGTAAGAACTCATAGAATTCTATTGAGTTGTAACTCTCAGAGAGGAGCTTCTAAGGAAGTCTGGGAGTGAAATTTTATACATTGTCACATTTCTTTGGCTTGCAAGCTGACCTACTATTATATTTACTTGGTTGTACTTTGATTGGGGGGAATAGGGATATTTTGATAAGTTTGTAAGCTCTTGTGTTATACCTCTGGTGCCCCTATCACACTCACTGAATTGTTCCTGTGACTAGGGTGATAGAAAGGTAACAAGCGGCTGGTTAGTTGCAGCCTGCAGATAGGTAAAAGCTTGGGGTGTATTGGAGGCACACATTAGAGGGTACCGCGCTGTACAACACCAGGGTCTCAGCTTACTGGCTGAGTGTATGTAAATAGTTGGGAGTGTTTTTTTGGTAAGGGGGGGTTAGTGCACTAATTAAAATCTTGTTTTTACTAAATTGAGTTTGAGTCGCTTCCTTTGTTCGTGACTTCGCTGTATCCTGGGGAGCCCACCCCGGTACACGGCTTACAACTACATTATCTACTACTCTCAGCAGACGTACCTGGAGGCCTACCTTTGTACTGGCTAGACTGAACACTCTGCTCCCTGCTAAAGCTGCAACATGCTTATCCCTGCTGTAGTTCCTATGGCTTCCCTATATGTCCAGCTTTCCCATGTCTCTGCCACAGCTTCCCCATCTGCATCATAGACCTGCTGTGCATCATTTACCACCCTTTAACCTGATTGATTAACCTGAAAGCCTAGGGAATATGCTGCTTGGGACACTCTACCTGAACTGTTCAGAACACCAGACTCATCTGGCTCCGCTGGAGGCAGCTCTCCTCAAGGTAGCACTACCTCCCTCGCTACATCTGATCAAGAACCCATGGCAGACACAGGTCCAACTGACACTATAACTCTCTTCACAAAAATTAAACAACTGTTTTCTACCAAACTCTCCAGGGTAGTAGCTGACTTCACTAAACAGATCCAGGACCTTGGTTCCAGCATCTCAGAGATAGAAAATAGGACGGTTGAGGTTGCTGAAACTTTGGAGGAAGATAAGACCTGCCTCAATGACTATGATCAAAAATTCAAGGCCTTTGATCTGAAATTGGAGGACTTAGAAAAAAGATCCAGGAGAGCCAATATTTGCATTAGAGGCGTACCTGAATCGGTGGCTACCTTGAAAGAAATGGCCACAGCTTTGTTTTCACCTCTACTCTCACAGGTTGAACCAACTCTACTCTGTATGGATTGTATACATAGAGTATTGGGTTGCCCTAAAAACCCGAATGTGCCAATGGACATTATTCTTAAGCTGCACTATCAAGAGTTCGTGACCAAATTTTATCATTGTTTGCCCTTGCTATAGAACCCTTAGCAGTTGCCATTCGCTCTCATCCCGACATAACGAGTGTGCGGATTGGGAACCATGAATATAAAACTAATCTCTTCACAGATGATATGTTACTCATGATCATGAAGCCCCTGATCACACTACCAATCTGATCAATACCCTGTCACAATTTCAATGCCTCTCTGGGCCTTAAACTTAACACCTCCAAATCAAATATTTTACATTGTAATGTCCCCCAAGTTACCAAAAAATTGATAGACTTAAAGGGGTCTTTCCATCTCAAGGATCCTATCTATACTGCTAGCTTATGTAAATTGAAGAGTTTTCCTACATATATTCCTTTAGCAATGCTGCTTTGTTTTCCTGCTATGAAATTATTCCTCCCATTGTTTACACAGCGTTTCCATAGCACCAGACCTGTGTGATAAGCAGGACAAGAGACCTCACTCACTGCTCTCACTGTTATCTACATCTCTGCTAATTGCAGTTTGCTGATAAAGCCCTATCTGTTATCTCTCTATGTAAACACACAGATAACACTGAGTCCTCCTCTAGAAGCATGTGCATGTTATTTGATCTGCATTCGGTGATTGTAATAGATGCCTTTCCTTGCTTCATGTTCCTAATATAGGGGAAGAGTTTACAAGTGAGTCACGTTTAATGGATATTGAGGTCACTCAAGACCGATCCTATTGCCTGCTGCAGTAAAAAAGTTCTTTCTAATAAAAGTGTCACACTAGGCAGCCTCTGAATTTAATTTACAATGACAGTAGTAGGCCTCAAGAACTGACCACACTGAGTACTAATTTAGGAGTTTTAACAACCAAGTCAAACTTGACAAACACCTTCATGTGTAAGTCCCATATAAGTAGACTATCAGGACAGGTATAATTTTTAACCCCTTCATGCCACAGCCAATTTTTGTTTTTGCATTTCCGTTTTTCCCTCCCCCCCATTCCAAGACCATCATTTCTTCATTTTTCAGTTCACAGAGTCACATGATGGCTTATTGTTTGCAGGACAAATTGTACTTTGTAATGGCTCCATTCAATATCTTGTACAATGTACTGGGAAGCTGGTATAAAATTCAGAATGAGATGGAATTAGAAAAAAAACGCATTTGCACCAATTTCTTATGGGTTTAATTTTTACGGCATTTACTATGTGGTAAAAATGACATGTTACCTGTATTCTGCGGGTCACGGTGATACCAAATTTATATAGTATTTGTAATGTTAAGAACTTTGCAAAATAGAAAAAAATTTTTGTGTTGCCATATTGTGTCACCTGTAACTTTTTTATATTTATGTGTATGGAGCTGGGTAAGGAGTATTTTAATGCGGGACAAGATCACGTTATTATTGATACCATTTTGGGGAAGGTCTGATAGTTTGATCACTTTTTATTCCATTTTTTATAGGAGGCAAAAAGTAGAAAAAAACGCCATTTGGCCATTTTGTTTTTTTTTCCCAGCTACGCTGTTCACTGTATGGGATAAATATTTTAATAGTTTGGGCATATTTGAGCACAGGGACCCCCTAAAGTGTTTATGTTTACTATTGTTTATTTATTTTTATATGTGATCTAGGGAAATAGGGGTGATCTAAACTTTTATATTTTTTGTGGGTTTTTTTATACTCTAAAAAACTTTTTTTTTAATTTTTCTTTTACTTTTCAGACCCTGACTTTGAACCCTAGGGGGACTGATCGCTCATGCTATCAGACTAATGTATTGCAGTGAATAGTAAAATCCCATAACTTCTATTCAGAGGCGTAGCTAGGGCTTCAGCACAGGGGGAGCGAAAATGTCCAAGTGGGCCGCCAACTTGGACATGTTCGTATACTGATACTATCAGTATATGGTGAGCTTATAGTGGTATATAGCGGCTCTACACAGGGCTCTGCAGACGATTTAGGTGAATACAGGGCAGTAATATTTAGTGACTTAGAGGTGACGTCTCATCTAATCGTTCACTTTCCCCATCTCTTTCATCTGGACAGCCATTACCACTCCTCGCTTTTCCAGGCACTTGACTCACATGGTCCTCACCTACACAATGCCCCAATCCTGCTGCTACCCCCAATTATAAAATATATAATATAACCCCCCATAATGAATAATACTCCCAAGTGCATCTTTAAATTATTAACTTCCCTGTGTACCCCCTTTAAATACTGCCCCTTATTAATAATGCAATAATGCCCCAGGTGTTTCCTAATTAAAAAGGAAAAAAAAAAAAAAACAAGGGAAAAAAAAATTATTCGGGTTCCAATACCCAGGACCCTCAGGATCAGCTGTTTACACAGTGTCATACATTTCACAGCGACCATGTAATGTAACTACAGCCTCGCTCTATACACATCTATGTGAAAAGGCTGTAATTACATCACACGGTCACTATAAACAGACAGTGTGTGATATAAACAGGCACCATAGCCCCTTCATACAGCTGATCAGTGGGGAATCACTTATCTCTTATTGATGTTTTATTCTGAGGACAGATCATCAGTAAAAATGAGCTGGAGAACGCCTTAAGGCTAAGGCCCCACGTGGTGTCCTGCAGCAAAAAAGAGCTGTGGGAAAAACCACGGCGGTGACGCATCACGGTTATTCCTGCAGTACTTTGCACAGAAAGTTTGCAGAGGTTTCCTCTGTGGATTTTCTGCTTCAATTATATCTATAGGGAAACTGCTGTTGTTTCCATAGGTATAATTGACATGCTACGATTTCCAAAACTCCAACTGTTTTTGTCAGCGGTGACGTCCACAACGCGTGACGTCAGCCGTAGAGAAGAGGAAGCCAACACCGGTGGGGATAGTGGAGCAGCGCGAGGAGGCCCAGGAGAGGTAATGCAAGGTAAGTATAACTGTTTGTTATTTTCCCTTACCTTCCCCAGGGCCTTCGATTATTATACTCTGGGGTCTGAAGAGACCCCAGAGTATATAATAATAGCACTGATGGAGTCTGTAGGGCCACTGTGGAGCATTATATTGGGGGGGGGCCCTCTGGATAGCATATTATACTGTGTGGGGCCACTGTGGAGCATTATACTAGGGGGGTCCCTCTGGATAGCATATTATACTGTGTGGAGCCACTGTGGAGCATTATACTGGGGGGGTCCCTCTGGATAGCATATTACACTGTGTGGGGCCACTGTGGAGCATTATACTGGGGGAGGTCCCTCTGGATTGCATATTATATTGTGTGGGGCCACTGTGGAACATTATACTGGGGGGGGGCCCTCTGGATAGCATATTATACTGTGTGGGGCCACTGTGGAGCATTATACTAGGGGGGTCCCTCTGGATAGCATATTATACTGTGTGGGGCCATCGTGGCACATTATACTGATACTGGGGGGCAGTCTGGAGAGCATATTATAGTGTTTTGGGCCACTGTGGAGCATTATACTGGGGGAACCTCTCTGGGCAGTATATTATACTGTGTGGAGGCCATTCTGGAGCATGTTATACTGGGTGGGGTCACTGTGGAGCATTATTCTGGGGGGGCCATCTGCAGAGCATATTATATTGCGTGGCGCCACTGTGGGGCATAATTCGGGAGGTAACTAAGGAGCATTATACTAGGTAGCACTCTGGGGAGTATATTATACTCGTGGGGTCTACTCTGGAGCAAAATACTGGGGGGACACTGTGGGGACCATAATATATTGCGTGGGGCCACTGTGGAGCAAAATATTGGGGGGGGCACTGTGGAGCATTATACTAGTGGGGGCCTCTGTGGAGCATATTATACTATGGGCCACTGTGGAGCTTTATACTGGGGGGGAAGGGGCAGTGTGGGGAGCCTGTTATACTGTGTGGGGCCACTGTGGAGTTTATTATATTGTGTGGGTCTTCTCGAGAGCATATTATACTCTGTGGGGCCATTGTAGAGCATTATACTGAAGGGAACTGTGGGGAGCATATTATACTGTGGGGGACCCCTTTGGTGAGTTTATTATACTGTTTGGAGGCCATTGTGGAGCATGTTATACTGTGTTAGGCCACTGAGGAGCATTATACTGGGGGGGCACTGTGGGATTCATATTTTACTGTATGGAGCATATTATATTGTGTGGGGATGCTGGGGAGAATATTGTACTGTCTGGGACCACTAAGAGGTAGTATACTGTGTGGTATACTTTGCTACTGTGCATGAACTGGCCATGGAGTTATTGGGGTCTGCACAGTACTATAGGGGCTGACTATACTGGGAACATACTCAGCAACACCGGATAGTCAGCACATATGTAAGACTTCAGTGAAGGAGTCGTGGTGTAGGCTATTATCAGGAAGCTGTTGGGTGCGGCCCCAGAACAAGTTCCACTGGTGGGCCTAAGGCCCTTCAGTCCGACACTGTAATGGAGAATTATTATATATAAGGGATCTCTTATTTATAAGGGAGGAACTTTTTATAAGGGGGGTATAATTGTTAAGTGGGCTTATTTATAAAGGGGGCTATTAGTGATAATGGGGACTATTATTTATAAGGGTATCTATTATTTATAAGAGGGTTATTATTAATAAGGGAGCAGTATTATTTTTACGGGGTGACTGTTACTGATAAGGGGGAATATTACTGAGTGGGGCACTATTTATCATTTATAAGGGAGTTATTACTGATAAAGGTGTAATATTTTTATAAATGTATTATATTTATAAGGAGGCGCTATAATAACTGATGACTGGGTGCAAAAATCTATTAGGCGGTACAAAGGTGCTCATTTGAATTGTGTGTGGTAAAATGGGGTTTGTTATTACTTTTTTGTTGGCAGAAAGAAGGTGTTATTATAGGGGTTGCCACTGGAAGACAATGGTTTTGTTTGCATATCAGCATTTGGGCCCCGCTTTTAATTTTGCCCAGGGCCCCACTTTGTCTAAAACCGGCCCTGGCCCCCCTGCTAGCTATGCCTCTGCTTCTATTACACTCTGCCTCTGGCATCGTGTAATAGAGTCATACTAATGACAAGCCTGGGAGCCTTCAATATGAAAACATTACTTCAGCACATTACTTCTTTATTTAGACATGTGTAAAAAAAATTCATCCACACAGCAGCAGAAATGTAGATTAGTAGGTTAGTAATAGAACCCAAACGTTTTGGTCCAACCATGGACCTTCGTCTGCGGGATTTTCTGTTGTGTGTAATGTATCTGTACAAGCTACTGTGACACACAGCTACTGGATAATTTTTTTTTTATTTTAATGTACCATTTATTCCAGGATGCTGTACATATGAAAATAATTTACACATATGACATAAGACATCAAAGAAATACATGTACAATAAACATGCACAAAATCAGGGGTCAGCAACATTCAGCACCAAGTCGGCACTTCAGACATATTTGCTCAGCACAGGGTTCTCTTTAATGTTTGAAATGCTGCTGCTCCATGTAATTTCACTCATGAACCATGTAAACACAGTTGGAGGCGAGGAAGCACTAAGGGGAAAAGCATGAGGCATGGCATCCTAATGTCCGGGTTGTGAGGTAGCCTAGTCAGGGGACAGCAATTTCAATTTGATTTTGTACCGTGAAGCAAGTACAAAAGTAAAGCATGATATGGCAGCTGAACACGCTAAAGTAGGTGTTTATTCATTTCAACAAGGCTGGACAGATTTGGATGGGTTAATGCAATAAAAAAGACCAAGCTATGTGAGAGACATTGTCTGCCCCCACGAAGCTGGCTTAGGCTAAGGCCCCACGTTGCGGAAAAGCAGCTTTTTTCATTGCAGATTTTGTTGTGTTTTTTTGAGCCAAAGCCAGGAGTGGATTGAGCAGAAGGTAGAAGTGTAAAAACTCCCTTTATATTTCCCATTCATTTTGTAGCCATTGTTGGCTTTGGTTCAAAAAACAGCAACAAAATCTGCAACAAAAAAATCTGCGTTTCCACAACGTGGGGCATTAACCTTTCTGCAGATTACTGAGTACTGTGTCCAGCCAAAAGTCATATCCAACAGAGAAGAATCATGGACAAGGATCACATTGAAATGGAAGTTTAATCAACTAGTTTAACTAAAAATCAACTAGTTCAATCAACTGGTTACTGTTTCCATAACAGTATGCATTATATAACTTTCATGTAGAGGTCAATATCCTTACAATTATTGCACGGCACACTGACTACTTCATCTTTGACTTTTTAAAAAAATTGTCACACAATACATAACAGGTTGCTGACCCCTGCATTAAATGAATGGCAGACTGGTACAGAAAAAGAGAGAATCAGGAGGGCTTTCAAGGGAAGGTAGACAGTTAGTTGTAGTAGCTGCTCATATGATACTGAAGAGGCAATAGGGTTATTGTAGATTGTAGGCTGTCCTGAAGAAGTTGGTTTGCAGATTGCTCTTAAAGAGGACCTTTCACCACCTCCACCAATTCTAGTTCTTAGCATCTGTTTATAGGTGCTGCTCCACTGATTCCAGCACAGTTAGAATTTTTCTCTAGCCCCCCACTGCTTCCAAGCAATCACTGCTGTTAGTTTTAGTGTCTGATGTGCTATTTAAGCTCTTTAATGTCAGAAGTGCAGTGTCAGGCAGGCGTGTGTGATTCAGAGCTGCATTCAGAGGCAGCCAGTGTCAGAGCTCAGAATCACACCCCTTACATGCTCCAGCCTGACAACACCCTCCTGACAGTACAGAGACAAAGTAGCATATGAGGCGCCAAAACTAACAGCACTGATTGATTGGGAATGGTGGGGCCAGTGAAAAAATTCCAACTGTGGCAGAATCAGTGGAGCAGTGACTTTAGATTGTCATATGTTCATGACAAAATCATTAGATCCTACCAGCAGCAAACTAGTTTATAGAAAATGTGAATAGCTACCTTTAGTTTTTCCACCTAAACAGGAGTATAATTCTGTGCTGATTACAAGCTCCATACTTCCTGTATAGCCAAAAATCAGCAGATTCAGCGACATTAATCTAATGTAAATGGCCAGATGTAGTTTCCATGCCCAGGGCAGGGTTGTGTGCTAGACACTGTACAGAGGTGGCTGTCCCTACAGAGTTACTCATTAAGTCTCCGACAATGAGTGGTGCTCTGTATAAAAAAAAAAAGTTAATGAAGAATGACTAAAACTTGACATTTAATAGATATACCTTAAAATAGCTGGATCGATACCAGCAGCAACCATTCTTAAAATGTTTAGTCAATGTAAAGGGACTAAAAAAGTATATATATATTTGAAGGAATCACAGTTAAGGGGAGAACTTTTAATATGTGTGTATTCGGGAAGCAACTTGGGTGGACTCTGTGTCCAATGTATACAGCAGTATTATTGGCTAAAACTTCTGAGCAAGTGAATATTCAGCAACTCACTCGCAACCAGGCTCATATGGATTAACCTTAAAGATACAAGGGGCAGTCACAGCCAAGTGAACTCAGACAGATACCTGCCGTGTGTTAGCTGTGCTTTATGTGAGCTTGTGCTCAAGGGTTTCTGCAGACTTTAGCATCTTGGAAAAATAGTATTCCGCTGCTTAGCTGATGGACTTGAGATAGGGGTCTGGAAAATACTGAGCTGTAATGTCACACAGAGAACCAGATCACTGAATCCAAGCAGAATAATGAAGGATTGCAGGGAGAAATAAGTGGATGACCCAAATACACACATATCATGAGGTCTCCCCTTAACTGCAATTCCTTCTCATATATATAGTGCCTTGCAAAAGTATTCAGCCCCTTTGAACTTTTCAACCTTTTGCCATATTTCAGGCTTCAAACATAAAGATATGAAATTTTAATTTTTTGGTGAAGAATCAACAAGTGGGACACAGTTGTGAAGTGGAACGAAATTTATTGGTTATTTTAAACTTTTGTAAAAAATATAAAACTGAAAAGTGGGGCGTGCAATATTATTATTGCTGATGTCTAGGACACAAATGTGCAATAGGACATAATAGGGTGAAAGAAAAGGGACATGGGAACTCATGATTCTCACCAGGGGCTATAAAGGGTATAGACTGCTATAGAGGTAGTAGGCTCTACCAGGCCCTGGGGGCTAAAGGGGCCCAAAGGCTTCTTTACAACACAATAAGACACCAGTGTAGCACATACTAAGTAGGAGCCTTGTTACATATTTTGCATGAGGTCCAGGAGCCTCTAGTAAAGCTTCACCCACATCATGTCTCCTGTGATCATACAGTAGTTAAGGCTTAAGGCAAGAAGCGCTGTAACAAATGTTACTAAATAGTTACAAGCTTCATGGGAAAGTATGTGGCTAAATGTTCTAGAGCAGTTTACCTTGTGATTTGCATGCAAATTTCTTCAAAGCACCCTAAATCATTGCATGGCCATCAAAAGCATAGCATGTGCACAGTGCATCTTCCTGTTCTTTCCTCCCCCAGAGAACACAAGTTGAGGAGCAAACTTCTAGATAAGTTAGGTTGCTATGGAAAGCAAGAAAAGTTTAGGAACCTCTAAAAATAAAACACTTTTACTAAGAGTGGACAAAACATCCCATGAGAAAACCTATCCATTCATCTTAATATATTAATTTAAACAATGGTTGTGCCAGAATCCTCAAGCCATAGAAATAAAATTCTATGTGGCAAAGCTTGTTGTGTTATTGCTGCAAATGATCTGTGGTTAGATTGGGCATGAGCATCTGTTGTCATCTTCACCGTTTTTTCACTAATCTTCCAAGTCTAATATTCACATGGCCTCATGGTATACAGTAGATGTGCATACCACCACCCCCTGGCCCCTGCCTTCCCTATTAGTCAGTTATACAATTGGACTTTGTTCTTCCCAGGATCTTGTATACACCTGGGATATAGACAAGGGCTAGACAAAAAACTCATAAGCACAAATTTTCCTCTTCCTTATGTAATAACCTTGAAGCAGTGGAGTAAATACCGCGGTAGCGGCTGCCACAGGGCTCAAGTCATTAGGGAGCCCAAAGGGCCCCTGATGATTATTTATTTATTTTTTTAATAGGCTGTTACCTGCTGGTAACACCAGCAGGTAACAGGCCCTATTTACTTACCGATCCCCGCTCCTGCTCACAGCCGCCTTCGGTTCCCATTCTGCGGAAGCGGAGGTGGCTGTGAGCAGGAGTGGAGATCGGTAAGTAAGGCCGCGGGCCTGCGAACCCCACAAACACTGCTATCATTTTCAGACCCAAGAATATAATGATCGGAGGCCCAGGGGAGGTGAGGGAACAGTAAAAACAATGTTACTTACGTCTCTTGTGCTACGGCAGTCGTCGGGCCTTCTTGGTGATGTCACGTGGGCCAGGCCGACATCATTATGCGTTGCGACGCCAGACTGTCTCATGTGACGTCTGGTCTAACATTGAAGAAGGCCGAAAGTAGCGGGGAATGCGCTGGAGCCAGGGAAAGGTAAGTAACACAGTTTTTTATGTTTGTATCCTCCCCTGGGTCTCCGATCATTATACTTTCTGGTCTGAAAAGACCCCAAAGTATAATAATTGTTTATGGGTGGTCCACTATGGGGCATAATAGTGTGTGCAGGAATGTGGTTTGTGCAGGGGGGGGCGGTTGCCAGGTGGGGAGGCCCCATGTCAAATGTTTGCCTTGGGGCCCAGCCATTCCTAGTTACACCACTGCCTTGAAGCAATGATTTTCCACATTCCTCCTCCCAACTAAGGCCCCTTTCACATCACGTTATAGAGGTCCGACTGACTGATACGTTTTTATAGCTGTTTACCTTTTAAAAACATGTCAGTCAGCGGACCCATTGCCTCCAATAAAAAAAAAAAAAAAAATTCGTTATGGTGTCTGTATGCCCCTGTCCGTTATTTTAAATGGACAAAAAAGCGTGTACTACCACGCTTTTCTGTCCTTTAACAACAACAGATCCATGATGGTTCATTTTCAATTTACTATAGTTCCTTATGTATACAGATGCAAAGTGATTTGCAGCAGCTTACAGCATTCCATTATGGTTTCAGTTCATCCCCTGAAGAGAGAACCCACCCCCATTAGCCACAACCCCGCCCCTCTTTATTTCGCTGAAACAGCACAGCAGGGTCTTGGAAGAAGGAGAAGCCAACTCTCCATAAGGTAAACCCCAACCCAGTCCTAGCTGAAATGGCCGCCCCTCCCTTCCCTGGTCCCAGCGTGAATGATCCTGCCATTGTGACCCCCTTAGAAAAATGGCTGCGGGCGGCACTCGTGGCAGGGGAGGAGAAGATAGGACTTGGGTGGCGCTGGACACATTCAGGAGCCGAGAGGTGAGAGGTGGGGGAGGGGTGGCAACCATTTCTCTAATCTGGGTCACAAATAGCAGTATCATTCATACTGGGACCAGGGGGTGGGGGGAAGGGGTAGCACACGTGGGGAGGGGCAAACAATCCCTTATGACTGCCTTCCCCCTCCCCCCCAGGTGCTACCTACCCCTGATGGTATGAAATATGATTCTGAGGGACTTAGAAAGGAGGGCAGGGCTCCTCCTCCTAGTGACATCAGCAGACATCAGAGCAGTGAAAATGCTAATGAAGATTTGTGTACACCTGCAAAGGAGCTGAATGAGGCCTGGTATGTAGACACACCCACATCTGCGGGGGCCTTTTCCCCCCAGCTTGTGACCCTGTCTACCCCAGACATCACTACAGCTTGGTGTGAATCAACGATTGCTAATGAATGTACTGTCAATGTAATTGCTAATGCTTGTTATGAAAATGTACAGGGTAGCTCCTCTGAGTCACTGGAGGCAATTTCAACCACTTCTCCCAGTGCCTCAGATCAGCGCCCAACTGTTGACTATGTGCCAGGTGGTCAGGCAGGTCACGGGGATCTCAAGGCTGATCCAGGTGAGGGGCGTACTGCTGGTATTGCGCTGGTAACCCGCAACCAGAGTGCTAAAAGGGTGGAAGGCACTCCGACCCTTGAACCATTCCCTATATCACCTGAAGTCGGTACTGAGACCGCCATGACTAGCCTCACCCCATTGAAGCTGGAGGAGTCCGGCGGGTATGAGACATGCACATCTCTTCTGTCTGCTTCTATTCCAGGAATACCCGTGGCCAAGTGTATATGGCCTGGGGTGCTGGGGGTGGGATCCAAGAAAGGGGTATGTCAAGTGTATTACCTGTCAATGTATTGTGGGGGGATGGTTTGGGGGAATATGATCTCTGTCATTTTCCCAAGGTATCACCATCACCCACCCAAGTACATGAGGCAAGGGGCATAGGCCCAAGGGGACAGTGTGTCTGGGAGAGAGGACAGGTTCCAGTTAGACCTATACCAGAACTAGAGGTGTCCCCATGTGAGGAGGCTGGGGGGAAGGTGAGGAACCCCCAAGAACTAAGGGGCGTAGGCCCAGGGGGACAGTGTATAACCTACATGAGATATTTCTTTGAATAAGTTTCTATTGTGGCACATAGGGAACCCTCTCTACAACAAATATTGAACCTATATAGAATCCCTACCACTGAAAAATTACACCATCACACTTCAAATATCCAAAATATTAAATATTTATTAAAACAAGGAAAAATTCAAAATTTAAAAACATTAAAAACATCACAAGAAGTGGAGGTCATGGCACTATCCGGGCACATAGTAATAATAAATGTCAGAAAAGATGACATGCCAAATCACAAAGCAATGTAACTATCAATATATCAACATGTACATATAATCAATGTCAGCAATATAGTATGCCCTGATATGAGTTTGTGTGTTACCATATGTATCATATGTATATCATATATAAAAAAATTTTTTAATAATTCATATATATGCATTAATTTTATATTGCATGATATTATATGTTAAAAATATAGATAGTAATTCATATATTCACATTAATGTTATATTTACACCCACGTAGTTGTATCTTAACAGGCAAAGTTGTATACACCTATATTGCTGCATCCATTAGTCATCCCAGTAATAATAAGTAAAAACAGAATTGTATACACATATGTTATTGCATCCATTAGTCATCCCAATAATAGTAAATAAATAAATATATACTCAGGTAATCAGCATGACCTCCACCTCGAGCCCCAACGCCTGTTTCGCCCACGCTTCGTCAGGGGGCTACAAGGTGGAGGTCGTCAGCCCCGTTTTTAGGTCCTGTACATACCCGATCAGTGGCGCCACTGAATCACCTGCACACATCCCCGCGTCCGAAATCTCGCGAGGTGCATGCAAGCATGATGACATCATAGCTAAGAAATCTCATCTCGCGGGATTATTGTCGTCCTAAAGTTCACGCATGCGCATCGCATGATATCGGCTGTAAAGTTAGACACATACAAAAATATGCGTGTGCGCACTTTGCTGAGCTTCCTAATATTCCTCCGACTCAGCTATATCTTCCTCTACTTGCATCAATCACAAGCTATTCTAGCAGACCGCGTATAATCTAGTTTTTCATGACTCAAGAGAAATAAATACCCCAATTATAAATAAAATAAATAACAATTTGAATTTATTAAAAAAGTGCATGTCTATATATGTACTGTATATATATATATATATATATATATATATATATATATATATATATGTGGTATGTATAAATTCCTCACATCTTGCAGTTTTTTGAAAAGTAAATTTTGTTTGCAGAAAAGGACTGCTTGAGTCTGCACTTTAGTGGCAAATTTGAATTTTTCTGCTATTTTTGCTTGCAATCTCTGTTTGCTGCAAAGTTGCATGAAGGTGGTTGTGTATATGAAATATTAAGCTGTTTTTTTATATACTGTATGCTGTGCAATGTCAAAAAAGTTAGATTTTGGTATCACAGTCACAGTTTGCTAGGTGCAGTATAGATTTTTAACATATTAGTGAATAACTGCAAAATCCTGCTTGTCTTCTGTATCAGTGTTTTTGAGAGTACAAACTCTTGTAGTTGATGTTTGCAGTATATATAAATTATCTACACCTTGATCTTTTAATTTAAATGTATTTTGTGTGTGAATGTAAGATTGAATAGGAGTTTTAAGTGCAATTATATGTTTTAGTGCATTTTTTCAAAAAATTATTTGTGTTTGTCACAAAGTTACATGAAGGTGGATGTGGCTATTGATAACCCATTGAGACACATAATCTTCAGGTTGTCTACTTTCAAAAAATATATAGGGTTTAGGGGTTCACTTGCTTTCTGCAGTGTGTAATCCCTATATTTTATAGGATGATACTTTTTTAACATTTCTAGCTTCAAAGCAGATTTTTGTTCCTTCCAGTTCTAGTGATTTTCTGAAGACATGTGCATGCAGGTGTAGGCCTTAGTGATATGAATCAACTCTGCACATGTTGAACTCTTATTTTTAGGAGGTTTGGTGCATATAACTTTGTTTCCCTGTCGTCCCACAGCAGCACAATATCGGGGTATTTCTGCCCCTGTGTGCTGGTAGGACAGAATGGAATTTTTTAACAACAAATAGTTAACTCTAACCCCTCCCCCTCCTCAATATAATGAAGGAAGTACCAAACCCCCCAGCGTGTTTTTTTCTGTCCTGTGAGGTTATTCAGATTTCTGAATTTCCCCTCCTCTCTCCTGTTTGAGTTTGTTTTGTCTATCCTTCTGTGTGAGGACTCTTTTCTGCCTTTGATTCCTGTTGGAACAAAATGCAAAGGTTAAAACTCCTTGTCTGTCTTTCCTGCCTCTGCTGCTTAGTCTACTTAGGTCTGCAGCCTTTAATTGTCCATACTGAACCCTTTGTGGCCTTGTAAGCCTTGCATTCCTTGTTTTATTGTGGTGCAGAGTGTTTCTTTCTACTTCTCTCCAGCGATCCTGTGTGGGGGTGCTGGAGTCCAGGGTACGCTGGCTTGCGTACGTGATGACATATTTGAACCTCCTTCAGGTGAGCTACTAGGTAGTTTTTTATCTTAACTTCTGCCATTTTTTTTATAAAATCTGTGCGGGGCAGCTTTTTTTCTTCCAAAAAAAAAAAAAGTGAAGAGAAATAAAGGACTTTTTTTTTCTGTGTAACCTGTCACAAGTATTGGGAGAGTCTTTGCTCTCCATTTCTTCTATATAAGTCTGCTGCTTCCTTTCTTCTGCCTCTTTGTTGTTTGGCACAAAGTGTGCATGCTGAGCATTCTAGTTCAACAGACTTGTACTGTTGAGGTTTTTTGTGGCTTTCTTGCTATTTACTCTTACACTTGCGGTAAGATGTCTTCCTCTGCGTCTGGTGGTGATGAATTCTCCAGGTGAGTCTGCGTCTAGGTGCAAACATCTAAACTGTAACTCCTGTGAAATTTCCTTGGCTGACGGTTACAAATTCAATACATGCCACCAGTGCTGCTTGGGTAGCCCAGTGGCTCAGTGGTTGACACTGCAGCCTCACAGAGCTGGAGTCCTTTGTTTGAATCCTGCCAGGGGCGACATATACAGGGAGTTTGTGGTTCTCCCTATGTTTGCGTGGGTGTACTCCAGTTTCCTCCCACACTCCAAAGGAGTGCTGGTGGGGGGTATGGATTGTGAACCCTATATGGGACAGTGATTGTCTATGTCTGTGGAGCACTGTGGAATATGATGGCGCCTCTGTCATACGATCTGATGAGGTATTCAGGATCATAGAAGAAGCTAATTCTTCATCTGAGGATTCAGATACGGATATAGAAAAACCGCTTTTTCCTCAGGAGAAAATTGAGAAATTACTGAAGTCCATCAGGTGAAGGGACCATGATGTTGATCTTGGGAAAACCTCTAGTTCCACCTCTAGGGGGCCTAGGGCCTTCAATGTGGACAACATGCTTAAAAGAGCTATGTCCACCGAGTGAAAACACCCAGAGAAGACCTGCGTGTTATCCAAGAGGTTCAAGACACTCTTCCCAATAGCTGAGGACCAGTTGGGACTTGGGTCCACCACCTAAGCTTGTCATGGCAGTCACCAAATTGTCCAGGTGAACACTTGTACACTCTGAGGATGGGTTTAGCCTTCAGGACCCCATGGACCACCGGGCAGAGTGCTCCCTAAGGAAAGCGTTTATGGCTTTCTCTGCACAGTGTTTGATTGGCGCTACTAGTGAGGTAGCTAAGAAGCTGTGCTCCGGCCTCTCTTCATTAAAAAGAGATATTGATTTGGGGGTCTCCAGGGACGAATTGTTGTCCTCTTTGAAGGGTATAGCTCTTGAGGCAGATTACATCAATGAAACCTCTTCTCCAGGTGAAGTTAGCTGCCAAGTCTAGGGCCTTGACTTCGGCTGCCCATCGCCCCCTATGGTTAAAACCTTGGAGGGTGGATTATGCCTCAAAATTTAATATTTGCGGACAAAACACGATACAAGGACTAGTGGGAAAGGAAGGAAAGTCCTTCCACAGTCCTTCCATGGACAGGGCAGACAGCGTCGTAGAGGACAGTCTCCTCATAGACCGCCACCTGCAAGAGGTCACGTGTGGACGTTCTAGGTCCCTGAGTAGGAACTCCATGTTGCATAGTTGTGTCACAGAAGAAGCTTGAGAGTAGATTATATGGGATAATCAGCATTTACTTCTTAGAACATGAGGTAAACAGCATCAAAACGTTAACACAGCAAAACTTGAAAGTAAAAAGGACCTTTTACAATAGAGAGATAAAAGCAAGGTACAGCAAGTCTCACATAGCATACCATTACACTCTATTCAGCATATAACACTAATAACATCGCCATCTACTGTCAGAGAGATGTAAACTTCTGCACACAAATAAGTCTATCTGTTGCATATGTATGTATATAGTATATACCAACACCCTTTCTCAACAGTAAGAACTTATTCAGTTAAATATAATCTCTTCATCAGTCTCTGGTGTCTTTCAGCACTCAACGCCTTTGTGAAAATATCTGCTGTCATATCTTCAGTTGGGCAGTATTCTAAATTCAGAATTCCTTGTTCCTGATGATCCCGTAAGAAATGAAACTTCACATCAATGTGTTTAGTTCTGGGATTAACTCTTTCCATCTGAGCAAGAACAATACATCCTTGATTGTCTTCATGTAACGTTGTTGGTCCTAACTGTTGTTGTCCTAAGTCTCTTAGTAGTTGTCTTAACCAAAGAACTTCTTGACTCGCATGAGCGGCGGCTACATATTCTGCTTCTGTAGACGATAGTGTTACTATAGATTGTTTTTTACTAGTCCAACTAATTGGTCCGCCCGAGAGTAAGAAAAGATAGCCACTGGTAGATTTTCTATCAATTGGATCTCCAGCCCAGTCTGCATCAACATATCCAGTTAAAACGCATTCATCACTTGCAGGTAGTTTCAGTTTAACGTTGCTAGTTCCTTTCAGATAACGTATTACTCTCTTTACAGCTTTCCAATCCATTTCATTGGGGTTTGACACTTTTCTGCTCAAAATTCCTACTGCTGCTGCAATGTCTGGCCTTGTAACAGTCGCTAAATATAGTAATTTTCCCATTGCTTTTCTGTATAGCTCATTATCTGGTAACATATTTTGTTCACTTTTAATTTCCTTCAGATAATTAGTTTCCATTGGAGACTTTACTGGTTTCGCATCTTTCAGTCCAAATGTTTCTATTATATCTTTGATCATGTGATTTTGGTTAAGTTGGAAACTCCCATCTTCTTCTCTTTCTATCTGTATCCCTAGGTAATGCTTCACATTTCCCAGATCTTTGATCTCAAAGTGTTGATCCAAAATTTTCCGTATTTCAGCTTCATCCCTTTCTCTTTCAAAACAAACTAAAATATCATCAACATATATCAGTACATAGATCCATCTGTCATCTAGTTTCTTTGTGTATAGACAGGGATCCGCTTTGCTTCTTAGAAAATGTTCATTTATGAGCACTTCAGTGATTTTATCATTCCACTCTTTAGCGGCTTGTTTTAAACCGTATATACTTTTCTGTAGCTTACAAACCATGTTTGGTTTCTCTTTATCTTTGAATCCTGGAGGTTGTTCCATGTAAATTTCTTCTGTTAAATCTCCATTCAGAAATGCTGTCTTTACATCCAGATGTTTCAATTCCATTCCTTTAGTAGCTGCAACCGCAAGCAAAGTTCTGATTGTAGTATGCTTGAGAACCGGAGCAAATGTTTCATCATAGTCTTCTCCGTATTTTTGAGAATAACCTTTAGCTACGAGTCTTGCTCGGTATTGTTCAGCGGTGCCATCTGTTTGGTATTTAACTTTAAAAACCCATTTACATCCTATAGCTTTTCTCCCTTTTGGTAATTCTGTCAGTGTCCATGTCTTTGAATCATGCATGGATTTCATTTCTGTTTCTGTAGCCTTTATCCACTTATTGGCCTCTTCTTCTGAAAGTTGAGATATATCCTCCCAAGATGTAGGTTCATATACTTTATTTGTACTTGCCTTGTATGAAAGACGTACAGGTGGTTTTCCTTTGTTTTCTCTCATTGAACGTCTTGGTTCTGTGTCTGTCTGTAGTTCTATCTCTTCACTTTCAGTATTTTGAACTTTATCAATTTCAACTTCTTTTTCATCAGATGTTCCTGCACTTATATCACTGTTGTCTCTCTCATTTCTCATTTCCAGTGATGTCATAATGTTATCATTTAGATCTTCAATGAATGTTACACTGTTACTCACCGTAACTCTGTCTTTCTTAGGATCTAGGATTCTGTATCCTTTGCAGTTGTCACTATATCCAACAAATATTCCTTCTATGGCTCTGTTTTGAAGTTTGGAGCGTTTCTCTTCTGGAACAAAAACAAAAGCTTTGCAATCAAAAACTCTTAAATGATTCACACTTGGTTTCTTACCATGCCACAGTTCATATGGGGTTTTTTCCAGTTTTCTTGAAAAAAGTCTATTTTGCAGATAAGTAGCTGTCATTGCTGCTTCACCCCAGTATTTCTCTGGTAGTTTGGAATCTGTTAGCATGCATCTTATCATTTCAGTCAGAGTTCTGTTTTTCCTTTCTGCTACGCCATTTTGTTCAGGTGTGTATGGAACAGTTTTGTGATGCTCTATTCCATTCTGTCTTAAATAGTTCTCTATTTGGTGTCCTGTGAATTCACCTCCATTATCACTTCTAATGATGATTGGCTTCCTCTGAAACTTATTATACGACTTTGACACGTATTCTTCTAATTTACTGAAAACTTCACTTTTGTTCTTTATTAAGTACGTGACTGTGTATCTTGAGTAGTCATCTATAAAAGTCACCATATATCTATTACCTCCTGATGTGGTTACTTTCATGGGTCCACATACATCAGTATGCACCAAGTCAAGTGGTTTTGTGCCTTTTGTTTCACTCTCTTTAGGTATACACACTCTTGTAGCTTTAGATTTTATACAACATTCACATCTTACAATAATTGAGCAATCAGATATCAACAGATCTTTTGTCAAATTTTTGTTCTGTAATGCCATGATACTCTCAGGATGTCTGTGTTCTAAGCGTCTATGCCACATGTGAATACAATTCTTGTGATCATGTGTACATAACTTCATCTGTTCCTTTAATGTGTCTAGATGATATAATTGTTCACCTGCTTTTACATTTATTATTATCTTGTCTCCTGCTAGGATTGTACATTCATCATCTTTGAATTTTACAGTAAGTCCTTTAGCTGTTAGACGTTTTACAGATAATAGTCCTCCATCTAGTCCTGGAACATATAACACATCCTTTACTAGTATCTTTGAATTATGCCCAAATTTATCAGAATAGATTAGCATTCCTTGTCCAGTACCTTCCGCGGTTATTTTGCTCCCATCTGCAAGGTAAATAGCTTCCTTCTTATTTAGATCAAGTTCAGTAAAGAAGCTCTTATTACTTGTCATGTGACTTGTTGCTCCTGAGTCAATATACCAACTCATTGATAACCTTTTATCGGTTACTTTAAATGTACCATTCCAGTGATCTGCATGTGGGTTAGATATTGTGCTTTTCACCTTCTGTTTACTTTCTTTATGGTATAACTTCTGTTCTGCTTTCCATATAGTACAGTCTTTCTTTAAATGTCCCTTTTTCTTGCATCTGAAACATTCTCTTGTTTCTGTTTTATAGGTCCTCTTATCTGTAATTTTAAGAGCATTTACACTGTCCTTTTCTGTGGAATCATTTGTTTGTTCTTTCCTTCTCTGGTATTCATCTATGAGTCGTGTTTTTACAAACTCTAGTGTAATGTCTGCTTCAGGTCTTGTTTCTAGTGCATTTATCAAAGCAGTGTATGAATCCGGCAAGCTACACAATACTATTGCTGCTACATGACTTTCTTTAATATCTTCACCAACTGATCTCAGCTGTGTTATCACTTCCATCATGGAGTTTATGTGCTCCTGCATGTCTTCCTGTGCACTTAATCTCATCTTGTAAAGTTTCCTTAGCAGAAACAATTTGTGATTTAAGCTGGATCTTTCATGTAACTTTCTCAATGCTTCCCACATTCCCTTTGCTGTATTCTCATTCCTTATGTGGATTAACTGATCATCTTCCACTAATAAGCTAATAGTAGCTCTTGCTTGTCTGTTTTTCTTATCCCATGTCTCATTATTATCATTGGGTCTATCTGTAGTGATTACATCCCATAAATCATCTTTAGACAATAACATCTCCACTTTGAACTTCCATAACTGATAGTTCTCATTGTTCAGCTTAGCTACTGTAAGTCTGAGTTCTGAATTGCTGGTCATTTTAACTTGTCTTACTTGTTTGGAGAGAATTGTTCTGAAGATTCCTTTTGCATTCACTGGGTCTTTTTGTCTTCTATGCCTGGGCCCATAACCTGTTGCATAGTTGTGTCACAGAAGAAGCTTGAGAGTAGATTATATGGGATAATCAGCATTTACTTCTTAGAACATGAGGTAAACAGCATCAAAACGTTAACACAGCAAAACTTGAAAGTAAAAAGGACCTTTTACAATAGAGAGATAAAAGCAAGGTACAGCAAGTCTCACATAGCATACCATTACACTCTATTCAGCATATAACACTAATAACATCGCCATCTACTGTCAGAGAGATGTAAACTTCTGCACACAAATAAGTCTATCTGTTGCATATGTATGTATATAGTATATACCAACACTCCAACCGTATTTTTTTCCGTGATACAGGAAAATCAGAAAGCCAAATTTCTGACTCTTACCTTCTCCCTCCTCCAAGACATGAAGTTCCTGTTGGGGTAACAGATCATGGGTCTTGCAGATAATCAGGTCCGGTTCCGGCATAGTTTTTTCTGTGCCTCTCCAGGACAGAATTATACAGACCTCTCGCCTCCCTGCTGTCCATCACAACGTCAAGGGGCTGAAATTTATTCTTCAGTGTTCTAGTTCCAAAACCTTCATGAGACTGGTTGATGATAATAGACCTACGATACCTCAGCAGAGCTTTGTCGGAAAAAATTTCTGTATGGAAACGTCTGTGATATCCATTCTCCAGCAAGGAGATTTCATGGCCACTCTGAACCTAAAGGACGTGCACCTCCATGTCCCTATTCTACCTGCTCACAGGAAATACTTAAGAATTGCAGTGGTTGTAGAGGGTCGGTTGAGACACCTCCAATTCACTGCACTTCCAGTCAAGATAACGTCAGCACCCTACGTATTCATCAAAGTGGTATCCATGGTAGTTGAGTCACTGAGAATCCAGAGGTTCACGTGTGTTCCTTATCTGGAAGACTGGCTGCTAAAAGTCTCTCAAGAGAAGGCCTACTATAGCATCTATTCATCACGATGAATTTCCTCCAACAATTGGGGTGGATTATAAATTGGGGAAAGTCCCAAATATTACTAGCAACCCAGAGAATATCTCTAGGGTTCATACTTGATTCAGGCCTAATGAAAATATCTCTTCCTCCCTCCAGAAGGGAAAGAATTGTCAAGGTCACAAAATTCCTGCTGGTTTCTCGGCCAATCACCATCAGGACAGGCATAAAGTTTTGGGATTGATGTCATCAGCTGCAGAAGCAGTCCCTTGGGAAGTCCTGTTAGCTGGGAATCGCAAAACCAGCGGTCTAGACAGTTTTTTCCTGTCTCAGGAAGCCTGCTCGTCCCTCAAGTGGTGGATTCGGCTAAAAAATGGAAAGTCCACGGTCCAGCCTTGCTGGACCCTGTTGACTACAGATGCATCACTCACAGGTTGGGGAGCCCACCTGAACGACTTTCTGGCCCAAGGGCATTGGAATTCCCTCGAGAAGATGATGTCATCCAATTGGAGAGAACTCCGAGCAGTACGACTGGCACTGCTTCACTTTGCCAACCAGTTGAAGGACAAGGCAGTCCGTGTAAGATCAGACAATATGACGACTGGCCTTTATTTAAACAAGCAGGGAGGAACTCGGTCACAACCTCTTCTAGGCGAAGTGGGGTAGATCTTGAGTTGGGCAGAGAAGAACTTAACCATTTTTCTGCCGTACATATCTGAGTGTCACTCAATGTAGTGGCGGATCAACTGTCGTGGCATCACTGTTCCAGGGGAATGGTCTCTCCATCCAGAAGTCTTTCAAGCAATCACCCTAAAATGGGGTCATCCAGAGATAGACCTGATGGCAAGCAGACTCAATGTCAAGGTAGAGAAGTTCTGCTCTCTATACAAGGAGGACAATCCCGTGGCTGTGGATGCCCTGTCCATCCCTTGGAGGTTCAGGCTGGCATACATATTCCCTCCAATCTCCATGATACCAAGGGGTATTGATGAGAATCAGACAGGACCAAGTCTCTGTAATCGCCATCATTCCATTCTGGCCAAAGAGAGCTTGGTTTTCCCATCTCATTCAAATGAGTCACGGGATATATTGGAGGCTTCCCCCAATTCAGAACCTGGTGTTGCGGTGACCAGATGGAAGGTAACACTGCAGTTGGGATTGCGGGGTGCAAACAGCGCAGACTTGTCACGGTCTCTGGGCACGAGGGCGCAGCGCTGGTGCTGTCCCACGTTACCACCACTGGTACCGGTGATGAGGGGGCTGCACAAATGTTGGTGGTGATTGTTCCCCCGGGGCGCTTCCCCTATACTGTGCCGACTGGTGGTGTTTGGGGCGCCCTGATGTTGTCAGTGCAGAGTCAGACACAGAAACGGTTGTAAAGTTGAACTTTTACTTCCATGGGTGTGGAGGCACAAATGCTTAAACAGTTTCTTCAATACACAATGACGGGGTACGCCTGGTGACACAGCAAAGTCCTGGGGTGCAGGGTAGACTTGATGAAAGGTGTTCCTAGCCCCTTATACTTCAGTGTTACAGCCCTGAGGTGCGTCTGGGCTCCTATTTGGCTCATAGGAGGATGCCCACCATGATACTAGTACATAATATTCCCCACTCACGTTATGTGGTCCTGATAGCTCAGAGTTTCGGGGTGCAATAGTCAGGGTGGCGGGATATTCCACAGGTCTGGCCTTGTCCCCTGGATCCTGTGATACTTGCTATGGAGCACGTGTTCCAGAATGTTCTCTCCACAGTCTCATGCTGACAAGATAATGATGCTTGACTTCCTTCAGGGCGATGGCTAGGCAGACAGGGGACAGGATCTTCTGAATAGCTGGAGTATGTCAGCTCTCCAACCTTCCTGGGCCTGTCTAGGACTTGAGATTCCTGCACTAAACTCACTGCTTTCTTCACAGGACATCACACTTATCTCCTCACCTCCTCCTCCTAACACTCCACACTTCTAACTCCTCACACGCAGGACCTTCCTGCAGGGGTGTTACCATGGGGACCCAGTGATCCGCTGACTCCTCCCCTTTTCCCAGGCGATGTCCTCCCATTGGACATTTGGTTACTATTCAATCCTATGGGAGGTGTAATGCATGTGTGAGGCTCACTAGGTGGCGCGGTGTTGTGTGAGACTCAGGACCCCCTGCTATGTCACACAGGCTATGAAGCAACAGGAAATAATACAATGCACAGAGATCACCCTCAGCCCAGCCATAGCCAGCTCTGGGATGCCACAGTGTCTCAAGGGCCCAGACTCTGCCAGGATCTGAAATCCTTCAATCTGACAGCCTGAAGATTGACCAGTCCCTATTACGATCTAAGGGACTCTCAGGAGCCGTCTTAAGCACTCTCTCTCTCGCTAGAGCAGAGTCTACAAATAAAAATTATGCCTGGATCCAAATCATCTTCATCTCCTGGGCATCAGGTAGAGGAATTGAGAGCTTAGATCCTTCCACTCCAAAGATCCTGGAATTCCTTCAGGATAACTTGGACAAGGGCCTTAGCCCTTTCTCTTGAAAGCTTAGGTTGCTGCCCTGTCAGCCTGCTTAGATAAGCAGCTATCTGCAGACCCGCTGGTAAAAAGATATTTTAAGGGTGCATTCAGGCTTAGTCTGCCTGTTACCCACCCAATCCCTCAATGGGATTTATCTACTGTTTTAAAGGGGTTATGTGATTCCCCCCTTGGAGCCTCTAGAAGAGGTTGAGATTAAATTTCTCACACTAAAGACAGTGTTCCTTTTGGCCATAACCTCAGCTCAGAGAGTTGGTGAGTACAACTAAGATTTATGCCAGGGTTCCTCCCTAAGGTACCCTCATATTCTAACCTAAACCAGGTTATCTCATTACCAGTTTTCTATCCCAGTCCGTCATCTCCGGAGGAAGTTAGACTTCACTCCCTGGATGTGGCCAGATCCCTTGGAATTTATATTCAGAGATCTCGGCCTTTTAGACCGTCAGAGAATTTTTTTCTACCATTTGCTGGGAAAAATAATGGGCTCAAGGCCTCTAAAGCCTCCTTGGCACAATAAAGCTGTAAAATTGGTTTTCACTTCACAGATCCCCCCCCTGAGTTTGTTCAAGCTCATTCTACAAGAGCCATTTCTACCTTTTGGATGGAAAGAAGCTCTATTCCTTGGGAACAAATTTGTTTGTCAACTTCTTGGTGCTCTCTACATACCTTTGTTAATCATTACAGATTTAACATCCGGAGTACGGAGGCCACTTCTTTTGGCCATTCTGTGTTAAAATCAATTCTTCAAGAGGGCCCTCCCTAGGGTTTTTCTTGCTAGATCCCCAATATTGTGCTGCTGTGGGACGGCAGGGAAGTGTAGATTATGATGTTAATCTGTTTTCCCTTAGTCCCAAAAGCAGCACAAGGCTCCCTCCCTATGTGTTATGTATTTGTCTTTATAATTACATGCTGGGGGGTTGGTACTTCCTTCCTTATATTGAGGAGGGGGAGGGGTTACAGTTAACTATTTGTTGTTCGTTAAAAATTCCATTATGTCCTACCAGAACACAGGGGCAGAAATACCCCAATATTGTGCTGCTGTTGGGACTAAGGGAAAACAGATTAACATCATAATCTACACTTGGTTTCCACTTTTAGCAACTAATATACGTTATTTGCATTTGTTTTTTTTGTTTTTTTTAAACATTCACTTTAAATCAAAATTGCATGAAGGTGCCTGTTCGCATACAGTACCAAGTGGCATTCTGGTAATAATAGGTATGATAGGTAATGAGAATTGTTTTTTTTTTCTCCCCACTGGGTGGGAACACAGCCTGACCACAGCCATATATAGGCGTGTCGCTTGGTGGATGCACGAACCCGCGTGGTTCTCATTCACTTAAATGGGAGTGCCAAAGATAGCCGAAGTACAGTACTCAGCCATCTGCGGCGCTCCTATTATAGAGAATGGGGGCCATGCGGGCTCATCCATCCACCAAGCAGAAGATGTGTGAAGTTACTTTCATTGTTAATGCTGTGTTGTTGATCTGATACTGAAGTAATGCAGTAAGAAGAATTCTTAATAACCTTTTTATAACTTTGTGTAAACTCAATTTTTTTTTTTTTTTTTTTTGGGGGGGGGACGTCTTTCTATAGTCTGGGCCAGGCAGCAAGGAGGCTAGGTTCACCACTGAGGAAGGCATACAGTGACCCAGTGAAGTGGCATGTGGAGGCCATACAGTGACCCAATGGCAGCGGCATGAGGAGGACAGAGTGAACCAAGGGCAGCGGCATGAGGAGGGCATACAGTGACTCAGTGGCAGCGGCATAAGGAGGACATACAGTGATCCAGTGGCAGAGGCATGAGGAGGTCATACAGTGACCCGGTGGCAGCGGCATGAGGAGGCCATACAGTGACCCAGTGGCAGCGGCATGAGGAGGCAATACAGTGAACCAAGGGCAACAGCATGAGCAGTGGTGAACCTAGCCTCTTTGCTGCCTACTGGACTTCGGGTATCTTCGACACTCCCATTGAAGTTAATGAGAGCCATGCGGGTTCGTCCATCCACCAAGTGACCCGCTTATATTCAGCCTGGCTGCGGTCAGGCTGTATTCCAACCCAGTGGGGAAAAAAAACCCTCCAATTCTCAGGTCCAGTGGGGGGTCTCAGCTGACAGACCCCCATCAATCAGGTATTTATCCTCTATCATTTAGGTGAATACAGTGTAGTAACATTTTGTGACTTACAGGTGACGTCTCTGACTAATCCTTCACATTTTCCTTCTCTTCCCTTTGGACCGCCATGACCACTTCTTCCAGCTGTGACTTGTCTCTGTAAAGTTTACAACACAGACATCTTTGGCTCCTCACTTTTCCAGGCATCCGACCCACATTGTCCTCACCTGCACAAAGCCCCCATCCTTCTGCTGCCCCAATTATAAAATATATGATATAACCTCCCATAATGAATAACTCCCAAGTGTATCTTTATATTAATAATGTCCGTGTGTACCCTGTATAAATAGTGCCCCTTATTAATAATGCCCCAGGTGTTAACTAATTAAAAGGTTTTCCAGGTCATTAATAAACTAATCAGTGGGGCTCAAAAACCCAGGACCCCCACTGATCAGCTGTTTGAATGAACCGTGGTATCTGTGTAAGCGCCGTGACTGCTTCTCTGTTTACATAGTGTCATTCATCTCATAGCGGCCATGTCATGTAACTACAGCCTCGTCCTATACATGTCTATGTGACAAGACTGTAATTACATCACACGGTCACTATAAACAGACAGCGTATGATATAAACAGGCGCCATAGCCCCCCATACAACTGATCAAAGGGTGGCGGTCCACTGATCTCTTATTGATAATCTGTCCTAAAGATAGAACATCAATAAAAATGAGCTGGAAAGACCCTTTAATAAAGCCCAAGTGCCACCTTAAAGGGGTTGTTCAGGATAACCACTTTTTTAATATGAGGCTGGGGAAGGTGCTCCGGTGTCTTCCAACGCATTTCAGTCCTGCTGCTCAGGTGTTTTCTTCCCCACAGCACTGTGATGTCCCATGTCAGTGACCTCAGCGGTCATGTGCGGTGGGGACTTCCGCCAGAAAAAAACACCAGAGCAGCAGAACCAGACTGCGATGGGAGACATCGGAGCACATTGAACCAAATAGGTCCAAACCAAAAAGGCTATTATCATACTCTGGGGTCTCTTCAGACCCCGAAGTTTGATGATCGGAGGCCAAGGGGAGGTAAGCTCTAATGCGACTCTGTACTATCTTCAGCCCTCTTCAATGACCTCATGTGGGTAAGGCCGACGTTGCAACGCATAATGACGCCGGTGTAACCCACGTCTCTAACATCATCGAAGAGAGCTGAGAGCAGTGAGAGTCACCTGAGCTCGGGAGAAGTTAATAAGATGATTTTTTATGTTTGTCACCTCCCCTAGGCCTCCGATCATTATACTCGGGGGGCTTGAAAAGACCCCCGAGTATAATAATAGTTTGGGGATCGTGAACCCCAAAAATTTAGGGTTCTGCTCAACCCGAAATTTTTCTAATATTTGTAAGGACCACTATGGGACATTATACTGCGTGCAGGGGCCACTGTAGGACATTATACCTTGTGTAGGGGCAGCTATGGGACATTATCCCGTGTAGATGGGTCGCTATCGGACATTATACCTTGTGAAGGGGCCGCTATGGGACTTTATGCCGTGTGCAGGGACCACTATGAGACATTATACCTTGTGAGGGAGCCACTATGGGACATTATACTGTCTGAAGGAGCCACTGTGGGACATTATAGTGTGTTTAAATGGGGCGTTATACTGTGTGGAGGCCAGGAAAGCGGGCGCTATGGGGTCCCAAGTCAAAAGTATTCTATGGGGCTCAGTCTTTGTTAGTTATGTCCCTGTATATATTTATTATACCCTGTCTGTGTATATATTTATATATGTATCTGTGAGGGCCAACTCAGTTTCTGCATTGAGCACTTCCATTGATACAGATGAAAGCGTTCATTGCACTGTTAATAGATTCAGGCCCTGTTCACACAGTGGAATCTGGAGCTGATTTTGCAGCAGATTTTGCCCCCATATCAGCAGCAGATTATTCCCTCATTCTGCCTCCCATTGAAAACAATTAGTGCAGGACGTTGAAAAAATTTCCTGCTGGATCTTGCCGCGGATTCTGCAGCTGATTTGGAGGATGAGGCTTGAGACTCCCCACTGATTAGACCCATTTATTTGGGCCTAATCAGCGGTGGAAAGCCTCAAGGGCATGCTGTTGCTCTGCATCCACACCGAGAGTCGGGTGGGGGGGGCAGAAAATAAAGAGAAATCTAGGGCAGATATCTGCCTAACATTCCTCTTTACTTTCTGAACAGGTTCTATCTACTTGCATGGAATGGACTATATTACAGTCCACTCCAGTAGGTCTGCCTTAGCAAAAAAAACACCCAATTTTGGTGTTTTTTTTGCTGCAGTGCGCATGGGTTGCTCCAATAGGGGCCCACTGAGGCTCTGTCACCCAAAGGCCCACACAAACCTGGAGCTGGCCCTGGTGACAGCAGAGTGAGTAGGCCACAGAGTGGCAAGGTGATATAATGTGTAGGTAGCAACAGCCTTAGGAGGCCATACAGTGACCCAGTGGCAGATTGAGGAGGTGGCAGCAGCGTGAGGAGGCCATACAGTGACGCAGGGCTGTGGTGCCAATATTGGTACCCTGGCCACGCTTCACCTTCTGCTCACAGATTGAACATATGGCCATGTTCACCTTCCCTGGCAGCTTAACAAAAAAACTGCCACACCGCCGAATAGGTGATTTTACCCCCAACACTCCACACTAACTGACTTCTACTGCCACTGCCACTGCCTCTGTGAACTCCTGCACCACTGCTTTCCAGGCAGGTAGGCTGCTGTGAAGCGGGTGGTCTAACCAGGGCACGTTTAGCTCCCGACCTCCAACTGCTGCCATCCTGCTGACTCCACCGCTGCCTCATGCGCAAGCTGCAACCCTCTTCTCCTGATGACGATGAAGCCCCTTCATCACCCAGTTCCCAATAACGATCGGCTACATTTTCATCCACTACTGTCTGCAGGTCACTGATGTCCTCTTCAACACCAGCTCCCATGCCACTCTCCTCATCACTACTTACCCACCTACAGGAGGAAGCGGCGGATGTCTCCTCCACATCTTGGTTGAGCAGTAGCTGCTGACTGTCCTCTAGTACCTCCTCCTCATTGTATAGCGGATCTGAGCCCACAGCATAGAGTACTTCTCTAGCTGAGGGAACAGAAAAGGACAGAGGCAGGTTGAGGACAGGTGAGGGTACAGGGCCTGCTGCCGGGCCATGCCATCTAAGGGTTGTGTCTGATGAGCCCACTGATTCTTGGTTGGGGGTGTCTGATGTGACTTGGGATGAAGTGGGTGACCGAGTCAACCAGTCTACAACCGTTGGGTTGCTGGTCAAGACACAACCGCTACTTGACACTGGAAGCTAAGACCTCTGTAAGTGACCCCTGCTGCCATGCCCCCTTACTCTGTTGCCACCTATGCCTGTGCCAGAAACATTTAGGCCTGTGACCCGCCCCTTCGCATGGCCTCTCGCTTCTCTGTCTGACGTACTGTTTGATGAAAAAGAGTAATTGCAAAGGAAATAAATACAGGGAAAAAAGGCCTGTAATTTTCCACTTTGTAGAGAACGGGGAATATGCCCCTTATTTCTTTCCCCACTAATGAACACCTATAAAAAAAAAAAAGCGTGATAAAGGCAGAGATTAGTGGCTAAGTATTATTGATTTTTTGTCAATACTGTGTTGAGAAATGGCCTGTAACTTAATAATGGGAACAAAATGGCAAATATGTTTGTTATGTCTTTCCCCACTAATAAACACCTTTAAACAAGTGTTAATAACAGCTAACTGCACAGATCAGTGGCTATTATTGAATTTTGCCACTACCGTATAGAGAGAAATCACCTGTAATTTTATACTTTAAACAAAATGGCGAATATGTCCTTTATTTGTTTCCACACTAATAAATGTCTTGAAAAAGGCATAAGAACAGATGACTGTAGAGATAACTGGCACAGTAGTACTGACAAATGGCCTGCAATGTTATGCTTTGGAAGAACAGTGAATAAGCCCCTTATAATAAACGCCTTGAAAAAGGCATATATTACAGATAAGTGCAGATATTAGTGGATGATAATTCACTGTTTTTTGCTGTACTGCACGCTTGGCATTGTGGGTGATCCCGCGTTCCCAGAGTCCCTTGCCCCTTGTCCTAACATGTGCAGCGGCCATTTTATAAAAAAAAATGCAATTCGATGCATCGAAGCGCGAGGAAATCCGAAATTGAGGCGAATCGAAGATTTCCTGAAATTCGGATCGAATTTCACTTCTGCAGCTTCGATTCGCTCATCTTTAGTTCTGTTATCACAAGAAAGCTGAGATTCTCAGTTTTCATATAGCTGAAGTACCAGCTATAAAAGAATTAGAAATATCACTAGATTTCACTAGCACTCACACTATACAGTGCCTTGCAAAAGTATTCGGCCCCCTTGAACTTTTCAACCTTTTGCCACATTTCAGGCTTCAAACATAAGGATATAAAATTTTAATTTTTTGGTGAAGAATCAACAAGTGGGACACAATTGTGTAGTGGAACGAAATTTATTGGATATTTTAAACTTTTGTAAAAAATAAAAAACTGAAAAGTGGAGCGTGCCAAATTATTCGGCCCCCTTAAGTTAATACTTTGTAGCGCCACCTTTTGCTGCGATTACAGCTGCAAGTCACTTGGGGTATGTCTCTATCAGTTTTGTACATCGAGAGACTGAAATTCTTGCCCATTCTTCCTTGGAAAACAGCTGGAGCTCAGTGAGGTTGGATGGAGAGCGTTTGTGAACAGCAGTTTTCAGCTCTTTCCACAGATTCTCAATTGGATTCAGGTCTGGACTTTGACTTGGCTATTCTAACACCTGGATACATTTATTTGTGAACCATTCCATTGTAGATTTTGCTTTAGGTTTGGGATCATTGTCTTGTTGGAAGATAAATATCCGTCCCAGTCTCAGGTCTTTTGCAGATTCCAACAGGTTTTCTTCCAGAATGGTCCTGTATTTGGCTCCATCCATCTTCCCATCAATTTTAACCATCTTCCCTGTCCTTGCTGAAGAAAAGCAGGCCCAAACCATGATGCTGCCACCACCATGTTTGACAGTGGGGATGGTGTGTACAGGGTGATGAGATGGCTGTGTTGCTTTTACTCCAAACATATCGTTTTGCATTGTGGCCAAAAAGTTCGATTTTGGTTTCATCTGACCAGTGCACCTTCTTCCACATATTTGGTGTGTCTCCCAGGTGGCTTGTGGCAAACTTTAAACAAGACTTTTTATGGATATCTTTGAGAAATGGCTTTCTTCTTGCCACTTTCCATAATGGCTAGATTTGTGCAGTGTACGACTTATTGTTGTCCTATGGACAGACTCTCCCACCTCAGCTGTAGATCTCTGCAGTTCATCCAGAGTGATCATGGGCCTCTTGGCTGCATCTCTGATCAGTCTTCTCCTTGTTTGAGATGAAAGTTTAGAGGGACGGCCGGGTCTTGGTAGATTTGCAGCGGTCTGATACTCCTTCCATTTCAATATGATCGCTTGCACAGTGCTCCTTGGGATGTTTAAAGTTTGGGAAATCTTTTTGTATCCAAATCCAGCTTTAAACTTCTCCACAACAGTATCACGGACCAACCTGGTGTGTTCCTTGGTCTTCATGATGCTCTCTGTGCTTTAAACAGAACCCTGAGACTATCACAGAGCAGGTGCATTTATACGGAGACTTGATTACACACAGGTGGATTATATTTATCGTCACCAGTCATTTAGGACAACATTGGATCATTCAGAGATCCTCACTGAACTTCTGGAGTGAGTTTGCTGCACTGAAAGTAAAGGGGCCGAATAATATTGCACGCCCCACTTTTCAGTTTTTTATTTTTTATAAAAGTTTAAAATAACCAATAAATTTCATTCCACTTCACAATTGTGTCCCATTTGTTGTTGATTCTTCACCAAAAAAATTAAAATTTTATATCCTTATGTTTTGAAGCCTGAAATGTGGCAAAAGGTTGAAAAGTTTAAGGAGGTCGAATACTTTCGCAAGGCACTGTATATAGTGGGATCACAATCTCCCAAAATTTCTGTGTCGAGCAACACAAATAGAGGTACATTTGGAGCAACATAAGGAGTTGACAAAACGTGTGTTGGTGCGCGGTGTGCTGTGGTTTGTATATTTTCCTCTTATGTTGCTCTTTGTGATAATCTTATGGTCTAGGTTTGGGTTTTGCTTTTCCATGTATACCTCTATTTAATCTTTGGGGGCATTTTTATCCATTATGAAGGCCCTTTTCTTCAGTTTTAGAGATAGATAGGATGATTAATATACTTGGTACTACCTTACTTGGGATGTTCTCTCCTCTTCTTTTATGTTACTTGGGACCCGAACGACAGGTTCTCTGTCGTTCGGGTCCCACGTATCCACCGTGAGACCCGAACGACAGAGAGCCTGCCCAATAAAACAACAGTTACCTGTGGACACTATCGGACCCCATAGACTATAATTGTTCAGGACTTTTCTCTCCACCAATTTTCTATCTCATGGAGACGTTGACTCAGATGTGAAAGAAGCCTAACACAAGTTAGGCTCTGTTCACAATGCATGTGTATATCATCATATACTATAACATTTAAATTTCTATAGTGCAAATATTTGTCAAAAGTGTCCTCTTGGTACAGATTTGCAGTTATCAGTCGACTCATTAGAAATTGTGTGAAAACATAAAATTTGACTGAACTATTGAAACTAGTCGGTTACCCACTTTCATCTTTCCTGTGCTTACTGTCCTTACTGCGCTTATATTCCGACTCTTGGTATTTCTGCTGTATGACAATTACAATCATTGTAAAGAGACATAGTGAGATGGAGGATACAATTACCTCTTCACACCTTCCTGGCCAGTACAGCATGTTGTCAGGGGAAGACAGGAAGTATATATTACATTTGGTTAATATTCAGTCAATTAATCCTCATTATTATATTACCGTGTTCACTTGAGTTTGGCAAGTTTGTCTTTCTTCCTTATAGTAAAGCTGATTCACATATCCCGTGATTTTATGTCATAATCTCTGGCCATGTGACATCTCCACAGCCTCAGCTGTTTTCTTTCACATAGAAATTAAAGAGACATAGTGAGATGGAGGATACAATTACCTCTTCACACCTTCCTGGCCAGTACAGCATGTTGTCAGGGGAAGACAAGAAGTATATATTACACTTGGTTACTATTTGGTCAATTAGTCCTCATTATTATATTACTGTGTTCACTTGAGTTTGGCAAATTTGTCTTTCTTCCTTATAGTAAATCTGATTCACATATCCCGTGACTTTATGTCATAATCTCTGGCCATGTGACAACTCCACAACCTCAGCTGTTTTCTTTCACATAGAAATTAAAGGAAAAAAGTCCAGGAAAGTCCAGGAAAAAAATATACAGTGTAAAGACAAATGCAGGGAGGTGGTACTTGTTGTACATATCTCCTTCAGTTATTTAACAGTATATTGCCCTTTCCTTTTTGATTTATGTACCCCAAAATAGCAATTACCACCAATTCTTTTCATTTATATTTACTCATGGATGATTTAAAAAATTCGGAAGAATTATGTTTTAGGTCAAAACACCTGCGGCTGGAAAATCTGTTTGCATTCAACGATTTGTGTGATATGGTCAACCATGGGTGAATAAGGGTCAATGAAAACACCTAAGAAATGCATAAGCACCTTCTTCCCTTCTCTACAAAGGGCTTTGAAGACCATTTAGGTGAATACAATAGTGACTTACACGTGATGTATCTGACTGTTACCATTTACATTTCCTGTCTCTTCCATCAGAACACCCATGACCATTTCTTCCAGGAGTGACTTATGTCTGTACAGTGAGCAACACAGACATCTCTGGCTTCTCATCGTGGGCATCCTCACCTACATAAAGTCCTTCCTGCTGAATAATATTGCCAATTAAAATCTTAAAATTAATAATGTCCCTGTGTGCCCCCTTAAATAGTGCCCTTATTAATAATACACCATGTGTTTCCTAAATAAAGGAGTTTTCCAGGTCATCACTAAAAACTGGGGTTACAACACCCAGGAAACCCAGAAGTGCAGTGACCCCTTCTTTGTTTACATTGTATCAATCATTTCATAGCAGCTATGCGATGTAACTACAGCCTTGTCCTATACACTTCTATATAACAAGGCTGTAATTATAGTGCATGGCTACTATAAACCGGACAGCATGCAATGTAAACAGTGAAGAAATCGCCATGCACATGCGCCATGGCCCCTTCAAATGGCTGATCAATGGGGGGGTCCGCTGATCTCTTATTGATATAATTTACCTTAACAAGAGATCATCAATAAAAATGAGCTGGAAAACCTCTTTAATAAAGCCCAAGTGCTACCACACCTTATGGCTGAGGTCCCACATTGTGGAAACGCAGTTTTTGCTGTGGTGTTTTGAGCCAAAGTCAGGAGTGTATTTAACAGAAGGGAAACATCTAAGTGCTTCCTTTATATTTTCCATTTACTTTCAAGCCACTCCTGATTTTGGCTCAAAAAACCACAGCAAAATCTGCAACAAAAAACGCTGTGTTTCCACAACGTGAGGCCTTAGTCAAAAATGGTTTAAAACCATAGGAACCAAGTTATCCAATTTCTAGCTCTCTAAGGCAAACACAGCCGCAGTTGACATGTGACGTGACATATTTATCTGTGGAAATACTAATGGTAAGCAATGGATACAACTCTGAGTTTAACCATACACTGCCTGACACTCGCTTTTAAGCATTGTAACATTTAAAACCCTCCAAAAATTACCCTTTTACTGGGTGGTTATATTGCAAACAGCAATGGTTTTGTAGAAAAATTAGCCCAGTTTGATAATTTGTAAGTGCTACAAGTTTTTTATGCCAACCAATGAGTTGAATCTGGTTTGTGACAAAGTAATTCACCCATCTCTAATATAGATGGATGGTTGGATATAATGATAACTAGATAAAAGATATCTATTGTATATAAAAATATAACAGAAGTACATCAATAAGATCTCCATAGATGGACAACAAGGAATACATATGTACTGTTCAGTAAGATATTAATCCTGTCATATAACATCAATAAGACATTCTGATCTTTTGGAAAAACACGTCCTATTGCACACCGCCCCTTGTCTTATAGATGTGATTGATGACATTACACCATATTTATATTTGGTATATCCTTCTACATGACATTACACCATACTTATATGTGGTTTATTCTTCTACATGACATTACACTATATTTATTATTCTCTACTTTCACTTTGTCTCTTCTAACAGAAAACCACGTAGATCACAATTGGGCTTAAAACAAAAAGAAAAGATACAAAAAGTAGAAAAAAAAAAAAAAAAAAAACCTGTGGGCATTGGACTAACAAGTAGAGATGAGCGAATTTCTCAAAAGCCCTTGGATGCCGTGGTCATGTCTTTCTCTCTTTCTCTCTCTCCAGCACGGACAACTTTTATTCATGTGGAAGGATCTGCTAACAAGCAAAGACACGCCTACCCAATCACATCACTAGAGAACATCTTGTGACCGTCTGAATGTCACAAAGGTCCTTACTAAATATTTGTTACCACGAAGCATCAGGAAATCCGGAATCGTGGAGAATCGAAGATTTCATGAAATTCGGATCGAATTCCATTTCTGCAGAATCAATTCGCTCATCTCTACTAACAAGCACAGAAATATACATGTTGAGAATCACAATTGTGTTTTATAGCGATATTTTTTCTTCTGATCTTCTCTGAAACTACCATCTCTGGTTCCGGGCAACAGTGTGATGTCACTTCATCACTTGGATAGGGTGAGAATCAGTCCCTTAAAAATTTGTCATAGTATTTCATCCCTCTTTTTGTCTGAGTGAGGGTAATACAGATGTGTCCATGCTTGTATGTGCAGGTATAGAGCCCTTTTTTGTTGTAGCTATAGCTGCTCACAAGTCTCCATTAGATCACGGTGGTACCTTTGTTCTTCAGGAAAAAGGAGTTGAGGTCTGACCCTCCCCACTTGTAGATCTGTTGTTCTGAATGGCCATACTGGTTGTTGGTTTATAGCTGGAAATCTTGTCAGATGATGCCCACTCCTGGATACTATGTAGTGGGGCAGTCGTTCTTTACAAATGCACTGTAGAATCTGGTCTAATCTGTAGCTGGGGACATCGATCACATGGGACTCCCTCCTGAAAATTTGATACCCCTGACTCATGCACAACCTGGTACAGCAGGTCACAACAGGACCACCTCTGCAGGTGACAGTGGGAGCTACTGAACTCGGATGCTATACTCCACAACCTGTGGCTTGTGGTATGAAGTTATAATACAACACAATGGCATTCCACTTCCACTACGAATAGCTGGCTCAAGACAGAGAACCACATAGCAGGCAATTCTTGGGATGGGAAACCACTCCTATGGTGCTTAATCACATATCAGAAGGACCATCTTAATAACGGTGTACATTGGCAAGTATCCAATAAAATTCTCATGCGACAAATACACAAGTTGATGGCATTCATAGATTTATAGTATAAACTCTTGACCAATAATATCAATTTAATCGTTTGGATTTTTCAAGTTAATTCCTTATCATTTAGCAATTTTATATGCAAATATGAATTCATATACTACTATTCCAATAATATGACTGTGAAGAATATCACCTCACCAAGCCGCTTGGCACACCTGCGAACACCCATGCTGGGAGGAAGAAGGATCCTACGTTCATCTTCCTCACGCACCTCTGCGGCCTCACCCTGCCTAGACAGGCCTCGGTACCTGAACCGTTTCCAGGCTCACTGATACCCTCCTCTGGGTGCTCACTAGGAGTCAACCCTCTTCCCTGGGAACCCCTCGGCCTAAACTGGATCACCGGTTGCATATCCTCATGGGGGTCTATGTTTCCCTCGACTAGGCCACTGGGAAGCTCCAGTCTGAGTGGATACACTTCTAAGGCTCATGCTCTGAGCCGTGCCCACCTGGCTACCTCCTGCCTGCTCTGGGTCCTTGTCCGGAGTGCTGGCATCCCTCAGATCCCCACTCACAACCCCATGTCCTTGAGGTATAGGTTCAGAGACCCCATCCTGGCAG
This sequence comes from Leptodactylus fallax, assembly GCA_947044405.1. NCBI lineage: Eukaryota > Metazoa > Chordata > Amphibia > Anura > Leptodactylidae > Leptodactylus > Leptodactylus fallax. Next base: position 5,051,845 of record CAMRHE010000078.1, read on the forward strand.
TCTCTCAGCGTCTCTCTCGCACTAGTCTCTAGCTGGGAGAGTTCTAGGGGATTCCTTACCTTCCCCTTAGCTTCCTTACATGGGGACACCTCTGTTTCTGGCACAGGTTTAACCGCCACCTGCCCTCCCTCCCAGACACACTGTCCCCTCAGGCCGATGCCCATAACCTCATGTACTCGTGTGGGTGATGGTGATACCTCAGGCAAATGACAGAGATCATATTCCTCCAAACCATTCCTCAACAATACATTGACAGGTAATGCATTTGACATACCCTCTTCTTGGATCCCACCCCCATCACCCCAGGCCATATGAACCTTGGCCATGGCTACTCTTGGACTGAAACTAGACAGAAGAGATGTGCATGTCTCATATGCGACGGACTCCTCCGGCCTCAGTGCGGTGAGGCTAGTCACAGTGGTCTCAGTACCATCTCTGGGTGATATAGGGAACGGCTCAGGGTGTCGGAGCACCTTCCACAACTTTAGCACTTTGGCTGCGTGTGACCACCACAACGCCAGCAGTCCATCCCTCACCCGGATTGGCCCTGAGATCCCCATGAACTACCTGACCACCTGGTACATAGTCATCAGTTGGGTGCTGATCTGAGGTACGGGGTGACATGGTCGGGATTGCCCCAAGTATCTCAGAGGAGCTACCCTGTACATGTACATTTTCATAGCAAGCACTAGCAATTACATTGACAGTACATTCATTAGCAATTGTTGATTCACAGTGAGCTACAGTGGTGTCTTGCTGAGGCAGGGTCACATTGAGGGGGCTATATGCCCCCGCAGATATGGGTGTGTCTACAGCCAAGACAGCACTAGCATCTTGCAAAGGAGTAAACAAAGCATCATTAGCATTTTTACTGTACTCTGTAGCCGGGCACACAGCAGAGGAGGGCAGGCAGATGACTTCCCCTCTGGCTGTGTGAAAGGTCGTACCACTACATTAAAATCATCATCATTCACAGACAATTTATAACAGTGAGATAGGGTTCTGCCCACCCCATATTGGGACACCAGGGGCCCCAAATCTGTCCCCAACAGGACATTAGCAGGCAGATCAGACATTAGCCGCACATCCCGCTATCCTTTTCCCACACCCCATCCAGATGGACACAAGCCATGGGTACAGTGAATCATTCTTGTCCAATAACCCTCAAGGTCAGAGTTTTACCGGGGATATTACTGTTATAATCTGGGGATCTCTGACCAGGGACTGGCCCTTGACTGATAACTTCTCAGTCAAGTGTATAAAGAAAAACACCAAAGAAAACAAAAAATTTAGTATAATGAGTTGGGAATTACTCGTGTGTGATACTCCTAATCCTTGCCTTGCACACTAGACGTAGCCTTTGGCCCAACTAATTAACCTGAGAGGGCATGAACACAGTCGGAGAAATAACTCATCTGCCAGAGAAACAGAAAACCTGACTTGTTTCACATTTTGAAAGGAGAGGCTAGATACAGAGAAAGCCCCCCACAGATGTCCAACTGGACTAACGGTGAATATGACGAAACACATAGTATAGAGCCACGCATCAGACGATTCATGTGCAGAATGCCATTCAGACACTCTGCGCCTGAACCTAACAGGCTGAGATTGCGAAAACCAGGTCATAACAAATACTGTCCGCAGGGACCAAATCAGGTTGCACCAGAGTAACACCCGCCCCAGTGTCCCAAAATCCCATGACCACTTTATTCCCCACAGTGACCGGTTGGCAATTGGCCTTGGGTTGTGACCCAACCAGATACATAGATGAGCCAGCTGCTGTGGCCTGGGGAGTAGGGGGGTTCTTAGGACGGTTGGGGCACTCTGCCTTGAAATGTCCTGGCTAGTTACAGACGTGACACCTCTGGACCTCTACTTGGGGCTGTGAGGTCGTCGCCGGGGTGCCCAGAGTTCTTGGAACAGGGGAAGGACCACCCGGGACAGAGTTTGTCTCACCCGACTTGAAAACAGAAGGTTGTTGTGAACTCCGGCCTTGCCTCTCCTTCCAGCTTGGAGATCTCTGCAGCATTGCTCCTCCCTTGGTCTCAGGCATCCTGTTGGCCGCATAGGAGTCAGCGATCTGCGCATTTGGTCTGCTGTTGTAGGTTGAAGGAACTGGTCTTTGATCATAAGATCCACAAGGTCCTCAAACTTGGTAACAGTAAGTCCTCTGATCCATTGCTGGAATGTGGTCTGTAAGTTGCCCACCACATCTGCATAGCTGCTGGTGGGGCCCGCTTTATATTCCAGAACTTTTTGCGGTACACCTCAGGAGTGAAGTTGTACTTTTTGATGAGGGCCTCCTTAATGGCATCATAGTCCCCATCCAATTCAGCTGATAGGTCCACAAAGACTTCCAGGGCTGTGCCCTTTAACCCTGGAGTCAAATACTGTGCCCACTGCGCACGGGGCAAATGGTGTTGCTGGCAGGTTTTTTCAAACGCACGTAGAAAATTGTCCAAGTTGCCATCCTTCTCCAGGACAGGGAAGCTCTCCTGGTGAGACCTCTGTGCACGGACTTCCTGGACTTGGAACTGGGACTGGTTCTGGGAAGAGTTGCTAGACCTCTGCAGCCGGCCCATCTCTAATTGATGTTCCCTCTTGGCCTGAAGCTTGGCAGCTTCTCTCTCTCTTAAGCTCTGCAGAAGCCACCTGATTCTCTGCAGCTTCTTGATATTGGAGGATCAACCACTGGCGAGCGTTAGAGTCACGGGGGCCCAGCTGTTGTAAGGCCAGTTGCAAAAAAAAGTCCATTCCCCCGAAAGGGCTAGGGCTACTGGGTTCATAGGATAATATGAAACAAGCTTTATAAATTTTATATATTTATTAACCCGAGTGGGTCGGTACTAGCCACTAACATATACATCAATGGATGGTCAAGCAACTGGAGGTAAAGGCACAATACAGTACAAAAAATAAAATGGGAATAAAAGATAGGAAAATACCAAAACAAGGTTGTAGTCTGATTCGCTAGGCCTCAGAAGTTTGGCCTAGGGTGCCTTCTTTAGTCCAAAATAGAGCATGTGTCTGCTCACATGTCTTCCAGCATCAGATCTCTAAGGCTTCACTGTACAATTTGTAGGGTTCAAGTACACACAAAAAAGATACATTACAAAGAAATAGTCAATTCACACACTGGGACTGAGGGCCCTTCGCGCAAGAGCTTACAATCTATGAGGTAGAGGGGGTGACACAAGAGGTAGCAGGGGCGGCAACAGACGTAGCATTGCTTGTACAATGGTCAGACAATTTTGTGATAGAGGTTAATGTAATTACACATATATAAAGCTGTATGAGTCGTCACCAGTCGTGTCCTTTAACGTGCAGATGGTGCCTGGTCATTTAAAGTTAGTCTGATACGGCATCATATTCTGTGAGGTAATGTTGGAGCATCAACAGAGGAGGGTATGTTTTAGGGATTCTAACTACGGAAGGGTTTACATTAGGAGTTGTGATAGGCCTGTCTGAAAAGATATGTCTTTAGTTTACTCTTGAAGTTGTGGAAATTGGGGGTTAATCTAATAGTCTGGGATAGAGCATTCCAGAGAAGTGGTGCAACTCGGGAGAAGTCTTGTATACGAGCGTGGGAGGTTCTGATAATAGAGGATGTTAGTCTTAGGTCATTGAGTGAATGGAGAGTACGGGTTGGGCGATAGACAGAGATGAGGGAGGAAATGTAGGGCGGTGCAGCATTATGAAGAGCTTTGTGAATGAGGGTGATAAGTTTATATTGTATTCTGTATTGAATAGGCAGCCAATGTAGTGACCTGCACAGACCGGAGGCATCGCTGTAGCATCTAGATAGGAAGTCCAGAACCCACCCCAGGATTGATTGGCAGATAGACTTTCAATCACAAGGCCAGGCTGAGATTAACTATTAGAGGAGCAAAGGGAAACAAAGGTGTAAGAGATGGGTGTGGTGGAAAATCAATTACAGAGGTGAGGGAATAGGACAGTGTTCAGAAAGGGTACACAAGAACCTAAAGCAAAGAATCATAGCCAGACACGCCTCCTGCTCCATAGCATGTGGCCGGAGGATGGCGTCGAAGTCTGAATGGGCGCGGACGTTACAATCCCTTTATCTAGTTACTACTCACACAGCATTAAACCAACAAACAATTAAGGCTTCGTTCACATTTGCATCGGAGTCTCTGTAAGAGACTCTGTCGCAGATTCTGTCGAAAATCGGTGGAGAGAAAAGTCCAACTATGCTTGCCACTGGTGACTCCAGTGTTTGACTTATTTTGGTGCTGGATCCACTGTTGGTGGTGGGTTCTAGAATATGCTCTGTTCCAGGACCCCAAGTTTATAATGTTTCTTCCAGTAACTCTGATAATCCTGCCTAGTTGTTCCGGTATGTAGGCTCCAACTGAGTCATTGACCTACATACTCCTCACATGTGCGCTACCACACACTGCTCTACACATTGCCTCCCTTTTCTGATCCAAGCCAGAACACCTTCCCAATATACTGCTCCTGAAGCTCAAATGCCCTCTGCTATGTATTAAACATACTCTGAACATGCAATCCAAAAATTTTGTGACCATAACTTCATAATAAGCCAGATGTACATGTTGAGGATGGGTTTCTGGTTTTCCAGTCTGTGGCCAGCTTTGAGTTTTCAATAACTATGTGTGGAAGTTTCTCTACAGAATTATAAGGAAAATATCTGGTTGTTATTGTTCCCTGTTGAGGAAGAATGACCTCACCATGGACATTAGGTGAATTGCTGTAGAGGGTAGACCTATATGATTATAATGTTCCCCTCCAGTCCCTCTCCTGGTGCACCCACAGCTTAATGCCTCCCCCAGCTGCACCATAGTTTAATGTCCCCCTCCCCCCTCCAGCTGCCCCAGACTAAACTGGGGACAACTAGAGGTGGAAATGTAGATTGTGAGCCCTATATGGGACAGTGACTGATGTCTGTAAAAGCGCTGTGGAATATGTTGGCATTATGTAAGTAAGCAAAATAAATAAATAAATAATATTATGTTCTCCAGATTTCATGTTCTTAGTTATAATTCAGCAGATCTTGAAAGGTGTTGTGTGGCTTTAGTTAAAGTCACAATTTGTAATGTGGATGGAATTATATTCTGGACCTATTTCTTGCATGCATACAACATCTGCAGCCTTTGCATATAGCAGCCAACTTCCTACTGCCAACGAATTTCAAAGTTGGATTGTTAGAGAGACATAATAGGCTTGTTATATGTAAGCTATTGATTGAGTAAGGTGCCCATACAGAGGTCTTGCACAGGGGCCCTCTCACCTCTGAAGATAGAACATAAGCAATTCAAAGCATCCATACTTTTAGGAGATAGAATGATTATAGGTGCAGTAAAGATCTCACGTTTCCATAACTTAAGAATTTGGACAAAGGTCTGATAACCAGTTTTCTGAGATCCTATGGTGCCAGGAGCATCTGAAATACTGACAGGTAATTTTATGACATACCAATAGTGTATGCAAAGTGACTCAGCATATACTTTGCAACAGTGACTCTGCAGAGTGTACTATTCCTTTATCACAAAGGAATTATAGCGTATCAGATGTCTTGATGTTCTCTGCATGATGAGGGTCTGTTCACAGGGCTGCGTTTAGCATTAAGGCAAAGTTCGTAACATACCCGCTAAATGTATATACATCTACAACCCATAAGGCAGCCAAATAACTACAACTACAATTCATAAATTTTATCAATAAATGTTACAGGCTAAAAAACACATAGACATTCAATAGACAATTAAAACAATGAAGTGGTTACAGCACTCGGACTAATCATTTCATAAACACATAAATATACATAGCAAAATATAGGTATCAGTCAATTCACAACCATATTTGCTACAGGCAAGTGCAGTATACCCAACCACCTGCTCGGTCCATATATATGTAACATGGAAAAATATATTCAAGTACACCAATAGTGATACCTGTACTCAGGGCAGGTTTTAGACAAACTGTGGCGCTGGGCAAAATTAAAAACGGGGCCCCAAATGCTGATATACTAACAACGCCATATTTCCAGTGGAAGCCCCTTTAATAATGCCCCTTTCTGCCCCCAAAACAGTAGCAACCACCCCCTCTTAGGCCCACACACAATTCAAATAACCACCTTTGTACAGCCTAATAGATTTTCGCACCCCTCATCATTTATTATAGCACCTCCTTATAAATAATAGTCCCTGCTTATAAACAGTGCTACATATCAGTAATAGCTCCCCCTTATCAGTAATAACCCCCCTCATAAATAATAGTTCACCATATCAATAATAGTCCACATTATCAATGTTAGCCCTCTTATAAATAATAGTTCCCCCTTATAAATAGCCTCTTTAACAATACCCTCCTTATAAAATTTCCCTCTTATAAATAAAAGAGACCACATTATAGTAGCTGCCCATATAATGTCCCCCTTATTATAGGCCTATTATAAATAGTTCTTCCGTTATAAATAATAGTCGGCCATAGATATAATAATTTTCTCTTATAATAGCCCCTTTATAAATAGTTCCTCCCTTCTACATAAAAGCCCTCTTATAACAATTCACCTTATATATAATAGTTCTGCTCCTATAATAGCCCCCTTATATATAATAGTCTCCCCCTTATGAATAACAGATCCCCGTTTATATATAACAGACGCCTCCTTATATATAATAGTTTCCTCCCTTATACATAATAGCCCCTTATATATAACAGTCTCCCCCTTATAACAGCCAGCATTATATATAATAGTTCCCCCTTATAATAGCCACAATATATATAATAGTTCCTCTCCTATAATAGCCCCCCTTATATATAACAGTCCCCCCTTATAATACCCCCTATATATAATTCCTTTATTATAATAGCATTCCTTATATATAATAATTCCTCTTTTATAATAGTGCTCCTTATATAAAACAGTTCCTCCATTATAAATAATAGCCTTCTTATATATGTCTCCCCCTTATATCAGCCCCCTTATATATAATTGTTCCCTCTTATAATAGTTCATCCATTATAAATACTAGTCCCCTTATATTTAAAAGTCTTCCCCTTATAATAGCCCCCTCATATATAACAGTCTCCCCCCTTATAGCATCCCCCTTATATAATAGTTCCTTATAATAGCCCCTCTTCTATATAATAGTCCCCCCTTATAATAGTGCCCTTATATATAACAGTCTCCCCCTTATAATAGCTCCCCTTATATAATAGTTCCTCTTATAATAACCCCCTTATATATAATAGTTCCTCTAATAATAGCCCCCTTATATAAAATAGTCCCCCTTATAATAGCCCCTTATATAAAATAGTCCCCCCTTATATATATGTCATCTCTTATAATAACCATCTTATATATAACAGTCTCCCCATTTTAATAGCCCCCTTATACAGTGCCGTGAGAAAGTATTCGGTCCCCTTGAACTTTTCAACCTTTTGCCACATTTCAGGCTTCAAAAATAAAGATGTAAAATTTTAATTTTTTGGTGAAGAATCAACAACAAGTGGGACACAGTTGTGAAGTGGAACGAAATTTATTGGTTATTTTAAACTTTTGTAAAAAATAAAAAACTGAAAAGTGGGGCGTGCAATATTATTCGGCCCTTTTACTTTCAGTGCAGCAAACTCACTCCAGAAGTTCAGTGAGGATCTCTGAATGATCCAATGTTGTCCTAAATGACTGATGATGATAAATATAATCCACCTGTGTGTAATCAAGTCTCCGTATAAATGCACCTGCTCTGTGATAGTCTCAGGGTTCTGTTTAAAGCACAGAGAGCATCATGAAGACCAAGGAACAAACCAGGCAGGTCCATGATACTGTTGTGGAGAAGTTTAAAGCCGAATTTGGATACAAAAAGATTTCCCAAACTTTAAACATCCCAAGGAGCACTATGCAAGTGATCATATTGAAATGGAAGGAGTATCAGACCACTGCAAATCTACCAAGAACCCGCCGTCCCTCTAAACTTTCATCTCAAACAAGGAGAATACTGATCAGAGATGCAGCCAAGAGGCCCATGATCACTCTGGATGAACTGCAGAGATCTACAGCTGAGGTGGGAGAGTCTGTCCATAGGACAACAATCAGTCGTACACTGCACAAATCTGGCCTTTATGGAAGAGTGGCAAGAAGAAAGCCATTTCTCAAAAATATCCATAAAAAGTCTCGTTTAAAGTTTTCCACAAGCCACCTGGGAGACACACCAAACATGTGGAAGAAGGTGCTCTGGTCAGATGAAACCAAAATCGAACTTTTTGGCCACAATGCAAAACGATATGTTTGGCGTAAAAGCAACACAGCTCATCACCCTGAACACACCATCCCCACTGTCAAACATGGTGGTGGCAGCATCATGGTTTGGGCCTGCTTTTCTTCAGCAAGGACAGGGAAGATGGTTAAAATTGATGGGAAGATGGATGGAGCCAAATACAGGACCATTCTGGAAGAAAACCTGTTGGAGTCTGCAAAAGACCTGAGACTGGGACGGAAATTTATCTTCCAACAAGACAATGATCCCAAACATAAAGCAAAATCTACAATGGAATGGTTCACAAATAAACATATCCAGGTGTTAGAATGGCCAAGTCAAAGTCCAGACCTGAATCCAATCGAGAATCTGTGGAAAGAGCTGAAAACTGCTGTTCACAAACGCTCTCCATCCAACCTCACTGAGCTCCAGCTGTTTTCCAAGGAAGAATGGGCAAGAATTTCAGTCTCTCGATGAGCAAAACTGATAGAGACATACCCCAAGTGACTTGCAGCGGTAATCGCAGCAAAAGGTGGCACTACAAAGTATTAACTTAAGGGGGCCGAATAGTTTGGCACGCCCCACTTTTCAGTTTTTTATTTTTTACAAAACTTTAAAATATCCAATAAATTTCGTTCCACTTCACGATTGTGTCCCACTTGTTGTTGATTCTTCACCAAAAAATTAAAATGTTATATCTTTATGTTTGAAGCCTGAAATGTGGCAAAAGGTTGAAAAGTTCAAGGGGGCCGAATACTTTCGCAAGGCACTGTAAATAATAGTTCCTCCCACCTTATAAATAATAGTTCCTCCCTTATTTATAATAGTTTCAACCTTATAATAGCCCCACTTATTTGTAATAGTTGTCCCCTTTTAAGGGGGGCTATTATAAGGGGGTTCTATTATACTGTTATTTATAATAGAGGCTATTATAAGGGAGAACTATTATTTATAAAGGTGCTCTTATAAGGGAGGAACTATAATATACAGTATAAGGGGACTAATATAAGGAGGGAACAATTATATACAATAGCTTCCCATTATATACTGTATATGTCATCTCTTATAATAGCCCCCTTATATATAACAGTTTCCCCTTATAAATAATACTTCACCCTTACAATAGCCCCCCTTATATTTAATAACCCCCACTATAAATAATAGTTTGCCCCCTTAGCAGGTAATCCCTTTCCCTTACCAGAAAACAATAAATCTTTTACTCACCTTACCGAACCCCCACGATGAGCAGAGCAGCCGGAGCCTCTCCCTGTATTAGCAGCACAGGTGGCGCGATACAGTGACGTCATCATGCCACCTGCGCCACGACGTCCTGTTTGTTACCGGCGGTCCTCTATGGCGAGAGCAGGTATTTTTCCCTGCTTTGTCATAGAATTAAACAGTATCAGCGTGCACAGCATACCGATAGAGCAGTGGAGCACCCGGGATTCAAGTCATCAGGCTAAAAGCCTGATGCTCCGAATCCCGGGGGCCCCTTTGGAGACAGGGACCCTGGGCAATTGCCCAGTTTGCCTCCCCTAACGTCAGCCCTGCATGTACTGACCCAGGTAGTTGTTGAAAGTCCAAGTGCCTCACTCTCAATATATGGATAGTAGGGGGTATCATTTTCTGTAGTACTTTGGAACCCTTGCTGACTAATGGAATCCAGCCTGCCTGTTCTTCATATCCCTCAGGCTTTTGACTGGCAGTATTGAAAAAAAAAGTCCATGTGCTCTAATTCGGGTGTTACTGAAAGTGTAAAGCTGCTGCTGTGAGGCGCTAAGACGGCTTCTACTCCTGCTCTCACTGCAGCAACAGCAAGTCCTCTGAGTCCACAAACAGAACAATCACAATTCCCTGCTCTAGAAAGCTCTGGAGCTCAAGTAACATAGCTGTCTAACCTGACTAGGGGGATCAGCAGGGGAATGCAACAGCCACCTCCTCAACTTCCCTGCCTACTTGCCTCAACTGTCTTAATGACAGGGACAACTGGTCAACAGTCCCTTCTCTAGATAAGTGACAAAACAACACAGAAGAGGAGTCAGCAAGCCAAGGGTCAAAGCCAGAGAGACAAAGCTGTACCAAATCGCAATCCAAAAGAGTAGTCACAAGAAAAGCTAAAGGTCTGAAATAGAATACAATACAATAGTAAGAGAAATGTTTAGCATGGACAGAGTCACAATAGCCAGTGACCAAGTGTGGGCTGATGGGCTGTAAATAGGAAGTCCAGAACCCACTCCAAAATTGATTGGCAGATAGGCTGTCAATCACAAGGCCAGGCTGAGATTAACTATTAGAGGAGCAAAGGGAAACAAAGGTGTAAGAGATGGGTTTGGTGGAAAATCAATTACAGAGGTGAGGGAATAGGACAGGGTTCAGACAGGGTACACAAGAAGCTAAAGCAAGGAATCATAGCCAGACACGCCTCCTGCGCCATAGCATGTGGCTGGAGGATGGCATCGAAGTCCGAACTGGCGTGGACGTTACAAACCCTTTATCTAGTTACTACTCACATAGCATTAAACCAACAAACCATTGAGGCTTCATTCACATCTGCATCTGTCGCAGACTCTGTCGAAAATCGGTAGAGAGAAAAGTCCAACTTTGCTTGCCACTGGTGACTCCAGTGTTTGACTGATTAGAAGGTGATTAGAAGGGCCAGCTCTGTCCTGGGGAGCCCACTGGACCCTGTGCAGGTGGTGGGTGACAGAAGGATACTGTCCGTGGTGAGCTCCATGCAGGAGAATAACTCCCATCCCATGCATGAGACTGTGATTGCGCTGGGCAGTACTGTCAGTGACCGACTGCTCCACCCTAGGTGTGAGAAGGAGCGCTATCTTCAGGGTCTGAAGATACTGGGACAAGTGGCCTTGCATTGATTATCGCAGACACTTCAGCAAGAAAGGTTATTAACGTCTCATGGGTAAGCAGTGTCGACTTGTGGTCCATCAACATAGAGTCAAGGATTCTGCGTGTGATCCCAATCATAAGTTCCCAGGAACCTCCCATATGGGATGAATGTGGAGGGTTAAACGTCCAAGTGCACCCATTATTGGATAAGAAGTTGTCTAACTGCAGTTCTTTGCAGGCTCCAACGAAGTTAGTGCCACAGTCAGACCTCAGTTGTTTCTCAGCAGGCAGTGGAGTGTCCCAGTCCATGTTCTCAGTGGTAAGCTGTCTTAGTAGTAGCTTGCCTTGAATGGTGATGGGAGCAATGAAACCAAGAGGATCATAAATGCTGTTCACAACAGATAAAACTCCTCGTTTGGTGAAAGGTTTGTCACAAGAAGACACTTGGAATGCAAATGTGTCTTGTTCAGTGTTCCATAGCAATCCTAGGCTGCGTTGCATAGGAGGAGTATCAGAACTGAGATCAAGATCCTTGATTGCATGATCATCAGAGGGAAATGCCTTCATTACCTCCATATTGTTGGAGATGATCTTGTGAAGTCTGAGGTTAGCTACAGACAGCATTTCCTGTGTTCTAGAGAGGAGATCAATCACTTCTTCACATGCAGGTAAGGATTTAAGACCATCATCAACATAGAAGTTCCTCTCAACAAACTGACGAGCATCAGAGCCATACTCTTTCTCACCTTCATGGGCGGTCCTTCTCAGTGCATAGATCGCTACTGCAGGAGATGGGCTTTTGCCAAAGACATGTACCTTCATCCAGTAATCTATGACTTCATTGTTGACATCATTGTCCTTATGCCATAGGAACCTGAGATAGTTTCTGTCATCATCCTTAACAATGAAGCAATGAAACATCTGTTGGATGTCGGCCATCACTGCAACTGGTTCCTGTCTGAAACGGATTTAAGACTCCTATGAGGCTGTTGTTTAGGTTAGGACCAGTGAGGAGCAGGTTGTTGAGAGAGACGCCTTCATACTGAGCACTAGAATCGAACACGACCCTGATTTGGTCAGGTTTGCGAGGGTGATACACGCCAAATGATGGAAGATACCAGCATTCTTCTCCTTCCTTTAGTGGAGGTGCAGGTTCTGCATGATCTCTCTCAAATACCTTCTGCATGAAACCTACAAAGTGTTTCTCCATCTCTGGTTTCCTCATGAGGGTACGTTTTAAAGAGGAAAATCTAGAAACTGCTTGCTTCAGATTGTTTGGCAGTTTTGATCTCGGGGAGCGGAAAGGTAAAGGTGCTACCCAGCTGTTGGAATCATCTTGAATGAATTCCTTGTCCATAAGTTTGAGAAATTCTTTATCAGCTATAGCCGGTGCCAGCTTGTTGTCATCACTTGTTGTATTGAACACTGTTAATCCAAGGGTGTCGTCCCCAGGCAGGAAAGTATTCACATTGTCTCGGTGATTATGCAACCACTTACTGTTGCTTATCTTCTCTTTCACTTGGTAGTGATGTGGACATGGCTGAAAACGAGTGCTGCGACCATTTGGTAACATATGCGTCTTAAATGAAGAAATATTGGTGGGCCTTTTCATCCTACCTATGCAGACGTTGCCAATGATAACCCATCCTAGATCGAGGCGCTGGGCAAATGGTGCATCATGCGGTCCATTAATTTGCTGGCGTATTTTGTGCAGTCTGAGAATGTCTCTACCTAGCAGAACTAGAATGTCTGCATTTTTGTCAAGGGATGGTATTTCACTGGCTATAGCCCTTAGATGAGGGTGCTGGAAAGCCGCCTCTGGTGTGGGTATCTCTTCTCTGTTTGATGGTATCTGGTTGCACTCAACAAGTGTGGGCAAAGGTATCTCCAAATTGCCCTTGAGAGAAGCTATTACAAGACCACTGGCCCTTCTTCCTGAAACCTCTGATATGCCACTACAAGTACCCAAGGTATATGGATAAGTATCACCCTTTAAGTTAAACAGATCAAAGAGTTCTGACCTTGCAAGTGAGTGGTTGCTCTGGTCGTCCAAGATGGCGTACACCCTCAGAGCCCTTTCTGGTTGGCCCTTGGGGTATATATTGACTAGGCATATCCTTGCACAGGACTTGTCACAAAGGTCTTCTCCGCAGACTTCTGTACATGAGGAAGATACTGTGGTAGTATTTGCTGCTTGATCTGTGTTCTCCCCGCCATGCTTAGTTGGGGAAGGGGAACCTCTAGGTGGTGTGGCACTAGGTTGGGATGGATGAAGAGCTTGTACATGGTTCTCACTGCCACACTCTATACACTTAATAGCAATTTTACAGTCTCTAGCAACATGTTCAGTAGAGGCACAACATTTGAAACATATCCCTAGTTTCTTAAGAAGCTCTCTACGTTCCTGGATTGGTTTCCTCCTGAAGCCAATACACTTCTTGAGGGGATGAGGCTTCTTGTGAATAGGACACAGACGGTTAGGATTTTCTACCTTTTCGTCTTGGTTGCTGTTGCAACTGCTTTCTTCTGGTGCTGATGTAGGTATAGGAAGAATATCAGTCTTTTTCACTGAAACTGGGCCTCTGCGGTTTCTGTAGTTAGAATGTGAGCTGTCATACTTAATAGGAGGTGAACCAGGAACACTGGGATCCCCATAGGAAAAGCTTGGGTCATTCTTGGATTCTGCAATGTTCTTGATAAACTCACAGAAGTAGGAAAATGGAGGAAAGGAGACTTGATTCTCATTTTTGTATCTTGACCCAACTGTGGTCCACCTTTCTTGAATATTATATGGCAACTTGGAGACTATCGGGTTTACCCCATGAGCAGTGTCCAGGTAACTGAGGCCCGGTAGGAGAGTGTCCGCCTTAGCCAGTAGGAGCTCCATGAGTAGGTCACTAAGTTCTTGAAATTTCTGATGATCCTTACCAGATATCTTTGGAAACCCTTGCAATCGTTTGAACAGAGCATTCTCTATTGCTTCAGGACTGCCATAGGTTTTCTCCAGTCTTTCCCAAGCAGCGGTAAGGCCTGCTATGGGGTTGTAAATGTGGACGGATCTGAGTCTTTTAGCACGTTCTGTGGACTGTGGGCCAAGCCACCGGATAAGCAAATCTAATTCTTCAGCTGCAGTAACGCCAAGGTCACTAATTGCAGTTTTGAAGGCACATTTCCAGCCTCTGTAGTTCTCAGGTTGGTCATCGAACCTTGTGAGTCCAGTCTTAGTAAGCTCACGGCGAACCATGTACCTTGCAAACTCTGACATGTCTGTTCTCTCTGACTTTAAATATTGAGTTGCTGGCTGAGTAGCGGTGATTACATTGTTAGTGGGGTTCTAGTTAACAGAGGTAGGTAGTGTAGGGGCTGTGTAGGCATTCAGCCTAGGAGCTAGCTTAAAGTCCATAGGTTTAGCCACATATGGATGTGAGACTGGACGGTTGTTTGCAGTCTGGTGGTATGGTGTCACATTGGTGTTTACCTGAGTATCAGTATATTGCATTTGCTGAGGTGCAAGGCTTTGGGAATCCATGAAGGAAGAAGAAACTGGATGCTGGACAGGCAGGGCATTGTACTGACCTTGAATGCGGTGTGCTGCAGAAGATACTGTGCCCTGTTGCTCTGGAGAAATGTTGTCCCTGACAGGAACATTTGTGACAAATAGGGATTCACTGCTTTGGCTTAGTACATAGTCTCTTGTGCGCTTGAGGGGATCCTCTGCTTCCACATCACACAAACTGGTGCTGTCGCTTTCACTTCCACTGATGGCCTGTTCTAAAATGCTTAACCTTGCCATGGCTGCAGCATGCTTATACTGTTTCTCTAGAGCCTCTAGTTCTGCCCTTTTTTGAGCTGCCTTAGCTTCCATCTCTGCTTTCTGTTGAGCTACCTTAGCTTCCATTTCTGCTTTCTGTTGAGCTACCTTAGCTTCCATTTCTGCTTTCTGTTGTGCAAAGGCTGCCTGTATCTTAGTAGCTTCCGCCTCTGCACGTGCTTTTATAAGTTGCTCACTGAGTGTGGAAGATTTTGAGGAACGTGACTTAGATGTACGCTTTGAACGCTTGGTAGACTCAGAAACATGGGATGCCATTTCCTGCAGTTGCGCAATTCTTGCCTCTGTCCTTAACTTAGTTTCATGTACTAAGCTGTCTCGTTCTGAATTGAGATGCTGGAAGCTTTGCAATTCAACTAAGGAATCGTCTGTATGAAGTTTCCTCAATATGCTTTCATACTCCTCAGCTTTCATTTTATAATGTCCATGCCTAGAACAAAGCTGTCGCAGAGCTCCCTCTAGTGGTGATATATGGTATGCAGGCAAGCACATGGCAGATATCTTAGTCTGTATTTCCTGCCACCATTTTGAGAGTTCACAGGAAAGTTCATGCTTTAAACCTTCTAGATTGTCTCTAACCTGTTTAATTGAGCGTCTAGCCTTCTCACTGGGCTGCAGACTGAGGTCCATGCTACCTTGTGCTTCAGGGTGCCCTTCAGCCATGATGCAACTCAAACAGGATAAATATAACTTTGCTGGAGTAAGATGGCTGCTTGCTAGAATCTTCTTATGCTGAGGGGTCTGAGCTGCAGATGCAACTTACGCAATGCTGATTCCTTCTGGCTTAAGGTAACTTGCTGTGACTGACTGTATGTCAGAAGTTGGTGAACTGTCTTACAGCCGTATCTGGCAGTCTTTATGCATCATTTTTCACTGTTCTGACTCAATAGCTTGGCTGCAAGTGTGAGGTTGTGAGAGTGTCCTGTAGTCTCTATGCTAACCAGCAATTTACACCAAGATATCTATCAGATAGTGTTCAACTCAACTGAGGAGGCGTAGATAAGATTCCAGATGCTTTAATCCAGGTAAATCTTGTAGAACCTCATACAGCAGTAGGTGAAAAATGATGAAATACCAGGAGCTGAGCAGACATGTTGCTTACAAAGAAGTGAAACTAAACTGAGAGAGAGAGAGGAGGAGCTACAGCATCACAGCTAAGGATACAGAGAGAGAAAAGGGACAAACTACAAAGACAAACAGTATCACAGATACATGTCAGTGAATTAAACCAAGTCCTGGGACATGACAGGTCTGATAACCAGTTTTCTGAGATCCTATGGTGCCAGGAGCATCTGAAATACTGACAGGTAATTTTATGACATACCAATAGTGTATGCAAAGTGACTCAGTATAAATTTTGCAACAGTGACTCTGCAGAGTGTACTATTCCTTTATCACAAGGGAATTATAGCGTAACAGATGTCTTGATGTTCTCTGCATGATGAGGGTCTGTTCACAGGGCTGAGTTTAGCATTAAGGCAAAGTTCGTAACATACCCGCTAAATGTATATACATCTAAAACCCATAAGGCAGCCAAATAGCTACAACTACAATTCATAAATGTTATCAATAAATATTACAGGCTAAAAAACACATAGACATTTATTAGACAAATAAAACAATGAAGTGGTTACAGCACTCGGACTAATCATTTCATAAACACATAAATATACATAGCAAAATATAGGTACCAATCAGTCAATTCATAACCATATTTGCTACAGGCAAGTGCCGTATACCAAACCACCCGCTGGGTCCATATATATGTAACATGGAAAAATATATTCAAGTACACCAATAGTGATACCTGTACTCAGGGCAGGTTTTAGACAAACTGTGGCCCTGGGCAAAATTCAAAGCGAGGCTTCAAATGCTGATATACCAACAACGCTTTATTTCCAGTGGAAGCCCCTTTAATAACGCCCCCTTTCTGCCACCAAAACAGTAACAACCACCCCCTCTTAGGCCCACACACAATTCAAATAACCACCTTTGTACAGCCTAATAGATTTCCGCACCCCCTCATCATTTATTATAGCACCTCCTTATAAATAGTCCCTGCTTATAAACAGTGCCCCATATCAGCAATAGCTTCTACTTATCAGTAATAGCCCCCTCATAAATAATAGTTCACCATATCAATAATAGTCCACATTATCAATATTAGCCCTCTTATAAATAATAGTTCCCCCTTATAAATAGCCCCTTTAACAATACTCTCCTTATAAAATTTCCCTCTTATAAATAAAAGAGACCACATTATAGTAGCTGCCCATATAATGTCCCCCCTTATTATAGGCCTATTATAAATAGTTCTTCCGTTATAAATAATAGTCCACCTTAGATATAATTTCCTCTTATAATAGCCCCTTTATAAATAGTTCCTCCCTTCTACATAAAAGCCCTCTTATAACAATTCACCTTATATATAATAGTTCCGCTACTATAATAGCCCCCTTATATATATATAATAGTTTCCCCCTCATGAATAACAGTTCCCTGTTTATATATAACAGACACCTCCTTATATATAATAGTTTCCTCCCTTATACATAATAGCCCCTTATATATAACAGTCTCCCCCTTATAACAGCCAGCCTTATATATAATAGTTCCCCCTTATAATACCCCCTATATATAATAATTCCTTTCTTATAATAGCATTCCCTATATATAATAATTCCTCTCCTATAGTAGCCCTCCTTATATATAATGGTCCCACCTTATAATAGTGCTCCTTATATATAATAATTCCTCTCTTATAATAGCGCTCCTTATATAAAACAGTTCCTCCATTATAAATAATAGCCCTTATATATGTCTCCCCCTTATATCAGCCCCCTTGTATATAATTGTTCCCTCTTATAATAGCCCACTTATATTTAATAGCCACCCTTATATATAATAATTCCTCTCTTATAATAGTTCATCCATTATAAATACTAGTCCCCTTATATTTAAAAGTCTTGCACTTATAATATCCCCCTCATATATAAGTCTCCCCCCTTATAGCATACCCCTTAAATAATAGTTCCTTATAATAGCCCCTCTTCTATATAATAGTCCCCCCTTATAATAGTACCCTTATATATAACAGTCTCCCTCTTATAATAGCTTCCCTTATATAATAGCTCCTCTTATAATAACCCCCTTATATATTAGTTTCTCTCTTATAATAACCCCTTTATATATAATAGTTCCTCTAATAATAGCCCCCTTATATAAAATAGTGCCCCTTATAATAACCCCCTTGTATAAAATAGTCCTCCCTTATATATAATATGTCATCTCTTATAATATCCACCTTATATATACAGTGGGGAAAAAAGTATTTAGTCAGCCACCAATTGTGCAAGTTCTCCCACTTAAAAAGATGAGAGAGGCCTGTAATTGACATCATAGGTAGACCTCAACTATGAGAGACAAAATGAGAAAAAAAATCCAGAAAATTACATTGTCTGATTTTTTTAAGAATTTATTTGCAAATTATGGTGGAAAATAAGTATTTGGTCACCTACAAACCAGGGCTGTGGAGTCAGAGTCGGAGTCGTGGAGTCGGAGTCGGTGCCTATTTTGGTGGAGTCGGAGTCGGAGTTGGAGTCGGAGTCAGGGGAAATTGAGGAGTCGGAGTCGGGGCTTTGGCGTACCGACTCCACAGCCCTGCTACAAACAAGCAAGATTTCTGGCTCTCACAGACCTGTAACTTCTTCTTTAAGAGGCTCCTCTGTCCTCCACTCATTACCTGTAGTAATGGCACCTGTTTGAAATTGTTATCAGTATAAAAGACACCTGTCCACAACCTCAAACAGTCACACTCCAAACTCCACTATGGTGAAGACCAAAGAGCTGTGGAAGGACAGCAGAAACAAAATTGTAGACCTGCACCAGGCTGAGAAGACTGAATCTGCACTAGGCAAGCAGCTTGGTGTGACGAAATCAACTGTGGGAGCAATGATTAGAAAATGGAAGACATACAAGACCACTGATAATCTCCCTCGATCAGGGGCTCCACGCAAGATCTCACCCCGTGGGTTCAAAATGATCACAAGAACGGTGAGCAAAAATCCCAGAACCACACGGGGGGACCTAGTGAATGACCTGCAGAAAGCTGGGACTAACATAACAAAGGCTACCATCAGTAACACACTACGCCGCCAGGGACTCAGATCCTGCAGTTCCAGACGTGTCCCCCTGCTTAAGCCAGTACATATCCGGGCCCGTCTGAAGTTTTCTAGAGAGCATTTGGATGTTCCAGAAGAGTATTGGGAGAATGTCATATGGTCAGATGAAACCAAAGCAGAACTGTTTGGAAGAAACACAAGTCGTCGTGTTTGAAGGAGAGTGAATGCTGAGTTGCATCCAAAGAACACCATACCTACTGTGAAGCATGGGGGTGGCAACATCATGCTTTGGGGCTGTTTCTCTGCAAAGGGACCAGGACGACTGATCTGTGTACATGAAAGAATGAATGGGGCCATGTATCGTGAGATTTTGAGTGCAAACCTCCTTCCATCAGCAAGAACATTGAAGATGAAATGTGGCTGGGTCTTTCAGCATGACAGTGATCCCAAGCACACTGCCAGGGCAATGAAGGAGCGGCTTCGTAAGAAGCGTTTCAAGGTCCTGGAGTGGCCTAGCCAGTCTCCAGATCTCAACCCCATAGAAAACCTTTGGAGGGAGTTGAAAGTCCATGTTGCCCAGTGACAGCCCCAAAACATCACTGTTCTAGAGGAGATCTGCATGGAGGAATGGGCCAACAAACCAGCAACAGTGTGTGCCAACCTTGTGAAGACTTACAGAAAACGTTTGACCTCTGCCATTGCCAACAAAGGATATATAACAAAGTATTGAGATGAACTTTTGTTATTGACCAAATACTTATTTTCCACCATAATTTGCAAATAAATTCTTAAAAAATCAGACAATGTGATTTTCTAGATATGTTTCCTCATTTTGTCTCTCATAGTTGAGGTCTACCTATGATGTCAATTACAGGCCTTGCTCATATTTTTAAGTGGGAGAACTTGCACAATTGGTGGCTGACTAAATACTTTTTTCCCCACTGTAACAATCTCCCCATTATAATAGCCCCCTTACAAATAATAGATCGTCCCATCTTATAAATAATAGTTCCTCCCTTATTTATAATAGTTTCAACCTTATAATAGCCCCACTTATTTGTAAAAGTTCTCCCCTTTTAAGGGGGGCTATTATAAGGGGGTTCTATTATACTGTTATTTATAATAGGGGCTATTATAAGGGTGAACTATTATTTATAAAGGTGCTGTTATAAGGGAGGAACTATAATATAAAAGGGGACTAATATAAGGAGGGAACAATTATATACAATAGCTCCCCATTATATATAATATGTCATCTCTTATAATAACCCCCTTATATATAACATTTTCCCCTTATAATTAATAATTCACCGTTAAAATAGCCCCCCTTATATTTAATAGCCCCCACTATATAATAATAATAATAATAATAATAATAATAATAATAATAATAATAATAATAATAGTCCTTTAATAGTCCCACAGTGGGGAAATTCAGTGTGTTACAGAAGCAAAGATAAGATAAGATAAGCAGATACAAATACAAATACAACATGTACAGGAATGTTCCAAGGTGAGAGGCATTACATTAATAGCAGACAGACAGATAGGACGTAGCAGGGGGGGGGGAGGATTTAACAGGCAGAGAGATATTTCAGTTCTCTGTATGTAATGATCTCCGCTTAGGTCGGTGTTGGTTGTACAGCCTAACCGCGGTGGGGAGGAAAGACTTCCGATAGTGCTCCTTCTCACACCTAGGGTGGAGCAGTCGGTCACTGACAGTACTGCCCAGCGCAATCACAGTCTCATGCATGGGATGGGAGTTATTCTCCCGCATGGAGCTCACCACGGACAGTATCCTTCTGTCACCCACCACCTGCACTGGGTCCAGTGGGCAACCCAGGACAGAGCTGGCCCTTCTAATCAGCTTGTCAAGTTTATTTCTGTCCCTGGTTGATATACTGCTCCCCCAGCAGGCCACTCCAAAGAAGATGGCTGATGCCACTACCGAGTTGAAGAAAGTCCTAAGAAGTGCCCCCCGGATTCCAAAGGCTCTCAGCTTCCTAAGCAGGTAGAGCCTGCTGTGGCCCTTCCTGTACAGGGCCTCCATATGATCTGCCCAGTCCAGCTTATTATTAAGGAGCAGACCCAGGTACTTATAGGTGTTCACAATCTCGATGCCCGTTCCCAGGATGTCCACTGGTTTTGGAGGGCATCTGCCTTTACGGAAGTCCACCACCATCTCCTTGGTCTTCCCCGCGTTAATCTTCAGGTGGTTCTGGTGGCACCAGTCCACAAAAAACCGGTTCAATTCTCTGTACTCCCTGTCATCATCGTCTGTGATGAGGCCTACTATTGCAGAGTCGTCAGAATACTTCTGTAGGTAGCAGCTGGATGAGTTGCACCTAAAATCAGCAGTGTACAGTGTGAAGAGGAAAGGGGCGAGAACCGTACCCTGAGGTGCCCCCGTATTACAGATCACGGTACCTGACACACAGTCTTGGGCTCTCACGTATTGAGGTCGATTTGTGAGGTAGTCTAGGATCCAGTTGGAGAGGTGGTGGTCCACTCCAGCAAGGCCCAGCTTGTCTCTCAGTAACCTGGGCTGTATGGTGTTAAAAGCACTGGAGAAATCAAAGAACATTATTCTCACCGTGTTCCCTGGTTTTTCCAGGTGAGACAGAGCCCTGTGCAGAAGGTGGATGATGGCATCATCTACCCCAATGCCCGGTCGATAAGCAAACTGGAGAGGGTCCATAGCGGGGCTCACTAGAGGGCGAAGATGTGTGAGAACCAATCTCTCTAAGATCTTCATCAAGTGGGATGTCAGTGCTACAGGTCTGTAGTCGTTGAGGTCCATAGGGTGAGGTTTCTTTGGAACTGGTACCACACAAGAAGATTTCCATAATTCAGGGACTATTTCCTGCCTCAGGCTCATATTATACATATATGTAATTATACCACACAGCTGGTCCCCACAAGTCTTAATTAGCCTTGCACTGATGTCATCTGGCCCTGCGGCTTTCCTCGCCTTGATCTTTTTCATCTCCTTCCTCACCTGGGCCCGTGTGAAGGTCAGACTGTGGTCAGATAAAGACAGATTTCTGGATTTACTGGTCTGTTGGGAAGTAGCCACATGGGGTGAATGGGGTGAAATAGTTTGCCCCCTTAGCAGGTAATCCCTTTCCCTTACCAGAAAACAATAAATCTTTTACTCACCTTACCGCGCTCCCACGATGAGCGGAGCAACCGGAGTCTCTCCCTGTAGTAGTGGCACAGGTGGCGCGATGCAGTGATGTCATCACGCTACCTGCGACGCGACTTCCTGTGCGTTACCAGCGGTCCTCTATGGCGAGAGCAGGTATTTTTCCCTGCTTTGTCATAGAATTAAACAGTATCAGCGTGCACAGTACACCGATACAGCAGTGGAGCTTCCAGGATTCAAGTCATCAGGATAAAAGCCTGATGCTCCGAATCCCGGAGGCCCCTTTGGAGACGGGGACCCTGGGCAATTGCCCAGTTTGCCTCCCCTAACGCTGGCCCTTCATGTACTGACCCAGGTAGTTGTTGAAAGTCCAAGGGCTGAAAATTACCGCACACTCCGATTCAGCAACTTCCTTCCTCATACCCACTAAATGTGTTCTAGAGCCTCACTCTCTATATATGGATAGTAGGGGTATCATTTTCTGTAGTACCTTGGAACCCTTGCTGACTAATGGAATCCAGCCTGCCTGTTCTTCATATCCCTCAGGCTTTTGACTGGCAGTATTGAAAAAAAAGTCCATGTGCTCTAATTCGGGTGTTACTGAAAGTGTAAAGCCGCTACTGTGAGACGTTAAGACGGCTTCTACTCCTGCTCTCACTGCAGCAACAGCAAGTCCTCAGTCCACAGACAGAACAATCACAATTCCCTGCTCCAGAAAGCTCTAGAGCTCAAGTGACATAACTGTCCAACCTGACTAGGGGGCACAGCAGGGGAATGCAACAGCCACCTCCTCAACTTCCTGCATGCAAGAAGGTTGAAAATGAGAATTAAAGGGGTTATCCGGTTTCTAGTATTGATGGCCTATCATTAGTGCCACGCTTCCTCTTAGTTTTACACAATTCTGTTGCAGAATGCATCAGAGGTATATGTCAGGAGCCCTCCCGATGTATACCCCCAAGAGAAGGCTCAAAGCATGATCTGAACAGAGTTAAATTATGTACTAATTAGAATTATATAAAGAGGCTGAAAATTTTTCTGGAGAACTTTTTAGTGAACAACGAAATAGCGTGGATCATGCGTGAACTTAAAGGGGTTGTCCAGGATAAATCAACAATTTTTGACTAAGTCGTCCATGCCCCTACTTCTCTAACTTTCTAATATATCTTTTTTTTCCATATGCTATAGTTTTTCAGTAGTTAGTTGGGAAGGACTAGTAGTGGGCGGGCTAGCTTGGGAGACAGGGAGGGGGGTGTGAGAGAGGGAGGGGGAGGGATTGAGAGTGGGATCTGAGTGAAGAGCAATGCATCATGGTAGTTGTAGGCCAAATGGTAAACAAATGCAGAAGACGCCAGGAGCTCCCAGAGAAACCCAGAAATCACTTAAAACACTGCTAAAGGTATTTGGGTGCAGTTATTAGCCCATTAGTAGCACTAACAGACCTTTTTTTAAAAAAAAAATAATTTTTGGCCGGAAAACCCCTTTAACCCCTTCACGCATTCTCATGTACATGTACGTGGGAGAATGTGATTAGTTACCGCATCCCCACGTACAGGTACGTGACGGTGATCGAGCGGGCTGAGAAGCAGAGTCCGTGCGATCACCGCGGGAGCCCGGCTGTATTTGACAGCCAGGCTCCCGCTGCAACAGCGGGGACCAGTGGTAACACCGATCCCCACTGTTTAACCCTTAAGATGCCGTGGTCAATAGCGACCGTGGCATCCAAGGGGTTCCGTCATCTTGCCGCCCCCCGGCACCCCCCGCGGCGAGATCGGGGGGTGCCGATATTGATAATCTGCAGCCCGGGGTCTGCCAAGTGACCCCAGGCTGCCTGGAGACCCCACTACCTGGTTGATCCTGCCGAGACCTGTGGAAGTCAGCGCTGTGTTTCCATAGCACTGACTTCCTGTATAGGCTGCAAGACACTTGCATGCTTGTGTCTTGCAGTCTATAGTACTGAGCCAGAGATCAAAGCATCTCTGGCTCAGGTGTCCTAATGGGACACATGAAAAAGTAAAAAAAGTGAAAAAATAAATAAATAAAGTATGTGAAAAAAATTAATAAAAGAATAAAGCCCCAAAAATTCCCTTTTCCTATATAAAATGAATTATATAAAAAATAAACCTAAAAATTAATAAAAACAATACATATTTGGTATCGCCGCGTCCGTAACAACCTGTACAATAAAACTGAAACCATAATTAATGTACACAGTGAACGTCGGGGAAAAAAAACGCCAAAAGTAATGATTTTTCACCATCTCACCTTACAAAATATGCCATAAAAAGTGATGAAAAAGTCATATGTACCCCAAAACAGTACCAATAAAAAGCACAGGTTGTCCCGCAAAAAATAAGCCCCAAACCAACTCTCTAAACTGAAAAATAAAAACGCTACGCATCTTTGGAGATGGTGATGCAAAAAAATTTGATTTATGTCCCCAAATGGGTTTTTGTTCTGCAAAATTGGTATTGTATAAAAAAACAGGTATCGTCATAATCGTACCGACCCGCAGAATAAAGATAACATGTTACTTACGCTCTACGCTGCATGGTGAAAAATTTAAACGGTAAAACGCAGTGCCAGAATTGATGGGGTTGTTTTTTAATCCACCAAGAAAGAGTTAATAAAATTTATTTAATAAGTTGTAAGCATCTAAAAATGATGTCATTAAAAAATACATCTCATACTGCAAACAACAAGCCTTCATATGGCTACATCACCAGAGAAATAAAGAAAATATAGCTCGTACAATGTGAAGACAAAAACCCCAAAAATCGCCAAATCATTAGAACATAACTGACTGCGGCAGGAAGGGAATGTATAAACTGTGCGAGGATATATGAGGGTACAAACCAGATTTAGAGTTTACGAGGAATAATAAACCAGAAGTGACCCCCAGAGTGACCTCCCCAATAATAGGAACTACTGGGGAAATAGTAGGGAATTTAGTGTACCCAATGTACTACGCACAGCTTACATATTCACTTTTCCCCATCCGCTGTGCAGTCACGTCTGGGATACTAATGCTCGTTACACCCCTTGATAAATTCTTTGAGGGGTGCACTTTTTCAAAATGGGGTCATTCCCTAGGGGATTCCACTTTACTGGTACTTTAGAGGCTCTGCAAACATGACATAGCATCCAGATCCCAAACATCTGAATCTGCGCTCCAAAAGCCACATAGCGCTCCTTCCCTTCTGTGCCCTACTATGTTCCCAAACTGCAGTTTATACCCACATGTATGACAGTGGTGTACCCAGGATAACGTACTTAATGTCATATGTGGGTATAAACTGCTGTTTGGGCACAGCCGAGCACAGAAGGAAAGGAGCGCTATTTGGTTTTTGGACGCCATTGCACTTTTGCAGAGCTGAAATGCCAGTATAGTGGAATCCCCTGACATGTCACCCCATTTTGGAAACTACACCCCTGAAGGAATTTATCCTGGGGTACAGTGAGCATTTTTAACCCCCAAGTGTTTCTATAATTTATTATCCATAAATGAATACGCAGCTGATGGTGAAAGGTGAAAATGACAATTTATCCAGGAATACGACAATTCAGTGCGTCATATGTTGTGCCTGGCTTGTATCAGAGATGAACGCTCCAAAAGCTGTTGTGCCCAGGATCCCCGCTCACCAGTTTTTGGAGTGTGTGTCTGTGCAGACATAAACTGGGCACAATATATTGGGCACTGAAATGGCGTATCTATAGAAAAATGTCATTCTTAATTTTTCATTATCAGTTGCGCATTCATTTCTGTAAATTAAAAGAATGCAACACTTAAGGGTTAATAATGCTCGCTACCCCACTTGATAAATCCCTTGAAGGGTATAGTTTCCAAAATGGGGTGACATGTCTGCGGATTCCACTTTACTGGCAATTCATGGGCTCTGCAAAAGTGGCATGGTGTCCAAAAAGCAAACTGTGCTCCAAAAACCAAAATAGCGCTCCTTCCCTTCTGTGCCTGGCTGTGCCCAAACAGCAGTTTATACCCACATATGGCATTAAGTACGTTATCCTGGGCACACCAGTGTCATACATGTGGGCATAAACTGCCATTTGGGCACACAGCAGGGCGCAAATGTGAAGGAGCGCTATGTGCTTTTGGAGCGCATATTTAGATTGTTGTTTTTTTGGACGCCATGTCACATTTGCAGAGACCCTAAAATTGCCCCTACAAAATGGGGGTCACTTCTTGGGGAATTCCAATTTACTGGCACCTCCAGGGCTCTGCAAAAACAACATGGCGACGAGAAAGTACTCCAAAAGCTAAAAAAACACAGTGCTCCTTCCCTTCTGAGCCCTGCTGTGTGCCCAAGCAGCAGTTTATACCCACATATTTAATTTTTTTGTCCCCGGGATAGCCCACTTAATAGTTTTAGGAGTTCATGTCTCTGATGCCACAAAGTGGCCGCAACGTATTAGGCACTGAAATTGGATATTTCTTTAAAAACTTTAATTTTCACTTTGTACATTAATTTTTGGGAAGCAGTTTTAGGCTCAAAATCATAATATCCCTTGATACATTCCTTGAGGGGTGTAGTTTCTAAAATGGGGTCACTTTTAAGAGGTTTCCATTGTACTGGTACTTTAGGGGCTCTGCAAATGCGACATGGCACCTGAAAACTATTCCAGCCACATCTGCCCTCCAAAAGCCAAACAGCGCTCTTTCCATTCTGAGCCCCACCATGTACCCATACAGTAGATTACAACCACATATGGGGCATTTCTGTGTTCAGAAGAAATTGTGTAACAAACTGTGGGGTGTTTTTTCTTCTTTAACCACTTGCAAAAATTAAAAATATGTCGCTAAATGGACAGTTTATTGGAAAAAAGTAATTTTACATTTTTACGTCCCTAAGTCAATAAAATCTGTGAAACAGCTGTGAGGTCAAAATGCTCACTATACCCCTAGATAAATTCTATGAGGGGTGTAGTTTTCAAAATGGGGTCACTTTTTGGGGGTTTCATTGTACTGGTACTTTAGGGGCTCTGCAAATGCGACATGGCACCTGAAAACTATTCCAGCAAAATCTGCCCTCCAAAAGCTAAATAGCGCTCTTTCCATTTTGAGCCCTGCCATGTACCTATGCAGCAGATTACAACCACATATGGGGCATTTCTGTGTTCAGGAGAAATTGTGTAACCAACTTGTGAAAATGAAAAATTTGGGGCTAAACTGACGGTTTATTGGAAAAAAAAGTAATTTTTCATTTTAATGTCCCAATGTTAATAAAATTTGTGAAACAGCTGTAGGGTCAAAATGCTCACTATAGGGGGCGGAGCCTGATTGTGGAAGGGAATGGTCGCATAGCTGCACAGCTCCAGGCCTGAGTCTCTTATAGTGACAAATTAGCGACGTGCCCGTGGATTATATTAACCCAAAAGACACTGGGAAAGCTGCCTTACCTCTAGGGATGCCGAGAAGAAGGAAATCTGCGGGAAAAGCCGCAGAAAATATCAGATTTTTACTTCCCCCACGGAGGTGGGGAAGATCAAAATGGCGGCAGCTCACACTCCAGCGCGGTCTCCGGGGCCTCGACTCCAACTCGAGACCCTCCGGAGGAGAAGCTCACGCTATCGGCGTAGCGGAGAACGCTGTCAGCGCCGTCGCTTCATCAGCTGATGGAATGCGGTGGTCCGGAGGCGTCGGGGCCGTCTCCCCGGCGGGCCGGGGAGAGCGCGGTTTCGGGGCCTTCTCGGGCCGACGCACTGAGGCCTATAGGTCTACATAATGCGGAGACACCCACCTCGCCTACTGCTAGCCCGGCCAAACAGAAGCCCAGGATCCAGACAGAGGAGCCCCAAGAAGGAGAGGTGAGCGATACTATACAGCACATACCGCCATCCACCGTTTTTTTTGCGGATATTCCGGCAACAGAGAGTTTACTCACTGAGGCCTCCATGAAAAACATGCTTATGGCCTTCTGTAAATCTCTGACAACAGACATGTTCTTAATGGTTAAACCGCTAGATAGAGACCTTCAGGAATTGCAGAAACGCACAGTTCATGTGGAATCTAAAATGGCGGAATTTGCCGCCTCACATAATCTTCTCATAGATGCTCACAATGCAGTGGAAAAGGATGTGTCATTTCTTAAATCTAAAATAGCAGACCTAGAGGATCGCTCGCGAGCAACAATCTGAAATTCCGAGGGATTCCAGAGTCCGTATCTGCGAATAACCTCACAGTTTTCCTTCTAGATCTTATGCACACGCTAATACCAAGTCTTACGAAAATGGAATTAACTATTGATAGAGCGCACAGAGTCCCAAGACCAGGGGCGTAACTACCGGGGTAGCAGTGGTAGCAGCTGCCACAGGGCCCGGGACATTACGGGGACCCGCGGGCCCCCGATGTGTTTTTTTTTTTTTTTTTTTTATAGTCCGTTATCTGCTGGAGTAACCCCAGCAGGTAACGGGCCCTATATACTTACCATTCCCCGAGGTCCCGCTCACGGCCGCCTGCGCTTCCGATTCTGCGGAGACGGCTGTGAGCAGGAGCGGGGATCGGTATGTGAGGCCGCGGGCCGAACACCTGCTATCATTATACTTCGGGGTCTTTTCAGACCCCGGAGTATAATAATTGGAGGCCCAGAGTTGGTGAGGGAACATAAAAAACAATGTACTTACCGCTCCTGCGCCTCGGGCCTGTTTGCTGACGTCCCAGACGTTAGCCGACGTCATTTTGCGTCGCGACGCCGGTCCCGCATCACGTGACGCCGGCCTGGTCCGCACAAGAAGAAGGCCGGAGTAGCGCACGGGCATGCACCGGAGCGAGGAACAGGTAAGCAACGTTGTTTTTTTATGTTTCTATCCTCCCCTAGGTCTCCGATTATTATACTCTGGGGTCTGAAAAGACCCCAGAGTATAATAATTGTTCATGGGTGGTCCACAATGGGACATATAATAGTGTGTGCAGGGGCCACTATGGGGAATACTACTGTGTGCAGGGGCCCCTATGGGACATGATACTGTGTGCAGAGGCCACTATGGGACATGATACTGTGTGCAGGGGCCCCTATGGGACATGATACTGTGTGCAGGGGCCCCTATGGGACATGATACTGTGTGCAGGGGCCACTATGGGACATGATACTGTGTGCAGGGGCCCCTATGGGACATGATACTGTGTGCAGGGGCCACTATGGGACATGATACTGTGTGCAGGGGCCCCTATGGGACATGATACTGTGTGCAGGGGCCACTATGGGACATGATTCTGTGTGCAGGGGCCCCTATGGGACATGATACTGTGTGCAGGGGCCCCTATGGGACATGATACTGTGTGCAGGGGCCACTATGGGACATGATACTGTGTGCAGGGGCCACTATGGGACATGATTCTGTGTGCAGGGGCCCCTATGGGACATGATACTGTGTGCAGGGGCCCCTATGGGACATGATACTGTGTGCAGGGGCCACTATGGGACATGATACTGTGTGCAGGGGCCACTATGGGACATGATTCTGTGTGCAGGGGCCCCTATGGGACATGATACTGTGTGCAGGGGCCCCTATGGGACATGATACTGTGTGCAGGGGCCACTATGGGACATGATACTGTGTGCAGGGGCCACTATGGCACATAATAGTGTGCGCAGGAATGCGTTTTTGTTTTGTTTTTGGGGGGGGGGGGGGTTGGAGGGGGGCGGTCTGGGGGGAGGGGTCGGGGGCGGCGGTTCGGGGGGGGCCCCATGTCAAATGTTCACCTTGGGGCCCAGCCATTCCTAGTTACGCCACTGCCCAAGACCTTCACATCTGGATGAAACAGTACCCAGAGATGTCCTAGCAAAGATCCATTTTTACCGCACTAAAGAGATGGTGCTGCTGACCTCACGGAAAATTGGCCGTTTACCTGATCCATACCAGAAAATATCTATCTACTCTGATCTTTCGGCTGCAACACTACAACTAAGAAGGAAATTTATCCCTATCACTACAGCGTTACGCCAACATAATATCCTATACAAATGGGGATTCCCGGTTAGAGTGATCGTATCCCGAGACAACCTTACTTATGTTATCAACTCCCCGGAAGATGGCAAAAAGTTGCTAAATAAATGGGACATTGCAACCAGTGATCTGACCTCCAAACCACCACCTGGCCCTGTGTCAGATGGATGGCATCAAACGAAAACCCCAAGGCGTCCACCAAAAGGGCTGAACAGCTAGAGACTCACTCTACTCACTCTATTGCTGAACTTATCCCCCCAAGATTACAACAGCCGCTGGTCCGCTGTACCACATTTCTTTTCCTTGTTTTGTTTCGGTGGCTTACCCACTGGTTTCTATGTCTTTACAGTTTGTTTGCTCTTCGGTTCTGGCACATGGGGCGTCGTGACTACACAAGGCGGGGACAATTCTGCTCCCTACCGCTACTGGTAACTTCTGAAGTGGGTGGTTGTGGTAAGATCTTTGAAGTATTACTAAATCTGAATTATGGTACTTAAAATTATGTCTATGAATGTCAGAGGTTTGAACTCCCCTCAAAAGAGAGCCAATTTGTGGCGAGAGGCCCGAGTTCAAGGCTGTGACATTCTTGCAGTTCAGGAAACACATCTTTTGGAGGTGGACGCCACTCGCATCAAGCATGCCTCATACCCACACATATTTCACGCTCATTGTACCTCCAAGCGCAGGGAATCAAAGATTCAGTGGCATTTCAGCTGGTGTCCTATTATGCTGACCCTGGAGGGCGATTTGTCATATTAGTTTGTATCCTTAATAATGTCACGTACACGTTGTTCTCGGTCTACGCCCCAAACAAAAGACAGGTGTCATTCTTGGGGAAACTCATGAAAGCAGTGGAGCGAAGAAAACAAGGATGCTTAGTATTAATGGGAGACTTTAACATGGCTCCAGATCCAGGGGTAGACACTACCTCTAGCATAGCGACACGTCATCCTTCCTTTTCGCAGGCTATATGGCGCCATGACTTATTTGATATTTGGCGTATCCTTCATAATACCGAAAAAGATTACACTTACTATTCAACGGTACACAATAGCTATTCAAGAATAGATTTATTTCTAATAGAACAAGCTAGTATTCCCCTTGCCGTGCAGTTGGAAATTTCACAAATAACTTGGTCAGACCATGCAGCAATAACCCTGACCCTAATGGAAAAATATGACTGCCCTAGAGCGTATATCTGGAGGTGCAATGAATTCTTAATGTCGCAGCAAAAATATAAAGCAATTTTGGAAAATGACCTGAAGGAATTCTTTCAGATTAATGCTCCCTCAGTATCTAGCCCTGATATATTGTGGAACTCACATAAAGCCTTTATCAGAGGAACATTTATTCGATTGGGTCACATAGAAAAGAAAGCTAAGCTAGCAGAAATTGACCGACTACTGCACCAGATAAAATCTATAGATAACGATAATAAAAAATCTCCTTCCCCCTCCAATGCTGCAAAATTGGTGACGCTACGTCAACAATTGACAGCCTGTCTACTGCATAAATATGAGAAGAACCTGAAAAGGGTGAAAGCTACTTACTACTCTCAATCTAACAAAGCAGGCAAGCTCTTAGCGTCCAAGCTTAAACAAAAACATGCCAGGTCTAAAATCCCGTTTCTTCAGAGTAAGGATGGTGCACACAAAATCTATGATCCTAGTGGCATCGCCAACGCATTTAAAGCTTTCTATGAAGGCTTATATAATATTAAAGAGGACTCTTCTGTAATACCTCCGGCGAAACAAGACATTGTAAACTTTCTTGCAAGCGCCCAATTGCCCACACTCACAAAAGCACAACTAGACTCTTTGAACGAGCCCATGACATCATCAGAGTTGCTGTCAGTAATTAAGTCGCTGCCACCCCGAAAATCCCCAGGCCCAGATGGCCTCACTAATGAGTATTATAAAAAGTTTTCTCCAATTTTGCTTAACCTGCTGTTGTCCTTTTTAACGGCTGTGGTAGACTCTGGCACTATTCCGGGGGAAAATCAGGAGGCACTGGTGGTGACGTTGCCTAAACTGGGCAAGCCTGCCACCAGCCCCCAAAACTTTCGACCAATATCCCTATTAAACTCAGATTTAAAAATTTATGCCCAAATTATAGCAAATAGAGTAGCAGCTTGTCTTCCGAGCCTAATAAATTACGACCAGGTGGGATTTGTGAAGGGGAGGCAATCATATGACAATACCAGACGCATTTTGAATATTATACATTATATTAACTCAAAAAAAATGGAAGCAGTGGTTCTTGCATTAGATGCCGAGAAGGCGTTTGACCGCATTTGCTGGTTGTATGCCTTCCTGGTGATTAGGAGGATGGGGTTCGAGGGAGCTATTCTGAAAGCAATTGAGGCGCTGTATTCTGCGCCTTCTGCAAGAGTATTCACTAACGGGGTAGTATCAGATCCCTTTTTAATAACGAACGGGACTAGACAGGGGTGCCCCCTCTCACCGCTGATATTTGTTCTCTCGATGGAACCGCTGGCCCAAGCAATTAGACTGGACCCAGAGGTGGGTGGCATTAATATACGGGACAAAACTCATCTTATATCATTATATGCAGATGATATCATTCTTACTTTGTCCAAGCCACTAAAGTCTATTCCCCGACTTATGGAGATTATAGCTAATTTTGGTCACTTATCATATTATAAATTAAATATGGCCAAATCACAAGCTTTACCCTTGCATATCCCTCCCTCTTTACTACATCCCCTACAGTCGAAATATGACTTTGATTGGAGGAAGGAGGGTGTTCAATATTTGGGGACACAGGTGACACCCAATACGGGGACCCTATATAGAAATAATTACATACCCATGTTGAAAACACTGCAGGATGAGATGGAGAGAATGTCCCCAATAGACGTGTCTTGGATGGGACGTGTCGCGGCTTTTAAGATGTTGTTATTGCCCAGACTCCTATATCTGTTTCGCACACTCCCGATAGCCGTCCCAGTTTCGTTTTTCGAAACTATGCAAAGGATGATCTCAAAATACATATGGAATGGAAGGAGACCCAGGGTTAACAAAAGCTTCCTATTTAAACAAAGAGAAGCGGGAGGACTGGGGGTGCCAGTGGTTAGGAATTATTACATAGCGTCCCTAGTCACGCAGTGCACTAGATGGAGATTAGCTGATACCTCGGTACCATGGATCCACATAGAGCAATCGTTCATATATCCTTTAAGACTGAAGGATACCTTGTGGGCGCCCTTCTGGAACATTCCTATGCCTGAGTCCCTGTCCCCAGTTATGCAAGCAGCTGTGACTGCATGGAAGCTGCTTCACGAGAAAGCAAATCCTATGAGTCACTTTTATGCCTCAGAGATGCCTTTGTCACTTATGGCCTGGGCGATAGAAGACCTAGTAATTTCGGAGTGGGAGACGAGGGGGATTACACAGGTCTCCCACTTACAATCTGATACCAAGCAATTTTTATCATTTACAGATCTAACACAGAAATTTGGAATTCATAGAGGTGACTTCCTTAAGTACTCTCAAATAGGGCATTTTATATCTAAGAACCCGATATCGACAGTACCCCACAGTAGTAAGGTATTCACCTGGATGTCGACTAAGATGAGGGGTTTAAGGTTTCTATACGATAGAATGGATGGAGTAGCAACTTTTACTAGATCTACACCATTCCGTTGTTGGGAGAGGGATTTGGGAAGAACCATCACCTTGGATGAGTGGGAACAAGCTATCAAACTTAGTGATACATCCTTAAAATGCAATACTCACATAGAAACGGCTATGAAAGTGACTTTAAGGTGGTACAGAACCCCATCCACTTTACATAGGGCATACCCATCAGTCTCTGAGGAGTGCTGGAGAGGATGTGGAGGGAAAGG
Source organism: Leptodactylus fallax (assembly GCA_947044405.1). Classification (NCBI taxonomy): domain Eukaryota; kingdom Metazoa; phylum Chordata; class Amphibia; order Anura; family Leptodactylidae; genus Leptodactylus; species Leptodactylus fallax. Next base: position 5,085,854 of record CAMRHE010000078.1, read on the forward strand.
AACCCTCATCCATATTTTGGGACATTGCCCCATAATTTGTGGATACTGGCATAGGGTCTTTGACATGTTATCAGAAATATTTAATTTCCGCCTCCCCTACTCCTCACCTCTGGCCATCCTATCAATTGGAATTCCTGAGGAATTGAACAAATATAAAAAACTCCTCTGTAAAATCTTGACAATAGCTAAATTAATGTTGGTGCAAAGATGGAGATCAGTAACCCCTCCGTCAGACTCCGCATTGTTGCTGGCTATTAATACTACATATACCTATGAGAGGGTAATTGCACTGGGAAATGACTCCTATCTTAGATTTGCAAACATATGGGACGCATGGGCTAACTCTCGATTTTTTGCATAACGAGAGCCAGGAAGCAGGGAGGTTTAGGGAGTGGAAGTGGAATGGAACATATGAAAGGATCGTCTTTGAAATATGTCACGCTAACCCTGGAAATGTGCCTAAATGTTAGTGTTATTGTTACTGTTATCGCTTACTCAATTTCTGTTTGCTGTTTCATTGATGTACAATCCAAAGAATATGCCTTGAACAAATTATGTAAGAATGTATATCACAATGTATGTCAATATTCTTTCTCACATTTATTTTGAAAATCAATAAAAAATTATTGAAACTAAAATGCTCACTATACCCCTTGATATGTTCTCTGAGGAGTGTAGTTTTCAAAATGAGGTCACTTTTAGGGGGCTTCCACTGTATTGGTACTTTGGGGGCTCTGCAAATGCGACATGGTACCTGAAAACTATTCCACCAAAATCTGCCTTCCAAAAGCCAAATAGCGCTCTTTCCATTCTGAGCCCTGCCATGTACCCATACAGCAGATTACGACCACATATGGGGTATTGCCGTGTTCAGGAGCAATTGTTTTGAAAACTGTGGGGTGCTTTTTCTCCTTTAACCGCTTGTGAAAATGAAAACTTTGGGGATAAAGCAATATTTTAGTAATGTTTCATTTATACATCCCAGTGTTAGCAAAATCTGTGAAATGGCTGTAAGGTCAAAATGCTCACTATACCCCTTGATGAATTCTGTCAGGGGTGTAGTTTCCAAAATGGGGTCACTTTTTGGGGTTTTCCTTTGTATTGGTACTCTAGTGGCTTTGCAAATGAGACATGGCACCTGAAAACTATTCCAGCAAAATCTGCTTTTCAGACGCCCAGTGTCGCTCCTTCCCTTCCGTGCGCTGCCATTCACCCAAACATCAGTTTACACCCACTTGTGGGGTATTTCCGTGCTCGGGAGAAATTGCATAAAAAACTGTGAGATGCATTTTCTCCTTTAACCCTTTGTGAATGTGTTAATTTTAGGGCTAAATTAAGGAATTAGTGGGAAAAAAATTAAATGTCACCTCCATATTGTTTTAATTCCAGTGAAATGCTTAAAGGGTTAACAAACTTCCCAAATGTTATTTTGAATTATTTGAGGGGTGCAGTTTTGAAAATGGGGTCATTTATGGGGGTTTCTAATATATAGGCCTTTATAATCCTCTTCAGAACTGAAGTGGTCCCTAAAAAATTAGTTTGGGAAATTTTCTTGTAAATCTGCAAAATCGCTGTTACACTTGTAAGCCTTCTAACATCCAAAATAAATTACAGGACGATTAAAAGATGATGCCGATATATAGCAGAGATATGGTAGATAATATGTATTAATGTATTTGGGTGGTATGACTATCTGTCTGAAAAGCAGAGCATTTCACATTTTGAAAATTGTGATTTTTTTTTCCAAATTTCCATCAAATTTCCTATTTTTTTATAAATAAATACAAAAATATTCATTAGTGTTTACCACTAACATGAAGTACAATGTGTCACGAAAAAACACTTGCGTTTGCGTTTAGTTGGACCATCATTTATTTTTCAACAGGACAATGACTCCAAACACACCTCCAGACTGTGTAAGGGCTATTTGACCAAGAAGGAGAGTGATGGGGTGCTACGCCAGATGACCTGGCCTCCACAGTCACCAGACCTGAACCCAATCGAGATTGTTTGGGGTGAGCTGAACCGCAGAGTGAAGGCAAAAGGGCCAACAAGTGCTAAGCATCTCTGGGAACTCCTTCAAGACTGTTGGAAGACCATTTCAGGTGACTACCTCTTGAAGCTCCTCAAGAGAATGCCAAGAGTGTGCAAAGCAGTAATCCAAGCAAAAGGTGGCTACTTTGAAGAACCTAGAATATAAGACATGTTTTCAGTTGTTTCACACTTTTTTGTTAAGTATATAATTCCACATGTGTTAATTCATAGTTTTGATGCCTTCAGTGTGAATCTACAATTTTTATAGTCATGACAATACAGAAAACTCTTGGAATGAGAAGGTGTGTCCAAACTTTTGGTCTGTACTGTACATGACTAGGGTTGGTGGGCTAAATGAATCTGTGGTGGTCTGGGCGCTTAGAAGAACAGACATGTCATGCACAGCATTGACAGCTCTACTAGCTTCATTAGTATTCACTAATATCATAAAGTCATTTCTGTGACTTTCTCTCTTTAACTCCTTTCAGAGGTTAGTGTTTCTTTGGTGATACCGTATGAAAGAGACCTAGGCTGGCACTAGAAAATATTGTTCTAATTGTCTTACTGACTTTCCTTGGCACTGTTACCGGATCCCTGATGGTAGTACTGCCAGTACTGCTGTGATGGCAGTCCTGTTGTTGCTGTGAGATCATCCAATGGCCTAACCACTGCTTCTGCTCCACAAGGTACAAGTTGCATGCCCTTGCCTAATGGCTACTGCTCTCATTAACAGTTATGGATAGCATGAACATTTATTTTAATGGCTGCACTTTCATGCTTCACTTTCCTAGAAATTTATTTTAGTTATCATTAACCCCTTCCCGCCAGAGGAATTTTTCGATTTCCGTTTTTGACTCCTCCCCTTCTATACCCCATACCTTTTTTATATTTCTGTTCTCAGAGCCATATGAGGTCTTAATGTTTTCGGGACAAATTTTTTTTTCATGATGCTACCATTTATTATTCTGTACAATGTACTGGGAAGCTGGAAAAAAGAGACCCCTGAGTATAATGCTGCAGCCAATTTAGTTTGCTCTGTACAAGTCTCTACAATGCACCCCTCCTAGTGCTACTGTCTTCAACAGAGCATTAAACAGACAAAAATTACCTTGTCCACATTTAAAATTTCCCTTTACAGACATATATTCTAATCAACTCTTATTCTCAAAAGGGATCCTGCTTAAACCTAAAGGGTCCCTTTAGATTTTTACTTTGTCTGAAGGTAACCCAACCCATTACTGCAGCGGTTTTTCCTGCAGAGCTTTTTTTTTTTTTGCTGTGGGAGCTACATGGGGCCTTGTCCTTAGTAAAGCCTAAGTGCAACCTTAATTAAATTAATTGCCCCCTCATATTATGCCTCTGATTACTCCTGACATAAATATTGCACCTCTAATGACCCCTTATATCAATGACCACCCCCTAATGTTCATTATGACCCCTTATATAAATGATGCCACCTAATGACCCCTTATATAAATAACCTCCCCCCCTTGTATTCATAATGCCCCTTAATAGCCCTTATATAAATGATCCCCCCTATTGTCCTAATTCTTTCTAATGAATCCTCCCTTATAGTTATGATTTCTCCTCCAAACCGCCCCTTATACTATTAAATTACCCACAACTGCACTAAAAAACAAAAAAAGAAAGTTCTACTCTCCTACCTGCGATCCTCTGATGAACGAAGCTGCCGCCTCTTCCATGTCCACACATAGGAAGTCTGCCGCTCAGTTCAGGAGGCGCGATGCTGTGACATCATCTCTTTTACCTGTGCTGAGAAGCTTACGTCCGCTGTCAGTGCTCTCAGCGTCTTGTAAACCGCAGACCTGAAACGGCTTGCGGTTTACAAGACAGTTATTTGCAGGATTCATTTTAACTAGATCTGTGTCTGCAGACACCAATCTAGTAAATAGTAAAGCATGTATTAATGGCAGCCCCGGGGTGGGCCCCACAGAGTCAGTGGGCCCGGGGCAGCCGCCCCCTCTGCCCCCCGCTAGCTACAAAACTGCTGAGCAAGCATTGATATATATTCATCAATTGCCTTAGATGAGTGACTTCCTCTCTCCAGGCCTCAAATCCATACCTAGATATAGACCTCCCAGACCTTTTCTCCTTCCACATCCCTCAGACCTCCAGATCTCCTGGCTTTTTCCCTCTCAGGCCTCCATAATGATCCCAACCTGCAATATCAACCCCACTGCTGATCAAAGAATGATTTTGATCTATCTTCTCATCAATATGCTAGAGTGGCTTGCAAAAGTATTCATACCTACCCCCTTGAACTTTTTCACATTTTGTCACCTTACAACCACAAACTTAAATGTATTTTATTGAGATTTTCAGTGATAGACCAACACAAAGTAGCAGATAATTGTGAAGTGGAATGAAAATGATACATGGTTTTCAAAATAAAAATCTGAAAAGTGTGAGATGTAAAAGTATTCAGCCCCCCTATATCAATACTTTATAGAGCCACCTTTCGCTGCGATTACAGCTGCAAGTCTTTTGGGGTATGTCTCTATCAGCTTTTCACATCTAGAGACTGAGATTTTTGCCCATTCTTCTTTTCAAAATAGCTCAGCCAGATTGGTTAGAGAACTTCTGTGAACAGCAATTTTCATGTCTTGCCACAGAGGCTCAACAGGATTTAGGTCTGGACTTTGACATGCCACTTCAATATCGTGTTGGTGGAGTGGCAATTTTTGGAATTTCAAGAAAAATTCGGGGCATATTATAAGAGTGCCTGGCTTGCCAGATGAAAAAGATAAAATTTCTCGCGAAATGGAATGGATTCTCTGACCCTGAGAATAATACTTCCAAAACTGATCATCAGGTAGAAACTGTTCTTCTTCTTATCACAGACCACTTAACCACTCCATTGTGTCTGTGGTTTGCTGTATAGAGTGATCATTTACCATATACTGCTGCTCAAACTGATGCTCAAGCAACAGTGACACTCAATGTGTGCTTCACCTTACAACCATGAAATGAGGGAGTGGGGTGTAAGTGATGGCTAGCCCTGGTGAAGTTGGGGGAGGGATATGGTCCAGTGTGGAGGAACTGGAGGAGGCCACATCAACATCGTGTTGGTGGATTGACAATTTACCGAATCACAAAAACAATTTGGGTGCACACTATCAGTGTGTCTGGCCTGGCTGCCAGCTGAAAAAAGATAGAATATCTTCTGACATGGAAAGTAGTCTATGACCCTGGAAACAACACTTGGAAGCCAGAAAAGAACTAGGATAATCCGGCTATCCCTGTGTGGGAGTACAAGCCACGTCAACATTGTGTTGGTGGAGTGTCAATTTACAGAATTTGAAGGAACATTTGTGGTACACTATCAGTGAGCCTGCCATTTTGAAAAATAATAAATAAATGAATGTAGAAAAAAGCCACCAAAAAAGACCTATTTTTGGGTGCACATGTGGAACCAAGTAGTGTAGTAACAATTTAAATAATTTCAAGAAAAAATTGGGGCATATTATAAGTGTACCTACGGTCTGCTAAATTGCCAGCTGAAAAATTTGGACTATTTTCCAACACTGATCATATCATGAGGTAGAAGTAGTTCTTTTTCCTCTCACAGTTATCCACTCCATTGTGCCTGTGGTTTGCTACATGCAGTAACCATATACTGCTGCTCAAATTGATGCTCCAGCATGTGCAACAGTGCCACTCAATGTGCACTTCACCTCAGAACCATGAAATTACAGAGGGGAGTGTAAGCAATGCCTTGCCCTGGTAACGCTGGGGTAGGAAATAGTCCCTGCACTCATGAGGTGCTACATTTCTAGACTGTGGCCTCTTAAAACATTGTCCCAGAGGGCCATAACAGCTATGTATTGCCCCTGTCCATAAGTGCTGCTCCACGTATTGACAGTGGCCTACACCTTTCTCTATATGCACATTTACAAGGTGAGGCTCATATAGCAATATCAGGCAGGGACAACTTTCCTAGAAAAATAATGGCAGCTAGGTATTCTACTTCTAAACTGTGTGCTGCCATCAGTTGGTGAAGCGCAGTGGATTCCATTAAGTGGCACAGTAGCGACTGCACTACTAGTAACTTGGCCAGGAGGGAGTTAGAGTTGCAGAACAGCTGGATGACTGGATTCAAATTGCTCTTTACTGGATGTACATTCCTTTATGGATGTTGACTGACATTGGCATGGAGGAGGAGGAGAAGAAGCAGATGGAGATGATAATTAATGATAATGACAATGACCATGTGCTAGGTGTGGATATGGCCTGCCTACAAAGACATTCATAGGAAGAAAGAATAGAATGGTCTTGCTCACTTGGTGCCATTGGCAATTCCATTTTGCCAAATGAGCTGGTGACAAAATTTCATGTTAGTACGGAGAGACCTAGTTTTACGTGTGCCTCCACACCAATAGTTAATTATTTTCTTGCGGATCTTGCACATTGCAATCAATTTGTCAATTGCTAATGTACAAAAAAATTGCCATACAGAAGATGACCGCACATAGCTGTTGCCGCCAAAGCCAGCAGCATTGGAAACGTGTCTGTTATGGTTAAGATGCAAGGGCAAATAGCCCCCAAACGCCTTAACCAGCGCCAGCCGCAAGATGAGATGGTCTTAGCTGAATTTTGACATCTGAATTATCACCACCAGAAACTGTACAAGAAATAAACGCTCCACTAACTGAAACCAAACCAGAACTCACAATTAACTTACAGGGCAGATCAGAAACAGGAGAATAATCTTCCAGGCATAGAGTCAAAATCAGAAGAAGTCATCAGAGGCAGAATCAGGAGACAAAACCAATATCCAATAGAAAGCCAAGGGTCAAATCCAAATGAGTACATCAATGGCAGAATCAGCAGGCAAACGAATAAGCAGAGAATAAGTCAAGGGTCAGAAAAGCAATCCAATACCCACAATCAGATTCATAGCCAACTAGAGAATTAAATTAGCAGGCCACCTGGGTCAGGAGGGAGGGGTCTTATGTATATGCCTCCTCAGCTGCTAATTGGACAAGCCCATGGAACCTTTGAAACTGCAAAAGCTTCCCAGGTTGACATGGGAATCTTAAAGGTATAACAGCTGAAATGAGAATCCAGACAGTATCTGCCAGTGCCACCACCACCCAAACTTGCCATAGATTTTCCCTAGGCAGGTCTTTTGGATGTTGGGACTGCACATCAGGTAGAATTCTTACCATTTCTCAGGTCTTATCTGTAATAGAATCATCATTGGATTCAGTAATGTCATCATTTTCACTTTTTTGTGACTCATCATGGCAATTGGATTCCTCTATGTCCTCACAATTCCTATCAGATTTCCCCTAATGCCCCTACCAATACTACCAGCAGTAGCATACCCCCTGCCACTACCACCTCCACCAACACTCATGTCTTCCACCTCTACCTCCTCTACATCCAATAAAACACTGGCAGTTCTCATCCAACTCATCAAAAAGAGGAAGAAGAGGAAGTATTGGGCTATGAAACTACTAGATAATGGGATCTGTGTCAGTGAAAAAACATTGTTGACAGTACAGAAACAGAGCATGGTACACTAAATGTTGAGGAGGAACACACAGAACCCTCACTCAATATTTGTGGTTCACTGCTTTTAAAAATGTCTTTCTTCATAGTAAGTATGACAACACTGCAGCTGCTGTCTGGGATGTCAAGAAGAAGTAGTATTGCTGTTGCCATCCACATTTTTATTACTCACGTGTTTCCTCTTCCCTCTCCTTTTGAATGTCCCTGTTCTGTTTTTTCCAGTCATTTTACTGCACACTGCTTAATTCTAATAGTTATTGGCAATGATCACCTGTTCATGGAGTATTGTTAGACTACAACTGTGTCAGTCAGCTTATAATTCTTTTGCCATTAAAATAGCAGCAGTTTGTATGTATATTAGGTAACCAAAAATATCTTTAATAAAAACCTTTTCAGATTAGCAGACTGTCGCATTTTTATTGGCTGAGAATTTTTTTTTTAAATAACAGAATTTTTTTGGAGTAGCGCAAGCTGTTAGACTGTATATTTGGTGATCAACAAAAAACTGTTAAATAACAGATTTTTTTTAAATTTGCACAGGCTGCAAAACTGTATATAAAAGCAGCAACAAAAAAATAAAACACTTAAGAAGCGAATATTTGGTGAGCAGAGCAGAAAAAAACATTAAATAAAAAAACGCTCATGAAGCAGATATTTTTTCAGACCATTAAATAACAAGAGTTTTTTTTTCCAGATTAGCGCAGGCTAACAGTGTTAGCCTATATACTGGATGAATAGCAACCAATAAAACTCTTAAATAACGGATTTTTTTTTAATTTGCAAGGTCTGCAATACTGTATATATGATGTTGAGCAGCAACAAAAATAAAAGCTCAAGAAACAAATATTTTTTCAGAATAATCCTCCGCCATCACTCTGTGTATTAGGAAGCAGATAAGGAATAAAAAACATGAAATAACAGGAGTGAAAAAAAATAACATATATTATATTTTTTTCAGATTTGCGCAGGCGGAATCTGCGCTTTGATGTTAGAACAGCAGTTGTAAGTATTTATGAAAAACATTTAGGCTAAGGCCCCACATTGTAAAAATCTTGCTTTTTTTGTTGCAGATTTTGCTGTATTTTTGAGCCAAACCTAGTAGTGGCTACAGAAGAAATGAGGAATATCTAGGAAGCTCTTATACTTCTCCCTGCTCAATCCAATCCTGGCTTTGGCTCAATAAAATGCAGCAAAATCTGCAACAAAAAAAGCAGCTTTTTCACAATGTGGGGCCTTAGCCTTAAACGCTTGCCCCCAAAAAAACTGTTAACAAAAGAGTTTTCACTAGCAGGAGCTGCAGAACTTACATAGTTACATAGTAGATAAGGTAGGATGAAGACATCAGTCCATCAAGTCCAACCTATAACCCTACAGTCTCCTACAGTGTTGATCCAGAGGAAGGCAAAAAAAAAAAAAAAACATGAGGCTTATGCCAATTGCACCATTTCATGGGAAAAAAATTCCTTCCCGACTCCAATCTGGCAATCAGTATAAAACCATGTATCAATGTGCCCTTAAAATCTAGAACGCATAACCCGTAATGTTGTTCTGTTCGAGAAAGGTATCCAGGCCCTCTTTGAACTTGTTCAATGAATCCACCATCACCACTTCCTGGGGCAGAGAGTTCCATAGTCTCGCTGTTCCTACTGTAAAGAATCCTCTTCTATGTTGCTGTTGAAACTTTCTCTCCTCCAGTCGTAGAGGATGTCCCCTTGTCACTGTCACTGGCCTAGGGGTAAAAAGATCATTAGAAAGTTCTTTGTGCTGTCCCTTCATGTATTTGTACATTGTTATTAGATCTCCCCGAAGACGTCTTTTCTCTAAACTGAATAACCCCAAGTTTGTTAATCTATCGTTGTACTCCAATCCACCCATTCCCCTAATAATTTTGGTTGCCCTTCTTTGTACTCTTTCTAGTTCGATTTTGTCTTTCTTGTATACTGGGGCCCAGAATTGTGCACAATAGTCTAAGTGTGGCCGTACCAGTGATTTGTATGGAGGCATAACTATGTTCTTGTCATGAGAATCTATACCTCTTTTGATGCATCCCATAATTTTATTTGCCTTGGCAGCCGCTGCCAGGCACTGGTCAATAAAGGAAATCTTACTGTCCACCAAAATCCCCAAGTCTTTTTCATTGGCAGTCTTACCCAGTAATTTACTATTAAGTACATAATCATACATTTTATTTTGTCGACCAAAATGCATAACTGAATGTCAGTAAAAAGTTTAAATACGACGAGCTACTGCTGGAGCCCCCTCCCCTGGTTAATTGCACTGTGGGAATCATTTCCTCTACTGTAGTATAATCCGCTTCACCCCATGACCTGACAGCCCGCTGCGCACCCATAACGCCCCTGGGTGTTGCCCCCCACCCTGTGCTCCTCAGGAATGTCTTGAACGCCCATATCTTTGCAGTCTTCTCTGAGTTGTTGTTGTGTGAGATTTTTTATTGTTATGATTTACGTTCTGAAGAATAAAGTCTTTTTACAAGGGAAAAAAAAAAGTTTAAATACTCTGTATACAGCAACATAGATATGTTCCCACACTCCTATCTATGATTTCTATCACTAATCTGCCTGTATTTTCATATATCTGACTAAATTCTACTACTATTCCTAACTATTGCTTGCAATTATAGGCTTTTCAGGACTGAGTGCTCTGTATGATGCAGTGAGATAAAACACAGACCCTACACTATCTCCACCATTACTGCCAATGCATGTGATCAAGCTTAAAGAACCTTATATATAGAGATGAGTGAAACGAAGCTGACGAAGTGGAATTCGATCCAAATTTCAGATAATCTTCGATTAGCATCGATTCTGGATTTCCTAACGCTTTGATGTATCAAATTGCACAGCTCCGATCTGGGGTTCCGCCATGCTACCTGTCCCCCTCGGCACCCCCCGCGATGATTAAAAAATAAAAAAAAAATACTGATACTGACCTGTCCTGTACTCAGAATTAACTCCGGAGCCAGTGATTGAGGTCCTGCTACCCAGGCTTCACTGTTGGGGCCTGTGATTGGACCCCAGTGGTCATGTGGAGTGCACTGGCATAATGATGTCATCACACCCCCACGTGACCCCTGAGGCCCAATCAAAGGCCCCAGCAGTGACGTCTTGGGAGCAGGACTTCAGTTGCAAGGAAGAAGAGGAGAGAAGAGGACTCTCAGACAGACAGACACTTCCCCTGGGCCTCTGATTATTATTCTCTCTTTTTTTTTTTTTTACATTTTTTCTTTTTGTCCCCATAGCGGATTGAAGCAGCTATATTCTGATCGCTGCCTAAATAGGTATACACTGCAATACACGTGTATTACAGTGTATAGGAGGCTGTCCGCCCGTGTAGACGCATAGACTAACAGTCTCCATTCAAGGCAGGATCAACCAGGTATGCGGAGGGACAGCGATGGGGCAATTAACAATTAATGACTGTGAAGCCCCGACTTTACAGTGTTAACTTTTAACTCTTTCTTTTCCAAATAGTGTAAAGTGTACATTGATCACAAGATCTTGTTTTGCACTCCTTCGTAAATTATAAACCAAGCCAAACAATGTGATGTAAATAGGTGGGTGGATTGTGCTTTAGAAGACTCCACCCATTGACTGTATAAAAGCCAGAGAGCAGCAGTCTACCTACCAGAGCTGGCAGTCAGGAGTTTCTGCTTCTTGCTTCAACAGTGTTTGAACGGAACAGGACTTCTCTGTGCTTAGAGCTACAAAACTTGTCCTTCTCTCCTGTGTAAGAGACAGCCAATGTTGTCTTAAGCTTCATTTGTCTGTATAAACTGTTAATGTTGAATGTATTTCTGTGATTCTGTTCCTTTAAGACAGCAGCCATTGTAATTGTGACATGATGCTGGAGTGAGACCCCCCCCTTTTATGTCAGCTTGCCTGTTCTGCAGACAGAGTGTGAGCAGAGAAGCAGGAAGTGACGAGAGAGAGAGCAGCAGCCATCTTAGCAAGTGTTGTATTGAACTGGTGTGGAGATTTTTCTGTACAGCTAAGCTGTATCTTGGTCCAGAGACAAACAGAGTGTAAAGAGACAACAGGACTAGTGAGTCCACGTGAAAGGAACTGTGCTCAGTGGCTGATCAGTGAGACTGACATTGTGACTGTGTATATGGATACCACAGATAGAGACTCGCAGTGCTGTTGATGTACTGGACGGCACCTGCTAAATCCCGGCTTACATCCCAGCTCAGTGTATGGATTCGGCAGGACTGTCAGTGTGCTGAGTGGAATCTGCTGTTGGATTACATTGCATTCAGTTGGTTTCCCTGTCTGTTAAAGAGGACTTCATTTCTCCCAAGATCCTGATAACCGTGAGGAGAGGACGCTTCACTATAAAAGAAAGGACCGACTTTGGGCCCCACCGCGCGCTTCTACGGACTGTAAGCGGTCCACCTGGACCACTGGGGAAAAGGGGGTGCACCCAAATGTGAAGTCAGGGTCAGTTAGGGATAGTTTTGAGTATATTGTTCATTCAGTGTCCATACTGCAGAAGTGGACAGAGTAAAAGTAGAAACCATTGCAGAATTTGCCTTGAAATTGTTCATGCTATATTGTATATTTTGCTTGTCTTTAGCCCTGTCATTTTACCTTTAACTAGCCTTTATTAACTTATAGTAAATATATATTTTTTTTCTTGAACTACCGCGTGTGCGTTCATTTCTGGTTGCGGAGTCCAAACCACCTGCCTTGCTCTCGGTTCACAAATTGGCGTAGTCGGCAGGATCCGCTTACCAGAATGGACGGTGACGCACCCGTTCGGGAGAATGGTGCTGGAGGAAGAATGCCAGCAGGGGCTATAATGAGTCAGTTAGCTAAATTTGATGGCAATAATATGTCAGTGAGTATGTGGGTGGAACAGATACGAATGATACAGCGAATGTACCAGACCGCACCAGAAGTACTAGTAGAGCTAGCAATATTGACATTACAAGGGGATGCTAAGACCACGGTGATACTGAGGCCATTTGAACAAAGGCAGACATTTGAGCAAGTAGTCCAGATTCTAGAAACCATCTATGGAGAAACTGCATTGCTGGGGTCTCTGCAGGCTCGGTTCTTCCAGAGGGTACAACAGGAGAATGAAAGCCTTCCCCAATATGCAAATGCCCTACAAGAACTGCTCCGAGATATTCAAAGGAAGGAAAGAGGGGGCTCGCCAGCCTTCTGTAACCCTGATCGGACTCTCCGTGACCAGTTTGTCCTGGGGATACGTGACGGCAGTTTAACTGTGACTATGCAGGATTTTATACGACGAGAGACTGATGCTAAATTCCATGATGTACAGGTAGAGGCCATCTCCCGTGCCAATAGTATGGTCCCGAGGCCGCAGACCGCAGTTGGAGTTACTTTGTCACAGGGGGCTAGTTCTGGCTCAGAGACAGTAGAAAAAGGGACGGTTAAAGAAATTCTCACAGTAATGCAGAAACTGCAAGAACAAATGGAACACTTGCACACTCGTTGTGATGAGCAGTCTATGAAAATTGCAGACTTCCAGAAGACTGGAGATGAAAGGGTGAGCCATCCACACCCAGCAAGTCAGAATCACCCACCACCCCGCTGGAGGGGTGAGGATAGGACCTACCGAAGGGGTCCAAATCATTTAGTGCAGTGCTCAGGAGAAATCGAAGGGGCTTACCGAAGGGGCCCAAACAGATGGCCAGAACGACGGGGGATACGCTGCTGGGAGTGTGGACGGATGGGCCACGTTGCTGCTAGATGTCCAGAGCAGCGACAAACTTATGAGAGACCGCCGTTAAACTGAAGTCCCCTGCTGCTGAAGGGCGTGTAGTAGGGGAGACTGACAAGGAGACTATGTGGGGAGAATGCCCTGATGATGACCTGATCGCTGCAAGTCCTGTCATACAGGTGGAAATGGAGGGTATTCCGGTTACCGGGATGATTGACACGGGTTCCCAAGTAACGACCTTGAGTAGAGACTGTTATGAACGGTACTTCCGGCAACATGTGAAATATGATCCCCATACATTCGTACGAGTGGTCGCAGCTAACCAGTTACCAGTTCCGGTCGTGGGAGTGGCCTGGATGAATGTCCGGGTATGTGGCCAAGATCTAGGTAGGAAAGGCATTGTGGTGGTACAGGAGTCACATGAAGTAAAGGTCCCTGTCATTTTGGGGATGAATGTGTTAAAAGAATTAGATCAGATCCTCTTTGAAAAGAAAGGTCACGGTTATTGGAAAGAAACCACCACCCATCGGCCTACTCAAACAGCTTTCCAGCGGCTGATCCGGACATGTGGCTTACAGAAAAGTTCAGATGCACAGCGTCCTCTGGCTCGAATTTCAGTTCCTTTGCATACAAAAGTTACACTGCCACCCAGTCGGGAGACAATAGTGTCCATGCCCGTAGGCACCTGTCGGAAACTAGAGGGCATAGCTGTGTTGGTAGAACCACTGCAGGCAGCCGAAGGAGGTGTTGATCCGCTAGTGGCCCGTTCCTTGGCAATAGTTCGCAATGGAAGAGTACCACTTCGATGTGTAAACACTCAGGACCAGAGTGTGGACCTGACCCCAGGGAGGCTGCTGGCTAACATCTATGTGACTCCGGAGGAAGTAAGGAAAGTAACTCCAATGCAGCTGAAGCCGACTGAAAGGGATGAGTGGACCGTAACTGTGTCCATGGGAGAAGATGAGGAACCCACCTCTGAATGGAATGGCTGTGCAATTCGAGAACAGATGAAGATGGATGTAAGTTCATGTTCTCTGGAATGGGTGCAGAAGGTAGATGAGCTGTTGTGGGAGAACCAAGCCACCTTTGCACGGTATGCTGAAGATTTTGGATGTACCACAGGGATCTACCATGAGATTCCCACAGGAGACACCCCTCCAATTAGAGAGCGCTACCGACAAATTCCTCCACAGTTGTATCAGGAAGTGAAAGAACTGTTAGCTAAGATGCTACAGGGTGGGATCATCCAAGAAAGCCAGAGTCCCTGGGCGGCTCCTGTGGTGTTAGTAAGAAAAAAAGATGGGTCCATCCGATTTTGCGTAGACTATCGGAAGTTAAACGCTTGCACCGTACGAGATTCCTACCCCTTGCCACGGATTGAGGAGTCCCTCTCAGCGCTAGGGAGAGCCCGGTACTTCTCCTCACTAGATCTGGCTAGTGGGTATTGGCAGGTGCCGATGGCCACAAAAGACAAGGAGAAGACGGCATTCATCTTGCCCATGGGACTATACGAATTTAACCGGATGCCCTTCGGGTTGACAAATGCACCCGGAACGTTTCAGCGGTTGATGGAGAAATGTCTCGGTGACTTCAACTTTGAGTTCATTCTCATCTACTTGGATGACATTATAGTGTATTCTGCGACCTTTGAAGACCATCTCCACCAGTTGGGGCAAGTATTTCGAAGATTGCGGGAACATGGGCTCAAATTGAAACCCAGTAAATGTCGGTTGTTCCAATCTGAAATTGATTACTTGGGTCACCGCGTATCAGGAGAAGGGGTGAGACCATCAAGAGACAAGATAGCGGCTGTTCAAGATTGGCCGATACCGACTACCCTGCGAGAAGTGAGGGCGTTCCTTGGAGTAGCCGGTTACTATCGACGGTTTATTAAGGATTTCGCCAAGGTAGCAGCACCACTTAATGCTCTCCTACGAGGCACATCCGGTGGTCCAAAGAACCGGTCCGTGAAGTGGGGACCTGAACAGGAACAAGCCTTCCAGGCATTGAAGGATGCACTGACAACAGCCCCAATCTTGGCATATGCTGATTACAACTTGCCGTTCCAGCTATATACAGATGCAAGCCTGTATGGTCTTGGAGCAGTGCTTTCCCAGCTTCAGGATGGCCAGGAGAGGGTCATAGCGTACGGCAGCCGGTCTTTGAGAGATTCTGAAAGAAACCCCGAGAATTATAGTTCATTTAAATTGGAGCTGTTGGCACTGGTATGGGCCATGACCGAGAAATTCTCTGAATATTTGACCGGTGCTGAAGTTTTAGTACTGACTGACAACAACCCACTAGCTCACCTGGAAAATGCCAAGCTCGGGGCGTTAGAGCAGAGGTGGATAGCCCGAATGTCTACATTCAATTACCGCATTAAGTATCGGTCCAAGACAGAGAACCAGAATGCTGACGGACTTTCTAGGGTAACTGCCCAGACCCCCACAGAAGACGTGGATCATGAGTTGGAGCATGTGGAGGTGCCCGATTTCAGCAGATTTTCACAGGCCTTGACCGCCACTAATCAGTTTGAGATGGAGGGGACTGAAATGGCTCCTTTCTTTGGTCCCTCACGACAGGAATGGGCACAGATACAACAGACCCATGAGGGGCTGGCGCAGATGATCAAGTGTGTTGAGAAAGGCCAGAAGCCCTGTAGAGAGGAAAGAGAACGACTGACACGTGAGATATTATCTGTTTTGAGTCAGTGGGAAAAGTTGGAGATGAAAAATGGAGTGCTATGCCGAAAGGTCTATTTACCTTCTGAGATCGACATTCGATACCAAATTGTGGTGCCTAGTGAACTGGCTCGCTCGTTGGCAGTTGAGGCTCATAATAAGAATGGACATTTTGGTCATGAGAAGACCTTTCGTTGGTTACAGCGACTGATTTACTGCCCTGGTCTTCGTCAAATGGTCGAAGAAGTATGCCGCAGCTGTCGAACTTGTGAGATCCATAAGGCAATAGAACAGAGAGCTCCCCCTACAAACCATCGTGACCCAGGAACCTTTAGAAATCGTCATGATAGACTATCTAATGGTGGGCCCATCCAATAGCGGACACCAGTATTGCCTCGTAATGGTGGATCACTTCACCAAATTTGCGGTGGTAACCGCCACCAAGGACCAGACAGCTGAGTCAGCAGCTCGTGCTCTGTGCCAAGATTTCATTCGAGTATATGGGTGCCCCCAACGCATCCACTCCGACCAGGGCGCCTGCTTTGAGGGACACGTAATGAAAGAAGTTCAACGTATCTACGGGATAAAGAAGTCGCACACGACTCCATACCACCCTCAGGGAAATGGGGCCTGTGAAAGATTCAACAGAACTCTGCTACAGATGCTGCGGACTCTGGAGGAAGACAAGAAGTTACAGTGGCCTCAGTTCTTGTCTGAAATGGTGTGGGCCTATAACAATCAGGTCCATTCTACAACGGGGTACTCTCCTTATACACTTCTCTTTGGGCGGTCTGGGCGAAGTATAGGAGAATTACAGTTGAATGATGTGGATGGGTTCCCTCCGAGGGATCCAACCTCTTGGGTGCGGGCGCATCGGCAGAGACTTGAGACGATCCATCGATTGGTGCGGCAGCGCCTGCAAGAACATCCCCATCCTGATAAGACCCCAGTGCAAGAAGCACCATTGCAACCAGGCGACCTGGTGCTAGTTCGTGTCAAGAAACCCCAAGGGAAATTGGAAAGCAGATGGGAGGCTTTGCCGTATCGTGTTGTTGGCCGCAAGTATGCGAATGGGCCAGTGTACCAGGTCCAGAAAGAAGGAACTGATTGTGTTCGAGTACTTCACCGAAATATGTTGCGCCTGTGTCATTCTGAAGGGACAAATCACGATGGGCCTGCCAATGTGAATGAGCTCCCACAGTCAGAGAATGGAGGTGCGGAATGGGCCTCCGACGAGGAGGATGATTGTTGGCCGATCCCTGCTCCTGGGGATGTTCCACCTGTGACTACTGTATCTCCGGCCTGTGCCCCCTCTGGTGCGGAATCCGCTGGTCCTTCTCAGCCCATAGCTGCAGCACCCCATAATATACCACCGGTCCTCAGACGGACCACTAGGCCAAATGCTGGTATTCCCCCTGTTCGGTATGCGCAGGATGAGTTTGTTTGGCCTGCCATACATCGGTATACTACCACCCTGTGCATAAAAGTACAACCCTCTGGATATACAGTCATAGGCAGGGACTGCCAATATTAAAGTGGGGGGGAATATGTAAGAGACAGCCAATGTTGTCTTAAGCTTCATTTGTCTGTATAAACTGTTAATGTTGAATGTATTTCTGTGATTCTGTTCCTTTAAGACAGCAGCCATTGTAATTGTGACATGATGCTGGAGTGAGACCCCCCCTTTTATGTCAGCTTGCCTGTTCTGCAGACAGAGTGTGAGCAGAGAAGCAGGAAGTGACGAGAGAGAGAGCAGCAGCCATCTTAGCAAGTGTTGTATTGAACTGGTGTGGAGATTTTTCTGTACAGCTAAGCTGTATCTTGGTCCAGAGACAAACAGAGTGTAAAGAGACAACAGGACTAGTGAGTCCACGTGAAAGGAACTGTGCTCAGTGGCTGATCAGTGAGACTGACATTGTGACTGTGTATATGGATACCACAGATAGAGACTCGCAGTGCTGTTGATGTACTGGACGGCACCTGCTAAATCCCGGCTTACATCCCAGCTCAGTGTATGGATTCGGCAGGACTGTCAGTGTGCTGAGTGGAATCTGCTGTTGGATTACATTGCATTCAGTTGGTTTCCCTGTCTGTTAAAGAGGACTTCATTTCTCCCAAGATCCTGATAACCGTGAGGAGAGGACGCTTCACTATAAAAGAAAGGACCGACTTTGGGCCCCACCGCGCGCTTCTACGGACTGTAAGCGGTCCACCTGGACCACTGGGGAAAAGGGGGTGCACCCAAATGTGAAGTCAGGGTCAGTTAGGGATAGTTTTGAGTATATTGTTCATTCAGTGTCCATACTGCAGAAGTGGACAGAGTAAAAGTAGAAACCATTGCAGAATTTGCCTTGAAATTGTTCATGCTATATTGTATATTTTGCTTGTCTTTAGCCCTGTCATTTTACCTTTAACTAGCCTTTATTAACTTATAGTAAATATATATTTTTTTTCTTGAACTACCGCGTGTGCGTTCATTTCTGGTTGCGGAGTCCAAACCACCTGCCTTGCTCTCGGTTCACACCTGAGTCTCATCTTATTCTCTGAGAAAGTATCTACTACTACCGTCATCATCATGAGCTCTCAGATCCGCCAGAACTACCACCAGGACAGTGAGGCTGGAGTCAACCGTACTATCAACCTTGTGTTGCAGGCTTCCTATGTCTATCATTCTGTGGTGAGTAGTATATGAGCACACATTACAATACTTGTATATTTTTAAGGTGTTATGGGACTACAAGTCAATGCATGTCTTTCTCAGGCCAGGGGATGCAGTCCATTATATACTGTTAGTACAAAGAATGATTACAGCTTCCTCCTTTTAATAGTAATTTGTGACCTAAAGGGCCATATGTACAGCGTTTAGTTTTATTAATCCAAAAAAATGTGTGCCTAGAACATAATCTCAATCCTTGTTTATACTGCTGTGTGAAGGATGCAGCCGGCTATGTACCTACTCCGCTTTGTAGTGCTGATATAAAATGCTACATAAGTCACTGGTGGCTCAGTTACGTGCCTGATATAAGGGGAAGCATATAGCTTAAGAGGTCAGGGACATGTAGTTTTCTATACGATTTCAGTATTTTCATATAAAAAGCTGTGTAACTTGCCCTGCTCACAAATGATCCATTTCCAGTAAGAGTGTGTATACATCTAATGTTGGATTCACACCAGCATTAGAACTGCTTGGGGTTTCCATCCCTGAATCTGCTTGAAATATATGCGGAGAGTAAAGCCCTGCAAGCAGGACTCTTCTCTGTGTTTTTTGGTGGAAACCCAGTGGACCCCATTATAGTCTACTCTGATCACTTTTTCTGTTCATCTGTGTAATGGATGCAAACAAATGGCCATCTATATACATAGAGCTCAATGTTAACTTTTTTTTTTTCTTTATTTTAAAAAGAACCGTCAACAAGTCCAACTCTTTAGATCATATAATAGTTGCTGCTCCAATGATTCCAGCACAGTTGGAATTTTTTCTTTAGCTTCCACTGTTCCCAAGAAATCGATATGGTTACTTTTGGTGCCTGATTTGCTATTAAGGCTTGCTATTAAGGCTCTGTACTGTCAGGAGGGTAGAAGCGGTGAAAGGTTCTCTTTAAATTGTCTTCTATATGTAAACAGATGAGCATGTGTTTGTGTCTGTTAACCTTATCTTGATGATAAAACTAAGTGATTTAATCATAATGTTGTCACTGTTCCAAGTGTGGAAGTCACAGGCTCTGTTTGAGTTTGTGGGGGAAGCAGGACCCCTGGCAACAGTGAATGCCTTGACATGCTGCAAGCTGTGTTGCAGAAAATAGGTGACTGAATAAAATCTGTTCCCCCCCCCCCCCTTAGCTAAATGGGGTTTGCAGAAGTCCAGGTGTCTGTATAAAACAACCCCAGTTAGATAAATGGCGCTGAATCTTCAGTGTCAGTTTTTTTTTAATCCATTCTTCCATGTGTGAAGGTACCCTTAGACTGAGGCCACACACTGCAGGAAAGGTTTGTGTGCTTTTGTTGCAGTTTCTTGAACTAGTCTGGAGTGGAATTGGCAGAAAAGAGAAGCAAAAGAGTTTCCTTCCCTTTCCATTTAAATCCACTCTAGTTTTATTGCTCCAAAACAGTCTGCAAAAACACTGTCACCAATCAGTGCAGTTTTATACAAAAACCTTACTGCATCAACGTATAAACTGCTTTAGCATAGTATCTTGTTCTTAATCCAGTTTTGGTTTTTAACCTGTTCCTGGTTTTGACTTGCAATCTTCTGATTGAAAAATCCTGACCATGTGAAAGTAGCCATTCTTATGGCACTGCAGATTTGGTCCATGAAATAGACAGGACGACTAAACACTGAGCTGGGACTTGGACTCCAGGAGTCACTTCCTCCCCATGTGACTATTACTGTAACTATGTTTTCAGTATGGCACTGTAGTCCCATAGGGACTCCTAACATCATAGATAACTTTTGGTCTATATTTCAAGGAATTTAACCCTTTGACACCAATCTTACATTTTGTACATGGTTGTCCACCATGAGGCTGGTTTTTCTCCCCTGCTCCCCAAAACAGAGCCATAGTTGTCTTTATGCTGTATAGTAGTAATGCCCATTCAATTCAGGGTTGATTATGCTTTTTACATTGAGATCTCACAACTTTTTGTAAACTGCCTGCTGAGATGCCTTCTCGTTGCCACATATTACTCAGTGTCTTCCATAATAGGGATTCTACTTTGACCGGGATGAAGTGGCCTTGGCCAAGTTCTCAAAGTTCTTCCATGAACAGTCTGAGGAGAAGCGAGAACAAGCTGAGAAATTTCTAAAGTTCCAGAACAAACGGGGAGGACGTATAGTTCTTCAAGATGTCAAGGTAAAAACATCTGCTATGAGGTTTGTAGACTTAATGCAAAGTTTTTTGCTTTTTTTTTTTTCTCTCCCCAGCCCCCCCACCCCGACCCCACAGTACTTTTCACAGAAAGCCCGCAGTGTTTTCCTCTGGACTTTCTGTCCCTATTATACCTATATGGAAACAGCCAGCATTTCCATGAGTATAACTGACCTGCTGCGATTTCCAAAAACACTTGTGTTTTTTTGTTTTTTATCATAGCATTTCCACTGCAGATATTTTTCTGCACTGTGTGGATAGGATTAGCCAGAATCCCATCCATTTTGCAGGTACTGTAAGATGCAGCAGCTCTTGCTGTGTCCAAATCGAGGAGTTTATGCTACGTTGGGCCTTGGCCTAAAGGAGCTTTCACATGAAAGCAAGTTATCCCCCTATTCATAGGACAGCTTGCAGATTATAGTGGACTGACCGTACAGCGCCCCACGGATCAGGAGTATGGTGAACTTTTTGCCTCTGTTCTGAATGGAGCTGTGGTCAGGTCCACCCATTTCAACAGGAGCGCTAGAGATAGTCAAAGTAATGTGTTTGGCTATCTCTAGCGTTCCCATTGAAATGAATGGAGCGGTGTGCAGTAGTTTGCAAATTATCACCTATCCATAAATTGCTTTTGTAGGAAAACTCCTTAAATGGATCCATGAAAAATGTCCCAAGTGGGTATCTTAGTTCTCAAAGTATGAAGCTTTCGCCCCTGCTAAGTTGGTTGCTTCAATCCATGGTTTTATCTAGACGACTAAGTGACTTGGCCCATATTACACAAACTTATCAATTATTTCTGCAGCTGTTAACATGGAGGGAATATGACATTTCCGGTTATTCCACTGTCAAAAACTAAAAGCTGGCTGTCCTGCCTTCATCTCAATGTGCTTGTTTTTTCTAGAAACCCAAAACAGATGAATGGGGTAATGGTACCAGTGCTATGGAGTATGCCTTGAAGCTTGAAAAGAGTTTAAACCAAGCTCTGCTGGACCTCCACAAGACTGCTACAGACCACGCTGACCCTCATGTAAGTGACTTTCTTCAGTGTAGGGATCTGAATAACTTGCAATCCCAACTTCTTAAACTACTGTGTTGCAACTTTAAAAACCATTGACTTGTATAGATGGCCGTACATAAACAAGAAAATCCATAGAACCGTATAATAGATTTCAGAAATGCTGTGATGCTTTTGTTGCAGGTTAACTGTGCAAATAAAACATACCTGCAAAACCGCATGGCCATTACATACAGTAAACAAACCGTACTATGTTACTACTGATCCTCACCCCTAAAGGAGTTTCCCAGACTTACCTTTTTAGATACTTTCTAAATTACCATGCTGAGATGTTACTTGGTCCGAAGTGCTAGAATAGTCTTAGGATAAAATTGCTAAAATGCTTAATATTCCTTTCACACACAGATGTGTGACTTCCTGGAGAGAGAATATCTTGAGGAAGAGGTGAAACTGATCAAGAAACTGGGAGACCACATAACCAACCTGAAGCGTGTGAAGGCAGCTGAGGTTGGCATGGGAGAATACCTGTTTGACAAGCTGACCTTGGGAGAAGACAGCGACTAATGTCCTATTTCTGTAAAACTGTGGATCATGTACTACTGTAGAGCTATAGCTCTAAAATCAATTGAAGGGATGGTGTCTCTGGGTTGAGTGACTTGCATGCTCTCAAAAATAAAAATGATGTGCAGCAAAAAACTTCCGGTCTGAATTTGCTAAAATGCAAAGTAACTTGAACTACAAAGTGAACATTAAAATGATGCATGGAAGGGAATACTAAAATGTAAATGAGGTGGTCCTCTTTCCTGGCTTATATACTGCATGATCTATACCTCCCAACAGTCCTGGATTCCAGGACCTCTGTCCCTCTGGATGAAGATGAGTTGAATACAACAGTGAAGCAGGAACCAACCTCAGCTCCTGCTTCACCATTGTTCCCCTGCATACTCCAGCCCTGGGAGCTGTAAGCGTGATGTGATGACATCACTCACTTTGTGCCTGCAGCTCCCTAACACTCTGGGAGAAGAGACTGCAGACTGCGTAGCGAGGAGAGGTATCAGTGGTTTTATTACGTTAAACTTTGGGGGCAAGTGGAAAGGAGACGTGGGGGGGGGGGGGGCAGATGGAGGGTGACATTAAACGGTGGGGGTCACTGAATGCAGACATTAAACTGAAGGGCAAATGGAGGGGGACATGTCTGCCTCTAGTTGCCCCCAGGAGAGGAACTTCATACTGTTGGGTTATTGGAGGGGAACATTATAATGTGGGGGCATATAATGTTAGGGTGAGTGTAGGAGCATTATACTGTGTGGGGGCAAAAAGAAAAATGGATGAGAATTGGCAGAGTTGACACAGAAGTGGGTGGAGATAAAATTGCCAAAGAGCTCAGTGTGCCACCCATTCTGTCCCTCTTTCTATCCTTTGAAAGTTGGGAGGTATGCATGATCAAAGCAACTCCCTCACCAATGTAAGAAAATGGAGTTGCATCATGACCCTGAGGTAGCTGAGCTCCGGTAATGCAGTGGCACAGCTTCTCATTTCACACTACTGTACAGTGCTTGGTATAAAAACTAAATTTCTCAGAAATCTCTCTGTGCAGTCCTGAAGAATTGGAGGACTGCAACTCTGAAGCCTGCAGTATTGCACTATAATATAGTTCTGCATTGGAGAGCAGTAGCAGTGGAGCTACTGTTCATAAGGCATTCTATTGAGACTCTTCCTTCTTTCCATAGCATCTCCTAAGATGGCTGAAATAGATCCTCCCACCAGTGTTTCCTATCCCTACAGTAGTCAGGTTAGGCAGGGGTATCTCTTCCCTACTTTGGGAATGGGTATGCTTTTATTAGGTTTTGCACCTGCCTTGCCTGGGTTATCATCCTTCCTGACATTTGGACTCTTCTCCTTGTGGTCCCATGGGAGCAAAAACTGGGGGACAAAGCATCTTGTGTCACTCATGGGCTGCTTGGTACCCTGGAGCCTTCCCTACAGTATCTAACTTATGCCAACAGCAAGTGACTATGGTAGGTTATGGTGCATTGTGATTGTCACATACAAACTCTACTCGGAGGGGTAAGCAAAATCTTTTTGATGCAGGTCTACCATAAGTTTTAATGATCTGTGGTACGTATAAGTCAATCTCCCTCTCGTCTCTACAAGATGAGACATAGGCCACTAATGACGGGAAAGTGAATTCTAAACCACCACCTAGGAAGTAATCAGAAATCACCAATGGAATTATATTCCAAAAAAGTATGTCTGCGCTGCCCTATGTGTGGTCACACACTATAGAAAGTCAGGGGGAGCCTTTGCCAGTGGCCACTGAAATACAGAGGTGAGCACGTCTGTTTTTTTTGGTTTGGAATATAATTTTTATTAGTGATTTCTGATGCTTTGTTAATCTAGATTTACCCCTTGTCAATTGAGAACCCCAGTGCAACGCCATAAAAGTATTCTTCTATAATGTTCTTTAAAGTTGCTGTGGCTTTACACAACATAACCAGGTGAGAGACCACCGTGACTGTTCTCATTGTGTATGTGCACGCTCCTTTTCCTGGTTCACTCCTACACAGTAATTCTTGTGTGACAGTATCACTTTGTGTGCTGCTTGATGTTTCAATATAGAATGCGCCCATCTAAGTAATTTACTTTGTTTAAAGAAACCGGCAGATTCACACACAAACATCCTACAAGGGTTGGATATCTAAAGTCAGCTGCAGCTTGCAATGTGGGGACTTAGCTTTAAGGAACTTATTTGACAGCCAGGCAGAATGTGGACATGACTGGTAGTGGACATGGTTTCATTTCCCTTCAATAGGGGTGCCAGAGACAACAGAGGTAAAGCATTTGGCTATCTCTGGTGCTTCCATTGACGTGAATGGGAGTGCCATTCACCACCAGTCATGCCCACATTCAGCCTGGCTGCAGTCAGGCTTAATGTGCAGCAGGATTAAGAACCTTTCATACTCTCCTCATGACTATTTGAGTGAAGAAGAATGGTGACTGTTGAAATCTCCAGAATTTAATTATTTCAGATTCCGTGACTGAGCAATGTGGAGATTCAGGCTACATGCAAATGATCAGAGTGTTGATGTGGAAAATCTGCATCAAAATTTGCAGGTATACCCATGGAAATCCACATAGGAAAATCTGCCCCAACTTTTCAGATTAACCCCTTAAAGCTATTTCACGTAGATGTACATTAGGGAATGTGGTTAGTTACCGCATCCCGACGTGCATGTATGTGACGGTGATCGAGTGGGCTCAGAAGCAGAGCCCATGTGATCACCGCGGGAGCCCAGCTGTATCTGACAGCCAGGCTCCTGCTGCAACAGCGGGGATGGTGATAACACCAATCCCTGCTGTTTAACCCTTAAGATGCCGCGGTCAACCAGTACCTGGTTGATACGGCCGGGACCTCTGGAAGTCAGCCTGTGTGTCTGTATAGGCTGACTTCCTCTATAGACTGCAATACACATGTATTGCAGTCTATAGTGTGGAACCAGCTGTCAGAGCATCGCTGGTTCAGATCCCTTAGTGGGACATCACTAATAAGTTGAAAAAAAAAGTTGAAAAAAAAAAAAAAAGGGTGAAGTGTATGATTCCTGTACATGTTGTATTTGAATCTGCTTATCTTTGCTGCTGTAACACACTGAATTTCCCCATTGTGGGACTATTAAAAGGACTTATTAAAATAAAATTAATCAATCAAGCAAAGAAATAATGATTTTTCGCCATCGCCTTAAAAAAAATGCTATAAAAAGTGATCAAAAAGTCACGTGCAACCCAAAACAGTAGCAATAAAAAGCGCAGATCGTCCCGCAAAAAATAAGCCGTCAAGTGAAAAAAAAAAAGCAGCTACACATCTCAGAAGATGGCGATGCAAAATAATAATCGCCAAATCATTAGAACACAAGTGGCTGCGCCAGGAAGGGAATGTATAACCTGTGCGAGCATAGACTAGGGTACACACCAAATTTGCAGCTTAGAAGGGAAAAGACACCAGAAGTGACCCCCCCCCCCCCCCTTCAATCATAGATACTACTGGGGATATAGTGGAGAATTTGGTGTTCCCAATGTACTCCGCACAACTTACATATTCACTCTTTACCATCTGCTGTGCAGTCACTTTTGGGATACTAAGGCTCACTACACCACATGATAAATTCTTTAAGGGGTGCAGTTTTCAAAATGGGGTCACTCCTTTGGGGATTCTACTTTACTGGAACTTTAGAGGCTCTGCAAACATGACATGGTGTCCATATACCAAACATCTAAATATACACTTCAAAGTCACATAGCACTTCTTCCCTTCTGCGACCTGCTGTGTGCCCAAACTGCAGTTTATGCCCACATGTATGACACTGATGTACCCAGGATAACGTACTTAATGTACTATAAACTAAAGAATAGTTATAGTCTACATCCCTGCATTAGGGGATTTTCTAAAGAACGATCACGTTAGAACAGTGAGCTTTAGCAGTGGCCAGCTGGTCGATTAAGTCGCTGATTTTATTATAGCTGCGTTCTGTTCTTTAGTGCGTACAATCACGCAATTAGTGACAACTCGTCATTGCTATATTTGAGTTTATCCCCTCTGCAGAGTT
The DNA here is from genome assembly GCA_947044405.1 of Leptodactylus fallax. Classification (NCBI taxonomy): domain Eukaryota; kingdom Metazoa; phylum Chordata; class Amphibia; order Anura; family Leptodactylidae; genus Leptodactylus; species Leptodactylus fallax. The sequence goes on from CAMRHE010000078.1 coordinate 5,112,288, forward strand.
GATATGTGTTCTTAGGGAAAAAGTTATTATGTTTGCATCATGATCATCTAGTTGTGGATGTGATATGTCTCTTCAGGAAACAATGTGTGCATATTGATATGTTTAGTAGTAGAGACCCTGATTTTCATATCCCACAACAGGGAGGGTTTACATGTTTTTGATATTTATAGGATTATCCAGATAATTGTGTTAGTGTGGCGACGTTGTCCTTATTTGGGATTTCAAATTTTTTGAATTAAAAGTTATATTTTAAGGGATATCCTTTGTTTAGAGACTTTGTTCTGTGAATATTCTGTGGTCTATGGTTACATTCCTATTCACCATCTGTGATTTATAAAATGACGGTTTATTGGAAAAAAAAAGTAATTTTTCATTTTCATGTCCCAATATTAATAAAATCTGTGAAACAGCTGTAGGGTCAAACTGCTCATTATATCCCTTGATATATTCTGTGAGGGATGTAGTTTCCAAAATGGGGTCACTTTTGGGGGTTTCCATTGTATTGGTACTTTAGGGGCTCTGCAAATGCGACATGGCATCTGAAAACTATTCCAGCAAAATCTGCCCTCCAAAAGATAGAGCTCTTTTCATTCTAAGCCCCACCATGTACCCATACAGCAGATTACAACCACATATGGGGTATTGCCGTGTTCAGGAGCAATTGTTTAACAAACTGTGGGGTGTTTTTTCTTCTTTAACCCCTTGTGAAAATGAAAACTTTGGGGATAAAGTGACATTTTAGTAATTTTTCATTTACACATCCCAATGTTAATAAAATCTGTGAAACAGCTGTGGGGTCAAAATGCTCACTATACCCCTTGATGAATTCTGTCAGGGGTGTAGTTTCCAAAATGGGGTCACTTTTGGGGGTTTCCTTTGTGTTGGTATTCTCGGGGCTCTGCAAATGAGACATGGCACTGAAAACTATTCCAGCAAAATCTGCTTTTCAAATACCCAGTGTCACTCCTTTCCTTCTGTGAACTGCCGTGTGCCCAAAGATCAGTTTACACCCACATGTGGGGTATTTCTGTGCTCTGGAGAAATTGTCTAACAAACTGTGAGATGCATTTTCTCCTTTAGACCTTTGCAAATGTGCTAATTTTAGGGCTAAATGAATGTATTCTAGAAAAAAAAAAAAAATGAAATGTCTAAATTTCACCTCCATATTATTTAAATTTCCATGAAAGGATTAAAAGGGTTAAAAAACTTCCCAAATGCTGTTTTGAATTATTTGAGGGGTGCAGTTTTGAAAATGTGGTCATTTATGGGGTGTTTCTAATAAATAGGCCTTTATAATCCCCTTCAGAACTGAAGTGGCCCCTAAAAATTAGTTTGGGAAATGTTCTTGTAAATCTGGAAAATCGCTGTTACACTTCAAAGCCTTGTAACGTCCAAAATAAATTAAAAATGACAATTAAAAGATTATGCTGATATAAAGCAGAGATATGGTAGATAATATTTATTAATGTATTTGTGTGATATGACTATCTGTTTGAAAAGCAGAGCATTTCACATTTTGAAAATTGCAATTTTTTTTTTCAAAATTTCCATCAAATTTCCTATTTTTTTTTATAAATAAATACAAAAATATTGATTAGTGTTTACCACTAACATGAAGTACAATGCGTCATGAAAAAAGAATCTCAAAATCACTTGTGTAAGTTAAAGCATCTCAAAGTTATTGCCATATAAAGTGACATGTCAGTTTTGAAAAATGAGGCCTGGTCCTTAATGCACTTTTGGGCTGCGTCCTTAAGGGGTTAAACAAGTACATGTGGACTTTTGCATTGAAAGCAATGTAAAAAATCTGGATGAAATCCATAATGGATTTGTAGCTGAAAACTGACATGCTGTGGATTTAAGAGTCTACAGGGTGTCAATTACAATTTTCACATTCAGACTTTAGTGATAAAGTATTATGCCACAGATTTTAAACATGAAAATCTGCATGTAGCCTCCCAGACAAATCCAAGCAACTGCTGGAGTGGTAAGAACTATGGTGCCATTGGAAAAAATACACTATTCCAATTTCTTAATAAAATTTGCCATACATGCGTTTTCTCATTTTTCCCAGTCAATAGTGAAAAACATATACAATAAATATAAACCATGTAAACCATGCTGGGAATTGGGAATAAATCTTTCATAATTGTTAGAGTACCTACAGTTATAAACAACTTTTCATAAATTAATAGTGCATTTAACTATAATAGAAACTTTGCAATATATCTTAAAGCGGTTTAATTGGGATGAAATAAAAATTAACCCCTAAACTAAACCCCCTCCCCCCCGCCTAACTTCTAATTTACTTATATTAAAAAACTCTATAATTAACCATATCCCTGGGGCGGTCATGGAGGTGCCTGCGACACATGCACGGTAGAGATGGCACTCCATCTCTACTGCGCAGGCATCAGAGGCTCTTCCGGTCTATGCACGCGCTAGCAGAGAGGAAGAGAGGCGTCTCCAGTCTGCGCACTGTGAAAGAAAAGGAAATAGCCATTCCCAGAGAGGAAGACAGGTAAGTATGATGTTGTGGGGGCTGGGCTGAGTTAGTTAGTTGGGAAGGGCTAATAGTGGGCAGGATAGCTAGGGAGACATAGAAGGGGTGTAACGGAGTGAGAGAAAAGGGGGGGGGGGGGGGGAAGTGAGAGGAAGGTAGTGTGGAAGCTACACAGGAAACTACACAGCAGGAAGCTACACCATGTAAACAAATGCAGAAGATGCCAAGAGCTCCCATAGAAACCTGGAAATCACTCAAAACTCTGCTAAAGGTATATGGGTGTACTTATTAACCCATTAACAGTACTAACAGACCTTTTTAAAATAAAAAGACTTTTTGCCTGGAAAACCCCGTTAAGGATTTCTGTTTCCTTTTTAGGCTAAGGCCCCACGTAGCTGCCCACAACCATGTCATATTTTTTCCAGCAGCGCTTTTCCACTTCAATTATACTTAAACGGAAACTGCCAGCGATTCCATAGGTATAATTGACATGTTGCAATTTCCAAAAACGCAGCATTTCCACTGGGGGTATTTTTCTGCAATGTGCAACGTTGCAGGGACTAAAATGCTGCAGTGTTTCCACCACATGGGGCTTCAGCCTTAAGCTGTTCTGCTTTTTATCTTCAATCTGATTGTTTATGGAGGAGGGAGTGGGATTCTCCCACCTGCTGGTTAATTGATTTATTGCCTCATACTGTGTTATCAGCTTCTTATCTATAATTTAGCAGTGCTATAAAAAAAAAAAAAAAAAAAAAAAAGCAATTATTCGAGTGTCTTTTCTAATCTCCCTTGTCTCTTCATAGACTAATATGGAGACAGAATTTGCCTGAAAAGTGGAGAAAAAAAAACATATTTCTTTAGCCCCTTCCCAACATCCGCCGTTATAGTCGGCAGATGTCGGGTGTTTAAATATGCCCGCGATCAGTGTCCGCACTGATCACAGGCATTAACCCCTCTGGCGCCTCGGTCAAAGCTGACAGGCGCCATATCACCTGCGGCGCGTGGGCACCACTATTTTGCCGGGGAACGCTGGCACCTGGAGCAAGCACCAGGGCCGGCGTCCCGTTACTATGACAGCCGGGAGCCTTGTGAATGCTCCCAGACTTGTCTTTAGTATCTTTCTATTGCAGGCTGCTCTATGCAGCCTGCAATACAAATGACGTTTTTTTGCAATGCATTACAATGCATTAGCATTAATGCTTTAGCATTGTAATGCATTACATCAGTGATCAGACCCACTGGGGTTCAAAAACCCTAGGGGGTCTAATAAATGTAAAAAAAAAAAAAAAAAATTATATTAAAAAGTTCAAATCACCCCCTTTCCCTAGAACACATAAAAGTACTTAAATTCTGTGAAACACATACATATTAGCTATACCTGTGTCCGAAAACACCTGGTCTACAAATCTATAAAAATATTTTGCCTGTAGATAAACGATAAACGCCGTAGCGGGGAAAAAAAAAAAAAAAAAAAAAAAAAATTTAAAAGTGCCAAATCGCCGTTTTTTCACTGTTTTGCCTTTGATAAAAATTTAAAAGTGATCAAAGCAAAAGCAATTCCCCAAAATAGTATAAATAAAAAGTACACCTGGTACCGCAAAATAATAAATTTGGTATCCCCGGAATCGTACCGAAATATAGAATACAGGTGACTTGTCATTTTGGCTGCACAGTGAATGCCGTAAAAACAAAGCCCATAAGAAAGTGGCACAAATGCACTTTTTCTTCAAATCCACCCCATTCTGAATTTTTCTCCAGCTTCCCAGTACATTGTACAGAATAAAAAATGGTAGCATCGTGAAGAAAAGTTTGTCACACAAACATTAAGACCTCATATGACTCTGAGAGCGGAAAAATAAAGTTAAAGTTATGTGGTTTGGAGGGGGGGGGGGGGGGTAGTCAAAAACGAAAATTGAGAAATTCCTCCGGCGGGAAGGGATTAAGATCTATTACAAAGCTTCTTATTTTCACCTGTACTATTCATTTATGAAAAGTTGTTTTTAACCCCTTCCATACCAGGCACATTTTCAAGTTTTAGCCATGTTCCAGTTTAACTGAAAATTGCTTTTCTATTACTGTGCCAACCTACATGTATTTGGCCTCCTTTTTCTCGGAACATAATGGGCTTTCACATTTTATAACAAAATAAGCAATACATTTTACTTTTTACAAAAATAGAGGGAAAAGGGCAAAATTTTTTTAAAAAAATGCTTTTTCCTACATTTAAACACATGATAGCAGAATGCCTTGCCGCAACCCACTCGGATGAGACCGGAGGATGGGAGTAGTAGTGGCGGATGCTGTGCCACCTAGCAGGCCGAGCACGCTCCCAAACGGCTCCAGTCCCACTCCTAGGCCGGACAAAGTCGAGGGGGGTCCTGCAGCACTACCGGATGGTGGTGGTAGTGCGGTGACCAGATGGAAGGTAACGCTGCAGTTGGGATTGCGGGGTGCAAACAGCGCAGACTTGTCACGGTCTCTGGGCACGAGGGCGCAGCGCTGGTGCTGTCCCACGTTACCACCACTAGTACCGGTGATGAGGGGGCTTCACAAATGTTGGTGGTAATTGTTCCCCCGGGGCGCTTCCCCTATACTGTGCCGACTGGTGGTGTTTGGGGCGCCCTGATGTTGTCGGTGCAGAGTCAGACACAGAAATGGTTGTAAAGTTGAACTTTTACTTCCATGGGTGTGGAGGCACAAATGCTTAAACAGTTTCTTCAATACAAAACAACGGGGTACGCCTGGTGACACAGCAAAGTCCTGGGGTGCAGGGTAGACTTGATGAAAGGTGTTCCTAGCCCCTTATACTTCAGTGTTACAGCCCTAAGGTGCGTCTGGGCTCCTATTTGGCTCATAGGAGGATGCCCACCATGATACTAGTACATAAATATTCCCCACTCACGTTATGTGGTCCTGATAGCTCAGAGTTTGGGGGTGCAATAGTCAGGGTGGCAGGATATTCCACAGGTCTGGCCTTGGCCCCTGGATCCTGTGATACTTGCTATGGAGCACGTGTTCCAGAATGTTCTCTCCACAGTCTCATGCTGACAAGATAATGATGCTTGACTTCCTTCAGGGCGATGGCTAGGCAGACAGGGGACAGGATCTTCTGAATAGCTGGAGTATGTCAGCTCGCCAACCTTCCTGGGCCTGTCTAGGACTTGAGATTCCTGCACTAAACTCACTGCTTTCTTCACAGGACATCACACTTATCTCCTCACCTCCTCCTAACACTCCACACTTCTAACTCCTCACACGCAGGACCTTCCTGCAGGGGTGTTACCATGGGGACCCAGTGATCAGCTGACTCCTCCCCTTTTCCCAGGCGATGTCCTCCCATTGGACATTTGGTTACTATTCAATCCTATGGGAGGTGTAATGCATGTGTGAGGCTCACTAGGTGGCGCTGTGTTGTGTGAGATTCAGGACCCCCTGCTATGTCACACAGGCTATGAAGCAACAGGAAATAATACAATGACTACAGAGATCACCCTCAGCCCAGCCATAGCCAGCTCTGGGATGCCACAGTAGTAGTTCTTTCCCCCGGGGCACTTCCAGTTGAAGAGGAATCTCTCCTACCTGAGCCGGTGTGGTGTTGGTCGGAAGAGCCCTGATGGTAATGCAGGCACGACTCAGGATTCAGCGTTGCAGGTAAACCAAACAGCCATTTATTTAGGCAACTTGAACAGAAGGGAAACAGCAGCTTCCAGATGGGGGTAGTAGTCCTGCAGTGTCCTAACCCCAGCCTTGGTTCTAGGAGGGTGCCCAAAGACAGTATCGGCTCCATAAGATGGCTTCCTCTACTCCACCTCTGTACCTCTCCCAGCTAGCTATACTGGGGATAGAGTTACAGGGAGTCCTGACAGGGATCTGGTTACCTGGATACTAGGCCCGAATGCGACTCTCCTGTCAGGGTCCTCTCCTGCTCCTCCGGGCACGACACAAATTAAGTCCAGCCACTTGGAAATCTCCACTCTAGATCTGAGCTGTCTTGGGAAGAGCCTGGGGCTGATGTTATCCCTCCTGAGGCTGTGGTAGTGGTGGTTGGCCTTCAGTCCAGCTTGGTGGCAGGTCAGCTCTGCACACCTTGTCTGGCTTGCTGCATACACTGAACTGAACTTCAACCGTCGCCAGGGAGATTATATCTCCTCACAACCCCGCCCAGTGGCCTGTGATAGGCCAGGGCTGAACCCAGTCTGGGTTTGAACACTGCAGGGGGAAACATATAAAGGGAAAGCTGCACAAAATTACACTTAACACAGAACAGAACTTACAGACATAAAACCCAGAGGCACACAGGACAAACACATAAATGCAGTAGCACTCTGGGATGCTGCACTGAGACTACTGTCTGTTCAGTGAACAGGGATCTTTTTTATTATGAGATAATTATTGATTATGATGTTAATCTGTTTTCCCTTAGTCCTAACAGCAGCACAATATGGGGTATTTCTGCCCCTTTGTGATGTAGGACAAGCAGAATTTTTAATTAGCATAATTGCAGGAAAACACCCCTATAAGAGGGCAAAAGAGACCTCCCCTCCTTGTGTCAATTATAAAGAAAGAACAATATTACCTGAGGGGGGGGGGGGGGGGGGGAAGCTTGTCCTGCTGTTAGGACTAAGGGAAAACAGGTTAACATCATAATCAACGATTCCCTTATGTCCCACCAGCAGCACAATATGGGGATGTCGCAAGCAGATCCCCTAGGGAGGGTTGTCTCGCACTACAGTGCTTAAGATAGTATGAATGTCCAAAGGAAGTAACCTCTGAACTACGGACATCTAACCGATAGTGTTTAACAAAGGTTAGTTGGGATGACCAAAAAGCGGCTGCACAAATCTGCTCAAAAGGCAAGACCAGCTTTCAGGCCAGGAGGCTGACAGTCCTGATTGAACGAGCTCTGATGAACTCGGGTGGTGTTAACCTCTGAAAGCAAAAAGAAGTTTTAATTGCTTCCTTAATCCATCTTGATAAAGAGGGTTTGGAAGCCTTGAGACCTTTGTCTCTACCATATATATTAATTAAGAGGTTCTCCGATCTTCTGAAGAGCCGTGTACACAGAAGATAAATTTGGAGACACCTTTCTACATTCAGTGCAAGGAGTTTTCCCTCCTCCTTGGAATATGGAGCTGGGAAAGAAAACTGGTAAGGAGACCACCTGGTTGATATTAGACAGGGCACCTTAGGGTTAAACTCAGGAAGAAATCTGAGTTGGACCCTATCGGAAAAAACGCCTGCAACTCTCCTACTCTTTTTGCTGAGGTGATAGCTAGCAAAAAGGTGGTTTTGAAAGCCAGAAACTTAATATCCTCCTCCTCCAATGGTTCAAATGGTGGGCCGCAGAGACCAGAAAGAACTGTGGATAGATTCCAGTGTGGAACGGGAGCTGCAACCACTGGCCTAAGTCTCACAGCACCCTTAAGAAATCTGGAAATTAAGGGGTTCTGAGACAGTCATCTGCTTAGGCAGGCGTATAGGGCTGAAACCTGTACCTTAAGTCCGGAAGGGGAAAGGCCCTTATCCAAGCCATCCTGAAGAAAATTTTGAATCACTTCCGTAGAAGGATTCAAACTATTCACTTCCTGTCTGGAGAACCACTCCTTGAAGACATTACCAATCCTTAGGTAGCTTTTATTGGTGGATTCTGCAGGAAAGGTCTTCAGGACGAGTTCTGACAGTCCTCTATTTTCATAAGGACTGACCAACCTCCAGGCTGTCAGATTGAGATCCTGGCACTTCTGAGTACCCTGAGAAACCAGGTTCTGGATTAGGGGAAGCCTCCAATAGATCCCTCGACTCATTAGCATGAGTTGGGAAAACCAAGCTCTTTTTGATAAGAATGGCAGAATGGCTATCACAGAGACCTGGTCCTGTCTGACTTTCATCAATACCCTTGGTATCATGGAAAGTGGAGGGAAGATGTTCGCCAGCCTGAACATCCAAGGGATGGACAGGGCATCCACTGCCAAGGGATAGTCCTCCTGATACAGTGAGGAGAACATCTCTACCTTAGCATTGAGTCTGGTCGCCATAAGGTCTACTCCTGGAAGACCCCACATCAGGGTGATCTGGTGGAAAAACTCTTGATTGAGAGACCATTCTCCTGATACGGTAAGACCCCGACTCGACTGATCCACTACTATGTTCAAGGAGCCCTTGATGTGAACTGCGGAGAGATGGGTCAGATTTTTCTCTGCCCAGGTGAAAATCAGACCTGCCTCCCTGAGGAGGGGTAACAATCTGGTGCCTCTGTTTATTACAGTCGCCATGTTGTCGGACCGGATTTTGACAGCTCTTCCTTTGAGAAGAGGAGAGAAATGGAGGAGTGCCAGGTAAACTGCTCTGAGTTCCTTCCAGATGGATGATGTTATCCTTTATAGCCTGCTCCAGACTCCTTGTACGATCTTCTCGTACAGATGGGCTCCTCATCCTGAAAAGGATACATCGGTCAACAGTGTCCAACGAGGTTGGACCGTGGACATCCGACTTTCAGGTGTATCAGTTGAGAGAGAGATGAGTTCTGGGAGAAAGTCTGATCCTCTTGTCAAGACTCAGAGGGCCATGATTCCAGACCCCTAGTACTTCCGATTGGAGGGGATGCATAAGCCATAAAGTCCAAGGGTCTGCATCGGCTGAGGCTGACATGAGGCCTAGGACTCTCATAGTTGTTCAGATGAACACCAGACGTGTCTTGAGAAGATACTGAACCGCTCTGATTATCTTGTCTCTCCTTGTCGGAGGTAAAGGTCTTGGATCTTCTAATGCCAGAAGGTGAGAAAAATGGGAGAGGCATCCGCCAACAGGAGTATTTGCCACTGCAGGAGGCGAGAAGCTGGCGTCAAAAGCTAGGCTTCTTTCTGTCCTCTTTCTTGGGGAACTTACGTCCTGCCCCTCTGGACTGATATCTAGCACGCCTCTGATATTGGAGCATAGATTGATGACGGCTGCTGATAACTTCTGCCCTGGCCAGAAGGTCCTGCTTTTCCTCTAAAATACTGCAGAAGGCACTTATCCTTTTTAATCGGCAAGACCTTCCATGATGTAGTCCAGGCCTCTGCCAAAATGTTTACCCAGCTCAAAGGGTAGGGAACCTAAGTTATACTTGGACGCATTGTCCGCTCTCCAAGGCTTCAACCATAATGGCCTAGTAGCTCTAGAGAGGGTCATACATTTGGCGGCCATATTGTGCTGCTGGTAGGACGTAAGGGAAGCACAAAACTTCTGTGGATGTAGATTTGTTCAAATCCTTCTGTCTTCATGTAATCTGAGAAAAAACAAAGGACAACACTGAGCAACGTCCTGTGTATTATTGCTTAGATGTAATGTGATACAAAGATGTGGCTAAATAGCTGTTCACCTTATGGAGTTGTGAATATAGTGCCCCACTAGTGCCCACCACACAATACAATTCTTGATTAGTGCCCCCCATACAATATAATTCCCCATTAGTGCCCACTACAATGTTTAAAGCTCCATTAGTACCCATCACCCAGTTATGTTCCCACACAGTATAATACCCCTTCAGTGTCCATCACATAGTATAATGTCCTAAAAGTGCCCACCACACAGTATAATGCTCCATTAGTGTCCCCATACAGTATAATGTTCCATTATAATGTGCAGACGTACCAATAGGACATTATACCCTGTGAAGAGCACTAATGGGGCTTTGAGTATGTGCGCCTGATAAGCAGCAGGAGCAGACTGTCAGTTACTAACCTTCATTATTTTCCCTAGCATAACAGCTAGGGACCTAGAGCCCTTGAATTCATTTGTCCACTAGGGAAGGTTATATTAATATGATTTTTTTTTTTCCTAAGTTTTCTTGCCTAATTCTGGAATGTGTCTTATAGCCAGATGTGTCTTATCACAAGGAAAATACAATTAGAGATGAGCGAATTTCTCAAAAGTTCGATTCGGCACTTCCATTCGAAGTTCCAAAAAATTTTTTTTGATCTGAATTACTTCACAGCGAATATTGCTAAAAAACACCTATTTCCTAGCTTCAGAGAGCCTGTATAGTGGAGTAGAACACTGTGCCTTGCAGTAACACACATAGGGAGCCTACTGTGGTAGTCAAACAATACCGTGAATCCGAATGATGCACATGACAGGTGTCGCTCTTAGAATCGATGCACACTTCACTTATTTGGATAGTTACGGGGCCAAAACTGCCCATATAACTCAAGTGTGAACCCAGCCTTACAGGTCCATGTTAGTGCCAAGTAGAAAGAACCGTGCAGAGACCCAACATCCTACTGTAGAGTGAAAGAGCGCACTCCTTTTACACCGTCGTCTGTCGATTCTACATATATGTCTACAGAGTGGCAAGGCGACATAATGTGGAGTTGGCAGCAGCATCATTAAACCACAAAGTGGCAAGGCAACATAATGTGGAGGTGGCAGCAGCATGAGGAGGCCATACCATGACCTAATGGTAGCGGCATTAGGAGGACATACAGTGACCCAGCAGTGACTGGCATGAGGAGGGCATACAGTGACCCGGTGGCAGCAGCATGAGGAGGCCATACAGTGACAGCGGCATGAGGAGGGCATACAGTGACCCAGTGGCTGCAGCATGAGGAGGGCACACAGTGACCTGGTGGCAGTGGCATGAGGAGGGCACACAGTGACCCAGTGGCAGCAGCATGAGGAGGGCATACAGTGACCCAGTGGATGCGGCATGAGGCGGACATACAGTGACCCAGTGGATGCGGCATGAGGAGGACATACAGTGACCCAGTTCCTCCCTTGTGTAACTTTGTTCGCCCAGGCAAATGAGGTGTAGAACAGTGTGACACCGTTGTGCCCTACACATGTGGTATGCTGGAGGAGCACTGTGAATTGTCCCTGCAGTGGAGGCTGAGGAAACAGTGGAGGATAAGTTGGACATTGTTGCAGGACCAACGGTGTCAGAACGTGGAAGCGGCGCCACCTGGCCAAGATGCTGGTGACAATGTGAAGTTGGCAGCAGCATGAGGGCATACAGTGACCCAGTGGCTGTGGCATGAGGAGGCCATACAGTGACCTGGTGGCAGCGGCATGAGGAGGGCATACAGTGACCCAGTGGCATCAGTATGAGGAGGGCATACAATGACCAAGTGGTGTTGGCATGAGGAGGCCATACAGTGACCAAGTGGCAGCAACATGAGGAGACCATACAGTGACCCAGTGGCAGCGGCATGAGGAGGCCATACAGTGACCCAGTGACATTGTGGAGGTGTGAGCAGCCTTAGTAGGCCATACAGTGACAGTGGCAGAGTGAGGAGGTGGCAGCAGCATGAGTAGGCCACAGAGTGGCAAGATATTATAATGTGTAGGTAGCAACAGCCTTAGGAGGCCATACAGTGAACCAGTGGCAGAGTATGGTGAGGCAGCATGGATCATTTAATCTGCTGCATCAGGCATTGGTGGGTGGAAATCCTGGCTGATCCATGCCTGATTCATCTTCAAAGGTCAGTCTCTCCAAACTTTGGGTGGACAGGCGAGTTCTCCTTGGGGTAACTATGGCCCCGCCGCACTAAATACCTGCTCTGATGCCACACTACTGGCCGGGCAGGACAGCTTTTCCAGGGCAAACTCGGCCAGTTGCGGCCACAAATCCAGTTTGGCTGCCCAGTAAGCGAGCGGATCTTCGATGACGGGTGGCAGGGTGCACCGATACTGCTCCTGCCACCCCCACTACCTCCCACAGCTGCCATGCCAGTGCAAGTTGAGCACCCAGAGCCCCCCCAGTAGGACATGTGAGAGGATGGACGATGGTGCAGGTAGGCATGGGCAGACTTGCTACATAGCATGTCTCTATAGTAGTTCAGTTTGTCCTCCCTCTCAGCGGGTGTAAAAAAGGCCCCCATTTTTCCCCGGTAGCGAGGGTCTAACATGGTGGAGAGACAGTAGTCATCTCTGTGCCGAATGGTGACAATTCGGTTGTCACTGCACAAGGAAGTCAGCATGCATTGGGCCATTTGCGCAAGTGACTCCTAGGGACTCCCTGCATCCATCTTCACTTCATATTGCCACGGTGTGTCTGGGTCATCTGCCTCATCCTCCTCATCTCCCTCTGGCTGTTCTGGTTGCTACTGCTCCTCCTCTCCACCCATTTGACTACACATTGTTTGTGCTGCAATGTCCTCCTCCTCCTTCTCCAGTTTAGCCCCCACAGGGCTCATGTGGCCTTGAGATGTAGACGCCACATCTCCAGTCCCCTGACCAGCCAGATTGATAAGCATCTTTTTTAGGATCTGAATCAGTGGAATGACGTTGTTCATCCCATAGTCCTGGCGACTGACAAAGTGGCCTCTTCAAAGGGAACAAACAAACGGCAGGTGTCACATGAGCTGCCACTGGCTAACGTTAAAGTTACACAGGGGAGTACCTCTGTCAGCTTGAATCATCAAGAAATCATTTATGGCTTTTCTCTGTTCATACAGTCGATCCAACATATGGAGGGTTGAATTCCAATGGGTGGAAACATCGCATGTCAGCCTATGTTGTGGGAGGCCGTTCTGCCGCTGCAGCTCAAGGAGGGTGTATTGGCGGTGTACGAGTGGCTGAAGTGCATGCAAAGTTTCCTTGACATTTTTAGGATGTGTTTAAGGAAACACTTGACAACCAGATTGAACACGTGTGCCATGCAGGGCACATGGCTCAGCCCTCCTTGACGCAGGGCCGACACCAGGTTCTTCCCGTTGTTGGTCACCATTGTTCCGATTTTAAGTTCTCTTGGAGAAAGCCAGGATTCGATTTCTTGAGGACACGGAGCAGTTCCTCCCGTGTGATCTCGTTCGCCCAGGCAAACGAGGTGTAGAACAGCGTGACACCGCTGTGCCCTGCACATGTGGTATGCTGGAGGAGCACTGGGAATTGTTCCTGCAGTGGAGGCTGAGGAGACAGTGGAGGATGAGGCAAACATTGTTGCAGGACCAACGGCCTGAGAACGTGGAGGTAGAAGCTGCGTCACCTGTCCAAGTTGCTGGTGTGTCTGGGAAGGCACTACATTAACCCAGTGGGCCGTAAATGGCATATATTGTCCTTGACTTTGGCAGACACTGACAGGCTCAAGGACTGGCCCACCTTCTCTTCTACATATTTGTGCAGGGCTGGTACTGCCTTCTTGGCAAAGAAATGACGGCTTGGGACTGTCCACCTCAGCTCGGCGCAAGCCATCAGTTCTCTGAAAGGTGCAGAGTCCACCAAGTGGAAAGGGAGTGACTGCAGCACCAGCAACTTGGACAGGAGCACATTCAGCTTCTGCACTGTTGGAGGAGTGCATGCATACTGTTGTCTCTTAGATATAGATTCTGTGATCGGTTGCTGACGCAATGACTGACTAGCAGGAGGAGGAGGAGCAGGAGCATCATGACCAGCAAATGATGAGAAGGACACAGCTTCCTTCAGCTGAGGTAGAGGAGCCTTGACTGCCTGAAATGGGGTGCATGCTACTGGGCGCTGCAGCGGTTGCTGCGACAGGCTGGACCACCACATTGGAGCCACAGCTCTCCCAGGCCACTTTATGGTGACGCTGCATATGTTGGTGCAGGGCTGTGGTGCCAACATTGGCACCCTGGCCACGCTTCACCTTCTGCCCACAGATTGAACATATGGCCATGTTCACCACCCCTGGCGGCTTTACAAAAAAAAATGCCACACCGCTGAGTAGGTGGTTTTACCCCCAACACTCCACAATAACTGACCGCTACCGCCACTGCCTCCGTGAACCCCTGCACCACTGCTTTCCGGGCAGGTAGGCTGCTGCGAAGCGGGTGGTCTACCCCGGGCACGTTTAGCTCCCAACCTCACACTACTGCTACCCTGCTGACTCCCCCGCTGCCTCATGCGAAAGCTGCAACCCTCTTCTCCTGATGACGATTGGCTACATCGTCATCCACTACTGTCTGCAGGTCACTGATGTTCTCCTCACCACTAGTTTCCATGCCACTCTCCTCATCACTACTTGCCCGCCTACCGCAGGAAGCTGCGGATGTCTCCTCCACATCTTGGCTGAGCAGTAGCTGCTGACTGTCCTCTATTACCTCCTCCTCACTGTACAGTGGATCTGAGCCCACAGCATAGAGTAGTTCTCTAGCTGAGGGAACAGAAAAGGACAGAGGCAGGTTGAGGACAGGTGAGGGCACAGGGCCTGCTGTCGGGCCATGCCAACTAAGGGTTGTGTCTGACGAACCCACCGACTCTTGGCTGGGGTTGTCTGATGTGACTTGGGATGAATTGGATGACCGAGTCAACCAGTCTACAACCGTTGGGTTGCTGGTCAAGACACGACCACTACTTGACACTGGGAGCTCAGGCCTCTGTAACTGACCCCTGCTGCCATGCCCCTTACTCTGCAACCTGTGCCAGAAACATTTAGGCTTGTGGCCCTCCCCTGTGCATGGCCTCTCGCTTCTCTGTTTGACATACTATTCGATGAAAAAAAAAAAAAAACTTAATAGTAAAGGGCAAAAAGGCCTGTTATTTTCTACTTTGAAGAGAACGGCAAATACAGTGGTGAAAAAAAAAGTATTTAGTCAGCCACCAATTGTGCAAGTTCTCCCACTTAAAAAGATGAGAGAGGCCTGTAATTGACATCATAGGTAGACCTCAACTATGAGAGACAAAATGAGAAAACAAATCCAGAAAATCACATTGTCTGATTTTTAAAGAATTTATTTGCAAATTATGGTGGAAAATAAGTATTTGGTCAATACCAAAAGTTCATCTCAATACTTTGTTATATATCCTTTGTTGACAATGACAGAGGTCAAGTGTTTTCTGTAAGTCTTCACAAGGTTGGCACACACTGTTGCCTCCATGCAGATATCCTCTAGAGCAGTGATCTCTAGTGTATGATATTTCAGTTTTTTTGCTGTACTGCACTGCAAAAGGCTTGTTGTGTTCCACCTTGATGACACAGATATGAGTAATGAGCAGCAGTATAACAGCAGTGAGTGCTGCAATGTGAATTATTCTGCAAATTCGTGCTGTAAATGAGCCTGCAACCACCCCAAATTCTTCTCTCAATATCTCTCTATGCTTTCCCTACAGTTCTAAGGCTCAGCCTCTTTCCCTGAACTTTTATATATTTTCTAAGTCTTTCCCTATCTCCTGCCGACGTCTGTCCCTACAGTAAGAGCGATGTGAAATGACTGTACCTAAAATGGCTGAGGGTTTTTAAAGGGCTGTGACATCACAGGTCCTGCTGGCTGCTGATTAGCTGCATGCTTGGCATTGTGGGAGATCCCGCGATCCCAGAGTCCCTTCCCCCTTGTCCTAACCTGTGCGGCGGCCATTTTAAAAAAATTTTTAAAAATGTGATTCGATGCATCGAAGCGTGAGGAAATCCGGAATTGTGGATTTCCTGAAATTAGGATCGAATTCCACTTCTGCAGAATCGATTCGCTCATCTCTAAATACAATGAGTGAAAGTATGTTGCCATGACACCCTGATTGGTGGTGCAGTTTAATTGCATCGGAAAAAAACACCCAACTCAGATACTGAAACTGAAAATACTAATTGGACTTTATTGTAGAATAAATACAAAGACATCACAGCACATTATAACAGCAACTTCAAGCTACCTGAGTTTACAAGAAGTGATGGACAACATTCCTTCATACAATGATCTCATTAGCACTCACAAACTCAGGGTTTCGGTTTTTCAGTATAAAACAGGCTGATTTATATTTTGACATGGACCGAACAGGAACAATCTTTTGCTGGACAACTCTAGTCCCCTAGAAAGGTGTAAAAACATCTCCTTATATAACAAGTCTTTGCCTCTGCATAACCTAATCACATCGAAGGATCATATCATGAGACATACCAAATAACTCACACTGTTGTACAACAGCAAGACACCTGTCCACTTGTGCCTGCATAAGTAGACAGCAATCAACACACCACAGTACAAAGCAATAACACAGTGCTTCCAATACATTGGTCCAACGATCATCATCAGTCAGTAACATGGGCATGACAACGAATATATATCCTTAGAGGGAGTCTATCATATTCTGATTTGGAGTCTCATACTCATTTTTGGTGGGAATGCTGGCTTAACCCTTTCCCGACATCTGCCGTCAGGTCTCTGCTATATATATATATATATATATATATACACACACACACACACACACACACAGTGCCTTGCGAAAGTATTCGGCCCCCTTGAACTTTTCAACCTTTTGCCACATTTCAGGCTTCAAACATAAGGATATAAAATTTTTTTTTTTTTGGTGAAGAATCAACAACAAGTGGGACAATTATGAAGTGGAACGAAATTTATTGGTTATTTTAAACTTTTGTAAAAAATAAAAAACTGAAAAGTGGGGCGTGCAATATTATTTGGCCCCTTTACTTTCAGTGCAGCAAACTCACTCCAGAAGTTCAGTGAGGATCTCTGAATGATCCAATGTTGTTGTAAATGACTGATGATAAATATAATCCACCTGTGTGTAATCAAGTTTCCGTATAAATGCACCTGCTCTGAGATAGTCTCAGGGTTCTGTTTAAAGCGCAGAGAGCATCATGAAGACCAAGGAACACACCAGGCAGGTCTGTGATACTGTTGTGAAGAAGTTTAAAGCTGGATTTGGATACAAAAAGTTTTCCCAAACTGTAAACATCCCAAGGAGCACTGTGCAAGCGATCATATTGAAATGGGAGTATCAGACCAGTGCAAATCTACCAAGACCCGGCCGTCCCTCTAAACATTCATCTCAAACAAGGAGAAGACTGATCAGAGATGCAGCCAAGAGGCCCATGATCACTCTGGATGAACTGCAGAGATCTACAGCTGAGGTGGGAGAGTCTGTCCATAGGATAACAATCATACACTGCACAAATCTGGCCTTTATGGAAGAGTGGCAAGAAAAAAGTGCTCTGGTCAGATAAAACCAAAATCAAACTTTTTGGCCACAATGCAAAATGATATATTTGGCGTAAAAGCAACACAGCTCATCACCCTGAACTCACCATCCCCACTGTCAAACATGGTGGTGGCAGCATCATGGTTTTGGCCTTCTTTTCTTCAGCAGGGACAGGGAAGATGGTTAAAATTGATGGGAAGATGGATGGAGCCAAATACAGGACCATTCTGGAAGAAAACCTGTTGGAGTCTGCAAAAGACCTGAGAGTGGGATGGAGATTTATTTTCCAACAAGACAATGCTCCCAAACAAAGCAAAATCTACAATGGAATGGTTCACAAATAAACGTATCCAGGTGTTAGAATGGCCAAGTCAAAGTCCAGACTTGAATCCAATCGAGAACCTGTGTGAAGAGCTGAAAACTGCTGTTCACAAACGCTCTCCATCCAACCTCACTGAGCTCGAGCTGTTTTCCAAGGAAGAATGGGCAAGAATTTCAGTCTCTCGATGTGCAAAACTGATAGAGACATACCCCAAGCGATTTGCAGCTATAATTGCAGCAAGAGGTGGCTCTACAAAGTATTAACTTAAGGGGGCCGAATAATTTGGCACGCCCCACTTTTCAGTTTTTTATTTTTTACAAAAGTTTAAAATATCCAATAAATTTCGTTCCACTTCACGATTGTGTCCCACTTGTTGATTCTTCACCAAAAAATAAAAATTTTATATCCTTATGTTTGAAGCCTGAAATGTGGCAAAAGGTTGAAAAGTTCAAGGGGGCCGAATACTTTCGCAAGGCTCTTTATATATATATATATATATATATATATATATATATATATATATATATATATCAAAGCTGAAGGTGGCGGCATTTTGTCAGTGGCGCACAGGTGCCACCATTTTGCTGATGATCTCCAGCACTCGGAGCTAGCTCTGGGGCCGGCGTCCTGTTACCATGACAGCCTTTTGAAGGATCCTAGGCATGTCTTTCATTACTTTATACTGCAGGCTGCAATAGAAGTACCGATATTTTGCAATGCATTAATTATCAGACCCCCTGGGGTTCAAGACCCCTATGGGGTCTAATAAGTGCAATAAATCACCCCTTACCCTAGAACACATATAAAAGTACTTCAGTACTGTGAAACACATACACATTAGGTATCCCTGTGACCATAAACTCCCAGTCTAGAAATCTATAAAATATTTTTCCTGTACAGTGAACGCCATAACGGGAAAAAAAAAAAAAAAATCAAAAGTGCCAAACTGCTTTTTTTCACTGTTTTGCCTCTGATAAAAATTTGAAAAAAAAAGTATCAAAGCAATAGACATTCTCCAAAATGGAATAACCAAAAAGTACACCTGGCCACGCAAAAAAAAAAAAAAAAAAAAAAAAAAAAAAAACACCGTATGCAATCCCCGTACACAGAAATATAAAAAACTTATGGGTGTCAGAGTATGGCTTTTTTAGAAAAAAAAATTTTTTTGCCAAGTTTTAGACTTTTGTTTAGGGGTTAAAATGTAAATAAAACTATATAAATTTGGTAACCCTGGAATCATACTGAAACAATACAAGTGACATGTCATTTTGGCTGCAGAGTGAATACCGTAAAAACAAAGCCCACAAGAAAGTCACACAAATGCACTTTGTGCACAATTTCTCCCCACTCTGAATTTTTTTACAGCTTCCCAGTACATTGTATAGAATAATAAATCATACCATTATAAAGAACAATTTTTCCCGCAAACATTAAGCCCTCATGTGGCTCATGTGAATGGAAAATTAAACAGTTATGGGGTTTTGGAGGCGAGGAGTCAATAACGAAAATCAAAAAAATGTCACCAGCGGGAAGAGGTTAAATATACTGTAACATTAAATAGCTCAAACCAGTTAGAGAAATATGGTGGAGGAGGACAGGCATGATCAACGCCAGTGTTCATAACCCCATCTCTGGCAGAGGGTGCACCTCATATGACAAGGAGCACCTTCCACCAGGCTGTATGCCTGGAAGGAGATCTATAGCTGCCATAGATTTCCACTATTTAAGCCAGATTTTTGGAGTAAATGATAATTAATCTGGCACGGCTGATGGCCCTGCCCCCAGTCCAGGTCGTGCTCCCTTTTTTGGCAAAGTGGCGAGGCCAGCAAAAAAAAAGAAAAGCCACTATTTTTTTGGGCAAAAACCTGATCTGCAGAAATAAAATTGTGAATCTTTATGCCTTGTACACCAGAAAACTGGCATACAAGACATAATAAAGCTGCCCCAGTGTCTCTGCTCTCTCTGCTCTCACACTGGTAAAGCTCAAGTGCTGAATCTTTCACCACCAGTCATATCATATGAGGCTATACCTCCCCAGTGCCATATAAAAATAGTCACAACCAGTTGTGGAAGAACCATTGGAGCCTTTGCAATAAAACAGTGTATACAACAGGAGGAACATAAAAGCAACATTAAAAAACTCTTCTCCATTTCAGCTACACACCTATAAAAAGCAGTAATATTTGTCCTTCATCTCCAACTGTACCACACCAATATACAGTTCCACTGAAAATGGAAAGATATGTATGACAGTCTGGTATTCAAATAGCAATAGGGAATGTGTATTACACCTTGAAATTATAAAATTAGACAAAAAAAAATCCTACATACAATATTTATAGTAATAACAGTCCCCTATAAGAGGCCAAGGAGACCTCCCCTCACTATTTTTTTTTATGTCCTGTGTGTTGGACAGGTGGAGGGAGGCTCTTTGTCCTCCCATTTTTTCCTAAGGATTTGGGGGTTAACTGCATTTTTGTAAGTTTTTTTTCTCCTCTTTCAGCTGTTCATCTTTTTTTCCTTGGGAGCTTTTTACTCCTAAGGCTTCCTTGTTTCTCCCTGCTGCGCCCGAGTTTATCAAAGGGCTGTGTTGGCCTCCTGGACTGAGAGTTGGTCTTGTTTTTTGAGCAGTTTGTGTAGCCGTTTTTTGGTCACCATCAACTAACCTTTGTTAAACACTATCACTTAGATGTCCATAGTTCAGAGGCTACTGCCTTTGGACATTCATATGGTACTGTAGTGAGTGAGAACCCTCCCTAGGGGATCTACTTGCTACGTCCCCATATTGTGCTGCTGTTGGACGTAAGGGGAATCGTTGATTATGTAGATAATCTGTTTTCCCTTAGTCCGAACAGCAGCACAAGCTTTCCCCCACTTTAGGAAGGATTGTTGTATTTTTCTTTTATTCTTTATAACTAACACAGTGAGGGGAGGTCTCCTTGGCCTCTTATAGGGGAGTATCATTTAATGTAAATTAAAAATGCCACCTGTCCTACCAGCACACAGGGGCAGAGATACCCCATATTGTGCTGCTGTTCGGACTAAGGGAGAACAGATTATCTACATAATCAACGATAGCCTTCAACAGTAGTGAACCTAGCCTCTTTGCTGCCTGAGGTGGACCATAGAAAGACGCCCCCCCCCCCCAAAAAAAAAATTGTTTACATGCTACTAGCTTCACACGCTGTTATCATCGCACAATAAACATACACAAAGTTATAAAACAGTTTAAGAATTCTTCCTGTATTACTTCAGTATCAAAGATCAACTATATAGCATTAATAATGACAATAACTTCACACATTCTGCTTGGTGGATGGACAAGCCCACGTGGCCCCCATTCTCTAGAATAGGAGCGCCGCAGATAGCTGAGTACTGGACTTTGGGTATCTTCGGCACTCCCATCAAAGTGAATTACAGCCACGCGGGTTCATCCATACACCAAGCAACATGCCTATATTCAGCCTGGCTGCAGTCAGACTGAATTCCTACCCAGTGGAGGGAAATAAAAAAAACAATTCTCAGGTTCAGTGGGGGTCTCAGCAGACAGACCCCCATCAATCAGGTATTTATCCTCTATCATTTAGGTGAATACAGTGCAGTAACATTTTGTGACTTACAGGTGACGTCTCTGACTAGTCCTTCACATTTCCCTTCTCTTCCCTTTAGACCGCCATGATCACTTCTTCCAGCTGTGACTTGTCTCTGTAAAGTTTGCAACACAGACATCTTTGGCTCCTCACTTTTCCAGGCATCCAACCCACATTGTCCTCATCTACACAAAACCCCCATCCTGCTGCTATCCCAATGATAAAATATATGATATAACCCCCCATAATGAATAATACTCCCAAGTGCATCTTTATATTAATAATGTTCATGTGTACTCTGTATAAATAGTGCCCCTTAGGTTTCCTAATTAAAAAGTTTTCCAGGTCATTCATAAAAAAAAAAAAAAAAAAAAAAAAAAAATCAGTGGGGCTCAAAAAACCCAGGACCCCCAATGATCAGGAATGAACCTGTGTAAACGCTTCTTTGTTTACATAGTGTCATTCATCTCATAGCGGCCATGTCATAACTACGGCATCGTCCTATACATATTGTCAGGATCTGGGGTGCTGGGTGGGCTGACATGAACACAGACTTCAAGGTATTAGTCCAAGTATTGAGTTTTATTCACTCAAAACACTCCTTGGTACATTCAACATAACAGAAACCGAAAAAATAAATACCTGCCCGTCTGGGCTCTAACTAAATAGAAATAGGTTACCTCACCTAGAATAGGAACAAGTTCAAACAGTCAGATTGTCTTCCAGCAGTAGCCACTTCATTTGTGGCTTTCCAGCCAAGCTTTGTCACAGTCTGCTCTCCTTGCAGACTTCTTATATCCCCTTAATGAGGAGATCCCAGTCAGCTGGGTTTTTTCCAGGAGTGTCCACAAGGTGTGGACTGGAGGAAATGGGAATGGCAGGTCCCACTACCAGCCTACCCGCCATTCCATAAAAAATCCAGCCCAGTGCACAGCACTTAAATAATGCTCAGCAAACATAATTGTCTGCTGAGAAACAAGCTTTCTGGATTTCCATCATCTCACCCATCTGAACAACCTGGGTGAGATGTACTGTACATCCCTTCCAATATTTTTCCAGTCAACGGTTTACAACGTCTATGTGACAAGACTGGAATTATATCACATGGTCACTATAAACAGACAGCGTGTGAGAGCGCCAGAGCCCCTTCATACAGCTAATCGGAAGGGTGGGGGGTTCCACTGATCTTTTTTGATGATCTGTCCTAAGGATAGATCATCAATAAAAATGAGCTGGAAAGCCCCTTTAATAAAGCCCAAGGGCCACGTTAAAGGGGTTGTCCAGGATAACCACTTTTTTAATATGAGGCTGGGGAAGGTTCTCCAGTGTTTTCTACCAGCAGAAGTTCCCACAGCACTGTGACGTCCCATGTCAGCAACCTCAGCGGTCATGTGTGGTGGGGACTTCTGCCAGAAGAAAATATTGGAGCCGCAGAACCAGACTGCGGTGGGAGACATCGGGGCACGAGGTGAGTAGGTGTTTTTTTTTTGTTTTGTTTTTTTTTAAATCACTTTCCCTGGTCTCATATTAAGAAAGTGGTCATCCTGGACAACACTTTAATTAATTGCCCCCTTAAATTATCCCCCTGATTCCCCCTGACATGAATACTTCTCCCCTAATGGCCCTTTACATAAATGATGCCCCCTTCTATTCATAATGTCCCCTAATGACCCCTTATATAATTGATGTCCCCTAATGAACGCTTATATAAATGACCACTCCGTTATAAATGCTCCCTAATGGCCCCTTATATAAATAAAACTCCTTGTATTAATAATGCCCTTATATAAATAACACCTCTTAAGTTCATAAAGCTCCCTTATATAAAGTGCCCCTTCCTAATGAACCCTTATCAGGGGAGTAACTAGCAAAGACTGAGCCCCCCAGCAAACTTTTGACTTGGGCCCCCCCCCCCCACAGCATAGCACCACCTTTCCTGGCCCCCACACTGTTTAACGCCCCATTTACACACACTATAATGTTCCACAGCAGCCCCTGCACACAGTATTACACAGTATTATGGCCCACAGCAGCCCCTGCACACAGTATTGCATGGTATTATGGCCCGCAGCGGCCCCTGTACACTGTATTATGGCCTGAAGTGGCCCATAATACAGTGTGCATGGGCCGCTGTGGGCCCCATAGTAGCCCACCCATGAACAATTATTTCAGACCCCAGAGTATAATGATCGGAGACACAATCATAAAAACCAGTGTTACTTACCTATCCTGGACTCCAGTGCACTCCCTGCAGCTTTCGGCCCTCTTTAATTACGCACAGACGTCATGTGGGCTAGGCTGGCGTTGTGACATAATGAAGGG
Source organism: Leptodactylus fallax (assembly GCA_947044405.1). NCBI lineage: Eukaryota > Metazoa > Chordata > Amphibia > Anura > Leptodactylidae > Leptodactylus > Leptodactylus fallax. Next base: position 5,135,893 of record CAMRHE010000078.1, read on the forward strand.
CCGAAGCCTGCTGAGAGTAACACCAGATCGCTGGAGAGGTGAATAACACTGTTTTTTTATGTTCCCTCACCACCCCTGGGTCTCCAATTATTATTCTCCTGGGTCTGAAAAGATCCCAGAGTATAATAATAGTAGTATTTGATGGGGTTCGCGGGTCCATGGCCTCACTTACCGATCCCCGCTCCTACTCACAGCCACCTCCACTTCCCCTTCTGCGTCCCGTAGCAGAAGGAGAAGCAGAGGTGGCTGTGAGCAGGAGCAGGGATCGGTAAATAAATAGGCCATTACCTGCTGTCATTGTATCGCCGCCTGCGCAGAGATGCAGACGTCTCGTAAGCCAGCCCAGGACAGGTCCCGCTCAGCTTTTTTTTTTTTTTTAAGTGGCTTGGCTTGGGTTGGTTTACTTTAAATAAATAGTAAAAATGACGCGCCTCCAAACAGTGACGGATAGTGCCACCTGAGGTGGCCGCCTCACTTTGCTTCATTAGAGGTGCACACCTGGCCTTCAAAGCTGGCATGAATGTCTCCAGTGCCCTCACATCCAGTCATGTGGGCTATCTACAGTAAGTATGTAAAAGTCCCTATACACCTAAAACAGTTCCTACCAACTACCCCAAACATACATTCCCACATTGGCCAAGCATGCTTGTTTTTATTTCAGTGAGATAGTTACCAGACTCCTCTGGCCCTGGTTTATCTCAAAAGAATCCAACATACAGAAACTTGCTTTTCTTTTTACACCAGAAAACTTGCGTAGGTGTGGTGCGTCTTTGGCGTATGGCTATACTTTGCACAAAAGATATACTATTTTGTTGTTTGTGTGCCCTGCACACCACAGGTGGAGTGGGATAGAAACCAAGGTGGGCAGGGTGGGAATGCCTTGGCCCATCAGATTTATCTTTTGTTATAGCTGAATTCTACACCAGTCCCTGACTGTTGCAGATTTTAATTCTGGCACATGGGACTTCATGAAATGCACCAGAATTATTAAGTGGCTTAATTATGATCTCTTAATAGTCTCTTAAAAATTCTTGCACATCTCGCTCCAGTGGGAAAGTTGCTTAAGACTGGTGTAGGAGATGTATCAGAATTAAGAGAGTCTTTTAATAATTCTGGAGCATCTCATGGAAGCGGTGGAATTAATGAAGACTGGCATAGGAAATTTTCACCAGTATGTGTGAAACCTTGAAACTTGTAACAGAAGATCCAGCAGCCAGTGGACCACTTGAGATTTTGATTGAATATTCTTAAAATCCGTATCTCTAATCCAGCAAATGTAAGTACTCATATGCATTGGAGTTTCTACTGATGTTTATCTGTCCATGATTGTTACTGTCCATATTGAACAACTCATTGAATGTGAAGAGTTTTTCCACCCTCAGGTGAATTGAAGGCAAAGCATCATCCTCCCAAATTTTGAATCCATCCATGAAAAGAACTGTGTAAAGCATTTAATGGAACCCTCCAGAAAAAAAAACAATACATTAATTTATAACTAAAGAAGCGGTGCATGACTCTTTTGTGTGCTGTGTGTCACCTCCTTAGCCCTGCATTACACTGTATATGACCTCCTTTAATTTCTATGTGAAAGAAAACAGCTGAGCTTGTGGAAACGTCAGATGACCAGAGATCATAGCATAAAGTCATGGGAAATGTGATTCAGCTTTATTATCAGGAAAAAACACAAATATGTCAATTCAAGCGAACATGGTAATATAATAATAAGGACTAATGGATGGAATATTAACAAAGTGTAATATATACTCTTGTCTTCCCCCTGACAACATGCTGTACTAGCTGGGAAGGTGTGAAGAGGTAATTGTATCCTTCATCTCACTATGTCTCTATGTAGAAATACCAAGAGTCAGGAAACAAGCTTGGTGATAACATGAAACTTAATAACCAATCACTTACAGCAGGCGTCAGCAAACTCTGGCACCCGTGCTGCAGTTGGTTACTCAAACATATTTAGTTGGCACAGGGCTCTCTCTAAAGTGTTAAACAATGCTGCTCCAGATTGGTCCAGAAATCTCTCTCATGGACCATGGAAACACAGTCAGAGAAGGGGAAAAACATGAGACATGTTGTCCTTGTGTCCGGACAAGCTAGCCTAGTCAATGGGAAGCAACTACATGGGCAATTGTTTTTCTACCTTGAAGCAAGTGCAAAAGTATAATATGGCAGCAAAACATGACAAGTGGGTGATTGTTCATTTCATCTAGGCTGGATAGATTTTTATGGGTTTATTCAAAAAATGGTCGAGTTGTGAGGGACATCCTCTACCTCCCTCAAAGAAGGTTTACTGCAGACCATTCTGAGTTATGTGTTTAGCCAAAAGTAGTATCAACCAGAGAAGGATCTTCTTTGCAAAAAAGTCCAGAACAAAGATTACAGTGAAATGGATGTTTAATCAACCAGTTATTTGGCTGTGGTTTGCGTTATATGACTTTCATGTAAGGGTCAATATCATTACTATTATTGCATGGCACACTGAGGACCTCACCTATGATTTTAAAAAAAGAAATAAGTGCACGATACAAAAAAGGTTACTAACCCCTCACTTACAGTATATCAACTTTCCTGGCACCAACAGCTTGACATATATTGGTGTACCCATTACTACCACTCTACCACTGTACAGTACATAATACAGGCGTAGGACACAGCCACTTGCAGCTGATCCGCCTAAGGATAGGCCATAAATGAAAAATTCCTGGAAAACCCTTTAACTCTTAAAATATAGTTCAGACAATATCTTTCAAATTATATGAAGCTATACTGTTATCTATATTTCTGACCTCCATAGACCTCCCCAAAAATAATTTTGCATGTATTTCTTGACAGCAACTATAAATGGCAGCAGGGACTGGCACCATCTTCTCTATACTTAGAGTGTAATTGCCCTTAGGCATAAGGCACCCTGCCAAGCTATGTTCACTGATCCTTTATCCAAGCAAGCAAAGAATACTGCTCTCTAGTACTGAGCCCAGCAGCCAGTGATATACAGTGACTTGCAAAAGTATTCATACCCCTTGAACTTTTTCACATTTTGTCACCTTACAACCACAAACTTAAATGTATTTTATTGAGATTTCAAGTGATAGACCAACACAAAGTAGCAGATAATTGTGAAGTGGAATGAAAATGATACATGGCAGTGGGAGGCGCCTCTTACATAGCAGTATCCCACTTTCTACTTGTTCTCAGCGACCCACTTATTGGAGATTGGTCTCCCTGCATTTTTGCTGAATTAGAGTCTGATGAAGGTCGTGTTGACTGAAACTTCACATGTACTCTACTTACTATGATTGAGAGCCAATAAAGCACGTTTCACTGCATTCAAGTTCAAGTGTACAGAGTCTGTCATCTATAACAATTAAGGGTTGGAACCCTACTCTGCCCCGACTGGTGGTGCCATCCACATCCACTCTGAAAATGATACATGGTTTTAAAAATTTTAATAAAAAATCTGAAAAGTGTGATGTGCAAAAGTTTTCCCCCCCCCCCCTCATATCAATACTTTGTAGAGCCCCCTTTCATTGCAATTACAGCTACAAGTCTTTTCGGGTATGTCTCTACCAGCTTTAGAGAGATTTTTGCCCAATCTTCTTTGCAAAATAGCTCAAGCTCAGCCAGATTGGATGGAGAGTGTCTGTGAACAGCAATTTTCATGTCTTGCCACAGATGCTCAATGGGATTTAGTTCTGGACTTTGACTGGGCCATTCTAACACATGAATATTCTTTGATCTAAACCATTCCACTGTGGCTCTGGCTGTATGTTTAGGGCCATTGTCTTGCTGGAAGGTGAATCTCCTTCCCAGTCTCAAGTCTTTTGCAGCCTCCAACAGGTTTTCTTCCAGGATTGCCCTGTATTTAGCGCCATCCATCTTCCCATCAACTCTGACCAGCTTCCCTATCCCTGCTGAAGAAAAGCATCCCCATAGCATGATGCTGCCAGCACCATGTTTCACAGTGGGGATGGTGTGCACAAGGTGATGAGCTGTGTTACTTTTCCGCCACACATAGCATTTTGCAGTTAGGCCAAAAAGTTCAACTTTGGTCTCATCTGACCAGAGCACCTTCTTCCACATGTTTGCTGTGTCCCCTGTATGGATGAGGCAAACTGCAAACGGCACTTATGTCTTCTTTCAGCAATGGTTTTCTTCTTTCCACACTATAAAGGCCAGATTTGTGGAGTGCACGACTTATACTGTATTTCTCATTAATGTACACTCAGTACCCCATCTTGACAGAAAAAAACAGAAATGTAGATATTTTTTGCAAATTTATTAAAAAAGAAAAACTGAAATATCACATGGTCATAAGTATTCAGACCCTTTGCTGTGACACTCATATTTAACTCACATGCTGTCCATTTCCTTCTGATCCTCCTTGAGATTGTGCTACTTCTTCATTGGAGTCCAGCTGTGTTTAATTAAACTGATTGGACTTGATTAGGAAATGCACACACCTGTCTATATAAAACCTCACAGCTCACATTGTATATCAGAGCAAATGAGAATCATGAGGTCAAAGGAACTGCCCAAGGAGCTCAGAGACAGAATTGTGGCAAGGCACAGATCTGGCCAAGGTTACAAAACAATTTCTGCAGCACTCAAGGTTCCAAAGAGCACAGTGGCCTCCATAATCCTTAAATGGAAGAAGTTTGGGACGACCAGAACTCTTCCTAGACCTGGCCGTCCAGCCAAACTGAGCAATCGTGGGAGAAGAGCCTTGGTGAGAGAGGTAAAGAAGAACCAATAAATCACTGTGGCTGAGCTCCAGAGATGCAGTAGGGAGATGGGAGAAAGTTCCACAAAGTCAAATATCACTGCAGCCCTCCACCAGTCGGGGCTTTATGACAGAGTGGCCCGAAGGAATCCTCTCCTCAGTGCAAGACATAGGAAAGCCTGCATAGAGTTTGCCAAAAAACACATGAAGGACTCCCAGACTATGAGAAATAAGATTCTCTGGTCTGATGAGACGAAGTTTGAACTTTTTGGCGTTAATTCTAAGCGGTATGTGTGGAGAAAACCAAGCACTGCTCATCACCTTCCCAATACAATCCCAACAGAAACATGGTGGTGGCAGCATCATGCTATGGGGGTGTTTTTCAGCTGCAGGGACAGGACGACTGGTTGCAATTGAAGGAAAGATGAATGCGGCCAAGTACAGAGATATCCTGGAAGAAAACCTCTTCCAGAGTGCTCTGGACCTCAGACTGGGCCAAAGGTTCACCTTCCAACAAGACAATGACCCTAAGCACACATCTAAAATAACAAAGGAGTGGCTTCGGAACAACTCTGTGACCAATCACAGGCCTCAGCAGCGACGTCGGAAAAGGGCCTGAAGACGCTGAAGACGGCAGGATGGAGCGAGGATGCCAAGGAAAGGTAAGGCAAGGTGAGTATGAATGTTTGTTATTTTTAATCACTTCCCCTGGGCCTCCGATTATTATACTCTGGGGTCTGAGGAGACCCCAGAGTATAGTAATAGCACCGAAGCGGAGGGGGGCTGTTGGGCGCATATAATACTGTGTGGGGGTGACTGTGGAGCTTATAATACTGGGTGGGGGCCACTGTGGAGCTTATAATACTGGGTGGGGGCCACTGTGGAGCTTATACTCCATATAGTGGCTCCTTCATTTTTTTTTTTATTACACCAGGGCAGGTGAAAAAAACAAAACGAAAAAAAAAAACAAAACGAAAAAAAAAAAAAAACGTTCTCTCCTGTCCTCAGTGTCTCCCAGCGCGGTTCGGTCCTGCAGTTCTGTTGTTTTCTTCCAGCTGACATTCCCTCTGCACGTGACTACCTGTGACGTCACGTGACCCCTGAGGCCAATCAGTGGCCTAAGGGAAGGAACCTGGGACGTCACAGCCAGTGAGGAATTCCAGCAAAAAGAAGACAGTGGAGCTGCAGGACCGGACCGTGCTGGGAGGACACCAAAGCACCGGAGACAGGTGAGTATGTTTAGCATGTTTTTTTTTTTTGGGGGGGGGGGGGGTTAGGGGGGATTCACCTCCCCCAGACTAATTATAAAAAAGAAAAAAAATTATACTGGACAATCTCTTTAAAGTGTGGTGCATTAGGGGTGTATATTAGGGGTTGTCCAGGCATAATTTGTTATGGTTTATCTTCAGGATAGGCCACAGATACCTGATCTGTAGGGGGCTGACCCCGGACCGATCAGCTGTATGGAGCCACTTCTGATGCCCGTACTGTACACAATACAGGGCCAGAAGCAGAAAGCTCTGTCCACTGTATAGGGGCTGGGCACCTTCACTGTATTTCAGCACTTATTGAAGTCAGTAGGAGCTGAGCTGCAGTGAAGGCGCCGGGCTGCTATACAGCGGATGGAGCTTTCTGCTTCCGGCCCTGTGTTGTGTACAGAACAGGTGCCGGAAGTGGCTCCGAACAGCTGATGGGGCCATGTGTCAGCCCTCTACCGATCAGGTATTTATGGCCTATCCAGAGCATAGGCCATAAAAAAGATTAACCCTGGACAACCCCTTTAATATGCCCCACACAGTTTAATGTCCCCCCCCACAGGATGTTAGCCCCCATCACTGCTCCCATACAATATAATGACCCCATCACTATTCCCCGTACAGTATGGGGGACCAGTGAAGAGGCCACTATGTGGGGGGACCAGTGAAGTGACCATAGAAAAATTTGGCCCAGACAACCCCTTAAATGAGGTTGTCCATAAACTGGAGCGACCACTGTGTCGGCCGCCAGGGAGGTGTAAAAATAAGAAAATTTTTAAAAAAGCATACTCCCCTGTCCCCAGCACCCCGTTGTCCCCTGCCTGTGTCTGTTCGGTCTCATGGCGGCGCCTCATTTCTGGAAATCCTGTACCTAATTGGTCTTAGCGATCACATGAGGTTCAGGACTCCCAGCAAGGAGTCGCCGGCATGAGACTGAATGGACACTGACAGCGGACAACGGAGCGCCGGGGACAGGTGAGTATGCTTTTTAATTTACTTATTTTTTACTTTACACCTCCCGCCAGCTACATGGGTTGCTCCAATTCCTTCGGGGCAACCGTGGGAGTCAGACTTGTCTGTTTGAGCTCCTAGCTTAAGAGGCTTACGTGGCTTTTGATATTTGGAGACCGTTTATTGTGTGTGGTTTTCGGTCTTTGTTTGTTACAGACCGTAGCTCCGACTCCCTTCCCCGTGCGGAAGGGAGCCTTATCATGGAGCGTGGAGCTCCTGCCCCCCGGACCTTACAGGCGGGGGGCAGGAGAATGTCTGCCGACACAGCACCAGCAGAGCAGGGCAGGCGGAGGTCGCTGAGGCAGCAAGCCTCAATGAGACTGGCGACCGAGACAACGGCATCGGGAGCAGCATCGGGAGCAGCAGCAGCGACATTGGCGGCTGCAGCATCAGGAACAGCATCGGGAGCAGCGACGTCCGTGGAGCGGGCGACGCCGGCAGGAGTAGTGGTGGCGACAGGGGTGTCAGCAGTCCCGGCAGGTGGATCCGTGAAAACGGCGACATCAGCCACGGCGGTAACATCAGCGGCAGTGGCGGGTGAAGCCGGTCCGAAGGGGGCTATGGCCGCAGGATATGCGGTTCCCTCTGGAAGGGACCCTGCAAGCAGGAGAAATGACACAAGCTTACCGTCATCGCTGCCGCAATCACCCGCAGGATGGGGCATCAGGAAGGCTGGAGAGGAAGTCGCCATTTACAGCCGGAGGATCGAGGAGGTCCTGGAGGAATATGACCGAGCCCGGAGGTCCCTGTTCGCTATGGGTGGAGAGCTGCAAAGCGCTCGTGCCCGTAGCGACAGGGCCTCGAGGAAGGACCGCCCGGTTTTCAGTAAGCAGGTAAGGAGCCTGAAAAAACAAATAAAGGCCCTGGAAGCCAGGTGCACAGAGATTCTGGAGGGCGCGGGGCTGTTCAGAGAGAAGCTGCTGAACGATGACCGCTTCTTCCGCAAACAGCAGGAGCGGTTGTTGAAGGATGGCCCCACGTCCTCAGACAGCTCGGGAGAGAACGACTATTGTGAGTCAGACCTGGAGTCGGATGACAGCATGGCGGTACAGTATAGTTGGGCAGCCGTCCCTAGCAGCGGCAGCCTGATACCCACGTATACGCAGGCATCAGTGCCGGCAGTGAAGCAGGAAGTCAGAATGACAAGACAGGAAGTCAGAATGACAGGGCAGGAAGTGACGCAATCTCCCACACTCCCAGAGAACCAACCACTGCCCGAGACAGAGGAGGAGGAGGGCGGAGCCTCGGGAGAAGGCGGGGAAGCTGATGAGGCAAATCTACCAATTAGAGTCCCCGTCCAGAATGGACCAATTAGCATTCAGCATGTCAGATCTGGACGGGGAGGAGGCGGGAAAAGGAGCCAAGACCAGGAAGAAGGCAAGGAAGGAAAAAAAAAGAGAGATAGAGACATTTAAATTTGTCAGGTCATTGCCTGGGGAGCATCGTGCCGGGACCTCAGCCCAGGTTGCGATGCCTCCAGGAGAGAAAGGGAGGTGCAGGCACCTCGGGTCACGCCAAGTGGCGGGGTGCCCGGGGTGCCAGCAGTCAAAATGGCGCCTGATAGTACCTTTCAGGTGGTGGCGGACAAGGAGCTCATAGTTGCGGACAAGGGCAAAGGCAAAGAAGCCCCCCCTGCGGAGGGGAGTGGCGTAGGGAAACCTCCCTCCCTGGTAGGAGGTTTTAAAATATCGATGGCTTCCCCCAGAGTAAGGTGTAGGAAAGGGGGAGTGGCAGGTGGGCGTGGCTCATCCTCCTCCAGTGCTGATGAAGCCGGTGATGCGGAGGTCACTTCCGGGGCTAAGGGGGCATGTCCTCCTACAACATCAGGTGCCGGGGTGACTGTGGATGCGGAGGCCGAGGTAAAAGCGGGGAAGCCATCAGCGAGTGGTGCAGCCGGCCCCGCTGTAAGAAGAAAGACTGCAGGTGTGAATGATGGACGAGTGGAGAAGCTAGTTAAGCAGACAGGTAAGGTAAAGGGGAAAGCGGGTGGGACAAAAGGGGTAATTAGTAGTATTCCTGAAGAAGGTAGTGTAGTATGCATGGGGGTCCAAGAGCCTGTAGTCGGGGAGGCTGCGGGAGGAGGGGCTATTACCATTGCTGCTAAAAAAAGTATTTCTACTGCTGGTAATATTTCTGTTGTGGCCCCTGTTGTTTCTGGTATTTCTGCTGTTGTCCCTGCTGTTGTTTCTGCTGCTGTTCCTGATGCTGTCGTTGCTCCTGTTGTTACTCCTGTCACTGCTCCTGATATTGTTGCTCCTGTTGTCCTCTCTGCCGCTGTTCCTTCTGCTGCAGTTGGAGTGACCCGGTCCGCGGCGGCTATGCCAGGGTGGACTGTTGCCGCCTCTGGTGCTCCGGTTGCCGTGGCTGGGCTAAGTAGTTCTGCGGGGGTCCCTGGGAGTGGCGCTGGTACTCCGGCAGCGGAGGTTGCTGCGGCCTCCGGGCCCCCATGCTCCTATGCCAGCGTTGCTTCTGGGGCCCCTGGGGGTGCATCATGTCTTCCGCCCGGCTCTAGGGACGGCGATTTGCAACGGCAGCTCCTGGAGGCTTTACGGGCGGGCCAGTCCATAGACCATAGATGGGCAGTCAAGAGACCTTAGGTTCTGGATCGAGCGTTTTGGCATAGGGAAGTTCCGAGAGGAAGGAGGTGAGACCAGATGGACTCTCCCTACACCCGGGCGTAGGGGGCCGACACGGAGGAACGTGGCCCGTCTCGTGTGGGGGGGAGCCGGCCCTTGTCCCCAGAGGAGGGGGGTCGTGGAACTCCTACTCGGGATGGGCTTCAGGGCAAGCGACATCTTTGCCCTGATTCATCCTGTCGGCTCCTCGGAGTTTGACATCAGCTTTGTTACCCCGGAGGGCTTAGAAACCTTCTGGGGAAACTATAGGCTGGTGAAGGACGAGCCCGCCTGGCGTTACTTTATGGTGTGGGCGGTGTCACGCCAGGATAACATTAAGAAAGTGACCGTTTTAACTCGTAACGAGTCACTTTCTTATATGGACATCATGACCTGGCTGAACAGGTTTGGGGAGGTCAAGGACTTCCCAAAGAAAAATCTCGACGAGTTCGGGATATGGTCGGGGGCCTGGACCTTCATGGTCAAATTGCAACACGAGGATAACTCGGTGATGCATATCCCGTCCTCAACCTTCCTTGGGAAAGACAGGATCCTTGTCTTCTACCAGGGGCAGCCAAAACTCTGTCACAGGTGCGGTGACCCCTCACACTTGAGCGCCTCCTGCCGTGTGCAGAAGTGCGCCATGTGTGGGGAGGTGGGCCATCTCGCGGCGACCTGTGGCAGGGTGCGTTGCCACCTGTGTGGTGTCCTTGGGCACCCGATCGGGGCGTGTCCACGGTCTTTCGCCAACACCACCCTTCGGCAAGCGGGAGCAGTTGAGGAGGCTGTCCCTGCTGCGGAGGGGGTGAGTGGGGGAGGAGAGACTAGTCTGCCAAGGCAAAGGGAGAAGGCCCAGCCACCATCAAGGGCAAGGAGGCGCGAGAGGAGGAGAGAGCAGAGGGAGGGAGTTATGTGCCTTCCTTCTGCCCCTGGCTCTGCTGGGCCGGATCCTGATGCCGAGGCAGCAGTGGGCACGACCCTGGTTGAGGAGATGAGGAGACTGCAGAGGGAGGAAGAGGCTGACCAGTCGTCTTCTTCTCAGTACGTCAGTGCTGGGGAGGGAGAGACGGTCAAGCGGAGAAAGTCACCGAGTAAAGTGAGGGCAAAAACATCTGCCCCCCCCCCCCCCGACGAAGGAACGCAGACTCGACGGCCCTCTAGTGGTAGGTCCCAACCGGTACCAATCCCTCTGTGAGGATGCGTCGGCCTCAGGGGAGGCTTCAGAGGGAGAGGTGGAGCCGTCAGGGGCTGCTGAGTCTCCCTCCAGGAGGGGCCCCCTGCCCTCTGGGGGGGAGGCTGGCCTGGAGCCTGGAGGAGGAGATGATGCACCCAGGGCCGAAGCTGCTACTGTCTCTGCGACCACTGTAACTCCTCAGGGAGAAGTTGCGGGGGGAGGTCCATCCCTCCTCTGGCCAAACCGCACCGGGGGAGGTGATGGACCAATCCCAATGTAAGAAGAGGACCCGCAAGACGAGGAGAAGTCGTGGGTCCTCTTCAGACTCATCTAGGGGTGGTGGTGATAGGAGGAAAGGGGGTGGGAAGCTGAAGGTCATTGAGCTCAATCGGTCTTAATGGCAGTCCCCTCTCCACTGACGCTGGCCACCATTAATGTGGCCAGCATTAAGTCTGATACGGCTAGGTTTGCAGCCTTTGATTTTCTTGGCCGGGTTGAAGCTGACATTTTGTTTTTGCAGGAGACCAGGCTCTGTACTCTATCAGAGATAAACAGAGCAAGGAGGGAGTGGCGCAGGGGGCCCTCCTACTGGTCTCTTGCGGCTGAGCCGTATAGTGGAGTGGCGGTGCTTTTTACCGCAGAGGTGAAATGCCAGCGACTGATCGAGCTCGAAATGGGAAGGTGCCTAGTCTTAGACGTCTTCATGAAGGGGCAAAGCCTGCGCCTCATTAACATCTACGGTCCCCAGACAAAGTGGGACCGTAAAAGCCTCTTTATGAAGATTAAGCCTTTTCTTTTTACGGGCAAACAAGTCATCTTTGGTGGGGATTTTAATACCATAACTAGACCCCAAGACCGAGGAGGTACCAGAGATAGACTGCCCTATGATGGCGCCGCGTTAAATAGCATAGTGAGTGAAGCTCGCCTGGAGGATATCCACATCAGGCATTCCCCAGGTCACCGTGGGTTCACCTTTCAGAGAGGTAGTGTTAGGTCTAGGATAGACAGGTTTTTTTTGAAGGAGAATTCCGTCACCACCCCTGTGTCCGTGGTGGAGGTGGAGTTCTCTGATCACTGTCTAATTTTGTTTTCTTTGAATATTTCAGAGACCCTCCGGAGAGGAAGAGGTTTGTGGAGGCTGAATTCGTCACTCCTTGAGGAGGCAGCTGTAAGACAAGCCTTTGAGGAGTTTCTTCAGGATCAGGTACTATTACTGGGTCTTGAAGGTACTAGGTCAGAGTGGTGGGAGATATTCAAAAAAAGGGTGGCGGGATTTTTCCGCCGGCTCTCAAGCCTCAGGTCACTGGACATGTACCGCATGTACAGTGCACTGAGGAAGAGACTTGAACATCTGGTCTCGACCGGAGGTAGCCAGGAAGATATCTCCGGTGTGAAGGCTTTGCTTAAAAGGTGTCAGTATGATAGGCACGCATCTTTGGTTCTTGAGAGGGATTTCGGGAAATACCGCTCGCCCGACCCCTACAGGAACTGTAAGATGTCAGTGACTTGTAAGACAGTAACAGGCCTGATTGACAGTACAGGATCCCTGACAAGATCCAGGTCAGGGATCTTGGAGGTTGTCAGGTCCTTCTACTCGAACCTTTTGGCAAAGAAGGAACTGAATCGGGATCGGATTTCAGGTTTCTTGGCTGAAGCCATTCCTGAGTCAGCAGAAGACCCTTCTCTTGGTGTTTTGATAGAACCTATAAGGGAAGAGGAAGTCGTCAGGGCTATTGAGGGTCTTGCCCTCAAGAAGTCACCTGGCCCAGATGGCTTAACATCTGAGTTCTATCGGACCTTTAAAGGAGCTTTGGCTCCCCTCTTGACTGACGTGCTTAATGAGTGTCTATCCTCGGGCACTCTGCCAAAGTCAATGAGGAGGTCCGCCCTTATAGTTCTGTCAAAGGGTAAGGATCCGAGCCATATTGAGAACTGGCGGCCCATAGCACTACTCAATACGGACCGAAACATTCTGGCGAAGGTACTTTTCAACCGGCTGGTACAGTTTGCGCCCCGGCTCCTCTCGCCGGCTCAGCACTGCTCTGTTCCCGGTCGTAGCACCTTAAGTGCGGTCCTGAGTGTCAGGGAGGCTGTGGAGCAGAGTAGGGCAGGTCGGTGGAAGGGGTACTTGCTGTCCCTAGATCAGGCTAAGGCTTTTGACAAGGTGAATCATGAGTATTTGTGGTCAACTCTCTCGAGGTATGGCCTGACTGGGGGGTTCATTCAGTGGCTGCAGACCTTATACGCTGGGGCTGAGTCTTTCCCGCTTGTGAATGGTTGGGTTGGTCGTCCTTTTGAGGTGGGGTCGGGCGTCCGACAGGGATGTCCCTTGAGCCCGCTACTGTATGTGTTCGCCATTGATCCCCTGATTAGACGGATTAATGGTGGGCCGGTGGCGGGAGTCAGGATGGACCTGGAGGGCACTGGCTCCCCTTTGAGGACAGTAGCCTACGCGGATGATGTCACCGTTCTTGTCTCGTCACGGGAGGAGCTTGAATGGGTGATGTCTGAAGTGGACAGTTACTCGGAGGCTTCCGGATCAGCTGTAAACAGGAATAAATGTGGAAGCCTCTGGCTGGGAGGGGGAGAGCCTGGTTTTTCTCTCCCGGACACCCTCCCAGAACCCCAGGGGTCTGTAAAGATATTAGGCATCCATTTTGGCCAGGGTGATTACCCACTCCAAAATTGGGAAGGTAGGCTTAAGGATGTCGCCCAGAGAGTTGATTGCTGGAAGGGTTGGTCTTTGACCCTGAGAGAAAGGGTTCATCTTGCCAAAGCCTTCCTGCTCCCGTTGGTGATCTATCTAGGTAGCGTCTGTGCCTTGCCAGAGTCTTGTTGGAGTAGGATCTGTTGCCTGTTCTTCCAACTGTTATGGGGGAACAGGCTCAACCTAATCAGGAGGGAGGTTACATACCGCACAAGGAGGCTAGGGGGGTTAAATATGGTTAACCCCGTGGTGTTCTTAATGAACACCTTTCTTAAGATCAATTTACCAAACCTCTCCTCCGAGGGGGCTCCTTCGTGGGTAGCCTCCTGCCAGGGGTGGTTTCGGCCCTTCTTCCAGAAATGGGAGTCAGGAGGGCAAGTGAAAGATCTTCGTGCACCCCATGGATATCTCCCGGCCTATGCTTCCCTGGTCCTGAAAGTGATTCGTCGGTGGGGTCTGGGGGCGTGGGAGATCAGGACTCAGTCAAGACGTTTTCTTGACGACAAGGTCCTGTTGACCTGCTTCCAGAAGCCTCTGGCGCTCAAAGATTGCCCAGGAGAAACCTTAGAGGGAGGGTTGCGTTTTCTTAACTCCAAAAGGTTTCCTCGGAAGTTTTGGGATCTGACCTGGCACTGCCTCCTAGGTAAGTTATATGTGAGGGGGAACTTGAAGTACCGGAACTCCGACGAGCGAGGCTGCCCTCGGGAGGAGTGTGGCGACATGCTGGAAAGCATGGAGCACTTCCTGCTTCAGTGCCCCTTCAATATAAGGGTTTGCAAATTGGTGGGGACCTCCACCGGTTGGCTGCGGCTGGCTGGCCTTTCCTACGCCGAGTGGGCCTATGGGGCATTCAAACACCCGGAGGGCAGGGACTGCCAAACACTTTTTGTAGTTAGTGCAGTGGTCAGGTTTCACCTATGGTCAGCACGGTGTTTAGTATCGACGAGAGGCAAAATCCTCCCGGAGGTGGAGGTGGTTAAAAACATCATGGTGGACCTGGTGAGGGTGTGCTCTCGGGAGTACGAGGGGCTGGGCGCAGAAAGGGCTGGTACCCTCTGGAGGGGGTTCACTTTTTCTGTTCCCTGAGGGTTAGATAAGGGATTTAAAGTAGGTTAGTTAGGTTAGGGCCAGATAGGGATAGGTAGGGCAAGGTTTGCACGAGGGGTGGGGTTTATTATTTTCTGATAGGGAGGGACAGGTAGGGACAGGGTAGGGACAGAATGATAGATAGGGATATAGCGGTAGGGCGAGTAGACAGGGATGGGCCTCCTGTGCTCTCTTCCTGGTGGAGGGCTGGCGTGTCACCACATAGGCATTTTTGTTTTGGAAATCAGATGGAAGGGTAAGAGGCTTGAGGATAACCGACCCTAGGCCCATGGGAGGTTCATGGGAGGGAAGGTAATTTAACAGGTTATGTAGGATGGTGGGTTTTTGTTTGTCTGGTATTTGTTATTTGTTATTGTTGTCGTTCATATGTTGTGTCCATTTTCCCATTTTCCATTTTTCCATATCCCATATTCATTTTCCATTTCCATTTTTCATATCCATTTCCATATCCCATATTTCTTTTTCCATATTCCATAATTCCATTTGTTTTAGTAGATAAGGGTTTTTTTCAGGGGGGTAGGTTGTTTGGGAGGGGGGTTTCTTTTTGGGGGTGGAGGGTTTGGTTTATAAGTTTTCGTGTGCCCGGCCTGGCTCTGGACTACGCGGACATGGGAGGACATGAGGCGGAGAGCCAGGTTGGGTTTCAGGGGCTTGGTGGTGGGTGGTGCCAGCACCAGGACTATGCGGACATGGGAGGACATGGGGCGTGGTGCTGGCCGGGTGTGGTGAGGGGAAAAAAAAAAAAAAAAAAAATTTTTAGTAAGTTTCAGTTGGGGATTTTGTTAGTGTTATAAGTTTCCGTTATAAGTTTCCGTTATATGTTTTCATTGTATATTGCTCATTTAGATTTTCTTTTGTTAGAGTTTTTGACTGACGGATGACTGGAGAAAGACGGGAGAAGAGTGAAAGGTGGCGTGAAAGGCGGAGTGAAAGGCAGAATGGATGGGGCTGGTTCGCGATTGGTTTTTTTTTTTTTGTCCCGGTGTTTTCTTGTATTTTATTTGTTGATGGTTTTATGCTATGTTTTAGATTTATGTATTCTCTCTGCTTATAGTTTTTATATTGTATTTTCGTATGTGACAGTGTTTGTGAACTTTTTCTACTTTTCTAATAAAATAGTTCCAATTCCTTCGGGGCAAACGTGGGACATACTTGTTTGAGCTCCTAGCTTCAGAGGCTTACGTGGCTTTTGATATTTGGAGACCGTTTATTGTGTGTGGTTTTCGGTCTTTGTTTGTTACAGACCGTAGCTCCGACTCCCTTCCCCGTGCGGAGGGGAGCCTTATCATGGAGCGTGGAGCTCCTGCCCCCCGGACCTTACAGGCGGGGGGCAGGAGAATGTCTGCCGACACAGCACCAGCAGAGGAGCAGGGCAGGCGGAGGTCGCTGAGGCAGCAAGCCTCAATGAGACTGGCGACCAGGACAACAGCATCGGGAGCAGCAGCAGCGACATTGGCGGCTGCAGCACCAGGAACAGCATCGGGAGCAGCGACGTCCGTAGAGCGGGCGACGCCAGCAGGAATAGCGGTGGCGACAGGGGTGTCAGCAGTCCCGGCAGGTGGATCCGTGAAAACGGCGACATCAGCCACGGCGGTAACATCAGCGGCAGTGGCGGGTGAAGCCGGTCCGAAGGGGGCTACGGCCGCAGGATATGCGGTTCCCTCTGGAAGGGTCCCTGCAAGCAGGAGAAATGACACAAGCTTACCATCATCGCTGCCGCAATCACCCGCAGGATGGGGCATCCGGAAAGCTGGAGAAGAGGTTGCCATCTACAGCCGGAGGATCGAGGCGGTCCTGGAGGAGTATGACCGGGCCCGGAGGTCCCTGTTCGCAATGAGTGGGGGAGCTTCAGAGCGCTCGCGCCCGTAGCGACAGGGCCTCAAGGAAGGACCGCCCGGTTTTCAGTAAGCAGGTAAGGAGCCTGAAAAAACAAATAAAGGCCCTGGAAGCCAGGTGCACGGAGATTCTGGAGGGCGCGGGGCCGTTCAGAGAGAAGCTGCTGAACGATGACCGCTTCTTCCGCAAACAGCAGGAGCGGTTATTGAAGGATGGCCCCGCGTCCTCAGACAGCTCGGGAGAGGACGACTATTGTGAGTCAGACCTGGAGTCGGATGACAGCATAGTGGTACAGTATAGTCGAGTAGCCGTCCCTAGTAGCAGCAGCCCGATACCCACATATACACAGGCATCAGCGCCGGCAGTGAAGCCGGAAGTCAAAATGACAGGACAGGAAGTGATGCAATCTCCAGCACTCCCAGAGAACCAACCACTGCCCGAGACGGAGGAGGAGGAGGGCGGAGCCTCGGGAGAAGGTGGGAAGCTGATGAGGCAAATCTACCAATTAGAGTCCCCGTCCAGAATGGACCAATTAGCATTCAGCATGTCAGATCTGGACGGGGAGGAGGCGTGAAAAGGAGCCAAGACCAGGAAGAAAGCAAGGAAGGAAAAAAAAAAGAGAAATAGAGACATTTAAATTTGTCAGGTCGTTGCCTGGGGAGCATCGTGCCGGGACCTCAGCCCAGGTTGCGATGCCTCCAGGAGAGAAAAGGGAGGCGCAGGCACCTCGGGTCACGCCAAGTGGCGGGGTTCCCGGGGTGCCAGCAGTCAAAATGGCGCCTGATAGTACCTTTCAGGTGGTGGCGGACAAGGAGCTCATGGTTGCGGACAAGGCGCTCATAGACAAGGGCAAAGGCAAAGAAGCCCCCCCTGCGGAGGGGTGTGGCGTAGGGAGACCTCCCTCCCTGGTAGGAGGTTTTAAAATATCGATGGCTTCCCCCAGAGTAAGGTGTAGGAAAGGGGGAGTGGCAGGTGGGCGTGGCTCATCCTCCTCCAGTGCTGATGAAGCCGGTGATGCGGAGGTCACTTCCGGGGCTAAGGGGGCGTGTCCTCCTACAACATCAGGTGCCGGGGTGACTGTGGATGCGGAGGCCGAGGTAAAAGCGGGGAAGCCATCAGCGAGTGGTGCAGCCGGCCCCGCTGTAAGAAGGAAGACTGCAGGTGTGAATGATGGACGAGTGGAGAAGCTAGTTAAGCAGACAGGTAAGGTAAAGGGGAAAGCGGGTGTGACAAAAGGGGTAATTAGTAGTATTCCTGAAGAAGGTGGTGTAGTATGCATGGGGGTCCAAGAGCCTGTAGTCGGGGAGGCTGCGGGTGGAGGGGCTATTACCATTGCTGCTAAAAAAAAGTATTTCTACTGCTAGTAATATTTCTGTTGTGGCCCCTGTTGTTTCTGGTATTTCTGCTGTTGTCCCTGCTGTTGTCCCTGCTGTTGTCCCTGCTGTTGTTTCTGCTGCTGTTCCTGATGCTGTCGTTGCTCCTGTTGTTACTCTTGATGTCATTGCTCCTGATATTGCTGCTCCTGTTGTCCTCTCTGCCGCTGTTCCTTCTGCTGCAGTTGGAGTGACCCGGTCCGCGGCGGCTATGCCAGGGCGGACTGTTGCCGCCTCTGGTGGTCCGGTTGCCGTGGCTGGGCTAAGTAGTTCTGCGGGGGTCCCTGGGAGTGGCGCTGGTACTCCGGCAGCGGAGGTTGCTGCGGCCTCCGGGCCCCCATGCTCCTATGCCAGCGTTGCTTCTGGGGCCCCTGGGGGTGCGTCATGTCTTCCACCGGGCTCCAGGGACGGCGATTTGCAACGGCAGCTCCTGGAGGCTTTACGGGCGGGCCAGTCCACAATGACCATAGATGGGCAGTCGAGAGACCTTAGGTTCTGGATCGAGCGTTTTGGCCTAGGGAAGTTCCGAGAGGAAGGAGGTGAGACCAGATGGACTCTCCCTACAACCGGGCGTAGGGGGCCGACACGGAGGACACGGAGGTCGTGGAACTCGTACTCGGGATGGGTTTCAGGGCGAGCGACATCTTTGCCCTGATTCATCCTGTCGGCTCCTCGGAGTTTGACATCAGCTTTGTTACCCCGGAGGGCTTAGAAACCTTCTGGGGAAACTATAGGCTGGTGAAGGACGAGCCCGCCTGGCGTGACTTTATGGTGTGGGCGGTGTCACGCCAGGATAACATTAAGAAAGTGACCGTTTTAACTCGTAACGAGTCACTTTCTTATATGGACATCATGACCTGGCTGAACAGGTTTGGGGAGGTCAAGGACTTCCCAAAGAAAAATCTCGACGAGTTCGGGATATGGTCGGGGGCCTGGACCTTCATGGTCAAATTGCGACACGAGGATAACTCGGTGATGCATATCCCGTCCTCAACCTTCC
This sequence comes from Leptodactylus fallax, assembly GCA_947044405.1. NCBI lineage: Eukaryota > Metazoa > Chordata > Amphibia > Anura > Leptodactylidae > Leptodactylus > Leptodactylus fallax. The sequence goes on from CAMRHE010000078.1 coordinate 5,154,704, forward strand.
TTGGGAAAGACAGGATCCTTGTCTTCTACCAGGGGCAGCCAAAACTCTGTCACAGGTGTGGTGACCCCTCACACTTGAGCGCCTCCTGCCGTGTGCAGAAGTGCGCCATGTGTGGGGAGGTGGGCCATCTCGCGGCGACCTGTGGCAGGGTGCGTTGCCACCTGTGTGGTGTCCTTGGGCACCCGATCGGGGCGTGTCCACGGTCTTTCGCCAACACCACCCTTCGGCAAGCGGGAGCAGTTGAGGAGGCTGTCCCTGCTGCCGAGGGGGTGAGTGGGGGAGGAGAGACTAGTCTGCCAAGGCAAAGGGAGAAGGCCCAGCCACCATCAAGGGCAAGGAGGCGCGAGAGGAGGAGGGAGCAGAGGGAGGGAGTTATGTGCCTTCCTTCTGCCCCTGGCTCTGCTGGGCCGGATCCTGATGCCGAGGCAGCAGTGGGCACGACCCTGGTTGAGGAGACTACAGAGGGAGGAAGAGGCTGACCAGTCGTCTTCTTCTCAGTACGTCAGTGCTGGGGAGGGAGAGACGGTCAAGCGGAGAAAGTCACCGAGTAAAGTGAGGGCAAAAACATCTGCCCCCCCCCCCCGACGAAGGAACGCAGACTCGACGGCCCTCTAGTGGTAGGTCCCAACCGGTACCAATCCCTCTGTGAGGATGCGTCGGCCTCAGGGGAGGCTTCAGAGGGGGAGGTGGAGCCGTCAGGGGCTGCTGAGTCTCCCTCTGGGAGGGGCCCCCCTGCCCTCTGGGGGGGAGGCTGGCCTGGAGCCTGGAGGAGGAGATGATGCACCCAGGGCCGAAGTTGCTACTGTCTCTGCGACCACTGTAACTCCTCAGGGAGAAGTTGCGGGGGAGGGCCATCCCTCCTCTGGCCAAACCGCACCGGGAGAGGTGATGGACCAATCCCAATGTAAGAAGAGGACCCGCAAGACGAGGAGAAGTCGCGGGTCCTCTTCAGACTCATCTAGGGGTGGTGGTGATAGGAGGAAAGGGGGTGGGAAGCTGAAGGTCATTGAGCTCAATCGGTCTTAATGGCAGTCCCCTCTCCACTGACGCTGGCCACCATTAATGTGGCCAGCATTAAGTCTGATACGGCTAGGTTTGCAGCCTTTGATTTTCTTGGCCGGGTTGAAGCTGACATTTTGTTTTTGCAGGAAACCAGGCTCTGTACTCTATCAGAGATAAACAGAGCAAGGAGGGAGTGGCGCAGGGGGCCCTCCTACTGGTCTCTTGCGGCTGAGCCGTATAGTGGAGTGGCGGTGCTTTTTACCGCAGAGGTGAAATGCCAGCGACTGATCGAGCTCGAAATGGGAAGGTGCCTAGTCTTAGACGTCTTCATGAAGGGGCAAAGCCTGCGCCTCATTAACATCTACGGTCCCCAGACAAAGTGGGACCGTAAAAGCCTCTTTATGAAGATTAAGCCTTTTCTTTTTACGGGCAAACAAGTCATCTTTGGTGGGGATTTTAATACCATAACTAGACCCCAAGACCGAGGAGGTACCAGAGATAGACTGCCCTATGATGGCTCCGCGTTAAATAGCATAGTGAGTGAAGCTCGCCTGGAGGATATCCACATCAGGCATTCCCCAGGTCACCGTGGGTTCACCTTTCAGAGAGGTAGTGTTAGGTCTAGGATAGATAGGTTTTTTTTGAAGGAGAATTCCGTCACCACCCCTGTGTCCGTGGTGGAGGTGGAGTTCTCTGATCACTGTCTAATTTTGTTTTCTTTGAATATTTCAGAGACCCTCCGGAGAGGAAGAGGTTTGTGGAGGCTGAATTCTTCACTCCTTGAGGAGGCAGCTGTAAGACAAGCCTTTGAGGAGTTTCTTCAGGATCAGGTACTATTACTGGGTCTTGAAGGTACTAGGTCAGAGTGGTGGGAGATGTTCAAAAAAAGGGTGGCGGGATTTTTCCGCCGGCTCTCAAGCCTCAGGTCACTGGACATGTACCGCATGTACAGTGCACTGAGGAAGAGACTTGAACATCTGGTCTCGACCGGAGGTAGCCAGGAGGATATCTCCGGTGTGAAGGCTTTGCTTAAAAGGTGTCAGTATGATAGGCACGCATCTTTGGTTCTTGAGAGGGATTTCGGGAAATACCGCTCGCCCGACCCCTACAGGAACTGTAAGATATCAGTGACTTGTAAGACAGTAACAGGCCTGATTGACAGTACAGGATCCCTGACAAGATCCAGGTCAGGGATCTTGGAGGTCGTCAGGTCCTTCTACTCGAACCTTTTGGCAAAGAAGGAACTGAATCGGGATCGGATTTCAGGTTTCTTGGCTGAAGCCATTCCTGAGTCAGCAGAAGACCCTTCTCTTGGTGTTTTGATAGAACCTATAAGGGAAGAGGAAGTAGTCAGGGCTATTGAGGGTCTTGCCCTCAAGAAGTCACCTGGCCCAGATGGCTTAACATCTGAGTTCTATCGGACCTTTAAAGGAGCTTTGGCTCCCCTCTTGACTGACATGCTTAATGAGTGTCTATCCTCGGGCACTCTGCCGAAGTCAATGAGGAGGTCCGCCCTTATAGTTCTGTCAAAGGGTAAGGATCCGAGCCATATTGAGAACTGGAGGCCCATAGCACTTCTCAATACGGACCGAAAGATTCTGGCGAAGGTACTTTTCAACCGGCTGGTACAGTTTGCGCCCCGGCTCCTCTCGCCGGCTCAGCACTGCTCTGTTCCCGGTCGTAGCACCTTAAGTGCGGTCCTGAGTGTCAGGGAGGCTGTGGAGCAGAGTAGGGCAGGTCGGTGGAAGGGGTACTTGCTGTCCCTAGATCAGGCTAAGGCTTTTGACAGGGTGAATCATGAGTATTTGTGGTCAACTCTCTCGAGGTATGGCCTGCCTGGGGGGTTCATTCAGTGGCTGCAGGCCTTATACGCTGGGGCTGAGTCTTTCCCACTTGTGAATGGTTGGGTTGGTCGTCCTTTTGAGGTGGGGTCGGGCGTCCGACAGGGATGTCCCTTGAGCCCGCTACTGTATGTGTTCGCCATTGATCCCCTGATTAGGCGGATTAATGGTGGGCCGGTGGCGGGAGTCAGGATGGATCTGGAGGGCACCGGCTCCCCTTTGAGGACAGTAGCCTACGCGGATGATGTCACCGTTCTTGTCTCGTCACGGGAGGAGCTTGAATGGGTGATGTCTGAAGTGGACAGTTACTCGGAGGCTTCTGGATCAGCTGTAAACAGGAATAAGTGTGGAAGCCTCTGGCTGGGAGGGGGAGAGCCTGGTTTTTCTCTCCCGGACACCCTCCCAGAACCCCAGGGGTCTGTAAAGATCTTAGGCATCCATTTTGGCCAGGGTGATTACCCACTCCAAAATTGGGAAGGTAGACTTAAGGATGTCGCCCAGAGAGTTGATTGCTGGAAGGGTTGGTCTTTGACCCTGAGAGAAAGGGTTCACCTTGCCAAAGCCTTCCTGCTCCCGTTGGTGATCTATCTAGGTAGCGTCTGTGCCTTGCCGGAGTCTTGTTGGTGTAGGATCTGTTGCCTGTTCTTCCAACTGTTATGGGGGAACAGGCTCAACCTAATCAAGAGGGAGGTTACATACCGCACAAGGAGGTTAGGGGGGTTAAATATGGTTAACCCCGTGGTGTTCTTAATGAACACCTTTCTTAAGATCAATCTACCAAACCTCTCCTCCGAGGGGGCTCCTTCGTGGGTAGCCTCCAGCCAGGGGTGGTTTTGGCCCTTCTTCCAGAAATGGGAGTCAGGAGGGCAAGTGAAAGATCTTCATGCACCCCATGGATATCTCCCGGCCTATGCTTCCCTGGTCTTGAAGGTGATTCGTCGGTGGGGTCTGGGGGCGTGGGAGATCAGGACTCAGTCAAGACGTTTTCTTGATGACAAGGTCCTGTTGACCCGCTTCCAGAAGCCTCTGGCGCTCAAAGATTGCCCAGGAGAAACCTTAGAGGGAGGGTTGCGTTTTCTTAACTCCAAAAGGTTTCCTCAGAAGTTTTGGGATCTGACCTGGCGCTGCCTCCTAGGTAAGTTATATGTGAGGGGGAACTTGAAGTACCGGAACTCCGACGAGCGAGGCTGCCCTCGGGAGGAGTGTGGCGACATGCTGGAAAGCATGGAGCACTTCCTGCTTCAGTGCCCCTTCAATATAAGGGTTTGCAAATTGGTGGGGACCTCCACCGGTTGGCTGCGGCTGGCTGGCCTTTCCTATGCCGAGTGGGCCTATGGGGCATTCAAACACCCGGAGGGCAGGGACTGCCAGACACTTTTTATAGTTAGTGCAGTGGTCAGGTTCCACTTGTGGTCATCCCGGTGTCTAGTATCGACGCGAGGCAAAATCCTCCCGGAGGTAGAGGTGGTTAAAAACATCATGGTGGACCTGGTGAGGGTGCGCTCTCGGGAGTATGAGAGGCTGGGTGCAGGGAGGGCTGGTACCCTCTGGAGGGGGTTCACCTTTTCTGTTCCCTGAGGGATAGAATAAGGGATTAAAAGTAGGTTAGAGCCAGATAGGGATAGGGAGGGCAAAGTTTTGCACGAGGGGTAGGGTTTGTTATTTTTTAATGGTAGGGAGGGACAGGTAGGGATTAGGGTAGGGATAGAATGATAGATAGGGACATAGTGGTAGGGCAAGTAGGCAGGGACGGGCCTCTTGTGCTCTCTTCCTGGTGGAAGGCTGGTGTGTCACCACATAGGCATTTTTGTTTTGGAAATTGGATGGAAGGGTAAGAGGCTTGAGGATAACCGACCCTAGGCCCATGGGAGGTTCATGGGAGGGAGGGTTGGTTTGTACAGTTTATGGTATTGTGGGTTTTGTCCGTTATTATAGCATTTGTCTGGTATTTTGTTATTGTGTCATTTCTGTTATTTTCATATTATTGTACTGTTTCTATGTCCGTTGTTCCATTTTTTTTTTTTATTCCCATTTCCATAATATGTTGATCGTAAAAGGGTTTTTTAGGGGGGTAGGTTGTTTGGGAGGGGGGTTTCTTTTTGCGGGTGGAGGGCTTGGGTTTATAGGTTTCGAGTGCCTGGCCTGGCTCTGGACTATGCGGACATGGGAGGACATGAGGCGGAGAGCCAGGTCGGGGTTCAGGGGCTTGGTGGTGGGTGGTGCCAGCACCAGGACTATGCAGACATGGGAGGACATGGGGCGTGGTGCTGGCCGGGTGTGGTGAGGGAGAAAAAAAAAAAATTTTCTAGTAAGTTTTAGTTGGGGTTTTTGTTGTTTTATGTTTGTTTCTATGTTGTTGTATATCGCTCATATTGGTTTTCTTTTTTTTTTTCCAGATGATTAGAGTTTTGACTGAAGGATGGTTGGAGAGAGACTGAAGAAGAATGAAAGGCGGAATGAAAGGCGGAGTGAAAGGCAGAATGGATGGGGGCAGGTTCGCGCTTGGTTTTTGTTTTGATTTTTGTCCCAGTTTTTTATACTTATGTTCTGATGTTATTTTATGATTTTACTTTGGTTTTATGTATTGTGTCTGATTATGGTTTTATACTGTATTTTTTGGAGTGACAGATTAAGTGTTTGTTTGTAAAATTTTTCTACTTTTCTAATGAAATAGTTCCAATTCCTTCGACAACCTCTTTAAAGGATTTATCCATCTTCCTAATATTGATGGCCTGTCCTTAGGATAGGCCATCAATATTACATCTACGATGATACAACAGCCAGGACCTCTGCAGATCAGCTTTTCCAGGACAGTGCGGCTACAGGTAAAGGTAACAATTCTAGGAGCCACGCTGTTCACTTGCCATACAAGGTGTAGCAGTAGGTTTAGGTAGTGCAGTAGTGCACATGGTATAGTGGGTGAGCAGCATGGCTCCCGGCATGTTATTACCTTTAGCCGCTCTGTCTCGGTACCGCTGATCTGCAGGGGTTCTGATGGTGGGCCCCTAGAAACAATTCCTCTGGTGGGCCCTAGACATCCCAGTCCGACACTGCCTTTAGCCTCCCTGTCTTGGTACCGCTGATCTGCAGGGGTCCTGATGGTGGGCCCCTAGAAACAATTCCACTGGTGGGCCCTAGACATCCCAGTCCAACACTGGCTGTACTAGCTCAAAAGGGTGCTTCAACTCAATGCTGAGCAAAGGGTCTGAATACTTATGACCATGTGATATTTCAGTTTTTCTTTTTTAATAAATTTGCAAAAATATCTACATTTCTGTTTTTTTTCTGTCAAGATGGGATGCTGAGTATACATTAATGAGAAATAAAATGAACTTTTTTGCTTTTAGCAAATGACTGCAATGAAAACAAAGAGTGAAAAATTTAAAGGGGTCTGAATACTTTCCCTACCCACTGTATTATCTGATAGAGCATGACACAATTACCTGTTACATTGATATGGAATATGATAGAAAATTTGTGAAAAATCTCAGGCAGTGGAATATATGAGACTTAAAGGGAGTCTGTCACCAGGGTGCTGCTGCAGCCTTACCAGTCTCTTGGTGTAAGCCTACACTGTTGTGGCTACCCCAGGCTTTCTCCCATGGTGGAGTTTCAGGGGGTTTTATTTCATCTTCTGGGGGGCTCCTCGTGGGGTTAGGGACCTCCTTCTTCCCTGTCTCCGCGTGTAGATAGGAGGGGAAACGGCTGCAGATGTATTCTGCCAGCTGCTTCCCTCACTTATGGTTTTGGCATGCTGGGGAGTGGGACTTCTGGTTCACATCTTTTTGGTGCCAAATTTGAAATATTTTAAGGCTACAGCATCCCTTGGGTCCAGAGGTTAATACTGCTGTGGACAAGCGCCTGATGACTCCGGTGACCTTTCAGAGGCCCTGTATTCCCCTCTACTTCAACAGCTCATCCTCATTCTCCTACTCAGATCTTGGATAGTGATGAAGAAGAGGTTGAATTGGAAGACTCGGACTCCTCTCAAGGTACAGTGGGGCATCCTGTCTGCCTTGCTGAGGACACGGATTCCCTCCTTAAGGCTATTCGCTCTCCTATGAGCCTCCAGTAACCTAAAGAACCTCTGTCAATCTCTGACCAGATGTTTTTTGAGAGAAAAAACTCAGATTTTCAAGAGGAAGTATCCGTTTTCGGAAAAAGATGCAGTGCTCTGGGATGGCATTCCTAAAGTGGATGCCCTGGTGGCCAAGATTTCCAAAAAAATCTACCCTACCCTTTGAGATATGGGTTTGTTACGTGATCCGATGGACAAGAAGGCAGAAGGGTTTCTTAAGATTGCCTGGGACTCTTCAGCCTCCATGCTAAGACCAAGCATCGCTGCTACTTGTACTGCCCGCTCCCTGAGCATATGGCTGGATCAGCTTCAGGCACATTTGGCTTCGGGAATCCCACGGGAAGAGATTTTAGCCTCCCTTCCAGTTCTGCAACAAGCTTTAAACTTTCTGGCAGATGCTTTATCTGACCTTATAAAATTAGCGGCCAGATCAGCGGCTCTGGCAAATACTATAAGAAGAACTGTGTGGTTGAGATCATGGTCAGGCGATGCAGGCTCAAAGAGCAAACTCTGTCAGGTTCCATTTGAAGGTGTCCATCATGTTCCAGTCTAGACAACATTCTGGAAAAAGGCTCAGACAAGAAGAAAGGGTTCTATTTCAGAGTGCAGATTCTACCATCATGGAACGAGAAAAGAGGGCATCTTGACCAGAGGTTTAAAGGGAGTGGTGATAGAACCCAGCAGCATAGAGATAAGGGGAAGAGGTTTTTGTTCAAGCTTCCCTCCCGACCGCAAGACCAGCCAATGACGCTTGCCCTCAAGGGGGAGACTGAAGAAATTCTTTCCAGCATGGCAGAGGATTACAGCCTCTCCCTGGATACTCAGTGTAATTCTTCTGGGTTACTGGCTAGAATTCAAGTCTTCTCTAACAAGACTTGAATTCTAGCCTCCTAGACACCTCTAACAAGATTTTGCACCATAGGTCTCCTCCCCGGTGACTGGTGTGACTTTGCATCAGGAGCCGGAATTTCTTCAGGAAAAAGGGGTCATTATTCCGGTCCCCTCATCCCAAATTGGGGAAGGCTTTTACTCTCCAGTATTCCTGGTCCAAAAACCAAACGTCTCCTTCAGAGCAATTCTGAACTTAAAGTCTCTCAACCGCTACTTGGACTACAAACGATTCAAGATAGAGACCATTTGCTCCACTATAAATCTCCGTACCAAGGATTGCTGGATGGTTTCCCTTGACCTAACGAATGCATACTACCATGTTTTGATCCATCCGGATTCCCAGAGGTTCCTCAGAGTTGCCTTTCCTAGAGGGGATCAACTGGTTCATTATCAGTTTCAAGCCATTCTGTTTGGCCTCTCATTAGCACCTCATATTTTTACATATCTGAACAATTTTTTGATATCAGCTCCATCAGAGATCCAGATACTCTCTCATATAGATCTGGTAAAACAAACCTTTGCAAATCTAGGTGTGATGAACAGACCCTCAGTTATATATCATTCTTAGAAATGTATTTTTACTTGTTCATATCAATCCTACACATACCTTTAGGAATATTGTGCTTAAGTTGTATTTACATTGGTGGTCAATTCGCTTCACTGGTGTTATGTGCATACCATGGGAGATGGCCCTTTCTAGCCAGCCAGTTTTATTACCCCTGGACTGCAGATGTCCATGGGGGAGGGAGGGCTAGTGAGCCTCAGCTCAACCCCAGACACACATCTTTCCCCAGCCAGGCAGTGTGTGGACAGAAGGGGGGCTGATTGGGAGGAAGGTGTGGCTGGACACTAGGTTTATACTGCAAGGACAGTCAAGGTCTTTTCTCTCTGAGTCTGGACAGCATGCTCTGTAACTTGCTTAAGGAAGGACCCTGAGGCCCACCACATGGGAGCTCAGAGAAACTAACTACAAACTTGCTCTGGTATTTTTCTTTTATTTCCCTTTTTATTTGCTGTGCTGTATTTTACTTTTATCCGTATTTGCTTGTTAATTGATATGTATTTCTGTATATGTTAATGCTTTGTACCAACCCACTGGGGTTAATAAATATATAAAATTTATAAAGCTTGTTTCATATTATCCTATGAGCCCGGTCCGCTCACGGTGTGTGATTGGGAGGTTAAGAGAGAAGGTTGATTGCAGGTGTGTCAAACGGCTTGGCAAGGCGATATCCTTCACACTAGGGTGATAAATAAACCTTCAGAAGTCCAGTCTGCTTCCCAGCAAGCAAAAGAACTTCCTGAAGGAAGGCGAATGGAAGCTGAGCACCATGATTTTCCAGAGCCTGGTAGCCAGATGGGACATGCCCTACCTAGCCTGAATTGTCAACTTCCAAATTACTTCTCCCTTACCAGGAGGGACTCTTCAAGAGGAGTGGATGCCCTGGCTCAACCATGGCCTCATCGTCTCTTATATGCCTTCCCTCAATTTCCTCTCATTCTCAAAACATTGGCGAAGGTCCAGGAAGAAAAAGCAAGAGTGATCCTAATTGCATCCTTTTGGCCAAAAACAGCCTGGTTTCCTCTCCTCCTGCAGCTATTCAGGGGTCTGTATTAGACTCTTCCTGCATTACCAGATCTTCTCTCCCACGGTCCAGTCCTGCATCCAGAAGTCAGTCACCTACACCTTACGGCATTGTTAAAAAGTAGGGGGTTCTCAGACAATATCATCTCCACTCTCCTTTCTAGAAAAGTCATTACCTTTAAGATTTATTTCAGGACCTGGAATGCCTTCCTGTTATTTTCTAAAGACAAGTGGGATCTTTATTCACCTATTCCTGCCTCATTGATTCTGGACTTTCTTCAGTCAGGGCTGGATAAGGGCCTTAAAATCAGTACCATCAAGGTTCAGATTGCTGCTCTCGGTGCCCACTTGGATTCTAGACTGGCAGATCTTCTAGTGTTCAAGAGGTTCGTCAAGGTGCCTCAGGTTATGTCCCTTTGTTCCTCTATCTGTGCATCCCTGGGACCTTAATCTGGTATTGTCAGTTCTATCTGGACTCTCCTATTGGGCCACTCTTGCACCACCTTCCTGCTGGCTATAGCCACGACCAGATGTGTGGGACAAATTCAGGCCTTCTCCTGTATGGCCCCTTTTTTGCCGATTTTGGATGACTGCTGTGAAGGATCTCGCCTTGCAAAGCCGTTTGGCACACCTGCGACCACCTTCTTTACCCTCCACTCACACCCCATGAGCGGACCGAGTCATAGGATAATACGAAAATGAGCTTTTTAAATTTTATATATTTATTAACCTAAGCGGGTCGGTACTAAGCATTAACATATACAGAAATATATATCAATGACTAAAGAAGCAGATTACGGGTAAAAGTAAAGTTTCGGTACAGAAAATAAAATGGGCAATAAAAGATAGAAAAAATACCAACACAAGCTTGCAGTCCGTTTCTCTAGGCCACAGCAGTTTCTTGGGCCTAGGGCGCTTTCTTCAGTGAGTTACAGAACATATGTCTCCTACATGCTGTCCAGAACAAAGGAAAAGGCTTCAGGCCTCAATGCTAGGCCCATGCTGCATTCCACAGCATAAAATGCCCTCACATCTTCTCCAAGATAGGAACTGTTTGCTGCCTCTTTGCTGAGTGACCAAGTATCTAGCTCTTCTTTGAGCTTATGTCTAGTGCACCACCCACACCTCCTCCCAAGGTAGGGACCCTCCTTCTTCTCTCCTATGCAGAACCCGGGGAGAGTTGGATGCCTTCCTAGGTGCTGGGAAAGATGTGTGTCTGGGGGGTGAACTTAAGGTCACTAGCCCTCCCTCCCCCATGCCTCTGTTGCCGAGGGGGTAATAAAGCTGACTGGCTCCAGTCACCCTCCCCCATGATATGCACTAAACACCACAAACATAGGGGTGCGTGTCTTTCTCATGGTATGCAGTGAGTTTTTTTTTCTTTCATCTTTACTTTGCAGGATGTTATTCTGGTCTCTTTGTTCATTATTATTGTGGTGACTGTCTGCCTTTTCCCTGCTTACCCTTAATACCTTGGGGTAATTTTGTGCTTCACAATTGGGGAACTTTCCCCTCCTTTTGTACTTTTATTTTATTAAGATACTGTATGTTTAGCTATTCACTATCGTGCAGCAGGGTCTTGGTTTTCTAGCCCCCACCGCATTTTAGATATATGTGACCTGATTGATATTATGCATGTGAATTGATTGAAAGTGCTTATGTCAATGTATTTACATTATTTAAGTTATACCTCCCCTACCATGTATATAACATCTTAGTGGATATAGTGTCTTTTTACCCCTATGATTATTTAATTGTTTGTATAATTTGTATTTAATAAATTGTATATTTTTATATAAATTAGTTGTGTAGAATTTTTTCTGTTTTCCCCACAATGCAAACACAGCTCAAACATAGCATAGCTAAAAGTAGATAGGAGTGATATGAGCAAGTAAAAATACATTTCTAAGAAAGATATACAACTGAGGGTCGGTTCATCATAACTGCATTATTCTTAAACATCATCCTCTTTATCTTCCCAAAGTGGTCTCTTAAGTTTCATTGACTTCAGGAAGAGGTGCTGTAATGATTCCACTTAAATATGGCTATAACTCAAAGATGTATTTTGATCTCTGGGTATCGTATCTCCCTCTTCCTTCCTTTATTCATAATGTGCGCAGCCCTAATCCTAGATGTATGTTATCAGTAGAGGCAACACTGTAACAATAGGGCTTTGTATCCATCCCAGAATGGCTCAATTGAATTCTTACACAGCTCTGGGTGATCAAATAAACATGCATTGTTCAGCCTGGGCTGTTGATCAGATACGGCTGATAACATATAGAAGGCATTGTGTCATTCCACTTGGTCGCATTTCCTTACAAAGAGTCTTGACTTGAGTGCGTTAATCAATCAGACTTGCCGTCGCCGGTGACCTCATTGTGGGTGGTGTCATCAAGGGTATAAAAGATGAGGTAAGAGGTCAGTGAGGGAGATTTACAGACAGACTACAGGAGATTACAGACAGACTTCCACTGAGAGGAGACTATGACAGACCACTACTGGGATATACTGTGATGAGCATGCAGGCTGGAATGTTGTGTTGATGCCGCTGCCTCCATTGGTGATCTCCACATGCTATGTGTGAATGTTGGACTATAGAGCCACATCCAGGATATGTGTGGTAAAGTAATCATTTCACTTTTATTCCCTTTTATTTTATTGTACTGTATCTTGTAACTAGTAACTGTTAATGCTTGTATATATCTACATATCTGTTCTGAACTGCATGTGTTAGATGTTAATACCGACCCATTTAGGGGTTAATAAATATATAAAATTTAGAAAGCTTGTCTTGTATTTATCCTGTAAACCCAACACTCACTGGCGGTGAGTGTGGTTTTTTTATGAAAGAAGTCTCAGGTGTGGGCCAACGCGGTGTTGGCGCACTGAGGATCTTTCACATTGGTGGCTGCGGTGGGATCTTAGGATAAATAGCGTGTGTTGGTGACCTTTATCACTCAGACGCTGGGGATTGTAGTAATCCTATGAGACAAGCTCGGTATTAAAGCAAGCATTAAGATACAGTGAAAGTTTGATACAGTGCTGTTCCCCACCCTTACTCTTTGTATTCTATCCTATCTTTTATTTGGCAAATACCAGTGGATGGCTAGTGGGCTCAGAAGCAGAGCTCAAGAATTGCTGAACCAGGCTTTTTGAGATCCTGAGCGTATGGCTGAAATGGAGGCAGCCACCGCTATGCAGAGAATCGAGCGGAGTCCGGAGCCCGGTCCCAAGGATTACTTCACCAGAACGGACCAATAGCCCCAGCCTTGTGGGGGGTATGGTTTCATACTGGCAAACAACCCTGCAGCAAGTAGGCACCAGTGACCTTAACACATACCTGCAGGTGTTGTACCGTTTTCAGGAAGCTGTAGAACAAGAACGAGAACGGCAGGCAGCAGAACGGCAGGCCGATTGTGAGGCAGCAGAATGGTAGGCTGATCGTGAGGCAGCAGAACGAGAACGGCAGTATCAGCTTGAGCTCAAAAGGATGGAGCTCTCCCAGCAGGCACAAACCGCCCCTGCGCAAACTCCAACAACCCTGCAGAGACCCTCAAGTTGGAAGGAGAAGCCAGGCCGGAGTTCAACACAGCTGTCTGTCGTCAGGTTTGGTGAGACAAACTATGCCCCGGGTGGTCCCTCCCCTGTCCCAAGAACTCTGGGCGCCCGGGTGATCTTCCCCAAACCCCAAGGGGAGGTGCGGCGGTGCCAGACCTGTAACCAGACAGGACATTTCAAAGAGGAGTGCCCCAACCGCCCTGAGAACTTCCCTGCTTCCCAAGCCACAGCAGGTGGCCCATCTGTGTATCTGGACTGGGGTGCAGGAAAAGTAATGCGGACTGTGGGACTATTGACTGATTTGCCTGCTAATGTACTGTTGGGAACTGATTTAGGACCTATGATGTCCCAATATGGGGTGGGAAGCACCACAATTTACTGTGATAAACTGTCTATGATTAATGTTGATAATGTGTCTGTCATATCTGCAGAGAGGGCCCGAAACCCCCCCACTGAGATACTTCCCATGGCAGTCAATGTAAATGCTAATGAGTTGCCTTCAGCTGAGAGCAGGGAAGATGCAAATGAGCTTCCTGCAACCCAGCTCAGCAAAAATGTTATTGATGCTTTGTTCACTCCCGTGCTAGGAGCCAATGAGACCTTGTCTGTAGACACACCCACATCTGCGGGGGCGTCTCCCTCCCAGCTTGTTAATATGTCTACCATAGATCTCATTGAGGCCCGGTGTGAATTAACAATTGCTAATGAATGTACTGTCAATGTAATTGCCTATGCTTGTTGTGGAAGTGTACAGGGTAGCTCTTCTGAGTCACTGGAAGCGACTTCTGCTATTTCGCCCAGTGCATCCGATAAGCACCCAACTGCTGACCATGTGCCAGGTGGTAAGGTAGGCTATGGGGATCTCATGGGCGATCCAGGTGAGGGACGGACTGCTGGTAGTGCGGTGTTAGCCCGCAGCCAGAGTGCTACAAGGGTGGAGGGCATTCCGACCCTTGAACCGTTGCCTACACCACCTGGAGTCGGTGCTGAGACCGCCATGACTAGCCTCACTCCCTTGAAGCCGGAGGAGTCCGGCCGGTATGAGACATACACGTCTCTTCTGTCCAGTTCTATTCCAGGAGTGCCCATGGCCCAAGTGCAGATGGCATGGGGTACTGGAGGTGTGATCCAAGAAGGGGGTATGTCAAATGTATTACCTGTCAATGTATTGTGGGGGGATAGTTTGGGGAAGCATGATCTCAGTCATTTGCCCAAGGTATCACCATCACCCACCCAAGTACAGGAGGAACAGGGCGTAGGCCCAAAGGGGCAAGGTGTCTGGGAGGGAGGACAGGGTCCAAACATACCTGTGCCAGAACCAGAGGTGCCCCTAGGTTTGGAAGAAAAGGGGGAGGTGCAGAACCCCCTAGAACTCTCCCAACTAGCGGCTAGTGTGAGAGAGACCCTGAGCCTTAGAAGTGTCCCTAGTCAGACTAGAGAGAAGAAGGGTATCGCGGTCAGGCCACTAAGGTGCCTGCGGAAGGTGATCACCGGATCCGCCTTCCTCCGTGCACAATCTAAAGGGGGAGGTGTGATGATTCCACTTAAATATGGCTATAACTCAAAGATGTATTTTGATCTCTGGGTATCGTATCTCCCTCTTCCTTCCTTTATTCATAATGTGCGCAGCCCTAATCCTAGATGTATGTTATCAGTAGAGGCAACACTGTAACAATAGGGCTTTGTATCCATCCCAGAATGGCTCAATTGAATTCTTACACAGCTCTGGGTGATCAAATAAACATGCATTGTTCAGCCTGGGCTGTTGATCAGATATGGCTGATAACATATAGAAGGCATTGTGTCATTCCACTTGGTCGCATTTCCTTACAAAGAGTCTTGACTTGAGTGCGTTAATCAATCAGACTTGCCGTCGCCGGTGACCTCATTGTGGGTGGTGTCATCAAGGGTATAAAAGATGAGGTAAGAGGTCAGTGAGGGAGATTTACAGACAGACTACAGGAGATTACAGACAGACTTCCACTGAGAGGAGACTATGACAGACTACTACTGGGATATACTGTGATGAGCATGCAGGCTGGAATGTTGTGTTGATGCCGCTGCCTCCATTGGTGATCTCCACATGCTATGTGTGAGTGTTGGACTATACAGCCACATCCAGGATATGTGTGGTAAAGTAATCATTTCACTTTTATTCCCTTTTATTTTATTGTACTGTATCTTGTAACTAGTAACTGTTAATGCTTGTATATATCTACATATCTGTTCTGAACTGCATGTGTTAGATGTTAATACCGACCCATTTAGGGGTTAATAAATATATAAAATATAAGCTTGTCTTGTATTTATCCTGTAAACCCAACACTCACTGGCGGTGAGTGTGGTTTTTTATGAAAGAAGTCTCAGGTGTGGGCCAACACGGTGTTGGCGCACTGAGGATCTTTCACAGGTGCTTTCATCATTTTGTCAAGATCCTTCAACTAGCAAGGAATAAGTTTCACAATATCAGTCAGAAGATGTATTTTAGTCTACCTCCAGCGTACTCAAGAATTTAGATGATCAGATCCTCTTCTGGTGCAATACCAAGGGAAAAATAAAGGGACAGCTGCTAGTAAAGGTTCTATTGCCCGATGGATTCTACTCATACAGTAGCCACCTCTTGGGCTGAAGGGGCCTCGGCTTCAATTGAGAAGATTTGCCAAGCAGCTGCTTAGGCAAATTCTTGCACATTTTATAAACATTATAAATTGGATGTGATTTTTAATAGTTATTTAGCTTTTGGCTGCAAAGTGCTGTCTACTGTGCAATCCCCCCCCCCCCCCCCCCACCCAATGCTTCTCTGTCATTCCTCCTGTTGGTGCTGTTGTGGAGGGGAGAAGGAAAGATAATTACTCATACTGGTAATTCGATTTCCCTTTAACCTCAATAACGGCACAGGCTTTTCCCACCCTTTATTGAGTTATGATGTTGGTGTTTTTTTCACTTGTGTTTACAATTACATGGTTCCAAGTCCTCTGATATTACTAGAGTGCAAATGAAGGAGGGACATGTCCCTGGGGTCATGGAATTCCTCCTGTTGGTGCCATTGTGGAGGTTAAAAGGAAATCCAATTATCATTAAGAGAGTAATTATCATCTTTTCCCCCATGAAAATTTGTGCCTCCACTGCAGAGACTGCTACGTAGGAATAGCCTTTATAAAGATGATTCATCTTTATCTTGAAGGTCCGCATTGCCGTTTTTTGAATTTTTATTCATTCTTCATTGTGCTCAAAATGCACAGGGGGTGCTACACCTGTGCTCTGAGCAGAGCGTTGTCATCCTATCTAGTGCCGCCTTTCTTCTGCTCCGGCCATTCTCCTCCTCTTCTTACAGGAGACCACCACAAAATGGCTGATGGAACAGCTGACTGAGTATGTCCGTCCGCCATTTTGTGGTGGTCTCGTATAAAACATGTTTTTTAATGATAGAATCCCTTTAAACACTTTACTCCACCAAACTGGCATAGATGTGGTGTATAGACACGTTTGCACAGTTTGCTTTTTTTTTCTGTAGCCCCCATCATTTGTAAACTAAAAAAAAAATTAAATAAAATAATAAAATCAATCACACAAGTCCCCCAGTGCTGGCATTGCTCATGTGATTATAAGACTAGGGCTCCACTGTAACGTTTTCCTTGCTGTGATGAGGAGAGACCGCCAGATATGTATTTTGCGTCAGTGTGTTGTCACGTGCTCATATTGCTCATACACAGTTGGGCATCCAGGTCTGCTATCAAAACCAGTTTGGCTCCAGGAATGCGGCCGGTCTACTCTGTAATCAAAGCCCTTTGTTGTTCTGTCCCTGGCTCAATAGCATACCCTTGTTAATCTCATTATCCCAGCAGGAGGTTCCTGTAAACCTGTTGCTGGAAGGACATCGGAATACACAAAACTTTGACTCCATGTCTCCAGGCCACAGATCAAAAGGGATATAGTTTTATGACAATATCTGCCTTGGGGAACCTCTTACAGTCGCCACGATAAATTCCTCAGGGGCGCCAGGCCAAAGCGCACGTTTAAAACCCATACAAGGTACTGTTCAAAGCAGGGGAAAGGTCCAGACACTGTTCTCATTACGCAAAGGGGATTGGGGAGTCTACACGATGGTTATCTTGCCACGAACTCTATCATGCCCCTTGCCCAACTCTACAGTCATCGGGCGAGGAAGTATAATGAAACATGGTTATGTGGATTTTAAGATGGAGGGTGGGGCTCCTCCTCCTAGTGACATCACGCAGGAAGGAGACTGGGGATAGTTATAGTCTCACCTGGGGTGAACAAGAGGAGTTCCTATCTTGGAAAGCTGTGAGAGCATGTAGGAGACACATGCTCTGTAACTTGCTTAAGGAAGCGCCCTAGGCCCAAATCCTGCTGTGGTCTAGCGAAAACAGACTATAACCTTGCTCTGGTATTTTCCTATCTTTTATTTTCCATTTTATTTTCTGTACTGTATTTTGATTTTACCTGTATTTGCTTGATAATCCATTGATATGTACTATATTTCTGTATATGTTAGTGCCTAGTACCGACCCACTTGGGTTAATAAATATATAAAATTTATAAAGCTTGTTTCATATCATCCTATGAGCCCGGTCACTCACAGGTTGTGAGTGGGAGGTAAGAAGGTTGATCGCAGGTGTGTCAGGTAGCGTGGCAAGGCAAGATCTTTCACACTTGGACTACAAGTCACAGTAGATTAATTGCCAGAAGGGCAGGACTCATATAGTACTGGCACCCAAATAATCCATTTACCCAGCCTTTATGCCCAAACTGGGTAGAGCTAACTGTACCATTAAAGGGGTTTTCCAGGCAAAAAAATAATTTTTCAAAAAAAGGTTAGAGGTATTAGTTGGTTAATAAGTGCACCCAAATACCTTTAGCAGTGTTTTGAGTGATTTCTGGGGTTCTGTGTGAGCTTGTGGCATCTTCTGCATTTGTTTATATGGCCATCTTCCTATGTTTCCCTACAACTTCCATGATGCATTGGGATTCACTCAGAGCTGACTCACACCACCTCCCTCTATCACTCCTTTCCGCTTCCCTTTCTCACTCACACCCCCTCCCTGTTTCCCTAGCTAGCCCGCCCACTACAACCTTACAGGTGCATCTCAATAAATTAGAATATCTTTGAAACATTTATTTATTTCAGTAATTAAATTAAAAAAGTGACCTCTTATATTTTCTAGATTCTTTACACACAGAGTGTTCTATTTCAAGTGTTTTATTTCTGTAAATGCTGATTATGGATTACAGCTAATGAAAACCCAAATCTAATAAAATTAGAATACAGTAATACTTCGTACACTCGCGTTTCCGAATTTGCGAATTCACAGATTCGCGATATTTTTTTGGCAACTAACATATATAGATTTTGCTCTTTTTTTTTCAGATCTGTGAAATTTAATTAAAAAAAACACCTTCGCTATTGGGTAGTAGCGTCCTGTTCGTTACGTACCCAGTAATTAGTTTCATTTTACTGTGCGTGTATAAGAAAAATGAATGAATGTATTAATATACAGTACTGTACAGTATACTTTAGTATACTGTACAGTACTGTAGGGTAAAGTTTATTGATATTTAGGGGTTAAACATTAGAAACCGGCATTGTAAGCGCTTCTAAGCGCTTGTACCAAACATTCGCGATTCCTCGCGATCCGCGACCCGCTCTGGCACCTAACCTCGCGAATGTACGAGGTATTACTGTATTGTGAAAAAGTTCAGTATTGTAAATTCAGTGTGTCACCTGCCAAGGTTTCCTAAGCCTTTAAATGGTCCCTCAGTCTGGTTCAGTAGGATACACAATCATGGAAGACTGCTGATTATGAATTGAATTACTGAAATTAATGAACGTTTCAAAAATATTGTAATTTATTGAGATGCACCTGTAGTAGCCATCTTAAGACTCCTAGTTCTCACTCACTCAATAACCACCTTCTTTGGCTGTAATATTGTAATCACCTCCGTATCTCATCATTATAGTAACACAGAGAAAGCTTCAGGACAACAATGAATTCTTCACGCTTTTTTTGGCATTTGGTAAATATATACACTGTGTAAAAAAATAAAGGGAACACTAAAATACCACATCCTAGATATCAATGAATTAAATATTCCAGTTGCAAATCTTTATTCCTTACCTAGTGTAATGTGTGAGAACAATAAAACATAAAAATGATCAGTGTAAATCTAAATTAATATTCCATGGAGGTCTGGGTTTGGAATGATACTCAAACTCAAAGTGGAAAATCCAATTACAGGCAAATCCAACAATGAGGCTGAGTAGTGTGTGTGGCCTCCACGTGCCTGTATGACCTTCCTACAATGCCTGGGCATGCTCCTGATGAGGAGGTGGATGTTCTCCTGAGGGATTTCCTCCCAGAACTGGATTAAAGCATCAGTCACCTCCTGGACAGTCTGTGGTGCAACGTGGCATTGGTGGATTGAATGAGACATGATGTCCCAGATGTGCTCTATTAGATTCAGGTCTGGGGAGCGGGCAGGCCAGTCCATAGCATCAATGTCTTCATCATCCAGGAACTGCTGACACACTTCAGATCTAGTATTGTCATGCATTTGAAGGAACCAAGAGCCCACTGCACCTGCATATGGTCTCAAAATCGGTCTGAGGATCTCATCCCGGTACCTAATGGCAGTCATGGTACCTCTGGCTAGCCCATGGAGGGCTGTGCGACCCTCCAAAAAAATGTCCCCCCACACCATTACTGACCCACTGCCAAACCGGTCATGCTGGAGGATGTTGCAGGCAGCAGAACATTCTCCATGGCGTCTCCAGACTCTGTTACATCTGTCACATCTGCTCATCGTGAACCTGCTCTCATCCATGAAGAGCATAGAGCGCCAATCTCAAATCTGCCAATCTTAGTGTTCTCTGGCAAATACCAATCACACTGCACTGTGTTGGGCTATAAGCACAAGACCCACTTGTGGACATCGGACCCTTATGGAGTCTATTTCTGACAGTTGGAGCAGACACATGGATGTGTGTGACCTGCTGGAGGTCATTTTGCAGGGCTCTGACACTGCTCCTCCTGTTGCCTCCTTGCACAAAGGAGGAGGTAGCCGTCCTGAAACTGGGTTGTTACCCTCCTACGGCCCCCTCCACCTCTCCTGGTGTACTGATCTGTCTCCTGGTATCTGCTCCATGCTCTGATCACTTGGCTGACAGAAATAGCTAGCCTTCTTGCCACAGCATTGATGTGCCATCCTGGATAAGCTGCACTAACTGAGCAACTTCTGTGGGTTGTAGACACCGCCTCATGTTAGAGCAATGACAAAGTGCAAAAGTAACCAAAACAAGAGCCAAAAAGGATAAGAACAGTGAAATGGTTTGTGGTCACCACCTGCAGAACCACTCCTTTATAGGGGTAGTCTTGCCAATTGCCTATCATTTCTACCTATTGTCTGTTCTATTTGCACAACAGCAGGAGAAATTGATTCACATTCAGTGTTGCTTCATAACTGGACAGGAGGATTTCATAGAAGTTTGAATGAACCGTGGTACTTGTGTAAGCGCCGTGACCGCTTCTCTGTTTACATAGTGTCATTCATCTCATAACGACCATGTAATGTAACTACAGCCTCGTCCTATACACGTCTATGTGACTAGACTGTAATTACATCCTATGGTAACTATAAACAGACAGTGTGAGATATAAACAGGCGCCGTGGCCCCTTCATACAGCTGATCAGAGGGGGGGTCCACTGATCTCTTATTGATGATCTGTTCTAAGGATAGATCATCAATAAAAATGAGCTGGAAAGCCCCTTTAATAAAGCCCAATTGCCACCTTACAGTAAAGTGGTTGTCCAGGATAACCACTTTTTTAATGAGGCTGGGGAAGGTGCTCCGGTGTCTTCCAGCGCATTCCAGTCCTGCTGCGCCGGTGTTTTCTTCCAGCGGAAGTCCCCACAGCACTGTGATGTCTAATGTCAGATACCCCTTCTGTTCATAATGTCCCCTAATGCAGAGGTCCCCAATGACCGGGCTGTGGATCACTTGGTACCGGGCCGCACAGTCATTGAGGACCTCTGTAGGCTACTAAGTGTCAGCTGATGCTCCTATGTTTGTAATACATAGCATAGGAGCATCGGCAGGCACCTGGTACAGGACGTATTTTTGAGAGTGATCTGCTGGTGTCCGCCTCTAGTTGCCCCCAGTTTAATGTCACCCTCCAGCTACGACTACGGTTTAATGTCCCCCTCCAGTTGCCCCCAGTTTAATGTCCCCCTCCAACTACCCTCACTGTTTAATGTCACCCTCCAGCTGCCCCAGTTTCATGTCCCCCTCTAGTTTCCGCCAGTATAAACTGGGGCACCAGGAGAGGGACTTAATACTGTGGGGCAATTGGAGGGGAACATTATAATGTGGGGACATATAATGTTAGGGTGCCTGTAGGAGCATTATACTGTGTGGGGGCACAAAGAAAAATGGATGAGAATGAACGGAGTCAACATAGAAATGGGTGGGGCTAAATTTGCTGCGGTGCGCATATCGCTCCACACATTTTGTCCCTCTTTCTGTTCTTTGAAAGTTGGGAGGTATGGTGACCAGGTAAGTATAATGTAATTGTAATTATAGTTATATTGGTACAGTATATGGGGGGGACTATTACGGTGTTACAGTTATAGTGCCTTCCCCCAGTTAATAACAGTCATACTCAATACAGGTAATGTTATGAACTGAGAGGCACTATAATTGTAATAGTGCCCTACTAGTGCCCCCCACAGGTTATAGCCTACCCCCCTCTCATAAAGACAGGTAATATTACCTGTAGGGGGCACTACTTGGGCACTATTACAGTAATAGTACCCCACCCCTAGTTAATAACATTACCTGTAGAGGGAGACTATTAGGACACTATTACAGTTATAGTGCCCACCTACAGTTTATAACAGTCCTCTGAGTGATGGACCCCCCTAATTGAATGAGGGCACCTGCCCTACCCATGCTTTTATTAAGGGAGCTGTCCATACCACCAATAAGTTAAGATTGATATGGAGAGATCTCCCTTTATAAAGTATAAGGAAATGTATAAATGTAATCATCAAATATGCCCCAACCCTGCCCTGCTGCTGAAAACCCCGCCCCCCACTGGGCCACAGGAAAATTAGCCAACATGTAAGTGTTCCTTGGTACAAAAAAAGTTGGGGACCGCTGCCCTAATGAACGCTTAAATAAATGAACACCCCCTTATATATATAATGCTCCCTAATCGCCCCTTATATAAATACCCCCCTTGTATTGATAATGCCCTTATATAAATAACACCTCTTAAGTTCATAAAGCCCCCTTATATAAAAATGCTCCTTCCTAACGACCCCTGATCAGGTGCGTGACTAGCAAAGACTGGGCCCCCTAGCAAACTTTTGACTTGGGGTCTTCCCCCACGGCATAGCACTAACTTTCCTGGCCCCCACACAGTTTAATGCCCCATTTACACACACTATAATTTTCCACAGTGGCCTCTGCACACGGTATTATGCCCCACAGTGGCCCCTGCACACAGTATTATGCCCCCGAGAACTATTATTATACTCTGGGGTCTGAAAAGATAATGATATCTAATGATATATAATGATCGGAGATCCAGAGAAGGTGACAAACATAAAAACCAGTGCTACTCACCTCTCCGGCGCACTCCCTGCAGCTTTCGACCCTCTTCAATGTTAGTACAGACGTCATGTGGGCCAGGTCGGTGTCGCCGACCAGACCCACGTGACATCTGGGACGTCACCAAAGACTGCTGGGAATCACACTGGATCGCAAGAGAGGTGAGTAATGCTGGTTTTTATGTTTGTCACCTCCCCTGGGCCCCGGAGTATAATAATAGTAGAATTTGTTGGGGTTCGCGGGTACGCGGCCTCACTTACCAATCCCAGCTCCTGCTCACAGCCGCATCCACTTCCCCTTCTGCGTCCCATAGCAGGTGCAGGGTTAGGTAAGTGAAGCCGCGGGCCCGCGAACCCCAACAAATACTACTATTATTATACTCCAGCAGATAACAGCTTATATAAAAAAAAAAAAAGTTACTCATATACCTGCGATCCCTTGATGTAGCCGCTGCCTCCTCTTCTTGACCCACGCATAGGACGTCTGCGTCTCAGCGCAGGAGGCGCGATGACGTCATAGCATCGAAGCATGTGTCGAGAAGCAGATGTCTCCTAAGCCAGCACAGGACAGGTCTTGGGCTTGTTTAGGTTAAATAAATAGTGAAAATCCCACCCCTCCAAGCAGTCACGGATAGTGCCACCTCACTTCGCCTCATTAGAGGTGCGCCCCTGGCAGTCCATATTATATGGCGCTACATGTCTCCCCGACGCCCACTCTTTGGAGGTGCTGGCCAGCACACACTCTTTGTGACATGTATCGGTCTGGGACCTCCTCATTACAAATACCTTTGCTTCCTTTCAGGTCCAGACCAGGGACGTCATTGGCGGCTGGCACCTCCAGTTTGTGATGTGTGCCGGTCCGCCTATTGTATTACGCATATGTGACAGCCAGCGCACACAATGAAGAGGTGGCCTTCCAGCAATGATGTCCCGGGATCTGGATATCCACAGGTAACTATATGGGGCGGGCTTCTTTCCAGTGATATTTCGGGGTGTGGATATCCGCTAGAACCCAGAATGTCATCGGAAAGGCAAAAAAATGTAATTGTAATATATGTAAGGTCACATGACCTACATATATTGGGGGGGGAAGGGTCTTATGATTAAAATATTAATTTTTCCAGGGTAAACCCTTTAAAAGGGCTGTCCAGACAAAAATGGACATTAATTTTTTTTTTTTAATTTAACCCCTTAAGGATCGGGTCATTTTTCATTTTTCCCTCCCCACATTCCAAGAGCCAAACCTTTTTCATTTTTCAGTTCACAGACTCACATGATGGCTTATTTTTTGCAAAACAAATTGTACTTTGCAATGGCACCATTCAATATGCTGTGCAATGTACTTGAAAGCTGGAAAAAAAGTCAGAATGAGGTGCAATTGTATAAAAAATGCATTTGCGCCAATTTCATATGGGTTTAATTTTTACGGCGTTCACTGTGGGGTAAAAATGACATGTTACCTGTATTCTGCAGGTCAGTACGAACACGGCGATACCAAATTTATATAATATTTGCAATGTTTTGATACCTTTTAAAAAATGAAAAACTTTGAAAATAGAAAAAAATTTTGTATCGCCATATTGTGACACCTGTAACATTTTCATATTTACATGTATGGAGCTGGGTAAGACGTCTTTATGCGGGACAAGATGACGTCTTTATTGATATCATTTGGGGAAAGATCTAATGGTTTGATCACTTTTTATTCAATTTTTTTTATAGGAGGCAGTGTTGAAAAAAACCCACTATTAGACTATTTTGATTTTTTCACCGCTATGCCGTTCACCGTATGGGATAAATATTTTAATAGTTCGGGCATTTTGGAGCAGAGTAGAGGGGATACCTAGTGTGTTTATGTTTACTTTTATATTTGATCTATGGAAAGGGGGGTGAAACACTTTTGTGTTTTTTTACATACTGTTAAAAGTAAAAAAAAAAAAAAAAGTTTTTATGATCATACCCCCTAGGGACCTTGAAACCTAGGGGGTCTGATCGCTCATATTATACACTGCAATACTACTGTATTGCAGTGAATATCAAAATGCCTACCTCTCTATTACTATATATTATATATTATATATATATATATATATATATATATATATATATATATATATATACATACACACACACACACACACACACACACATGGCACCGATTGCCACCCTTCGATGACGTTCAGCAGGGCAGTGATCAGTGAAAAAATGCGGCACCGGTGACGCCTGCGCAGTTTAGACGCTGCGGTCCTGTTTCACCGCGGCGTCTAAAAGGTTAACAGCAGCGATCAGTGAAGGCACAGGTCGCTGCTGTTAACGGTGGGTCCTGGCTGTATTATACAGCCAACATCCGCCCTGTATGGAGAGAGCTCAGCTCTTGAGCCCTCTCCATACATCCACATGTCATCAATGACGTACAGGTACGTCATCAATGACGTACAGGTACGTCATCAATGACGTACAGGTACGTCATCAATGACGTACAGGTACGTCATCAATGACGTACAGGTACGTCATCAATGACGTACAGGTACGTCATCAATGACGTACAGGTACGTCATCAATGACGTACAGGTACGTCATTGGTCTTTAAGGGGTTAAAGTATAAATCATCATACTCACCTCTCCCCAATGTCTCCCAGGGTGGTCCGGTCTTCCCGGTTCAGTGTTCATGTGACCATTTAGGCCAATCAGCGGCCTCAACAAAGGACATGGAATGCCACTACCTGTGACATCATGGGTCTCTACCTGACGCCGCTGATTGGCCTCAGCGGTCTCATAACCACTGAGGCCAATCAGCAGAAGAGGTATGGGACTTCATAGACAGCAAGCAGTTTCACTTTGAAGGCGCAGCAGCAGGACCAGATCGCGCTGGGAGGACAGTCGAGGTTCCCCCCCCCCACCCCCTTCACCTCAATTTGCCTGGAGGACCTCTTTAAATACAGTTATAATCCAATAAATTTCTACTATGTACACATGGTCTGTTCTCCCCAGTACCTACAATACCAGTTTCCACATCTGCAATGTGCATTGGTTTACTGTATAGACTTTTTTTTTTTTTTACAAATATTACATAGAACCCCATAAAAAGACCTGGGCTGAAGTCATAATGCACTTTGGCCACCTATTGATTTCTTTATATTGCGGTCCAGTGCCGCTTGTCCTCTAGTGGGTTTTATTTGAAGACAAGTGTTTGCAGGATACTCCTAAATAAACCCTGTAAGTTTTAATATTGAACACCACAATTAAACACCAGTTAAAATGCAGAAAAACTTTATTGGAAAACTTGTTGACAAGCACAGTCATGTCTGCTTAGGGAATTGAGAGAACACAAGAGATTTAATGGTCCATCACAACTAAGGAGGACATTACATTTATTCCACAGATGAAGGCACTGTAAATGCAGAGTAGACTGGTGGTATCCATGAAGGAGGCATCTTAGCTGCTCTCTCCCAAGGTGTGCTTGTCAAACAGGTACTCGCCCATGCCGTTCTGGGGTACCCCAAGGTGCTTCAGGTTAGTGATGTAGTCTCCAAGTTGCTTAATAGACTTCACCTGTTCTTCCAGGTACTCAGATTCCAGGAAGTCACACAGCTGGAAGAGAAGAGATCAGTGATATACAGTTACTACCACCGCCACTATAAGAACAGGTTGGATGTGGTATTGCAGCTCATATCAATTAACTTCAGAGTTGTGCTACAATACCAGACCATTCAACTACCCCTTGAAACAGGGGAAAGTTTTACAGAGATTAAGTATAGAGCTGACTTTTTTCATATAAGTATTTTGGGAGGTCGGGCTGAGACAGTTGAAAGTCCACAATTTTATAGAGGTACTTACTTGAGGGTCGACCTTGTCAGAGGCCAATTTGTGAATATCCAGAAGGGCCTGGTTCACTGTTTTCTCCAATTGCAGAGCAGCCTGCATGGCCTCGAGGGTGTTGGTCCATTCATCACGTTCAGGTTTCTAAGAAAAATAGACTCACCGAAATGTAACCACTGTTTCACTGAGTGAGACCTGACAATTTTTGCCTATTGAGACACATCTCACAAGATAAATGGGGTCATAGAGGCATCACAAATGAGTTTTATCCATGGTAAGCTTACTTAGCCTCGGTTTCAGGTCTACAAACTACATGTGGTGGATATTGTATACTACTGAAATTTTCCATAAATACTGAACATTTTATAGAATTAGGCCATTAAAGCAGTTCATCTAGTTCTTTTAATAAAAGTCCTCACAGAAACATCTGAGTCACTGAGAAAGATATACAAGTTATGAACTGCAGAGGTCCACTCCTATGGTACTTATCAAATGGTCTTCTAAGCCAGGAAGAAACCAAAGTCTCACCTTGAGGTCCTGCAGGACAACGCGACCCCCACGCTTGTTCTGATACTTCAGAAACTTCTCAGCATGCTCTCTCTCTTCATGACTCTGTTCTCTGAAGAACTTAGCCACATTATGAAGGGCCACATCATCACGGTCAAAGTAGAAGGACTGAAAATAAGGAGAGGAATTTTAGTATTATTCGAGATTCTTTGTTATATCTGTAGAAGATTAAGGGATGAGGTTAAAACCACCAGAATATACTTCCTCAATTACTCATCCTGTGCTACACATACCCAGGAAAAGGGGGGTGGGGATTAAGATGGTGGCAGTAGCAGTCACTTCGCACACTGGGACAGATTTATGAACAGTGAAGTTTTTAACCAGTCTTCATAACCTCTGAGCCAGTGGAAGTTGCACTACATTTATGAAGTGTGTGTAGAGAAGAGGTGTACAGCAGGTCATACCTGCCATAAGATTCCCTGCACTATTTGTGTCAGATTTGTGTCATATTTGTGTAAGAAATAAAAAAAAAAGTGCGGATGGTGTCACAAGTTTCCTGGCCCCTCCCCCACAATGTCGTTGTGTAGTCACTTTGTGCAAAACACATTTGATCCCCAGGGTTCAGAGATAAGCAGAGTTATCCACATGAGGGCAGGTACAGTACAGGGTGTGTACTAGAGACATCTGCGAAATATCACTAGAGGGAAGGGTGAAAGAGGTGCTAGCAAGTGTCCCCATTGTGGTGCTAGGAAGGCGGCAGGCACGTACAAAGCAAGAAGGGGGGGGGGGGAGAGATCATAAACAGGTAGAGACACTGAAAGAGAAGGTCAGCCACGTACATTTTATGGTCAGATCTGCATGATAGGACACAATCAGACATTAAAGTCCACATTAAAGGCACCATAGACAATCATGCATAGAGTACTCACCATGGAGAGATAGGTGTAGGAGGCATAGAGCTCCATGTTGACCATGCGGTTGATGGCAGCCTCGCATTCGCGGTGGAAGTTCTGGCGCACCTGGGATTCCATTGCGGCTTCTTGGTGGTTATTGGTGGAGCAAAAAGGTCACAAAAAAAGTCTCAATGCAGAAATAGAAGAGGTTGGAGGAAGGAGCTGGAGGACTCAGAGAGTGTTCCGTTCAATCACTGTTGAAGCAAGAACTCTGCTCAGAGTCAGGGATGGTCTGTTCACTGCACAATAGAGCTCTGTATTTTTTTTTAAACTGTAATTTTTATTAAAATATTTTGAAGATAACATAGATAACATACAATCCACCAAGTCAACAAATATAAAAACAACAACACTAAGACAAAATTTTGGGGAATACACAAAAACAGACAAAGGAAAGGAACAATGAGGAAAGAGACAAAGCCGGGGGTTAGACTTCAGAGACCTTGTGTGGCACAGTAGGTATCCCAGTGAGACCAAATTGCTTCAAGTGCCTCCACCGTATGATTAAGGGAAGCAGTCAGATACTCCAGACTGCGGATGTCCTTCAGTCGGGCTATCAATTCTGAGATCGTTGGGGGAAGAGCCTCTCTCCAATGGCGAGCTATAAGCGTTTTAGCAGCAGTACACAAGTAAAGGAATAATTTCGATGTATTTTTACTGAGACCTTTTGGAGGGAGATTCAGCAAATAAACCATGGGGTCCAAGGGAACACCCTGGATGAAAAGAATATTAGTCAGCCTCCCAACCTCAATCCAAAAAGTGCGAACCAGGGGGCACTCCCAGAATATATGGAACAATGTTCCTGGTGTAGCCTGACACCGCCAGCAACTAGAAGGAATAGTGGGGTTGAGAGTATGCAGTAGAGCTGGAGTGTGATACCAATGCATAAGTATCTTGTATTGCGTTTCCCTGAACGTTACACAGGAAGAGGATTTAGCTGCTCGGGACCAAATAACCTGCCACTGACTGTGCGAGATGCGCTCGCCCAGGGCTCCAGACCACCGGGTCATATATCTGTGGACCACCGGGGCCTGCCCCCCCTGAGAGGACAAAAGCCCATAAATATTAGAAATCAGGCCTCTAGTAGAGGTACCCGCCCGACATAGTCGTTCAAAAGCTGTAGGGAGGGAGACCCGGGTGGATCCAAATTGGGAGACCACAAAATGAACTATTTGCTGATAGTGGAACCACTCTGAGGTAGGCAAGTGCTGTGTAGAGGTGAGGTAATCGAAGGGCCTGAGCTCCAAGGACGACGGGTCAACCAAGTCCGCTATGTGGAATAAACCCAGCCTCCCCCAGGGCTTGACCATAGCAGCAGTGAGTCCGCTTGGGAGACGTGGATTATATAAAAAGGAAATCATGGATGAGTGCGAGGAGGCCAATCGAAACAATCTAGAACAGGTGTTCCAGACAGTCCGAGTAAAGCCAATAGGGCCAAGTAGCGAGGTCATGGGCAGAGGGGGGGAGGCGGACCACAAAAATGCATTGGGGTGAACAGGAGCCAGCCAAAGCTTCTCTATCTCCACCCATTTCGTATGCGCCTGGCGCGCTGCCCAGAACGGTATACTACGCAAATGGGCAGCCCAGTAGTAGTGCAATATGTGCGGAACCCCCATTCCCCCCTCCGACCTAGCCGCCAGCATCACTGATCGGGGAATGCGGTGGCGTTTGCCATTCCATATAAATTGGAATATTGCTTTCTGTAGGGATCTCAATTCGAATCTAGGGACTGCCACTGGAAGGGTTTCAAAAAAGTAAAGAAGTTTCGGGAGGAGGGTCATCTTAACCGCAGTTATACGGCCTATAAGAGAAATATGGAGTGGGCGCCACTTATCTAGAAGGGAACGGAGCTCATGAAACAAATGAGGATAATTGGCTGAGTAAAGCGTGTGGTATGAAGAGGATAGTTGAACGCCCAAATAGCGTAGGGAGCGGTCTCTCCATTGGAAGTCAAAGTTAGACTTGAGCAACTGCAAGGCTTCAGTTGTGATATTTAAAGGTAGGGCTTCCGTCTTACTAGGATTAACCTTATATCCCGACCGGTCTCCATAATCCTCTAAAACACGGAGAAGGTTTGGAAGGGAGGTATGGGGTTTAGTGAGGGTCAACAGGACATCATCTGCAAATAAACTAATCTTGAATTCTCTATCTCTCACAAATACACCAGAGACATCCGGGGCAGATCTAATTTGAGCCGCCAGGGGTTCAATACACAGTGCAAATATTAGTGGCGATAAGGGGCAACCCTGACGGGTGCCATTACGAATGGACAAGGGAAGGGAAGAAGCATTAGGAAGCTTAACAACTGCTGAGGGGTGAGAATAAAGAGCCCTTATAGCCGTGAGGAAGGCCCCCGAGAACCCGTAGCTTTCAAGAGTGGCCATCATAAACGACCAATCAAGGCGGTCAAAGGCCTTCTCAGCGTCCAAACTTAGAAGCAAGGTGGGGGTAGAGTGACGGTTGGCCACGTCGATCAAATCCACTGCCCTTCTAGTGTTATCTCCCCCCTGACGACAGGGGACAAACCCCACCTGGTCCTTGTGGATGAGAGACGGAAGCCAAAGGCCAAGCCTATTTGCTAAGATTTTTGTAAAAAGTTTAAGGTCCGTATTCAGGAGGGCAATGGGACGATAATTAGAGCACTCCTGATGGTCCTTGTGAGGCTTTGGAACTAGGGAAATGTGAGAGTGCAGCATAGTGTGGGGGATCGGAGCTCCCTCCAAGAATCAGTTGAAAAGCTGACACATATAAGGGAGGAGATCAGAATGGAAAGTTTTATAGTAAGCATAGGTGAACCCATCAGAGCCTGGTGCTTTACCATTTGGGAGAGCCTCCAGAACGGCAGCCAACTCCTCTCTCGATACCGGGGCATTAAGCGAAGAGAGGGCTGAGGACGGGAGGGCCGGGAGTCGACACGAGGCTAGGTAAGAGTGCAAGTCTGTCTCTACATTGGTGGGGCTTCTCCTAGTAGGCGAGGGAAGGTTATACAGTTTAGTATAATAATCCCTAAACAAGGTCGCTATGGCATCGGGATGGTGCTGAAGGGTGCCCTGGGAATCTCGAACGGCATGGGGTGTAGACGAAACCTGACGGTCCTTCAGAGTTCTAGCTAGAAGTGTGTGGGCCTTATTTCCCCTCTCATAGTATCTCTGGCGACTGTAGAGGAGGAGGCGTCGGGTAGCCTGGGTGGCGAGGTCGCGGAGGTCAGCCCTGGCCGCTACTAATTGACGCAGTAAAAATAACGAGGGTCGCGTCGTTAGTCGCTCAGTGAGGGATCTAATCTTGTCAGTCAAAGCCTCCTCTCTGGCCCTCCGGTTTCTCTTAGTCTGTGTTCCCAACACAATACAGTGACCTCTCATTACTGCCTTATGGGCTTCCCACAGTGTGGACACTGCGGAAACTGAGTTAGAATTAACTCGGAAGTATTCTTGGAGGTGAGCTCGAAGTTTACCCTGGGTCTCTCGTGAATGAAGGAGGGATTTGTTAAGTCGCCAGTGGCAGCGTTTAGTCGGAGAAGGGGTGGAGGACAGTGTAAGCTTCACAGGAGCATGGTCTGACCAGGATATGGGGCCTATGTCAACCAACTTTAGTAAACGAAGGGCTAACGTATTTCCAAAAAAGTAGTCTATTCTAGAGTGGGTTTTATTTGGGTGGGAGTAAAATGTAAAGGAGCGGGCAGAGGGATTATCCACCCGCCAAAGGTCATAAAGGGCAGCTGACCGTACAAGGCAGCGGAACTGTCTAGCTAGTCTCATCTGGGAGGGTCCAGGAGGTCCATTAGTGAGGGTGGATCTATCCATATTTTCCGAAAAGATCATATTAAAGTCTCCACCGAGTAATAATGCGGATCCCTCAAACTTTTGCAGTTTCCCCAGGACCTGTTTAAGGAAGGGGATCTGTGAAGAATTAGGGGCATATATTGCATAAAATAATAGGTCGACCATATAAAAGCCCCTCCAAAATAATATATCGTCCCTGGGGATCTAGATGAGAGGCCGAGACAGTGATAGGGCAGGTACGGGAAAGCAAAATAGCTACTCCTCCCTTCCTGCGACTACAATATGCAGAGTAAGCAGAGGGGAAGTAATGTCGGGCAAAATTAAACGTGCCAGTTTGGTCATAGTGAGTCTCCTGGAGAAAGGCTACCTCTGCCTGTAGGGAGCAAAGCTCCCGTAGGACCATTCGCCGTTTTGTGTTGGAGCCCAGGCCCTTAACATTTAGTGTAATGCACCTAACCATTGGGAATACAAGGTGAGTGTATTGCTAATGTAGGAGAAAATGAGGTAGAGAAGATCTCACCCAGCCAACGATGTTCCGAATCCCCGAAAAAGTAAAGGTGGAGGGTCCGGGCCACTGTAGCCAGACGGGTCTCCGAACCTGAAGAAGGAAAGGAAGGGAAAGGGATAGAAGGGAAAGGGAAAGAGACAAAGGACATACACAAAGAACAAAGCATAACAAATAAAAAAACAAAACAAAAATATTGAAATAACACATCTAAACTAAATTTAGTGGTCAGGACTAAATCTCCTGGCCGGGGGCAAAAAAAAATTGTCCAAAGTAGGGCCACAAGTGACCCTACTAGGGCCCAACCAGTGGGTCCACAGCTGGACGAAACCCCCATAGCAAAAAGGGGGGCGGGTGGGAGACGGGGGGAGATCAGCAATAGGCAGATCCAAAGCATCAATTGGGGACCTAAAGAAAATAACATCTATCAGTCACTGGGGGGGAGGGAGTCTAACCCGCCCGACCGATAATACTAAAGTGTGAATATGATGCAGAACAGTTGTGGGACCATAAAAAACTGCATATAAATGTAAATAACAATAGGAACAGGACACCCCTAGTAATCAAAGTAGACGTATCCCTTCCAGGAACTAGGAGGTCCAAGAAAAAAGATACAATCACGGGGGTGGGGCCTCCACCCTCGATCTTCTGGAAGAACGTTGCTGACGTCTAGCTGGATTCTGGGCCGTCCAGACCGGGGGTGGAGGCGGTGGTGGGGCAACCAACTCCCAATTCTGAAGGTTGGGAGGAGGAATATCCATAGCAATGCAGAATGGTTCCAGATCTGCAAAGAACCGTAGGGTAGCAGAGCGTCCATTGTGCCTAGCCGTTAAAGAGAAGGGGAAGCCCCAGCGATACGGTATCTGTCGGTCGCACAGAAGCTGCAGCAGAGGGCGCAGGTATCTCCTCTTCTGTAGCGTAATCCAGGAGAGATCTTGGTAAAGCTGAATCTTGGCTCCTGCAAATTCAAAGTCTTTAAGACGACGGGCCTTGGAAAGGATAGTTTCTTTTAGTGCAAAGTCGTGCACACAGCAAATAACATCGCGTGGTGTGGGGCCCGATCCCCTGGGGCGCAGGGCCCTGTGCGCTCTATCCAGCTTAATTTTATGTGTAGCTGGTTCCTGTAAAATGAAGTTGAAAAACTCCTCCAAGGTAGCATGTAAATCCTCCTCTTGGTTAGCCTCAGGCAGCCCCCTGATTCTGATATTGTTGCGTCTGCCCCGGTTATCCAAATCCTCCAAATGGCGTTGCATGTCATTAACCACCTGGCATTGGGAGAGGACAGTGTCCTGGAGGTGAGACACATGAGATCGGGTCTGGTCATGATCGTCTTCAAGGGTATCAACCCGGTTAGCAATATGTTGGAGATCTTGCCGCAGGACAGCGATTTCTGTGCGTATCTCTGAACGACATGCCGTTGTGACTTTAGCAACCAAGGAATCAAAGTCCTCTTTTGACGGTAGGTGAGCAAGGTAATCAAGCCACGGTGGAGGATCAGAGGAGGCTGCCTGAGCAGAGTGTGGAGGAAGTCGGGGTAGCGGGGCAGACGGAGAAGGCAGCTGGGTGTGAATAGCATAGGGGGAGAGGGATGGAGTTGCCCCCAGGTCTGCTTCTTCATCTCTGAGAAGGAATGGAGGCTGCTGTGAGGACACAGGACTAAAAGGATGTGGAGGCAGCTGAGGGGTTAAATCCTCCTCCACAGGGTCAGGAGGGTGCTCAAGGCCAGAAGAAGGCTTGTGGAGCTGAGAGGCCGCCACTGATGCCTCCTGAGATGTTGGGTCCCCCTGATTCTGTGTGGGGGAACCCACTGACATAAGCGCCGGTCGGAGCAGCGGGGTAGGGGGGCAGTCAGCGCTGCGAGCAACCGCCGCGCCTGACTTACCCGGCGGTGAAGGGGTCCGCTGGAGCCCAGTGCTTGGACTCTGGAGCTCTGTCTCTGGCAGGGCTGGAGGCCTGGTAAGATGGCCTCTCTGCAGGGTGGATGCCGCTCGTGTCGCTAGCGGGGCCATCGCAGATGTCATAGCGGAGGCGGCCGGCGCGGCAGAGGAAGATGGCCGCCGCCTCGTGGAGGCCCGCGCTGTGGATGCTATCGGCTGCAGGAACGCGGACAAGGTAGGCTGAACGGACCTGTCCGCTGATGCACAGTCCCCTGTAGCAGGTGCCCGGGTGGTTTTCTTAGCCATGGGGGTCCTATTCAGGCTAGTGGTCCCACACTAAACGGTCAGGCAGGAGCTCCCCAAATGAGTGTCTCACCGCATCAAGTCCCTGGCCACGCCCCCCAGAGCTCTGTATTTATAGCCAGGAGTCTGGGTAGTGGCGGGGCTTGCCTGTACTTACATCATCTGTCAGGAGCCAATCCGGTGTGAACCTCCTGCAGTCAAACACAGCAAGATGTGGGGTGGAGCCTCCTCCAGGTCTGACCAGTGCAGTCTGTGTACATGCTCATTCAAGTCTGTTAGGTAATGTCACTAGTAGTGTAATGTTGTACCGTGTTAGCCATTGAAAGTAGTGGAAGAGTGAAGAAATCAGGCGATACCTTTTAGAGGCTAACTGAGTATATCTAACACCATGTCTGAAGAAGAGAGCCAGTACTCTTGAAAGCTTACTTATAAATATACTCAGTTAGCCTCCAAAAGGTATCGCCTGATTTCTTCACTCTTCCAGGTAATGTCACTGACACCAAGGTATACAAAGTAACATTTCTAGTGTCACCTTACAGAAATACAAGCAAAAGGCTTTTTGTTTCTCTCTATACACCTAATGAAGGATCCTGATGACAGCAACTTTAAAGGTGATGACAAGAAATTGTATGAATAGCGACCCCCTTATATATATATATATATATATATATATATATATATATGTTTGCATTGTCTGAATTTTCTAGGGAGCTTACTATGTATTACATTAGTATTGCATTTTTCTTGCATTTTCCCTATTGATCTGTGTAGCAAAAGCCACGTGCAGCTGCAGCAGACTGACCATAAGGCTAGGATGACAATTCATTTCTATGGTGTCAAATGCGACATGCCGCTAGTGCGCCATAACAGTAGCGCAAAAATCCAAAACAACTTTATGTGGCATGTCAATGTCCCATGTTATACTGCTCCCATCAGTTGTGTTGCGCGCCAGTACAATTGCTGTCTTTTTCTGACATTTTGCACAATGTCCAGATTTTTATTATTTTACATTCAGCTATTTACAATCTTTAAAGTATTTAAAAAACCAAGCATTTGCAGATACGTGCATGTTGCAGCAAAATCACATTGTGCGACTTTTTATCGAATGGTTTTTAAGGTGATTTCTAGTCACACAACAAATATTGCTGCATGGGCCCAAGCTTAGAGCAGCCGACAGCCCCTGAACAGCCAGAACGCTCCTCAGGCTTCAGTCACATGATCATACTATGGCTCCATACAGTCAGTGAGTTGTACACAACCATAATATTGGTGGCCATACACTTGTATTCGGCAATACTGTACCTCTGTGTTTTAATAGGGATTTTATCATGTGGTTATTTCATATGAATTACGCTGGACACTACATCGTGGATCTATTCTAATCTAAAAACATTGCTTTTAGGGAAGGATAACCCTCCATACATCTCCATACACCATGCGGTGGCAGTGTGTACTTCTGTCATGCCAAGTAAATATGGCCTTCTGCACATGGATTTGCAGTATACGTGAGAACTAAAAGCAAGTACATGTAATAAGGCCAATCATATGTATCATGGTTATTGACTTTTAATAACCGGGGGTAAGTCCACTCTCAATATACCCCTGTCCACAGTTGCCCCTGTCCACAGTGCCTAACCTAAAAGTATGTAATGCTTTCTACTACAGCTTTATAGACCACCCTTTCCTGTGTAATAGTGATGGAAATAATACTGTAGAGTCATCAATATGCACCCCTAGCACTTCTCCTAACACACACTATGAAACCCCTGACCTGTTGTTCACACTTTTTATTGCTGAAATATTCATCAGTGTTCATCTGCAAATGCTCCCTATACCTGCTAGTGCCACCAACCCTGTAACCTCTCTAGCCCTACACCTAGCCAAACTACAACCTCCAATTACCTTTTTCTTGGTGGCTGAATGGCCCCTTCTTATGGAACTTGACATGCACCTACATCTGTTCATAAGCCTTTCTGATACAGTATAGTGGGGGGCTTATGTGCAATTGACATGTACACATGATGTTATTCCGTAGGAATCTATGTATTCCTGTTCTTGGAAACCTACAGTGCTCTCTTATCCACCATTCCAAGATATAATATATAAACGTCTCATCCTACAGCATGAAAACATTTTGTGACAATACACATGATGAACCTGTGACATACATGACAAAAGTTTTCCACTATGAAGTGGGGTGGTCATGTGAACATGACTAAGCAAAGTGCACAGGGTATTCAGCAGAGAATATGGAGTGACCAGCCAGCATGACTAGGCAAATTTAGGAACATAATAGAGGAAGTGGGGAGGGGGAGGTGACATGTGATAGTTGTCATGGCGATGCTAAGGAAAAATCTTTAAGATTAAACCAGATCTGAGGCCCAGCAGCTGCTCTAGTGACTTCACCCATACTAGAAAAGCAGCATTCTCTTGTCTGTAAGACATATAACTTCTCTATTTATGTCAATGAAAGGGCATTTGTGGGAGAAAATAATCTGTACTTACAAGTCACTATCTTCTGTCAAATCCTTTCCGCCATTACAGCTCCCAAAGTGGTTGTCACCCAGCATTCCCAGAGTCCTGAACAGCAAATGCATTACCACATTATTCCTTTGCATTTGGCTGCATAACTTGGCAGGTTAAGTTTTCAGGATTTTAGGAAAGCTTAGTGGTAGCTCCTATGAGAGTTGTAATGGCAGTCATATTGTTTGACTCCCTTAATTTTTTGCTCATTGATGGAAGAGCGAAGGTTAATCACTATAGCCCTATTTGACGTTTATGTAAGGTGATAGAAGCCACCCCCCTTACAGAGTATTAGGGTGCATTTACATCACATTTTTTACATACATTGAGTAGATCCATTTGATAGGTGCAACGGATGGCCATCTGTTTCAATAGAGATCAATGTAAAAGAACAACATCCTTTTCTGTTTTTTTTCTGATGAATACATAAGTATAGTATACTACATTATTGTGTCTTTTTAAAAAAAAAAAAAACTGACCAAAATGGAGTGCTTTTTTTCACATTGATCTCTATGTAAACAGATGGCCATTTGTTTGCATATTATATATATATTTTTTAAATCTTTTACAGGGATCTGCTAATCGGAAGAACGTGATGTGAATAGACCCTAAGCCTTAAGTGTGGGTTTTCCCTTGAACATGACCATATCCTTTGGCAACCGATCAAGACAGCAGGCTGTCGCTACATAGATTGTCAGAGAAAATCTTTAACCCTTTCCCAACATCCACTGTAATAGTACAGTGGATGGCGGGTATTGAAATATGGCGGCTGATCATGAGCAATAGACATTCCCCAAAATGGTATAGCTAAAAAGTACATCTAGCCCTGCAAAAAAAAGCCTTATGCATCCCAGTACATGGAAATATAAAAATAAGTTAAAGGTGTCAAAATATGACGACTCCAGTAAATTTTTTTGCAAGTTTTGGATTTTTTTAAGGGTTTAAAATGTAAAAAAAAAAAAAAAAACTATTTAAATTTGGTATCGCTGGTATTTCACCAACCCAAAGAATACAGGTGACATGTAATTTTGACTGTACAGTGAACACCGTAAAGACAAAGTCCGTAAGAAAATCGCACAAACACAGTTTCTCCAATTCCACATATTCTGAATTTTTTTCCAGCTTCCCAGTACATTGTACAGAATACTAAATGGTACCATTACAAAGCACAATTTGTCCTGCAAAAATGAAGCCCTCATATGGCTCTGTTAAGAGCCTATCACTTACTATGTTAGCAATTGTCTTCCTGCAATTGTCTTCTCTATCACCAGTGCACACTATCCATATCAGTCCTTCTCTTCTGCCTTTTCCCATGTACAGCTCTCACACACTTTTTACTCTCTTCAACCACCCTAATCCCTATACTGCTTTTAGCAGTGAAACCAAACATAAACATCCACATAAATCACTGAATCACCTTCTGTCTCTGTCCATTTTGCTCCTAGCTGTTGGGGACATCTCTCCAAACCATGGCCCTCCTTCTTTCCCTAATTTTTCCTCTTCCTACACACACAGGAATCCTACAAACCTAATCAATATTTACCATGTTCCCTCTCCTTATCTTTCTCCTGTCTCTTTTAACTGTTTTCTCTGGAACGCCCACTCAGTGTGTAACAAACTAGAATATATTAATGACTTATTCCTCAGTAAATCGCTCAACATGCTTGCCCTTACTGAAACCTGGATCCAGCAGTCTGATACGGCCTCCCCTGCTGCTCTGTCTCATGGTGGCCTACAATTCTCACACACCTCTAGGCCTGACAACAGGAAGGGTGGAGGGGTAGGGTTACTTCTGTCACCGCAGTGCACTTTTCAGGCCATCCCACCGGTACCCTCACTCACATTCCTCTCATTTGAAGTACATGCTATCAGACTTTTCCGCCCACTGTCCTTACGTGTGGCTGTGATCTACCGTCCACCTGGCTCACCCTACCAATTTCTGGATCACTTCGCTTCTTGGCTTCCCCCTCTTTTTATCCAGTGAAATTCCTACACTCATCATGGGTGACTTTAACATTCCCACTGACACCCCTATCTCCCCAGCTGCCTCACAGTTTCTCTCAATAACCACGTCTTTTGGTCTATCACAACTTTCCTCTTCCACCACACATGTAGATGGCAACACCATTGATCTTGTCTTCCATCGATTCCTCACAGTTTCTAAATTTACTAACTCTTCTCTGCCACTCTCTGATCATAACCTTCTGTCTTTCACCATCAGTGTTTTCTCTCCTTCACAGGACACACCTATTCCTCATACATATAGGAATTTACATGCTATTAACACCCAGCACCTCTCAGATACTCTACAGTCCTCTTTGTCCCCAATCTCTTCACTCTCCTGCCCCAATCTGGCCACCAGTCACTATAATGAAACCCTTAAGAGTGCATTGGATGAGGCGGCTCCCCCCTCCACTCGAAAAGTTAGACGCAGGAGGCAGCAACCCTGGCATATGCTACAGACGCGTTTTCTTCAGCGGTGCTCTAGGTGTGCTAAACGTCTGTGGAGAAAATCAAGTACACCTGCAGACTTCCTCCACTTTAAATTTATGCTTAAAACCTATAATTCTGCCCTTCACCTAGCCAAACAAGCCTATTTCACCGCTCTCATCTCTTCTCTCATGTAACCCTAAAAGGCTATTTGAAACTTTTCACTCCTTACTCACTCCCAAGGTGCAGATGCCATTCACAGACCTTAGCGCAGATGACCTGGCCACTTATTTCCATTATAAAATTGATAAGATCCATCAGGAAATAATTGCCCAATCCCCAGGTGGCACTGACCCCCTCACCAGCCGCACTTCAGACTGTTCATTCTCATCTTTTGAACCTGTTACAGAGGAGAAAGTATCTCAGCTACTTTCTTCTTCTTGCCCTACAACCTGTAGTAGTGACCCTTTCCCCTCACACCGTCTCCAGTCTTTGTCGCCTGTCGTCATGACTTACCTTACTAAAATATTTAACCTCTCTCTCTCTTCTGGAATTTTCCCATCCTCTTTCAAACATGTTGTGATAACCCCACTACTGAAGAAATCCTCCCTTGACCCGTCCTGTGCTGCTAACTATTGACCTGTCTCTAACCTCCCTTTTATCTCCAAAATCTTGGAACGCTTAGTCTATTCTTGTTTAATCCGCTATCTTTCTGCTAACGCTCTTCTTGACCCCTTACAACCTGGCTTCCGCACTCTGCACTCTACTGAAACGGCCCTCACAAAAGTCTCCAATGATCTCCTGACAGCTAAATCCAAAGGTGACTACTCTCTTCTCATTCTTCTGGATCTCTCGGCAGCATTTGACACTGTTGACCATCAACTCCTCCTCACTATGTTTCGTTCTGTTGGCCTCACAGACACTGCTCTCTCCTGGTTCTCCTCTTATCTCTCTGACCGCACTTTCTGTGTATCATTTGCGGGCTGTTTCTTCCCCCTCTTCCCCTTGCCGTTGGGGTTCCTCAGGGCTCGGTCCTAGGTCCCCTGCTCTTCTCCCTCTACACAGCCCCCATTGGACAAACCATCACTAGATTTGGCTTCCAGTACCATCTTTATGCTGATGACACCCAATTATATACGTCATCCCATGACATCACCCCTGCACTAATACAGAACACCAGTGACTGCCTCTCAGCTGTCTCAAATATCATGTCTTCGCTCTATCTGAAACTGAATCTCTCAAAGACTGAACTACTTTTGTTTCCACCATCTAATAGATCTGTCCGTGATATCTCCATTGCAGTCTCTGGCCTTACCATAACTCCTAGGCAGTATGCCCGTTGCCTCGGGGTTTTGTTTAACTCAGACCTTTCCTTCACCCCACATATCCAATCACTCGCATGCTCATGTCATCTCCACCTCAAAAACATCTCCAGAATACGCCCCTTCCTTACCACAGATACACTAAAGACACTTATTGTTGCCCTGATTCATTCTTGCCTTGACTACTGTAACTCCTTACTAATCGGTCTTCCCCTTACTAAACTCTCCCCTCTACAATCTATTCTGAATGCGGCGGCCAGACTCATCTATCAGTCTAGACGCTACAGCGATGCCTTCGGTCTGTGTCGGTCACTACATTGGCTGCCTATTCAATACGGAATACAATATAAACTTATCACCCTCATTCACAAGGCTCTCCATAATGCTGCATCTCCCTACATTTCCTCTGTCTATCGCCCAACCCGTACTCTCCGTTCACTCAATGACCTAAGACTAACATCCTCTATTATCAGAACCTCCCATGCTCGTATACAAGACTTCTCCCGAGTTGCACCACTTCTCTGGAATGCTCTATCCCGGACTATTAGATTAACCCCCAATTTCCACAGCTTCAAGTGTAAACTAAAGACATATATTTTCAGACAGGCCTATCACAACTCCTAATGTAAACCCTTCCGTAGGTAGAATCCCTAAAACGTACCCTCCTCTGTTCACGCCTCCCACATTACCTCACAGGATATGATGCCGTTTCAGACTAACTTTATATGTCCAGGCACCATTTGCACGTTAAAGGACACAACTGGTGACGGATCATACAGCTTTATATATGTGTAATAACAGTAACCTCTATTACAAAATTGTCTGACCATTGTACAAGCAATGCTGCCTCTGATGCTGCCCCTGCTACCTCTTGTGTCACCCCCTCTACATCATAAATTATAAGCTCTTGCGAGCAGGGCCCTCAGTCCCAGTGTGTAAATTGACTATTTCTTTGTAATGTACCTTTTTTGTCAGTACTTGAACCCTACAAATTGTACAGTGCTGCGGAATATGTTGGCGCTATATAAATAAAATGGATTATTATTATTATTATTATTATTATTATTCAAAATAAAAAAGTTATGGGTTTTGGAAGGCAGGGAGTCTAAAACAAAATTAGAAAAATGTCTGCAGCGGGAAGTGGTTAAAGGGAGTCTATCACCTCTCGCAAGCATATTCAGCTGCTAACACTCCATTACAGAGCACAAACATTGAAAAATAATATACATTTGTTATGTATGTCACTTTTGTAGATTTGGAGAGAAACAACTGTAATCACCTGTCCTACCTAATCAGTACTGCTCTTTCTGCTTACGTAGGATAGGTGATCATAGTAGTGGGAAGATCAGCTCCCACATCAAGGGGTGGCGCAGGAAGGATGT
Organism: Leptodactylus fallax; assembly: GCA_947044405.1. Classification (NCBI taxonomy): domain Eukaryota; kingdom Metazoa; phylum Chordata; class Amphibia; order Anura; family Leptodactylidae; genus Leptodactylus; species Leptodactylus fallax. The sequence goes on from CAMRHE010000078.1 coordinate 5,196,692, forward strand.
GGTAAGGGTCTAAATGGCAAGAGCAGTGCTCCAGGGATATGAAGGCCCGCCAAATGCTAAATCTTTAATTATTTATATTTGAAAACAAATCTCACTTTAATTGTCTACAAATATAAATATGGTAATATTCTGGAAAAAACTCTTTAGGCTTAGACCCCACGTTGCAGAAACGCAGCTTTTTTTGTTGCAGATTTTGTTGCGGTTTTTTGAGCCAAAGCCAGTAGTGGATTGAATAGAAGGTAGAAGCATAAGTACTTCCTATATATTTTCCATTCCTTTTGCATCCACTCTTGGCTTTGGCTCAAAAAAAACGCAACAAAATCTGCAACAAAAAAAGCTGCGTTTCCACAACATGGGGCCTTGGCCTTAAAGTCTCTGACTATATTCGTTCACATTTCACATCTTTTCCATCCACACCTTTATAACCACTTCTTTCAGCTGTGACTTGTTTCTGCAAAGTTTAGGACACAGACATCTTTGGTTCCTCACTTTTCCAGGTACCCACATTTATAAAATATATAATAAAAAAATCTCCTGGAAATGAACAATACCCACTTTGTCCCTGTGTGCCCTTTTAAATAAAGCCCCCTGTGCTCCCATCATTAAAGGGGTTGTCCAGCTCACTTTTATTGATGACTTGTACTCCGTATAGGTCATCAATAAAAGATCAGTGACAATCCAATGCCTGAGCAAGTGCTGTGACCCCTTCTTTATTTACACTGTATTGTTTGTTTCATTGTCGCTGTGCAATTTAACTATGTTCTCATTCTATTCACTTCAGTGGTCTGAGGCTCTAATTACATAACCTGGTCGCTATATAAAACAGACCGCATACAATGTAAACAGTGAAAGGGCCCCTGCACCAGTGAGGGTCCCAGGTGTCAGACCCCCACTTATCTCTTATGGATGCCCTATCATCAATAATAATGGGCATTAGTATTAATCATCAATAATAATGAGCTGGGCAACCCCTTTAACCCCTTAAGGACTGGGCCAATTTTTTGCATTTCCATTTTTCCCTCCCCACATTCCAAGAGCCATAACTTTTTCATTTTTATGTTCATAGATTCACATGATGGCTTATTGTTTGCGAAACAAATTGTAATGTGTAATGGCACCATTCGATATGCTGTGCAATGTACTGGGAAGCTGGAAAAAAATTCAGAATGAGGTGGAATTGGAAAAAAAAATGCATTTGCGCCAATTTCATATGGGTTTAATTTTTACGGTGTTCACCGTGTGGTAAAAATGACATGTTACCTGTATTCTGTGGGTCAGTACGATCACGGTGATATGAAATTTATATAGTATTTGTAATGTTTTGATACCTTTTTAAAAAATGAAAAACTTTGCAAAATGGAAAAAAAAATTTTGTCGCCATGTTCTGACACCTGAAACTTTTCATATTTACAAGTATGGAGCTGGGAATGGTGTCTTTTTATGCGGGACAAGATGACATCTTTGTTGATACCATTTGGGGGAAGGTCTGATGTTTGATCACTTTTTATTCAATTTTTTTTAGGAAGCAATGTGTTGAAAAAAAAAAAGACCATTTGGCTATTTTGATTTCCTCTGTGGACCAAAACGTTGCACTTGTCTTGGATTAAAAGTCACTAGTTTTTGTTTCTAACTGGAGTGCTGTCATTTTTACTTGTTATTTAAATTATGCCTCTTTATATCTCTTATATATATAAAAATGAGTTATTGTCTGTCTGTCTGTTCTTTAAGCGCGACCAAACGACTGGACTGATCCTCACCAAATTTGGCACACATGTACATCAGGTGTCCGGGAATATTATAGACTGGGTCTCAGCTCTCTTGGACGTACCGTTCCTGAGATACAGTATTCCCAAAAAATGACCAGCATTAGTCTATACAAGCCTGCAAGTCTTTCACTCATATTCTAACTGCCATACACATGGTCACATGTCCCTTATCAGCCAATAAGAGCTCGCAGGCGCTTACTCTCCTCAGGCACACAGGTTTCCATAGCAACCAAGCTATGTATGACCTGTATTAGTCAATAGCAGTTCACAGGACTTTAAATATTCAGTCATATCACGTGTATCAGCCAATATAAGTTCACATTTAATTTACCAGGTTTCCATAACAACACAGCCATAAATAGACTGTACCTATACTGGACTTAGTGGCGTAACTAGCAATGGCAGGGCCCCAAGGCGAACATTTGACATGGGACCCCCCCCCCGGCAACACCCCCCCTCGCACAAACTGCATTCCTGCACACACTATTATGCCCCATAGTGGCCCCTGCATACACTATTAGGCCCCATAGTGGCCCTTGCACACAGTATTCTGCCCCATAGTGGCCCCTGCACACAGTATCATAGTTGCTCCTTCATATAGTATTATGCGCACTTCCCGCTACTTCTTCAATGTTGGACCAGATGTCACGTGAGCCAGGCATGTATCGCAACGCATAATGATGTCGGACTGGCCCACCGACATCTGGGACGCCACCAAGGAGGCCCAAAGCCTGCTGAAAAGACCCCAGAGTATAATGATAGCAGTGTTTGTGGGGTTCATGGCCCACAGGCCTTACTTACCAATCCCCGCTCCTGCTCACAGCCGCCTCTGCAGAAGGTGAAGTGCAGGTGGCCGTGAGCAGGAGTGGGGATCGGTAAGTAAATAGGGCCCGTTACCTGCTGGTGTTAAAAAAAAAAAAAACATCAGAGGCCCGCCGGGTCCCCTAATGTCCCGGGCCCTGTGGCAGCTGCTACCACTGCTAAACCGGTATTTACGCCACTGACTGGACTGCCATACTGGATTTCAGCATTCTTATAAATTGAAACGTTTTTTAAACTACTCATGTCCCCTGCAGCAAAACGCATGGCTGCTGCTCGAGCTAATGAAAACTCTCAGCAGACCCAAGCCTGTCTCCAATCTGATAAGGTATGTTACAGACAACAGCGAGCTGCTGAAACTCCCCAGCAGACCCAAGCCCGTCTCCAATCTGACAAAGCATTGTCAGCCACATGCACACAGCTGTACTCCAGGTTTCAATAACAACCCAGCCATTTTTCTTCACTGCTGTAGGTCAGCTTTAAAGGGGCAGGGAGCTGTGGATGACACTGTTACACAAGGTCACATACACACAGCTTTACTCCAGGTTTTCCATAACAACCGATCGCAGGTTTTTCACTGATATCCAAACTGAGATGCACATGATCACATGACACTTATGGACCAATGGAAAATCGCAGGTTCAGTCTTGACATACACACAGCTTTACACCAGGTTTCCATAGCAACCAAGCTATTTATGTCCTGCATGAGTCAATAGCAGTTTGCAGGTCCTTAAATATTCAGTCATATCACATGTATTAGCCAATATAAGTTCACATTTCATTTACCAGTGCAAAACTGGCCAATTCTTATGGGGTCACTACACAAACAAAAAATAAAATATACCCGTGCGAAGCCGGGTCCTTCTGCTAGTCACTTATAATTATAATACCATTAATAATGTGGCATTTATAATATAAAATGCCAATTATAATATGTCATTTATAATATGCCACTTATAATATAATATGCCACTTTTAATATTCCACTCATAAAATGTCACTTATAATATAAAATGCTACTTATAATATAAAATGTTGATTATAATATCCCCCAAAGTGTGCAACAAAAATGAATAAAAGTTATATTCACCTGCCTCTGATCTCTTGATGCATGGAGCCGCTGCTACGTCTTCTTTCTTCTTGCTCTGACTTGTACCTATGCGAGCTAGGACGTACTATTACGTCCTTGGTCGTTAAGGGGTTAATAAAGCCCAAGTACCGTTGTGATTATTAATGCCCAATTGCCCCTTTATGTCCATGATGGCCCCTGACAAAAATTCTGCCCCCTCTTACATTGATAATGCCACTTTATTTAAATTATGCCTCTTTATATCACTTATAATACCATTAATAATATGGCACTTATAATCTAAAATGTCAATTATAATATGCCATTTATACAGTAATGCGCCACTTATAATATAATATGCCACTTTTAATATTCCACTCATAAAATGTCACTTATAATATAAAATGCTGATTATAATATTCCCCAAAGTGTGCAACAAAAATGAATAAAAGTTATATTCACCTGCCTCCGATCCCTTGATGCATGGAGCCGCTGCTACGTCTTCTTACTTCTTGCTCTGACTGGAAACCACTTTAGACCTGCAGTTTATAAGGCACCCTGACCACAGACAAAACGTCTGTGTCCCAGCACAGTAGGCTCAGGGCTGTGACGTCATTGCATCCAACTGCAATGGGAAGCAAACATCTTGCTTGTGGTCATGGTGTCTTGTAAGTTGCAGACCTGAAGTGACTTGTGGCTTATAAGTTACAGAGTGGCAGAACAGCTAACTGATTTCTGTTTTTCCATGTATTTAAAGGGCTGCTAGTGTTTGCAGCAGCCACGGGGTAGGCCCCACAGAGGCAGTGGGCCTGCTGTTACCCCTTCAGGTTAGGAATGTATATGTTCATGTGCATAAATTTGTGTTTCTTTGTGTTTCTGTTAATTGTATTAAGTTTATTATTGACAAGACAGTATGTTTGCACTATGCATTTTGTATGCTACTGCCACGTTAACTGTATTGCTGAGTCATTTCGCCACTTCTGGTTCTGGTACTTTCTAGATGAGAGACAGAGTGTTGATTCCCTAAAGGTGTGAAACTCTGTTTTGTCTGCTAGCTGTGCAGTGGACGGTGCTTCTTTGCACTTCCTGAAGTTTATCCTATGCACACTGTAGCCTGACACTTTACTGCCAAACCTGGTAAGGAAAGTCTTCCTATAATAGGGGTTTCCCCATGCCTTTCAGGAGTTCAGTAGTATAATGTTGTACCGTGTTAGCCATAGAAAGTAGTGGAAGAGTGAAGAAATCTCACCTTGCCTGCAAAACAGGTGCAAGACCTACAGGCACATCAACACTGCTGACAGTGTACCTGTCCCACAGTCACAACAGGTGCACAGAATTAGGGGGACATTTTCCTGCAGGTCTTCGAATGTGGTGTATCTCATAATGTGTGTGCAATGTCCCACTACAGGCCTCTATGTGGGGGAAACAGGGCAGAGACTTAGCGCATGAACTCACACAGATTCACCATTAATAGTAGCAGAACAGATCTCCCAGTGGCCGCACATTTCTCCGGAGAAGACCACTCTGTTGAAGATTTGCAGGTTGTGGTTTTAATGGGACATTTTAAGATGCAGAGAGAGATAAAGGAATGGGAATATAAGTTAATGCAATAATTTAAAACTCTGCAATTTGGACTTAAAATTCATGCCAGTTTCATGTCACACTATGTATGAACTGTGAGGGTCACAAATCACCACCTGATAGCAAACAGATAACAGCAAGAATTACTGATCCCTCCGTCATGCCCCACAAGTTTCCAGATTGTTTATTTCTTGACCTGTTGTAAATAACTTCTCTACTTATATTGCATTTTGTTATTTTTAAAGATTCTAAGATCCTTTGAAGGTCCATGTCTTTTGTGTATAAAAAGTCTGTGAATTTTCAGTTTCTTGTATAACACCATGTCTGAAGAAGAGAGCTAGTACTCTCGAAAGCTTACCATCAAATATACTCAGTTAGCCTCTAAAAGGTATCGCCTGATTTCTTCACTCTTCCAGGAGTTCGGTCAGTCCCATACTTGCCAACTTTCCAGCAACATCCGAAAGGCCACCCCAAAAAGAGGTGAACCCCCAGTGTCGCAGAAGACTGAGCGAATCTCCCAGACCCAACAGAATTCCTGAGAAGGTTGGCAATTATGGTCAGTCCTGTTCATAACTTTAGTGCAATTACCTGTCAGTGCAGAGTAATTATTACATATCTGGGCATTTCCTGAAAGTCAGCAGAGCTAGTGCTGGCAGAAGCCTGGATAAGCAGTGTAAGCTGAGCTCAACCCCTTTGAGAGCAGGAATTCTACTAGGTGTCTCTACAGGATTGCGACTCTAGCACTATCTGAAGAAGCCATTTCGTACATTTTGTGAAACCACTGTGATCTGCTGTGTAAATTTTGTGAACTGTTTTCAAGTAACCAACAACTACCTCTAACTAAATTGGCCTGTGAAACTGGTGACCTGTAAGTGTTGGTGTACTTTTCCACCTAACTTCTAGAAGCAATTGCATATCGAGTTGCTGGTCTCCTTATACATCCTCTTTGAGTAAGTTGGTGTAATATGCAGTGAAATGGCCTGGCGCCATTACAACCTCTTCTTGATAAAGTCAACAAAAGGATTGTTGGGCGAAGAACAATGCAGTAAAAAAAAAGCCACATGGTGGCATATGACCCCATAAGGGGAAATAACATCTATATTAAAACAACTAATAATAAAAAAAACACAAACACACTGCTTAGTGGAAATAATAGGCCGTGGTGTTTTTATTATGGGGTTACCAACTGGAAATAAATAATTAAACACAAATTAATTAATTAATTATTTAATTAAACAATAAATAATTAATAAATTTATTAATTATAACACTGTAAAACATCATAGATAGATCAAAAACTTTAAAATTCCAGTCCTCCCAGCAATAGCTGGGAGACTAACACCCCCACTAACAAAAAAACTTTGCAACAATCCAATAAAATAAAGAAATAGGGAGGGCGGGCAGGCGCTGACTTCCTCCAGCTGTCTTCTGTCAACTGCAACGGACCTCGTCAGCTGGCAGGTATTTATAATTCAAATTTATCCGCCGTTGATATCAGCTGGCCAATCAGCTGTCACTCTTGCTGCTAGACAGAAAACATGGAAACATCTGGAACCTGCTCATGCCGGGCACAGCAGACCTCAGCTTTACCTCCACGGTAAGCACCAATATAAACAAATCACCTCAGACATTGGGGGGGGGGGGGGGACTATACCAACTATAATAAATTAAAACTTTTAACCAAAATTAATAATTAACTAATATTCCTCCGGGGCCAGTGCCACCATGTGCCCCAAGACGTTAAGTCACTCCTGGGGGCCCCTTTCATGGTGACACATGACCCCACAAGGGGAAATAACATCTATATTAAAACAACTAATAATAAATTAAACACAAACACACTGCTTAGTGGAAATAATATGGGGTTACCAACAGGAAATAAATAATTAAACAAACATTAATTAATTAATCAATAAATAATCAATAAATTAATTAATTAATTATAACACTGTAAAACATCACAGATAGATCAAAAACTTTAAAATTCCAGTCCTCCCAGCAATAGCTGGGAGACTAACAACCCACAAGAATTGACTGACAAGTCAAGGCCCCCACAACACCGCAAACCTTTCTCAATACTATTTTGTAACCCTACATTGAAGATATCAATGCCTACATCTGAAAGATGTACTCCATCAATTCTGTAGAGCCCTGAAATAAAACCTTCCAAGTTGCAATGCCTATATGAAAAACCACCAAGGCATGGCAGAAACTTCTCAATTGACCTATTTATTCTTTTTCTGATTTTATTCATGAAACCATTTCCCTTACTGCTCCAGGTGAGCCTGGGTATAATCTCAGAGAAAATCAATATAGTGTCAGGAAAAAGGCATTTCGTGAATGAAAAATCCCTCTTAATTTCCCAAATCAAATCAAGTGTTTTCATTTTCCCCATGTCATTACCTCCTAAGTGAAGGATGATCACATCCTTTAGTAGGCCAAAGAAAAGCTAGCTTTTTAATTCCATAATAACAGATTTCCAAAGCATACCCCGAATCCCTTTCCAAAAAACATTAACAGAATTAACATCAAAAGAGAGATTCTCACTGTAAATTCTCCTTTGGGCACTCTTCTGCGCCCAATAAGTAAAAGAATGGCCAATTATCCAGATCACTAATTGGCCAGCTAAAAAATTAAAACAGAATAAATTAAATAGATAACAAATCAGGTCTAATATACAGCTTAAAGCGTCTAGATTCCCATCTACCAATTCTTTTAATAATTGCGTCATCTAGACTTAAGCGCGACACCTCTGTGGCAGCACCAATTCGAAAAGAATGGGAAGACATTTTGTGATCATTTAGCTTGAGGTGAAACAAACATTTTTTTTAGCACAGAATTAAACTGAAATTTTGTCAGAGGGCATAGGTTAGCATGTAGTAAGAAATTACCTGAAGCTTGTGGCCTAGTTCCAAGCCAAGACGACACATTAGCAACTGGACAAATATTCCTGTTCTCTAAAGCATATAAATGAACGAAACATCTTCTCCCCAGCTGGTCAGTTTTTGACTTTCTTAAACGAATAATAATGTAATATAATTCACTATTGTGCAATGCAGCGAAAAAAGCAAGGGTAAAAGCAGTCCTAAACAAACATAACTCAAACTTATTAAAACAGATAACCTCTAAAATTAACCTTAAATTTTCTAATAACGTAATAGATATAGGCATTCTCCTCACTTGAGGAGGCATTGACCTACGATAACCCTTCAACATTTGTTTAATGAAAAAGGAACAGGAAAGAGCCTGTTTTCCTGACAATTTGAGGAAAAAAGAGACTCCTGCAATGCACTTGCATATTGCAGAATAAGACAGCCCTTTCTGAATTAAATCACAAACAAACATTAGAGATAAACCTAAATCCACTGACAGATAATTCGTCTGGAAGGAGTTGCAGAAAAATATACAATCTCTCCATGCGGCTGAGTAATCAACCCATGTCTTATGTGCTGTAGAAGTCTTCAGATTCTCAGCAATCACTCCCATATACTGTCCCATAAATGGAGTGGGCAAGGTATCCCCTCCTTCTCCGACTCCGGCGCCAAAGTGTAAAATCTCCCTAACTGCAAACGAGATAGAGAATCTGCTAAGTCATTAGCTTTACCAGCAATATAACGAGCCTTTAACCATATATTAAAGCATAGACAACATAACACTAAATGCCTGAACAGCTTTACTACTAAATCTGACTTGGACGATAACGTATTGATAGCAAACACTACACCTTTATTATCAGAATATAACAAAATTTGCTTATTCCTGAAGTAAGCACCCCAAATGACAATAGAAACCAACACTGAGAATAGCTCCAACAACACAATATTTTTTACAACACCATTTGCTATCCAAGAATCAGGCCATTGCTCAGCAGACCACTGACCTTGCAAATAAGCTCCGTATCCAGCACTGCCAGCAATATCTGTAAACAATTTTAAAGCCTCAGAATCCATAAATTCAGACTGCCAACAGCTAGCTCCATTACATTTGCTCAAAAACTCAAGCCATAAACCCAAATCTTCTTTTAAGCATCTGGTTAAACAAATATGGACCTGTGGGGATTTTAAACCTCTAATTGCAAGATATAGCCGCTTTGAAAACACCCTACCCATCGGTATCACTCTGCTGGCAAAATTTAATAAACCCAGTAGAGACTGAATTTCCTTTAAACTGACCTTAGCCTTTGCTAGCATACAAATTATTAAAGCTCTCATCCTATCAACTTTTTCACTAGGCAACCTGAATTCCATTTTGTCCGAATCGATAATTATGGCTAAAAACTCTAATGATAAAGAGGGAAAAACCATCTTTTCTTCAGCAACTGGGATACCAAAAAATTCACAAACGTCTAAAAACTTATAATAAACTACAATCAACAGAATCTGAAAAACCAACAAATAAAAAGTCATCAAGTTAATGCAAAACTCTACAATAACCAACTTCTGATTCAATCACGCACTGCAGAAAACTAGCAAAGGCCTCAAAATAACAACAAGACTTGCTAAAACCCATTGGAAGGCATTTATCAAAATAATGCCTTCAAATTGAAATCCGAGAGAATTGAAACCTCTCGGATGCACAGGTAATAATCTAAAAGCAGATTTACTATCTGCCTTTGCTAACAATGCTCTATAACCAAATTGCCTTACTATCGCCAATGCTTCATCAAACGATGCATATTCAACCGTGCATTCTCCCCTATCCAATTCGTCCTTTAAAGAATGCCGTTTTGGAGAAGAGAGATGATGAATTAAATTAAATTCACCTGGTTCTTTTTTAGGCACAATTCCTAATGGTGATAATCTAAAATTACCAAAAGGTAGAAAATGTAAAGGACCTGCGATTCTACCAAGTAACAATTGCTTAGAATTTTTTTGTGCAACAACATACTTGTATACAGTAACCAATTTTAAATTATCAGACCATAAACAGCCTGTGCCCAGGAACTCAGGAACATCAAATCCAAAATGAAAACCATTAACCGGTTATGGACCGGACCTAAAAGTGACTTATGGACCAGGCGTCATTTTTCAAAATTGACATGTGTCACTTTATATGGCAATGACTTTGAGATGCTATAACTTACACAAGTGACTTTGAGACTGTTTTTTCATGACACATTGTACTTCATGTTAGTGGTAAACATTGATCAATATTTTTGTATTTATTTATAAAAAAAATAAGGAAATTTGATGGAAATTTTGAAAAAAAAAAAAAAAAAGCGCAATTTTCAAAATGTGAAATGTTTTTCAGACAGATAGTCATACCACCAAAATACATGAATAAATATTATCTACCATATCTCTGCTTTATATTGGCATAATCTTTTAATCATCCTTTAATTTATTGTGGATGTTAGAAGGCTTACAAGCGTAACAGCGATTTTCCAGATTTACAAGAAAATTTCCCAAACTCATTTTTTAGGGACCACTTCAGTTCTGAAGAGGATTAGAAACCCCCATAAATTACCCCATTTTCCAAACTGCACCCCTCAAATAATTCAAAACAGCATTTGGGAAGTTTATTAACCCTTTAAGTATTTCACAGGAATTAAAACAATATGGAGGTGAAATTTGGACATTTCATTTTTATCCAATAATACATTCATTTATCCCTATAATTAACGCATTCACAAAGGGTTGAAGGAGAAAATGCATCTCACAGTTTGTAGTGCAATTTCTCCCGAGCACAGAAATACCACACATGTGGGTGTAAACTGATGTTTGGGCACACGGCAGCGCATGGAAGAGAAGGAGTGAAACTGGGTGTTTGAAAAGCAAATTTTGCTGGACTAGTTTTCAGGAACCATGTCTCATTTGCAGAGCCCCTAGAGTACCAATACATTGGAAACCACCCAAAAGTGACCCCATTTTGGAAACTACACCCCTGACAGAATTTATCAAGGGGTATAGTGAGCATTATGACCCCACAGCCGTTTCACAGATTTTATTAACATTGGGATGTGTAAATTAAAAAATACTAAAACATCACTTTTATCCCCAAAGTTTTCATTTTCACAAGGGATTAAAGGAGAAAAAGCATCCCACAGGTTGTTAAACAATTACTCCTGAACACGGCAATACCCCATTTGTGATCGTAATCTGCTGTATGGGTACATGGTGGGGCTCTGAATGGAAAGAGTGCTATTTGGCTTTTGAAGGGCAGATTTTGCTGGAATAGTTTTCAGGTGCCATGTCGCATTGGCAGAGCCCCTAAAGTACCAATACAATGGAAACCCCCAAAAGTGACACCATTTTGACACTATTGTACCCACAATAACGTACTTAATGTCATATGTGGGTATAAACTGCTGTTTGGACACAGCCGCGCACAGAAGGGAAGGAGCGCTATTTTGGTTTTTGGAGCACAGTTTGGTTTTTGGATGTCATGCCACTTTTGCAGAGCCCCTGAATTGCCAGTAAAGTGAAATCCGCAGACATGTGACCCCATTTTGGAAACTACACTACTGAAGGGATTTATCAAGTGGCCTAGCGAGCATTTTTAACTCTTGAGTATTGCATTCATTTAATTTCAATAAATGAATGCGCAGCTGATAATGAAAAGGGAAATTTGCAATATTTCCAGAGATACGCCATTTCATTGCCCAATATTTTGTGCCTAGCTTGTGTCAGCAGACTCAAACACGCCAAAAACTGTTAAGTGGGTATCCCAGGCACAACAGCTTTTGGAGCGTTCATATCTGATACAAGCCAGGCACAAGGTATTATGCATTGAAATTACATATTCCTGGAAAAATTGCCATTTTCACCTTTCACAATCAGCTGCATATTCATTTCTGAAGAATAAATTATAGCAACACTTGGATGTTAAAAATGCTCACTCTACCCCAGGATAAATTCCTTCAGGGGTGTAATTTCCAAAATGGGGTCACATGTCAGGGGATTTCACTTTACTGGCATTTTAGGAGATCTGCAAAAGTGTCATGACGTCCAAAAGCTAAACTATCTAAACCTGTGCGCCAAAAAACAAATATTGCTCATTCCATTCTGTGTCCGGCTGTGCTCAAACAGCAGTTTATATCCACATATCACATTAAGTACATTTTCCTGGGTACTCCAATGTCATACATGTGGGCAGAAACTGCAGTTTGGGCACACAGTAGGGCACAGATGTGAAGGAGCGATATATGGCTTTTGGAATGCAGATGTTTGGTATCTGGACGCCATGTCGTGTTTGCAGAACCTCTAAGGTACTAGAAAATTGGAATCCCCTAGGGAGTGACCCCATTTTGAAAACTGCACCCCTCAAAGAATTAATCAGGGGTGTAATAAGCATTATCACTCTGGGGGGTCACTTTTAGTTTATGTTCCCTTGTAAGCTCTAAAGTTGGAGTGTCCCCTGATATACGCTCACACAGCTTATACATTTACTTCCTTCTGCAGCCAGTTATGCTCTAATGATTTCGTGATTTTTGGGGTTTTTGTCTTCACATTGTACAAGCTATATCTTTTTTATTTTCCTGGTGATGTAGCCATATGAGGGCTGATTTTTTGCGGTATGAGATGCATTTTTTAATGACAGCATTTTTTTGGGTGCCTATAACTTATTGAATAAATTATATTAACTCTTTCTTGGTGGATTAAAAAAAAAACATGAATTCTGGCATTGGTTTTTACCTTATGCACACAGCATAAGTAACATGTTACCTTTATTCTGGGGGTCAGTACGATTATGGTGATACCTAATTTTTATTGTTTTTTTATGCGTCAATAATTCTGCAGAACAAAAACCTTTGTGGACATATATCAATTGTTTTTGCATCACCATATTCTGAGATGCGTAACATTTTTATTTTTCGGTATTGTTTTGAAGTGCATATGAGTTTTTGATCACTTTTTATAGCATTTTTTTGTAAGCGAGATCACCAAAAATCATTACTTCTAGAGTTTTTTTTTTTTCGATTTTTTTTTTTTCCGATGTTCGCTGTGTACATTAAATATTGTTTCAGTTTTATTGTACAGACTGTTACGGACGCGGCGATACCAAATATGTATTTTTTTTTTTATATAATTCATTTTATATAGGAAAAGGGAATTTTTGGGGCTTTATAACTTCATAAATTTTTTTACACACTTTATTAACTTTTTTTTTTTTTACATTTTTTACTTCTCCTATAATGACACCCGTACTAGCAATGCTTTGATCACTGGTTCAGTATTATAGGCTGCAATACACAGCATACACATGTATTGCAGTCTATATAGGAAATTAGTCTATGCAGACGCATAGGCTAACTTCCTGAGGTTCTGGCAGGCTCAACCAGGTAACGGGAGCTCCAGGCAGCCTGGGGTCACTGGCCAGACCCCGGGCTGCAGATAATAGATCTCGCCGCGGGGGGGTGCCGACAACATGGCGGAACCCCTTGGATACTGCAGTCATGTTTGACCGCGGCATCCAAGGGGTTAAAACCCCCCATCAGAACTCAGTTCCGACCGGGGGTTATGGAGCAGGGTGTTAGCTGTAAATGACAGCTAACACCCAATCCCGCTCACAGTGTCTCTGAAGTGCCGGCCGTAAATTTACAATTAGGCGGACTTCAGAGACCAGGACCGCTGGCCGTAAATTTACGGCCGACGGTCGTCAGCCAGTTAAAGATCAACTCAGCCATCGCTCTGTCTGGGTAGCGATTTAACCAGTGTAGCATGTTTTGCAATCTCACTGGCGTCCACGCATTTTGCAATTTGTTCCTTGACACTAGGCTGTTGCTGGCCTGATTGAGCATTCCTCTTGAAACATTTTGCCATTGGATGTGTGTCCCCACAAAAGGAGCATTCATGTTTATACCTGCAGTTTTGAAACCACTTACATGCGAACTCATTATAGGCAAAACAGACCCCTTTTCTCATAGTACCTTGAGAAGAAGCTGGTTGCCTAGAAGGAACCGTCCGCTGTGGCAACATAAGGTTCAGCCACAGACCCACATCCTTGACTCCCCACTTAAGAGAGGGGTACACAGAAATCATTTGGCGGAATAGCTCATCATAATTAAACCAAGCCATTCTGCCAAAATTCCTGTATGCTTCCAAAATTATATCTATGTGCTGAAAAAGGCCCGAACATAAGTGCGAATGGCTCTCTCCCAGCACAGCAGAATAGATACAAAACACCTGCAAACAATTATGAAAGGATCTAGGTAAAGCAAACTTCCTTTCATCTACACCCTTGTCATCCTACTTTTCAGTAAAAACCAAATGCTCTTTTGCGGAAGGAAGCAATGAAGCTTCACGATGAGCTGCTTCAGTAACTCTTCCATGACGCGTTGACTTCCTCCAGCTGTCTTCTGTCAACTGCACCGGACCTCGTCAGCTGGCAGGTATTTATAGTTTAAATTTTCCCGCCATTGATATCAGCTGGCCAATCAGCTGACACTCTTGCTGCTAGGCAGAAAACATGGAAACATCTGGAACCTGCTCATGCCAGGCACAGCTGACCAGGGCCGGTTTTAGACAAAGTGGGACCCTGGGCAAAATTAAAAGCGGGGCCCCAAATGCTGGTATGCAAACAACACCATCCTCTTGCAGTGGCAACCCCTATAATAACGCCTCCTTTCTGCCAACAAAAAAAGTAATAACAAGCCCCATTTTACCACACACAATTTAACTGAGCACCTTTGTACCGCCTAATAGATTTTTGCACCCAGTCATCAGTTATTATAGCGCCTCCTTATAAATAATAGTCCCTGCTTATAAATAATATTACACCTTAATCAGTCATTGCTCCCTTATAAATGATAAATAGTGCCCTGTATCAGTAATATTTCCCCTTATCTTACTGCTCCCTTATTAATAATAGCCCTCTCATAAATAATAGTTACCCTTATAAATAATAGTCCCCATTATCACTAATAGCCCCCTTTATAAATAAGCCCACTTAACAATTATACTCCACTTATAAATAGTTCCCCTCTTATAATGGATGCCTTATATATAATAGTTCCCCCTTTATAAATAGTAGCCCGTCTTATAAATAATAGTTCCCCCTTATAACAGCCCCCTCATATTTAAGTTTCCCAATTATATATAGTAACCCACCCTTATATATAATAGTTCTCCGTTATACAGTGTCGGACTGAAGGGCCTTAGGCCCACCAGAGGAACTTGTTCTGGGGCCCCAGCCAACAGCTTCCTGATAATAGCCTACACCACGGCTCCTTCACTGAAGTCTTACATATGTGCTGACTATCTGGTGTTACTGAGTATATTCCCAGTATAGTCAGCCCCTATGGTACTGTGCAGTCCCCAATAACTCCATGGCCGATTCATGCACAGTACTGTATGAGGAATAACATGGCCATGGAGCACTACACGTATGTGCAAGATTATAGTGAGGAGCTGTGATGCAGACATAGCACACAGGGCTGCCAGCAGGAATTTTGAGCCCCCCACAGTATAATACTCATCATGGTATATAATGCTCCCCTGAGCCCTCCACAGTTTCCCCACATTGTATATAATGCTCCACAGTGGACCTACACAGTATAAAATGCACCCCTGAGCCCCCCATAGTGGCTCCACATGGTATATAAGGCTCCACACAGTATACTACCTCTTAGTGGCCCCAGACAGTACAATATGCTCTCCAGCAGCCCCACACAATATAATATGCGCCATACAGTATAGTATGCATCCTACAGTGCCCCCCCCAGTATAATGCTCCACAGTGGCCTAACACAGTATAACATGCTCAACAATGGCCTCCACACAGTATAATATACTGCCCAGAGGGGTTCCCCCAGTATAATGCTCCACAGTGGTCCCCCACAGTATAATATGCTCCCCACAGTCCCCCCCAGTATAATGCTCTACAATGGACCCACAGAGTATAATATGCTCCCGAGAAGCCTCACACAATATAATAAATTCCACAGTGGCCCCACAAAGTATAAAAGGTTCCCCACACTGCCCCTTCCCCCCAGTATAAAGCTCTACAGTGGTCTATAGTATAATATACTCCCCAGAGGGCCCCCGCTAGTATAATGCTCTACAGTGTCCCCCCCCCCAATATTTTTTTTTTAGGGGCCCCACGCAATATATTATGCTCCCCAGAGTGTCCCCCCCGTATAATGCTCCACAGTAGGCCCCATGCAGTATAATATACACCCCAGAGGACCCCCTAGTATAATGCTCCTTAGTTCCCCCCCGAATAATGCCCCACAGTGGCGCCACGCAATATAGTATGCTCTGCAGATGGCCCCCCAGAATAATGCTCCACAGTGACCCCACACAGTATAACATGCTCCAGAATGGCCTCCACACAGTCTAATATACTGCTCAGAGAGGTTCCCCCAGTATAATGCTCCACAGTGGCCCAAAACAGTACAATATGCTCTCCAGAGGGCCCCCTCCCCCGTATAATGCTCCACAGTAGGCCCCATGCAGTATAATATACACCCCAGGGGGCCCCTAGTATAATGCTCCTTAGTTCCCCCCTGAATAATGCCCCACAGTGGCGCCATGCAATATAATATGCTCTGCAGATGGCCCCCCAGAATAATGCTCCACAGTGACCCCACACAGTATAACGTGCTCCAGAATGGCCTCCACACGGTATAATATACTGCTCAGAGAGGTTCCCCCAGTATAATGCTCCACAGTGGCCCAAAACAGTATAATATGCTCTCCAGAGGGCCCCCTCCCCAGTATAATGCTCCACAGGGGCCCCACACAGTATAATATGCTATCCAGCGGGACCCCCCCAGTATAATGCTCAACAGGGGCCCCACACAGTATAATATGCTATCCAGAGGGCCCACTCCCCAGTATAATGCTCCACAGGGGCTCCACACAGTATAATATGCTATCCAGAGGGCCCCTCCCCAGTAAAATGCTCCACAGGGGCCCCACAAAGTATAATATGCTCTCCAGAGGGCCCCCTCCCCAGTATAATGCTCCACAGGGGCCCCACACAGTATAATATGCTATCCAGAGGGGCCCCCCATTATAATGCTCCACAGTGGCCTTACACAGTATAATATGCTCTCCAGAGGGCCCCCTCCCCAGTATAATATTCCATAGGGGCCCCACACAGTATAATATGGTATCCAGAGGGCCACCCCCAGTATAATGCTCCAAAGTGGCCCCAGAGAATATAACATGCTCTCCAGAGCTCACCCCCCACGTTATAATGCTCCACATAGGCTCCATACAATATAATATGCTATCCAGAGGGACCCCCCCCCAGTATAATGCTCCACAGTGGCCCCACACAGTATAATATGCTATCCAGAGGGGCCCTCCCAGTATAATGCTCCACAGTGGCCCCACACAGTATAATATGCAATCCAGAGGGACCTCCCCCCAGTATAATGCTCCACAGTGGCCCCACACAGTATAATATGCTATCCAGAGGGACCCCCCCCTAGTATAATGCTCCACAGTGGCTCCACACAGTATGATATGCTATCCAGAGGGACCCCCCTAGTATAATGCTCCACAGTGGACCCACACACTATAATATGCTATCCAGAGGAACCCCCCCCCCCAGTATAATGCTCCACAGTGGCCCTACAGACTCCATCAGTGCTATTATTATCTACTCTGAGGTCTCTTCAGACCCCAGAGTATAATAAGCGAAGCCCAGGGGGGAGGTAAGGGAAAATAACAAACAGTTATACTTACCTTGCCTTACCTCTGCTGGGCTTCCTCGCGCTGCTCCGCTATCCCCGCCAGCGCCAGGCTTCCTCTTCTATGCGGCTGACGTCACGCGTTATGGACGTAGCCGCTGAAGCCTGTGATTGGGCCTCAGCGGTGACATGAGCACGCCCCATGTGATCGCTAAGGCTGAGGCTTGGCCTCAGCGATGATGTCCAGAACGCCAGAAGATGACGTCGGACGCAAGGACAGGTGAGTAAAAATGTTTGTTATTTTTACTCACCTCGGAAAGGGGCCCTGTGCCACATGATGCTGATCCCTTTCTGTTATCGATATGGCCGGTCCTGACTCTGGGATCCAGAGTCATCAGGCTCCGGATCCTGGGGGCCCATTTGAGGTCAGGGCACTGGGAAATAGCCCAGTTTTCCCCTCCCTAACTCCGGCCCTGCAGCAGACCTAAGCTTTACCTCCATGGTAAGCACCAATATAAGTAAATCACCTCAGAAATTAAGAGGGGGGGGGGAGGAGAAAGTGGACTATACCAACTAAAATAAAAACTTTTAACCAAAATGAGTAATCAACTAATATTCCCCTGGGGGCAGTGCCACCATGTGCCCCCAGACGTTAAGTCACTCCTGGGGGTCCCTTTCATAAGTGCAGGAGACCAAGGCCAGGAAGAAGAGCAGGTTCGAGCAGGCCAGACCACTTGTAGCGTAGCCTTGTGCAAAGGTGGTAGTGGGTGAAGAGCAGTGTTGCAGTTGAACCCAACACTGAAGCATCCAGAGGTATGTCCTCGCGTGGACGGTATGTAAGTAGACCAGCACCTGAAAGCATACCCCAAGATGCCCCTGCAAAGCCGCATACCATGTGCCCCCATCACATATTCCTTAAGACAGAGTTACAGGCCCATGTTAAAGTCTGTCTAGACAACCAAGACAAAGAGTCGATGGATACTGATAGAGATAGAGGCCTTGGAAAACAAAGACTAAGTTGGCCAGAGCGAAAGGGGAGGGTCCAATGGTTGAAGATTTTTGTCTGGCTCCATCCCAACACATCAGAAGAGGTGGTTATGGCGCAAGCTGAGACCCTATGGAAAACCATCAGAGGAGGGAGAGCAGTTGGAGGATTAGCGAAGAGTGATCCTCAAGAGGGGTTTAGAGTACTTGTACAACACAACTTCTCACCTGCTGTGTTATTTATTTTGCAAAACAAGACTTTTTCTTATAGGAGGGAGCCAAGTTTGGAAGAAATGAAAGCCAGGTCCTATACTAGGTGACTAGCTGCCCAGATCCAAAAACACAGATGGTGGTAATCCTGTGAATTCCTGGGCCCACAATAGGATTCTGTGTTTTTCCTGTAACATACTACAGTATATGTAAATATTAGAGTCCATGTAACTGTATTATCATACAGGGTCAATCTAGAAGAAGTCAAGAAAGTCCATGAGGTAGAAAACAGTTTTCCTCATGTCAGGGAATAAAAATCATTTCCAACTACAAATATGTCAGTCAGAATATATCTATAAATCAACAACTTTTCTCCAGCAAGGGGTCAGCCCAACACTGGTCCAGGTTTGGTCACAATGCAAAAGCCCAGCTTCTCTCTTCATTGACAGGATGAAGATGTTGAAAACAGTAGATGTATTATGCTGATGAAGCCATGAACACAGTCTCTATTTTTGGATCCATTTTCAAGAATACAACATGGTATACATTTATGTATCAAAAAGAAAATATTTGATCACATTTTTACATCTTTGTCTGGTCACCTAATTTCTTGGCTCAGACACAAAGTGTTCTGAAACTAATGATCATCCCAACCAAACTGCTTACGTCTTTGATGCTATGTGATTTACAAGATAATGGAAGTGAAACTGATGACTTATGAATAGAGATGAGCGAATTTCTCAAAAGTTCGATTCTGCAGTTCGATTCGAAGTTCCAAAAAAATTTGCTTCGATCTGAATTAATTTGCGGCGAATATCGCTAAAAAACACCTATTTCCTGGCTTCAGAGAGCCTGTATAGTGGTGTAGAACACTGTGCCTTGCAGTAACACGCATAGGGAGCCTACTGTGGTAGTGAAACAATACTGTGAGTCAGTATGACACGCACATGACAGGCGTCGCTCTTAGAACTACTGCACACTCCACTTATTTGGCCAGTTACGGGGCCAAAACTGACCAACTAACTCAAGTGTGAACTCAGCCTTACAGGTCCATGTTAGTGTGCCAGGTAGAAAGAACCGTGCAGAGGCCCAACATCCTACTGTAGAGTGAAAGAGCCTTTCCTTTTACACCGTCGTCTGCCGATTCCACATAGATTTCTACAGAGTGGCAAGGCGACATAATGTGGAGGTGGCAACAGCATGAGGAGGCCATACAGTGACCCAATGGCAGAGGCATGAGGAGGACATACAGTGACCCAGCAGTGGCAGCGGCATGAGGAGGGCATACAGTTAACCAAGGGTAGCGGCATGAGGAGAACACAGAGTGACCCAGTGGAAGCGGCATGAGGAGGCCATACAGTGACCCAGTGGCAGCAGTATGAGGAGGCCATACAGTGACCCAGTGGCAGCAGCATGAGTAGGCCATACAGTGACCCAGTGGCAGTAGCATGAGGAGTATACAGAGTGACCCAGTGGAAGCGGCATGAGGAGGACATACAGTGACCCAGTGACATTGTGGAGGTGTCAGCAGCCTTAGGAGGCTATACAGTGACCCAGTGGCAGCAGCATGAGGAGGACATACAGTCACCCAATTCCTCCCCTGTGTAACTTTGTTCGCCCAGGCAAACGAGGTGTAGTACAGCATGACATCACTGTGCTCTGAACATGTGGCATGCTGGAGGAGCACTGTGAATTGTCCCTGCAGTGGAGGCTGAGGAAACAGTGGAGGATGAGATGGACATTGTTGCAGGATCAACGGCCTGAGAACGTGGAGGCGGAAGTGGCGTTACCTGTCCAAGTTGCTGGTGTGTCTGGGCAGGCACCACATTAACCCAGTGGGCCGTAAATGACATATATTGTCCTTGACTTTAGTTACAGCTCCACACGTCTGCGCTGCCGTGCACTTTGGCAGACACCAACAGGCTCAAGGAATGGCCCACCTTCTCTTCTACATATTTGTGCAGGGCTGGTACTGCCTTCTTGGCAAAGAAATGACGGCTTGGGACTCTCCACCTCGGCTCGGAGCAAGCCATCAGTTCTCTGAAAGGTGCAGAGTCCACCAAGTAGAAAGGGAGTGACTGCAGCACCATCAACTTGGACAAAAGCACATTCAGCTTCTGCACTGATGGATGACTGCACACATACTGTTGTCTCTTTGATATAGATTCTGTGATCGATTGCTGACGCAATAACTGACTAGGAGGAGGAGGAGCAGCAGCATCACGACCAGCAGATAATGGGAAGGACACACAGCTTCCTTCGGCTGAGGTGGTGGAGCTTTGACTGCCTGAAATGGGGTGCATGCCACTGGGTGCTGCAGCGGTTGCTGCAGCAAGCTGGACCACCACATTGGAGCCACGGCTCTCCCAGGCCACTTTTTGGTGACGCTGCATATGTTGACGCAGGGCTGTGGTGCCAACATTGACACCCTGGCCACGCTTCACCTTCTGCCCACAGATTGAACATATGGCCATGTTGACCTTCCCCAGCAGCTTTACAAAAAACTGCCACACCCCCAACACTCCGCACTAACTGACTGCTACCGCCACTGTCTCCATGAACCCCTGCACCACTGCTTTCCAGGCAGGTAGGCTGCTACGAAGTGGGTGGTCTACCCCGGGCACGTTTAGCTCCCAACCTCACACTGCTGCCACCTTGCTGACTCCCCAGCTGCCTCATGCGCAAGCTGCAACCCTCTTCTCCTGATGATGATGAAGCCCCTTCGTCACCTGGCTCCCAATTACGATCAGCTACATCGTCATCCACTACTGTCCGCAGGTCACTGATGTCCTCCTCAACACCAGCTCCCACTCCACTCTCCTCACTACTTGCCCGCCTACCAGAGGAAGCGGTGGATGTCTTCTCCAGATCTTGGCTGAGCAGTAGCTGCTGACTGTCCTCTATTACCTCCTCCTCACTGTACAGTGGATCTGAACCCACAGCATAGAGTAGTTCTCTAGCTGAGGGAACAGAAAAGGACAGAGGCAGGCTGAGGACAGGTGAGGGCACAGGGCCTGCTGCCGGGCCATGCCAACTAAAGGTTGTGTCTGACGAACCCACCGACTCTTGGCTGGGGGTGTCTGATGTGACTTGGGATGAATTGGATGACCGAGTCAACCAGTCTACAACCGTTGGGTTGCTGGTCAAAACAAGACTGCTACTTGACACTGGGAGCTCAGGCCTCTGTAACTGACCCCTGCTGCCACACTCCCTTACTCTGCTGCGACCAGTGCCTGCGCCAGAAACATTTAGGCCTGTGGCCCTCCCCTGTACATGGCCTCTTGCTTCTCTGTCTGAAATACTGTTTGATGAAAAAACGTAATTGCAAAGGGTAAAAAGGCCTGTCATTTTCTACTTTAAACAGAACGGCAAATATGCCCCTTATTTCTTTCCCCACTAATGAACACCTATAAAAAAAAAGCATGATAAAGGCAGAAATTTGTGGCTAAGAATTATTGAATTATTATTGACAATACTGTATTGATAAATAGCCAGCAACTTTATACTGGGAACAAAATAGCAAATACGGTCCTCCTTATGGGTTTACACACTAATAAACACCTGTTAGGTAGTTGGTCCAGACGGGCAGGGGTTAAATCTTGTCTGTCTGTACTTGCTGCCTATTTCACACTGCTGGTTATACTTGTGTGTCCAGCCATACCTGTGCTGTTAGGCCTGGTTCTCAGGTTTTGTATGCAATTCACTGTGTATGTGGATTCTTGGATTTAGCTGTTGGGTGGTCAGTGCAGGGGACTGCTGGTTTATGGTGTGTTTAATTTCAGGGTCAGCTCACAGGGATTCTAGTAAGGTTCCTGTGAGGTGTCCTCTTTTTAGAGGAAAACTCTGGCGTCAGGCAGGATCAGTCAGGGCGGATCGCAGGGCGATTTCTATTGTTATTTTCTCCTGCCTACTCTGTTTTACTTTCTCAGTTATTTTGTCTGCCCTTTATTTGTTTTGTGCTTCTTCAATAAACCAGTTTATTATGCATGCTTGTTTATGTTTCATTTGGTTCGGGGTCAAACATAACAACACCTTTAAATAAGTTATAACCGCTAAGAATTATTATTTACAATACTGTATTTATAAATGGCCAGCAACTTTATACTGGGAACAAAATGGCAAATATGGTCATTATGTCTTTCCCCACGTTAAAGGCAAATGGCCTGCAATGTTATGCTTTGGAAGAACAGTGAGTAAGTCCCTTATAATAAACGCTTTTAAAAAGGAGTTTATTGCAGATAAGTGCAGATATTAGTGGATGATAATGCGGTGACCAGATGGGAGGTAACGCTGCAGTTGGGATTGCGGGGTGCAAACAGCGCAGACTTGTCACGGTCTGTGGGCACAGCGCTGGTGCTGTCCCACGTTACCACCACTGGTACTGGTGATGAGGGGGCTGCACAAATGTTGGTGGTGATTGTTCCCCTGGGGCGCTTCCCCTATACTGTGCTGACTGGTGGTGTTTGGGGCGCCCTGATGTTGTTGGTGCAGAGTCAGACACAGAAACAGTTGTAAAGTTGAACTTTTACTTCCATGGGTGTGGAGGCACAAATACTTAGTTTCTTCAATACAAAATAACGGGGTACACCTGGTGACACAGCAAAGTCCTGGGGTGCAGGGTAGACTTGATGAAAGGTGTTCCTAGCCCTTTATTCTTCAGTGTTACAGCCCTAAGGTGCGTCTGGGCTCCTATTTGGCTCATAGGAGAATGCCCACCACCATACTAGCACACAATATTCCCCACTCAGGTTATGTGATCCTGATAGCTCAGAGTTTCGGGGAGCAATAGTCAGGGTGGCGGGATGTTCCACAGGTCTGGCCTTGGCCCCTGGACCCTATGATACTTGCTATGGAGCACGTGTTCCAGAATGTTCTCTCCACAGTCTCATACTGACAAGATGATGATGCTTGACTTCCTTCAGGGCGATGGCAAGGCAGACAGGGGACAGGATCTTCTGAATAGCTGGAGTATGTTAGCTCTCCAACCTTCCTGGATCTGTCTAGAACTTGAGATACCTGCACTAAGCTCACAGTTTTCTTCACAGGACACCACACTTCTCTCCTCACCTCCTCCTCCTAACACTCAACACTTCTAACTACTCACACACAGGACCTTCCTGAAGGGGTGTTACCATGGGGACCCAGTGATCAGCTGACTCCTCCCCTTTACCCAGGTGATGTCCTCCCATTGGACATTTGGTTACTATTCCATCCTATGAGAGGTGTAATGCATTTGTGAACCTCACTAGGTGGCGCTGTGTTGTGAGACTCAAGACCCCCTGCTATGTCACACAGGCTATAAAGCAACTGGAAATAATGCAATGCACAGAGATCACCCTCAGCCCAGCCATAGCCAGCTCTGGGATGCCACAATAATTCAGTTTTTTGCTGTACTGTACTGTAAAAGGCTTGTTGTGTTCCACCTTGAAGACACAGGTATGAATAATGAGCAGCAGTATAACGGCAGTGACTGCTGCAATGTGTATTAAAATTCTTGCTGCAAATGACCCTGCAACCACCTAAATTCTTCTCTCAATTCCTCCCTATCCTTTCCCTACAGTTCTAAGGTTCTTTCCCTGAACTTCTATCTGCTGACGTCTGTCGTTGCAGTTAGAGCGATATGAAATGACTGAACCTAAAAAGGCCGAGGGTTTTTATAGGGCTGTGACATCACAGGGCCGGGTGGCTGCTGATTAGCTGCATGCTTGGCATTGTGGGTGATCCCGCGTTCTCAGAGTCACTTGCCCCTTGTCCTAACATGTGCAGCGGCCAGTATAAAAAAATGCAATTCGATGCATCGAAGCATGAGGAAATCCGGAATCAAGGTGAATCGAAGATTTCCTGAAATTCGGATTGAATTCCACTTCT
The DNA here is from genome assembly GCA_947044405.1 of Leptodactylus fallax. Lineage (NCBI taxonomy): Eukaryota > Metazoa > Chordata > Amphibia > Anura > Leptodactylidae > Leptodactylus > Leptodactylus fallax. The sequence goes on from CAMRHE010000078.1 coordinate 5,221,571, forward strand.
GCAGCTTCGATTCTCTCATCTCTACTTATGAAGCGTTATGTTTATAGTTGCCAAATAAAAGCTTTTAGGGACTTTATATATAACAGTATATATGCTACAGCCATTAAACTGAAAACCTCTATTGTACTGGATTTTAGCAGACAGGTGAGATGCATAGTAACGTGCTTTTCATTACAACAATTAAAAAATGTGCAGTTCTTCAGAAAAAAAAGCGCTGTGTAAATTCAGCGTTAGGCTAAGACCCCACGTGAAAATGCAGCATTTTTGTCTGCTGTAGAAACACAGTGGAAAAAAATGCATTTTACAGTATCATCAAAGTGAATGAGATTTTGGTTAATACCATCCATCCATTGTAAAAAAAAATATAGAGCTGCAGAAAAGATGCATTCTTGTTTATATCATTTTGGGACACAGAACAATGGGTATAGGCCTGGCTACTAGGAATATAAGAAAGTGCTGGCTCTGCCCAAGGGGGCTTTATCCTCTCCACAGATACGTAGTTAATCAATTTTAGCCTAGTGTCCATAGGAGACAGACATATCCTGCTTGCAGGCCTTCTGCTTTTTATTATTTTAGTTTTATTTATTTTTTTATCTATCAGATTAAAGGGGGGTCCTCAGCATTTAGTATCACATTAGTTGTACCCCTTGTGGGTGCTAGGAGTCAGGCAGCTAGGGTATCCCTACACAGGCCTGTGTCTCTCCTCACCGCCGGTCATCCAGTCCCCCTACTTGCCTGCACCCGAAGACATCGGAAAGGTGTGTAAGCTTCACTCCCTGCTAGGCCCTATCTCCAGTGGCTCATCTTCCTGCTGCTTGCTAACTAATGTCCCTCCAAGTACACAGCTTTCTGCAGTACTGTGCCCAATACATCAGGACTCTTTCCCATATTCAGCCTGCTGCCTCCTCCAGGCACATTTAGTTACTGGCCCTTTCCCTGGGCTCATCAATAGAGTGACCATCTTCTCATTGGTACCTGGAACTGGGGAGCAGCCCCAGTAATATGCACCTCACTCTAATCCAGGGGTTCTGAGTCCTTTACTACCCTTGCAGTAGCTTTGACACTGGTGGGGTTAGTTCAGACCAAGATGCTTCCCCCACTACAGATGTGACTCTGGCCTAGCACCTTGGCTTACATAGTCCCTCTTCAGGGCAATGATGTTGCTCAGTTCTAGACACAGTGGCATGTAGTAATTCTCTATTAGAGTTTCATTTGCCTCTCTCTTGGCCACTTCCTCACAAGGCTTCTTGTAAAGAAAAGCTAGCCTGCCTCCCTGGGGGACCCCCCGACTCAAGCCCCAAGTCTGAGCGTACTATCTTCCTGCCTTACAGGATGCCATGAAGGCTGTCTAGGACTTCTTCTGCATGAGACTGCCTTCCTTCCCTCACAACAGGCACTGACCTTGTTAAGCTCCCCCTCTGTGGAGCGGTAACACCTAGACCAGGGGTCTCAAACTCAATTTACCCGGGGGCCGCTGGAGGTAGAGTCTGGGTGAGGCTGGGCCGCATCAGGTTTTCCACACCGGTAATATGCTCCCTAGTGGCCCCTGCACTTGTATTATGCTCCCTAGTGGCCCCTGCACTTGTATTGTTCCATTGTGACCCCTGCACATGGTATTATGCTCCATAGTGGCCCCTGCACACGGTATTGTGCCCCATAGTTGCCCACCCACGAGCTATTATTATACTCTGGGTTCTTTTCAGAACCCAAAGTATAATGGTCGGAGACCCAGGGGAGGTGACAAACATAAAAACCAGTGTTACTTACCTATCCTGAAAACCGGAGCACTCCCAGCAGCTTTCAACCCTGTCTAATTGCGCACAGACGTCACGTCATGAGACCGGTGACGCGACCTGATGACGTCACCAGAGCGCCCAAGCCTGCTCGGAGTGACAGCGGATCGCAGGAGAGGTGAGTAACAATGGTTTTTATGTTTATCACCTCCCCTGGGTCTCCAATTATTATACTCCGGAGCCGCCGCCTCCTCCTCTTATCCAAGACATCTGTGTCTCAGCATAGGAGGCGCGATGACGTCATTATATCGCTGCCTGCGCTGTGAGGCGGACGTCTCCTGGGCTGGTTTACATTAGATAATAAAAAATGCCGCCCCCCCGAACAGTGCCGCCTGAGGCGGCCGCCTCGCTTCGCCTCATTAGCGGTGCGCCCCCGGTGCCATTCGTATCAAACTCGGGCCGCACTAACATTAAACTTTGATATTGAGGTGGGGGCCGCAAACTATTGTCCCGAGGGCCGCAGTTGGCCCGCGAGCTTGAGACCCCTGACCTAGACAATCCCCTCTTTGGGGATGGGGCTGATTTTATTTGCCTGCCCACTTAAGGTCTCCCATGCTTTTACTGCCTCTCACAACGCTTGTATGTGTTTTAACAAGCTGCATGGCTGTGTGCCCCTTTTCAGTTTCTGTTACATAGAACTGTGTGTAACATTATGAGTGACCTTATGGACCACACTAATCCATGTCTGAGCTGGCAGAGTGCTAGATTGGTGTACCAATGAATATCTAATTTCCAGACTCTAGATATTCCTGATCAGACACTTGAAGCCACGTTTGAACAAGACACAACAGAGGAAAGAAACAAGAATAAGCAAAATGGTGAAAGGGCCCGCCTTTCCTCTTCTTGCTCAGTAATACTGTATATTCATTAGGCTGCATGTTACACATGTGCCATCTGTTCCTGACACCTACTGGCTGTCTAGACCTACTTGGTGATCCTTCCAGTTCCTAGTCATCACAGGGTTTTCCCTATGCAGACCTTAGTGACCTACTACTGCCTTACCATAGCTCAGGGGTTAGACTACTGGTCTTGTGAACCAGGGGTTGCAAGTTCATTGATTGCTGGGGTTTCTATCCCTACAACAGACTCTATACCTACTCTTGTCCTCCTAGAGTGACATTTAAGTGGTCTGGACAGGCACTTGCAGCAGTACTTCATCTGAATTGACCTCCCTTGTTTAGTGATCTTCTTTCTGCGTCTCTTCCCCAGAGCAAGTGGGGCCTCTCCGAACCATGCCCTCTTGAGGAAATGGATCTAAGGAGCTCTTTACATGACCTCGGTTCAGATGGCAGGTTATGTCCAGCTGTCCTCTACCCACATGCCTTGCTGGAAGCAGTTATCCAGGGCCTCAGCTGCCCTCTATTCCCAGTCTTGTTCTGAGAGCCTCGCTCTCTCCTGTTTTCCTTTAGTCCAAGGATTGGGCCATCATAGTTCCCCAGCATCCTGCTGTGTTATTGTGGAATGATCTGCTTGCTTGTGGCCTCCTGGTAGTCTCTGGCTAGGACCCTTGAAATTTGTGGGCTTGTCATGTTCACATGACCTGTTAGAACCTGGGCTGAGGCCATAATGCACTTTCCAGTGCCGCTTGTCCTCTAGTGGGTTTTATTTGAAGACAAGTGTTTGCAGAATACTCCTAAATAAAACCTGCAAATTTTAATATTGAACACCACAATTAAACACCAGTTAAAATGCAGAAAAACTTTATTGGAAAACTTGTTGACAAGCACAGTCATGTCTGCTTAGGTAATTGAAAGATTGTAAGATATTTAATGGTTCATCACAACTAAGGAGGACATTACATTTATTCCACAGATAAAGAAGGAACTGTAAATGCAGAGTAGACTGGTGGTATCCATGAAGGAGGCATCTTAGCTGCTCTCTCCCAAGGTGTGCTTGTCAAACAGGTACTCGCCCATGCCGTTCTGGGATACCCCAAGGCGCTTCAGGTTAGTGATGTAGTCTCCAAGTTGCTTAATAGACTTCACCTGTTCTTCCAGGTATTCAGATTCCAGGAAGTCACACAGCTGGAAGAGAAGAGATCAGTGATATACAGTTACTACCACCGCCACTATAAGAACAGGTTGGATGTGGTATTGCAGCTCATATCAATTAACTTCAGAGTTGTGCTACAATACCAGACCATTCAGCCATGTTTTATACATCTTGTACTACCCCTTGAAACAACACGGAGAAGTTTTACAGAAATTAAGTACAGAGTTGACTTTTTTCATATAAGTATTTTAGGAGGTTGGGCTGGGGTAGTTGAAAGTCCACAAATCTATAGAGGTACTTACTTGAGGGTCGACCTTGTCAGAGGCCAATTTGTGAATATCCAGGAGGGCCTGGTTCACCGTTTTCTCCAACTGCATAGCAGCCTGCATGGCCTCCAGGGTGTTGGCCCACTCATCACGTTCAGGTTTCTAAGAGGAGATAAACAGAATCACCATCATGTAACCATTGTTTCACTGAGTGAGAGCTGACAATTATTTTTTCCTATTGAGATACATCTTTTAAAGATAAATGGGGTCAGAGGCATCACAACTGAGTTTTATCCATGGTAAGCTTACTTAGCCTCGGTTTCAGGTCTACATACTACATGAGGACATGTGGTGGATATTGTATACCACTGAAGTTTTCCATAACTACTGAAAATTTTATAGAAATAGGCCATAAAAGCAGTTCATCTCGTTCTTCTAATAGAAGTCCTCACAGTCACTGATAAATATATACAAGTTATGAACTGCAGAGGTCCACTCCCAAGGTATGTATCAAATGGTCTTCTAAGCCAAGAAGAAACCTAAGTCTCACCTTGAGGTCCTGCAGTACAACACGACCCCCACGCTTGTTCTGATACTTCATAAACTTCTCAGCATGCTCTCTCTCTTCATGACTCTGTTCTCTGAAGAACTTAGCCACATTATGAAGGGCCACATCATCACGGTCAAAGTAGAAGGACTGAAAATAAGGAGAGGAATTTTAGCATTATTCGATATTCTTTGTTATATCTGTAGAAGATTAAGGGATGAGGTTAAAACCACCACAAGAATATACTTCCTCAGTCTGTGTTACACATACCCAGGAAGATAGGGGTGGGGGTTAAAGGAGTATTCCCATATCTATATTTGTAGATAATTAAAAGTTAGGCATTTTTTGCGAATATAAGTAATTTAAAATTCTGCAGAGTTTCAAAGATTTCCTCTAACTATCTTAGTGATGACAGTCTGTTGTCTTGATTGGTTGCCAATGGATACGACCACAAATGCAGAAACTTTATATGGTCTGGGACTTGTCAAAGACCCAGCCAAGATTTTCTTATTGTAGCTGGGTTATCAGGCAGGGACACTACATGTATCAGAAGATATCCCAGCCACGATAAGGAAAGCATTGCTGATTTTCTGACCTTAGAAAGATCCTGCATTCATGGTTGTATCCATTGGCAACCGATCAAGACGACAAGAAGACTGTGACCACAAGATATTTAGAGAAAATCTTTAAAACATTGCAAAAATGTTTAACTTTTAATTATCTACAAATTTAAAAATGGTTATGGTCATGGGAATACTCCTTCAAGATGCTGGCAGTAACAGACACTTTGCAAACTGGGGCAGATTTCTGTAGAATGAAGTTTTTAAACACCAGTCTTCATAACCTCTGAGCCAATGGAGATTTCATTTATGATGAGTTGCACACTGAGCTAAGAGACATTTGAGCATTTGCTCAGGAAGCTTGAGGAACACTGCTGTAGAACATTCAACCAAATAGCTTCTTAAGAATCTAGTAACTATTACTAAACTATGAGTGTTTATTCCCTTTGCCTTCACTATGTGGCCTTTGAAGTACGGATGGTGTACGGATGTGATGTTTTCTGGCCCCTCCCCCACAATGTCGTGTAATCACTTTGTGCAAAAACACATTTGAGCCCCAGGGTTCAGAGATAAGCAGAGTTATCCACATGAGGGCAGGTACAGTACAGGGTGTGTACTAGAGATTTCTGCAAGGAGAAAATATCACTAGAGGGAAGGGTGAAGGAGGTGTTAGCAAGTGTCTCCATTGTGGTGCTAGGAAGGCTGCAGACACGTACAGAGCAAGAGGTGGAGATCACTAAACATGATAGGTCTCAACATCTGATTCTTTGTGTATCCTGCTAGCACTATAAGCCTGGACACAATCAGACATTAAAGGTGCTATAGACAATCATGCATAGAGTAGAGTACTCACCATGGAGAGATAGGTGTAGGAGGCATAGAGCTCCATGTTGACCATGCGGTTGATGGCAGCCTCGCAATCGCGGTGGAAGTTCTGGCGCACCTGGGATTCCATTGCGGCTTCTTGGTGGCGCAAAAAGGTCACAAAAAGAGTCTCAATGCAGAAATAGAAGAGGTTGGAGGAAGGAGCTGGAGGACTCAGAGAGTGTTCCGTTCAATCACTGTTGAAGCAAGAACTCTGCTCAGAGTCAGGGATGGTCTGTTCACTGCACAATAGAGCTCTGTATTTATAGCCAGGAGTCTGGGTAGTGGCGGGGCTTGCCTGTACTTACATCATCTGTCAGGAGCCAATCCAGTGTGAACCTCCTGCAGTCAAACACAGCAAGATGTGGGGTGGAGCCTCCTCCAGGTCTGACCAGTGCAGTCTGTGTACATGCTCATTCAAGTCTGTTAGGTAATGTCACTAGTAGTGTAATGTTGTACTGTGTTAGCCATTGAAAGTAGCGGAAGAGTGAAGAAATCAGGCGATACCTTTTAGAGGCTACCTGAGTATATCTAACACCATGTCTGAAGAAGAGAGCCAGTACTCTTGAAAGCTTACTTATAAATATACTCAGTTAGCCTCCAAAAGGTATCGCCTGATTTCTTCACTCTTCCAGGTAATGTCACTGACACCAAGGTATACAAAGTAACGTTTCTAGTGTCACCTTACAGAAATACAAGCAAAAGGCTTTTTGTTTCTCTCTATACACCTTATGAAGGATCCTGATGACAGCAACTTTAAAGGTGATGACAAGAAATTGTATGAATAGCGACCCCATATATACACTTATAAGTTTGCATTGTCTGAATTTTCTAGGGAGCTTACTAGCTTTTACTTGCATTTTCCCTATTGATCTGTGTTACAAAAGCCACGTGCAGCTGCAGCAGACTGACCATAAGGCTAGGACGACAATTCATTTCTATGGCGTCACATGCGACATGCTGCTAGTGTGTCGTAACAGTAGCACAACAATCCAATCCAACTTTATGTCGCATGTCAATTTCCCATGTGATACTGCTCCCATCAGTTGTGTTGTGTGCCAGTACAATTGTGTCCAGATTTTTATTATTTTACATTCAGCTATTTACAATCTTTAAAGTATTTAAAAAACCAAGCATTTGCAGATACGTGCATGTTGCAGCAAAATCACATTGTGCGACTTTTTACCGCATAATTTTAATGTGATTTCTAGTCACACAACAAATATTGCTGCGTGGCCCAAGCCTAGAGCAGCCGACAGCCCCTGAACAGCCAGAAGGCCCCTCAGGCTTCAGTCACATGATCATACTATGGCTCCATACAGTCAGTGAGTTGTACACAACCATAATATTGGTGGCCACACACTTGTATTCGGGAATACTGTACCTCTGTGTTTTTAATAGGGATTTTTTCATGTGATATTTCATATGAATTACACTGGACACTATATCGTGGATCTATTCTAATCTAAAAACATTGCTTTTAGGGAAGGATAACCCTCCATATATATCCATACACCATGCGGTGGCAGTGTGTACTTTTGTCATGCCAGGTAAATATGGCCTTCTGCACATGGATTTGCAGTATACATGAGAACTAAAAGCAAGTAAATGTAATAAGGCCAATCATGTGTATCATGGTCATTGACTTTTAATAACTGGGGGTAAGTCCACTCTCAATATGCCCGTCTTCAGTTGCCCCTGTCTTCCAATGTGGCTAACCTAAAAGTATGTAATGCTTTCCTGTGTAATAGTGATGGAAATAATACTGTAAAGTCATCAATATGCACCTCTAGCACTTCTCCTAACACACACTATGAAACCCCTGACCTGTTGTATGTATAAATCCCCTATTGAATCCTACACTTCTCCTCTACCAATCTCTTTTCACACTTTTTATTGCTGAAATGCTCATCAATAATAATAATAACTTTATTTATATAGCACCAACATATTCCGTAGCACTTTACAAATCAGAGGACACATGAACAGACAATATGAGACATTACAATGTGACAAAGAAATAAACATATCAAACAATAGGAGTGAGGGCCCTGCTCACAAGAGCTTACATTCTATGAGGAGATAGGGGGACACAAGAGGTCAGAGGGCTTGTTTGCTACAATGGTCCAGCCATCTTTTAATAGAAAAGGTTGTATCAGTGAACTCATCAGTGTTCATCTGCAAATGCTCCCTATACCTGCTAGTGCCACCAACCCTGTAACCTCTCCAGCCCTACACCTAGCCAAACTACAACCTCCAATTACATTTTTCTTGGTGGTTGAATGGCCCCTTCTTATGGAACTAGACATGCACCTACATCTGTTTCTGATACAGTATAGTGGGGGGCTAATTTGCAATTGACATGTACACATGATGTAATTCCACAGGAATCTATGTATTCCTGTTCTTGGAAACCTACAGTGCCCTCTTATCCACCATTCCAAGATATAATATATATATATTTATTCATATTGTATGATAGTTATATATCATGTTTATATTATAATAAACGTCTCATCCTAGAGCGTGAAAACATTTTGTGTCAGTAAACATGATGAACCTGTGACATAATTGACAGAAATTTTCCACTATGAAGTGGGGGTGGTCATGTGAACATGACTAAGCAAAGTGCACACGGTATGCAGCAGAGAATGTGGAGTGACCAGCCAGCATGACTAGGCAAATTTAGGAACATAATAGAGGAAGTGGGGAGGGGGAGGTGACTGATAGTTGTCATGGCGATGCTAAGGAAAAATCCTTAAGATTAAACCAGTTCAAATCCTTAAGATTAAACCAGTTCTGAGGCCCAGCAGCTGCTCTAGTGACTTCACTCATACTAGAAAAGCAGCATTCTCTTTTCTGTAAGACATATAACTTCTTTATTTATGTCAATGAAAGGACATTTGTGGAAAAAAAAATCTGTACTTACAAGTCACTTTCTTCTGTCAAGTCCTTTCCACCATTACAGCTCCTAAAGTGGTTGTCACCCAGCATTCCTAGAGTCCTAAACAGCAAATGCATTACCGCATTATTCCTTTGCATATGGCTGCATAACTTGGTAGGTTAAGTTTTCAGGATTTTAGGAAAGCTTAGTGGTAGCTCCTATGAGAGTTGTAATGGCAGTCATATTGTTTGACTCCCTTAATTTTTTGCTCATTGATGGAAGAGCAAAGGCTAATCACTATGGCCCTATTTGACGTACTGTATATGTAAGGTGATAGTAGCCACCCCTCCTTACAGCGTATTAGTGTGCATTTACAGTGGGGAAAAAAAGTATTTAGTCAGCCACCAATTGTGCAAGTTCTCCCACTTAAAAAGATGAGGCCAGCCTGTAATTGTCATCATAGGTAGACCTCAACTATGAGAGACAAAATGAGAAAACATATCTAGAAAATCACATTGTCTGATTTTTTAAGAATTTATTTGCAAATTATGGTGGAAAATAAGTATTTGGTCACCTACAAACAAGCATGATTTCTGGCTCTCACAGACCTGTAACTTCTTCTTTAAGAGGCTCCTCTGTCCTCCACTCATTACCTGTAGTAATGGTTCCTGTTTGACATTGTTATCAGTATAAAAGACACCTGTCCACAACCTCAAACAGTCACACTCCAAACTCCACTATGGTGAAGACAAAAGAGCTGTGGAAGGACACCAGAAACAAAATTGTAGACCTGCACCAGGCTGGGAAGACTGAATCTGCAATAGGCAAGCAGCTTGGTGTGAAGAAATCAACTGTGGGAGCAATAATTAGAAAATGGAAGACATACAAGACCACTGATAATCTCCCTCGATCAGGGGCTCCACGCAAGATCTCACCCCGTGGGGTCAAAATGATCACAAGAACGGTGAGCAAAAATCCCAAAACCACACGGGGGACCTAGTGAATGACCTGCAGAAAGCTGGGACTAACGTAACAAAGGCTACCGTCAGTACCCCACTACGCCAAAGGGACTCAGATCCTGCAGTGCCAGATGTGTCCCCCTGCTTAAGCCAGTACATATCTGGGCTCGTCTGAAGTTTGTTAGAGAGCATTTGGATGTTCCAGAAGAGTATTGGGAGAATGTCATATGGTCAGATGAAACCAAAGTAGAACTGTTTGGTAGAAACACAACTCGTCGTGTTTGGAGGAGAGTGAATGCTGAGTTGCATCCAAAGAACACCATACCTACTGTGAAGGATGGGGGTGGCAACATCATGCTTTGGGGCTGTTTCTCTGCAAAGGGACCAGGACGACTGATCCGTGTACATGAAAGAATGAATGGGGCCATGTATCGTGAAATTTTGAGTGCAAACCTCCTTCCATCAGCAAGGGCATTGAAGGTGGAATGTGGCTGGGTCTTTCAGCATGACAATGATCCCAAGCACACCGCCAGGGCAACGAAGGAGTGGCTTCGTAAGAAGCATTTCAAGGTCCTGGAGTGGCCTAGCCAGTCTCCAGTTCTCAACCCCATAGAAAACCTTTGGAGGGAGTTGAAAGTCCGTGTTGCCCAGCGACAGCCCCAAAACATCACTGCTCTAGACGAGATCTGCATGGAGGAATTGGCCAACATACCAGCAACAGTGTGTGCCAACCTTGTGAAGACTTACAGAAAACGTTTGACCTCTATCATTGCCAGCAAAGGATATATAACAAAGTATTGAGATGAACTTTTGTTATTGACCAGATACTTATTTTCCACCATAATTTGCAAATAAATTCTTTAAAAATCAGACAATGTGATTTTCTGGATTTGTTTTCTCATTTTGTCTCTCATAGTTGAGGTCTACCTATGATGACAATTACAGGCCTCTCTCATCTTTTTAAGTGGGAGAACTTGCACAATTAGTAGCTGACTAAATACTTTTTTTCCCCACTGTACATCACATTTTTTTACATACATTGAGTAGATCCATTTGATAGGTGCAACAGAAGGCCATCTGTTTCAATAGAGATCAATGTAAAAAAAAAAAAACATCCATTTCTGTTTTTTCCTTTTCCTGATGAATACAAAATTATAGTATACTACATTATTGTGTCTTTAAAAAAAAATACTGACCAAGATGGAGTTGTTTTTTTCACATTGATCTCTATGTAAACAGATGGCCATTTGTTTGCAGGTTATATTTTGTTTTTTGTTAATATTTTAAAGGGATCTGCTAATCGGAAGAACGTGATGTGAATAGACCCTAAGCCTTAAGTGTGGGTTTTCCCTTGAACATGACCATATCCTTTGGCAACCAATAAAGGCCACAGACTGTCACTACTTAGATTGTCAGAGAAAATCTTTAACCCTTTCCCAACATCCACTGTAATAGTACAGTGGATGGCGGGTATTGAAATATGGCGGCTGATCATGAGCATGGGAAACAGTTAAAGGGAGTCTATCACCTCTTGCAAGCATATTCAGCTGCTAACACTCCATTACAGAGCACATACATTGAAAAATAATATACCTCTGTTATGTATGTCACTTTTGTAGATTTGGAGAAAAGCAACTGTAATCACCTGTCCTACTTAAGCAGCACTGCTCTTTCTGCTTACGTAGGATAGGTTATCATAGTAATGGGAAGATTAGCTCCCACATCAAGGGGTGGCGCAGGAAGGATGTGGTAAGGGTCTAAGTGGCAAGAGCAGTGCTCCAGGAATATGAAGGCCCGCCAAATGCGAAATCTTTATTTATATTTGAAAACAAATCTCACTTTTAATTGTCTACAAATACAGGTGCATAATAAATTAGAATATTTTTGAAACGTTCATTCATTTCAGTAATTCAATTCATAATCAGCAGTTTTCCATGATTATGTGTCCTACTGAACCAGACTGAGGGACCATTTAAAGGCTTAGGAAACCTTGGCAGGTGACACTCTGAATTTACAATACTGAACTTTCTTACAATATTCTAATTTTCGTAGATTTGGGTTTTCATTACCTGTAATCCATAATCAACATTTACAGAAATAAAACACTTGAAATAGGACACTCTGTGTGTAAAGAATCTAGAAAATATAGGAGGTCAGAAATAAACGTTTTAAAGATATTCTAATTTATTGAGATGCACCTGTATAAATATAGCAATATTCTGGAAAAAACCCTTTAAAGTCTCTGACTATAATCATTCACATTTCACATCTTTTCCATCCAGACCCTCATAACCCCTTCTTTCAGCTGTGACTTGTTTCTGCAAAGTTTGGGACACAGACATCTTTAGTTCCTCACTTTTCCAGGTACCCACAATTATAAAATACTAGCAGAAGGATCCGGCTTCACACGGGAATATTTCATTTTTTGTTTGTGTAGTGGCCCCATAAGAATTGGCCAGTTTTGCACTTGACATCCAGTATGGTAGTCCAGTATAGGTACAGTCTATTTATGGCTGTGTTGTTATGGAAACCTGGTAAATTAAATGTGAACTTTTATTGGCTGATACACGTGATATGACTGAATATTTAAGGACCTGCAAACTGCTATTGACTAATACAGGTCATAAATAGCTTGGTTGCTATGGAAACCTGTGTGCCTGTGGAAACTAAGTGTCTGCGAGCTTCTGTTGGCTGATAAGGGACATGTGACCGTGTGTATGGCAGTTGAAATATGAGTAAAAAACTTGCTGGCTTGTATTGGCTAATGCAGGTCATTTTTTGGGAATACTGTATCTCAGGAACGGTACGCCCTAGAGAGCTGAGACCCAGTCTAAAATCTTCCCGGACACCTGATGTACCTGTGTGCCAAATTTGGTGAGTATCGGTCCAGTCGTTTGGTCACGCATAAAGAACAGACAGACAGACAGAAACTAATTTTTATATATATAAGAAACTAGCAGAAGGACCCAGCTTCGCACGGGTACATGTCATTTTTTATTTGTGTAGTGGCCCCATAAGAATTGGCCAGTTTTGCACTTGACATCCAGTATGGCAGTCCAGTATAGGTATAGTTTATTTATGGCTGTGTTGCTATGGAAACCTGGTAAATGAAATGTGAACTTATATTGGCTGATGCACGTCATATGACTGCAGATTTAAGGACCTGCGAACTGCTATTAACTCATGCAGGTCAAAAATAGCTTGGTTGCTATGGAAACCTGGTCTAAAGCTGTGTGTATGTCAAGACTGAAGAACCTGCGATTTTCCATTGGTCCATAAGCGTCATGTGATCATGTGTATCTCAGTTTGAATATCAGTGAAAGACCTGCGATCGGTTGTTATGGAAAACCTGGAGTAAAGCTGTGTGTATGTGACCTTGTGCAACAATGTTACCCACAGCGCCCTGCCCCTTTAAAGCTGACCCACAGCAGTGAAGAAAAATGGCTGGGTTGTTATGGAAACATGGAGTGCAGCTGTTTGCATGTGGCTGACAATACCTTATCAGATTAGAGACGGGCTTGGGTCTGCTGGGTTGTTTCAGCAGCTCACTGTTGTCTGTGACATACCTTTTCAGATTGGAGACAGGCTTGGGTCTGCTGAGAGTTGTCATTAGCTCGAGCAGCAGCCATGCATTTTGCTGCAGGGGGCATGAGTAGTTTAAAAACGTTTCAATTTATAAGAATGCTGAAATCCAGTATGGCAGTCCAGTCAGTGGCGTAAATACCGGGGTAGCGGCTGCCACAGGGCCGGGGACATTAGCGGTCCCGGCAGGCTCCTGATGTGTGTTTTTTTTTTTTTTTTTTTTTAAATAGACAGTTACCTGCTGGTGTAACACCAGCAGGTAAAAGGCCCTATTTACTTATCGATCCCCACTCCTGCTCTCGGCCACCTACGCTTCACCTTCTGCAGAGGTGGCTGTGAGCAGGAGCGGGCATCGGTAAGTAAAGCCTGCGGGCCATGAGCCCAACAAACACTGCTATCATTATACTCTGGGGTCTTTTCAGACCCCAGAGTATAATGATCGGAGGCCCCGAGGAGTTGAGGGAACATAAAAAACACTGTTACTTACCTCTCCTGCGCTCCAGCAGGCTTCGGGCCTTCTTGGTGACGTCCCAGATGTTGGTGGGCCAGTCCAACGTCATTATGCGTCGCGATGCATGCCTGGCTCGCGTGATATCTGGTCCAACATTGAAAAGGTAGCAGGAAGAGTGCATAATACTGTATGAAGGGGCCACTATGGGGCATAATACTGTGTGCAGGGGCCACTATGGGGCAGAATGCTGTGTGCAAGGGCCACTGTGGGGCATAATAGTGTGTGCAGGGGCCACTATGGGGCAGAATACTGTGTGCAAGGGCCACTATTAATTAAATTAAATGTGAACTTATATTGGCTGATACACGTGATATGACTGAATATTTAAGGACCTGCGAACTGCTATTGACTAATACAGGTCATAAATAGCGTGGTTGCTATGGAAACCTGTGTGCCTGAGGAGACTGTGCCTGCGAGCTTCTGTTGGCTGACATGTGACCGTGTGTATGACAGTTGGAATATGAGTGAAAGACTTGCAGGCTTGTATTAGCTAATGCTGGTCATTTTTTGGGAATACTGTATCCCAGGAACGGTACATCCTTTAGAGCTGAGACCCAGTCTAAAATATTCCCGGCCACCTAATGTACAGTACATGTGTGCCAAATTTGGTGAGGATCGGTCCAGTCATTTGGTCGTGCATAAAGAACAGGCAGACAGACAGACAGACAGAAACTAATTTTTATATATATAAGAGATGTAATATAAAAATACCCACTTTGTGCATCTTTAAATTAATAATGTCCCTGTGTCTCCTTTTAAATAAAGCTCCCTGTGCTCCCATCATTAAAGGGGTTGTCCAGCTCACATTTATTGATGACTTGTTCTCAGTATAGGTCATCGATATAAGATCAGTGACGATCCAATGCCTGAGCAAGTGCTGTGACCCGTTCTTTATTTACACTGTATTGTTTGTTTCATTGTCGCTGTGCAATTTAACTATGTTCTCATTCTATTCACTTCAGTGGTCTGAGGCTCTAATTACATAACCTGGTCGCTATATAAAACAGACCGCATACAAACTAAACAGTGAAAGGGCCACTTCACCAGCGAGGGTCCCAGGTGTCAGACCCCCACTTATCTCTTATGGATGCCCTATCATCAATAATAATGGGCATTAATATTGATCATCAATAATAATGAGCTGGGCAACCCCTTTAACTCCTTAAGGACTGGGCCAATTTTTTGCATTTTCATTTTTCCCTCCCCACATTCCAAGAGCCATAACTTTTTCATTTTTATGTTCATAGATTCACATGATGGCTTACTGTTTGCAAAACAAATTGTACTTTGTAATGGCACCATTCACTATCCTGTGCAATGTACTGGAAAGCTGGAAAAAAATTCAGAATGAGGTGGAATTGGAAAAAAAATGCATTTGCGCCAATTTCATATGGGTTTAATTTTTACGGTGTTCACTGTGTTTTAAAAATGACATGTTACCTGTATTCTGTGGGTCAGTATGATCACAACGATATGAAATTTATATAGTATTTGTAATGTTTTGATACCTTTTTAAAAAATAAAAAACTTTGCAAAATAGAAAAAAAAAAATTGTTGCCATGTTCTGACACCTGAAACTTTTCATATCTACAAGTATGGAGCTGGGTATGGTGTCTTTTTATGCGGGACAAGATGACATTTTTGTTGATACCATTTGGGGGAGGGTCTGATGGTTTGATCACTTTTTATTCAATTTCTTTTAGGAATCAATACGTTGAAAAAAAACCACCATTTGGCTATTTTGATTTTTTTTTCCCTGCTACGTCATTCCCCGGGCATTTTTAGTTTCAATAATTTTTATTAAAAATTTTTTCAAAGAATAAAGGAAAAGAACAGCATTGACATACAGTGCAATATACATTTGACATACAGTGTAGTGTACTTCTTTTAAACTCATTCTGTATCCCGTACATCAATGAAACATATAAGAAAGATTACTTATAGAATGAACAATAACAGTAACATTTAGGCACAATCATAGGGCTACTATGACCCAATCAGGGGAGATTTCTCTGTGTACAACCTTCTCTTAGTCACGAGATTTATGCTCATGTACGTAATAGATAACACACAACCTTCTGGTGACAACTTAATTCCCTCTAACAGCGAATCGAGAGTAGATCCACGCATCCCAAATTTTCTCAAAGCGATGAAAGGAATTGTTTCCCATTGCAATCACCCTTTCATAGGAGTATGTGTTATTTATAGCTGATACCAGAGCCGACACTGGCGGAGGGGCCACCGTCTTCCATCTCTGCACCAACATTAATTTGGCTATGGTCAAAATTTTACAGATGAGTTGCTTATATTTGTTCAGTTCACCGGGAATTCCAATTAGTAGGATAGCCATAAGTGCGGTATAGGAGATTTGGAGATTAAACAGCTCCGAGAGCAGGTCAAAGACCTTATCCCAGTAATCTCGAACCATGGGGCAATTTCCCAGAATGTGGAGAAGTGTTCCTCTGCCCCCACATCCTCTCCAACAACTCCCAGACAGAGAGGGGTATGCTAACTGTAAAGTAGACGGGGTCCTGTACCATCGTAAAATAATTTTTGTGGCCGTCTCTATGTGGGTGCTGCATTTTAGAGACAAATGGATCAGTCTAATTGTTTGCTGCCATTCGTCTGGGGTAATGGCTATCCCCAAATCTCTCTCCCAACAACGAAACGGGGTAGACCTAGTAAAAGTCGATATTTCATCCATTTTGTCATATAAAAATCGCAGTCCCCTCATGCTAGTCGACAGCCAAGTGAAGAGGGAGTTATTATGGGGTATTGTCATCGCAGGATGTTTAGACACGAAGTGCCATATTTGAAAATATTTAAGGAAATCACCAACATGAATTCCATATTACTGTTGTAAGTTTGCAAACGGTATAAGGTGATTAGAGTCAGAGTATAATTGAGAAACCTGCGTGATCCCCCTCAATTCCCAATCGGAGACCTTCAAATCATCAATCACCCAGACCATCAATGATAAGGGCATTTCAGTAATGAGAGAGTGCTTCGTAGGGTTTGCTTTCCTATGAAGTAGTTTCCAAACGGTATAAGGTGATTAGAGTCAGAGTATAATTGAGAAACCTGCGTGATCCCCCTCAATTCCCAATCGGAGACCTTCAAATCATCAATCACCCAGACCATCAATGATAAGGGCATTTCAGTAATGAGAGAGTGCTTCGTAGGGTTTGCTTTCCTATGAAGTAGTTTCCATGCCGTTACCGAGGCACACATGACTGGGGAGAAGGATTTAGGGGCCGGGATATTCCAAAAAGGCAACCACAGTGCATCTTCCAGTTTTAGAGGGGATATAAACCCCTGCTCTATGTGCAGCCATGGAATCGAGGTATCCATTGACTTCCACCTTGCGCATTGAGTGACCAGCGTTGCTATATAATAGTTCCTCACTACAGGTACCCCCAGTCCTCCCGCCTCCCGTTGCTTAAACAGAAAACTTTTATTTATTCTAGGTCTCCTTCCATTCCATATATATTTCGAGATCACCCTTTGTGCCGTTTCAAAGAAGGAAACAGGGATGGGTATGGGGAGCGTGCGGAACAGGTATAATAGTCTAGGCAATAGCAACATCTTAAAAACCGCTACCCGCCCTATCCATGAAACATCTGTCTTCGACATTCTCTCTGTTTCTTCCTGTAGTATTTTTAACATTGGGATATAGTTGCTTTTATAGAGGGTCCCTGGGGACGCTGTCATCTGTGTCCCCAAATATTGAACGCTATCCTCCCTCCAGTCAAAGTTATATGTCGATTGCAAATGTTGAAGTGTAGGTGGGGGAACATTCAGAGGTAGTGCCTGCGATTTGGCCATATTTAGCTTATAGAATGATAACTGCCCAAAATTATTAATAGTATCCATAAGGCGAGGGATAGATGTTTGCGGTTTAGACAGAGTGAGAATAATATCATCAGCGTAGAGTGATATAAGATGAGTTTTGTTCTTTATGTCAATGCCTCCCACTCCTGGATCCAATCTAAGTACTTGAGCTAATGGTTCCATAGAAAGAACAAATATCAGGGGCGACAGGGGGCATCCCTGTCTGGTCCCATTTGTTATCAGAAAAGGATTCGACACTACTCCATTGGTGAACACTTTTGCAGAGGGTGCAGAGTATAGCGCCTCGATCGCTCTTAAAATAGCTCCAGAGCACCCCATATTTCTAAGCACCGAGAAGGCATACGACCAGCAAATGCGATCGAACGCCTTCTCTGCGTCCAATGCGAGGATCACCGCTTCTTCCTTCCTAGAATCAATGTGATGTATGAGGTTTAAGATACGTCTAGTGTTGTCATATGACTGCCTCCCCTTAACAAACCCCACTTGATCCTGATTTATCAAACTTGGGAGACATGCTGTTAATCTATTTGCTATAAGTTTGGCATAGATCTTTAGGTCTGCGTTCGATAGTGATATGGGTCAGAAGTTTTGGGGGGTTGGTGGCAGGTTTGCCAGGCTTTGGCAGCGTAACTACTAGGGCTTCTTGATTTTCTTTTGGAATAGTGCCAGAATCAACGACAGCCGTCAAAAATTATAACAGCGGGTTCATCAGGATTGGGGAGAAACACTTATAATATTCATTAGTGAGGCCGTCAGGGCCTGGAGACTTGCGAGACAGCAATGACTTAATTGTGGATAACAACTCTGCTGAAGTGATAGGTGCATTCAAGGAGTCCAGCTGTGACTCAGTGAGTGCCGGTAGCTGAGCAGCTCTGAGGAATTGTTCAATATCGTAATTTGTTGGGGTGACCACAGAGGAGTCAGCTGCTAAGTTGTAGAGGCCTTCATAAAAAGTCCTAAAGGCGTTGGCGATGCCATTTGGGTCATAAATTTTATATGTTCCTTCTTTACTATGAATAAATGGGATTCTAGATTTTGCATGTCTTTGTTTAAGCTTAGATGCCAGGAGTTTGCCTGCCTTTTTAGATTGAGAATAGTACGTAGCTCTAGCCCTCTTCAGGTTTTTCTCATATTTATGCAGTAGGCAGGCGGACAGCTGATGGCGTAATGTCATCAATTTCGCTGCATTTGAGGGGGAAGGAGATTGTTTGTTGCTGGTGTCAATAGTTTTTATCTGATGAAGCAGTCGATCTATTTCTGCCATTCTATTTTTCTTTTCGATATGCCCCAGGCGAATAAATGTTCCTCTAATAAAAGCCTTGTGAGAATTCCACAATATGTCAGGGCTAGAAGCAGAAGGGGCATTAATCTGAAAGAATTCCCTCAGATCACTTTCTATCGTTGCTTTTAGCTTTGGCTGTGACATTAAAAATTCATTACACCTCCACACATATGGTTTCGCGCATTCATATTTTTCTGCTATGGACATAGTTATTGCTGCGTGGTCTGACCATGTTATTTGTGAAATCTCAGACTTCTTAACAAGGGAAAGGCTAGACTGTTCTATTAGAAATAAATCTATTCGTGAGTAGCTATTATGCACGGTAGAATAATACGTATAGTCTCTTTCAGTATTATGGAGGATACGCCAAATGTCAAATAATTTGTGGCTCCAAATAGCTTGTGAGAAAGAGGGATGATGAATTGACATGCCAGATGTGGTATCTACCAGCGGGTCCGGGGCCATATTGAAGTCTCCCATTAATATCAAACATCCCTGCTTCCTCTTTTCTACCGCTCTCACAAGTCTCCCCAGGAATGCCACCTGTCTCCTATTAGGGGCGTAAACTGACACCAGTGTGTAAGTGACATTATTAAGAACACATACTATTATTATAAATCGCCCCCCCGGGTCAGCATATTGAGACAATAATTGAAACGCTACTGAATCTCTAATCCCAATCAATGTACTTCTACACTTTGCGGAATAGTGAGCATGGAACACATGTGGGTATGCTGGATGATGAACGCGGTTAGCGTCTGCCCTTAAAAGGTGTGTCTCTTGTATTGCAAGAATGTCGCAGTTTTGAGCTCGGGCCTCACGCCATAAGCTGGCTCTTTTTTGAGGGGGAGTTCAAACCCCTGACATTCATGGATAAAATTTTAAGTACCATAACATATGTTTAAAAATGCTGTAAGAATCTTACCACAACCATGCATACCAGGGGGTGTCAATATTCTTATGAAGCAAAGTTGTCTCCGCCCTGTGTAGTCATTTCGCCCAATGTGCCAGAACCAGAGAAGAAAAAAACCATACAAATTATAAAACCTATGGGTAAACGATCGGAGCAAAACCAAGAAAAAGAAAAGAAAGAATATGGTACAGGAGACCAGCGGCTGTCGTAATCTTGGGGGGATAGGTTCAACAATAGTGGACATACGAAATCCAAGATAAAGTGAGTCTCTAGCTGTGTAGCCCTTTGTGTGGACGTCTTTGGGTCTTCGCATGGCGCCATCCATCGGACACGGAACCAGGTGGTTGTTTGAGAGGTGAATCCACAATCGGAATGTTCCATTTAGTTAGCAAACTTTTTCCTTCCTCCAGAGTTTTAATGACGTGTACCATATTATCTTGGGAAATGATCACGCGGACCGGGAATCCCCATTTATACAAGATGTGATGCTTGCGTAATTTATGCTAGAACATCTCTAGGTATAGCTTCATCTAGATGGGATGGTCTGGGAACTCTATGAGCTCTATCAATAGTTAAGTCCATCGCCGTGAGGTTCGGTATTAACGCTCGTATCATATCCTGAAGGAATGCAGTTAAATTATTCGTAGATACCGACTCTGGAATCCCTCTAATTTTTAGATTATTTCTTCTAGAGCGATCTTCTAAGTCAGCTAGCTTAGCTTTCAAGAAAGACACATCTTTCTCCACCTCATAGTGAGCATCTATAAGCGCATTGTGTGATGTCGCAAATTCCGCCATTTTAGATTCAATATGAACAGTGCGGCTTTTTAGCTCTTGGAGATCTCTATCTAGCGGTTTAACCATGAGAGACATGTCAGTTGTCAGTGATTTACAGAAGGCCATGAGCATATTTTTCATGGAGGCCTCAGTAAGTAAATTATCTGCAAAAAAATCAGTAGATAGAGGAATAGACTGTGCATTGCTGCTCACCTACTCCTCCTTCTGGGAGTCGATTTCCTGGAGCCTGGGTCTTTGCTTGACCGGACTAGCGGTAGGTGAGTGATGTGTCGCCAGGCTGGATTCAGTTATAGGCCCTGGAGCGCTTTTTTGTGCAGGCCCGAGATTGATGTAGGCCCCGGCCCGCCGGGGAGAAGGCCCAGGCTTCTCCGGATCCGCACTGTCCCGCAGCTGCGGTATAGATGAAGCTGATAGCGCTCTCCTTTGAGCGGAGAGCGTGAGCGACTCCTCCAGAGGATCTCGAGCAGGAGTCGAGGCTTTAGAAGCCGCAACCGAGCGCGGGCCGTTGCCATTGTGGTCCTCCCCTCCCCCCGTGGGGGAAATAGAAGTCCGATATCTTATGCGGTTTCACCGCCGATTTTCTTTTCCGTGGCATCCCCGAAGGTAGGATACCTTTATGCTTCCGAAACAGCTGCAGTTAGCCCACTAGCATGTCGCTGTGTATGCCGCTGTGCGAGACTCAAGCCGAGAGCTTTACAACTACGCGGCCATTTCATTCCACGGCTAGGCTCCGCCCCCCCATTCCCCCGGGCATTTTTGAGCACAGGGATTCCTAAAGTGTTTATGTTTACTTTTGTTTATTTATTTTAATATGTGATCTAGGGAAAGGGGGGGTGTTGAACTTTTGTGTTTTTTGCTTTTTTTTTTATACTTTTAAAAACTTTTTTTTTTTCTTCTTTTACTTTTATGATTAGACCCCCTAGGGGGTCTGATCGCTCACACTATTCACTTCAATACTAATGTACTAATGTATTGCAGTCAATAGTAAAATCCTTTGATTATTGATTATTACACGCTGCCATACTAATATTAATGACAAGCCTGGGAGCCTTCAAGGCAACCAATCACTGCCCTCCGATGACTATCCAGAGGGCAGCGATTGGTGAAAGATGACCACGCCCATGGCGCCTGGGCACTTTAGATACTGCGGTCACGTTAACTGTGGCATCTAAAGTGTTAACAGCTGCAATTGGTGTCAGCCGGCATCCGCTGTGTATGGAGAGAGCTCAGCTTCTGAGTCCTCTTCATACATACCTATGCGAGCTAGGACGTACTATTACGTCCTTGGTCGTTAAGGGGTTAATAAAGCCCAAGTACCGTTGTGATTATTAATGCCCAATTGCCCCTTTATGTCCATGATGGCCCCTGACAAAAATTCTGCCCCCTCTTACATTGATAATGCCACTTTATTTAAATTATGCCTCTTTATATCACTTATAATACCATTAATAATATGGCACTTATAATCTAAAATGTCAATTATAATATGCCATTTATACAGTAATGCGCCACTTATAATATAATATGCCACTTTTAATATTCCACTCATAAAATGTCACTTATAATATAAAATGCTGATTATAATATTCCCCAAAGTGTGCAACAAAAATGAATAAAAGTTATATTCACCTGCCTCCGATCCCTTGATGCATGGAGCCGCTGCTACGTCTTCTTACTTCTTGCTCTGACTGGAAACCACTTTAGACCTGCAGTTTATAAGGCGCCCTGACCACAGACAAAACGTCTGTGTCCCAGCGCAGGAGGCTCAATGCTGTGACGTCATTGCATCCACCTGCAATGGGAAGCAAACATCTTGCTTGTGGTCACGGTGTCTTGTAAGTTGCAGGCCTGAAGTGACTTGCGGCTTACAAGTTACAGAGTGGCAGAACAGCTAACTAATTTCTGTTTTTCCATGTATTTAAAGGGCTGCTAGTGTTTGCAACAGCCACAGGGTAGGCCCCACAGAGGCAGTGGGCCTGCTGCTATCCATGCCCTCCTGCTAGCTCTTCCTCTGGGCACAACCCTTTAAGGTCTCCATTCAGGTTAGGAATGTATATGTTCATGTGCATTCATTTGTGTTTCTGTTAATTGTATTAAGTTTATTATTGACAAGACAATATGTTTGCACTATGCATTTTGTATGCTACTGCCACGTTAACTGTATTGCTGAGTCATTTCGCCACTTCTGGTTCTGGTACTTTCTAGATGAGAGACAGAGTATTGATTCCCTAAACGTGTGAAACTCTGTTTTGTCTACTAGCTGTGCAGTGGACGGTGCTTCTTCGCACTTCCTGAATTTTATCCTATGCACACTGCAGCCTGACACTTTACTGCCAAACCTGGTAAGGAAAGTCTCCCTATAATAGGGGTTTCCCCACGCCTTTCAAGAGTTCGGTCAGTCCCATACTTGCCAATTCTCCAGCAACATCCGAAAGGCCACCCCAAAAAGAGGTGAACTCCCAGTGTAGCAGAAGACTGAGCAAATCTCCCAGACCCAACAGAATTCCTGAGAAGGTTGGAAAGTATTGTTAGTCCTGTTCATAACTTTAGTGCAGTTACCTGTCAGCGCAGAGTAATTATTACATATCTGGGCGTTTCCTGAAAGTCAGCAGAGCTATTGATGGCAGAAGCCTGGATAAGCAGTGTAAGCTGAGATCAATCTCTTTGAGAGCAGGAATTCTACTAGGTGTCTCTACAGGATTGCGACTCTAGCACTATCTGAAGAAGCCATTTCCTACATTCTGTGAAACCACTGAGATCTGCTGTGTAAATATTGTGAACTGTTTTCAAGTAACCAACAACTACCTCTAACTAAAGTGGGCAGTGAAACTGTAACCTGTTAAGTATCGGTGTGCTTTTTCACCTAACTTCTAGAAGCAATTGCATATCAAGGAGCTGGTCACCCTATACATCCTCTTTGAGTAGGTTGGTGTAATATGCAGTGAAATGGCCTGGTGCCATTACAACCTCTTCTTGATAAAGTCAACAAAATGATTGTTGGGCGAAGAACAATGCAGTAAAAAAAAGCCACATAAGCGCAGGAGACCAAGGCCAGGAAGAAGAGCAGGTCCGAGGAGGCCAGACCACTTGTAGAGTAGCCTTGTGCAGAGGTGATGGTGGTGGAAGTAGTGAGGTAATGCCCAGTGCTAGGGTGAAGAGCAGTGTTGCAGTTGAACCCAACACTGAAGCATGCAGAGGTATGTCCTCGGGTGGATGGTATGTAAGTAGACCAGCACCTGAAAGCATACCCCAAGATGCCCCTGCAAAGCCGCATACCATGTGCCCCATCACATATTCTTTAAGACAGAGTTACAGGCCCATGTTGAAGTCTGTCTAGACAACCAAGACAAAGAGTCGATGGATACTGATAGAGATAGCGGCCTTGGAAAACAAGGACTAAATTGGCCAGAGAGAAAGGGGAAGGGTCCAATGGTTGAAGATTTTTGCCTGGGCCCATCCCCACCCATCAGAAGAGGTGGTTATGGCGCAAGCTGAGACCCTATGGAAAACCATCAGAGGAGGGAGAGCAGTTGGAGGATTAGAGAAGAGTGATCCGCAAGAGTAGTTTAGAGTACCTGTACCACACAACTTCTCACCTGCTGTGTTATTTATTTTGCAAAACAAAACGTTTTCTTATAGCAGGGAGCCGAGTTTGGAAGAAATGAAATCCGGGTCCTATACTAGGTGACTAGCTGTCCCAATCCAAAAACACAGATGGTGGTAATCCTGTAAATTCCTGGGCCCACAATAGGATTATGTGTTTCTCTCCAGCAAGGGGTCAGCCCAACACTGGTCACAATGCAAAAGCCCAGCTTCTCTCTTCATTGACAGGATGAAGATGTTGAAAACAGTAGATGTATTATGCTGATGAAGCCATGAACACAGTCTCTATTTTTGGCTCCATTTTGAAGAATACAACATGGTATACATTTATGTATCAAAAAGAAAATATTTGATCACGTTTTTACATCTATGTCTGGTCACCTAATTTCTTTGCTCAGACAGAAAGTGTTTGAGACTAATGGTCATCCCAACCAAACTGCTGACGTCTTTGATGCTATGTGATTTACAAGACGATGGAAGTGAAACTGATGACTTATGAAGCGTTATGTTTATAGTTCCCAAATAAAAGCTTTTAGGGACTTTATATATAATCGTATATATGCTAACGGCCATTAAACTGAGAACCTATATTGTACTGGATTTTAGCAGACAGATGAGATGCATAGTAGCATGTGCTTTTCATTATTACAATTAAAAACCATTATTATTATTATTGTTTATTTATATTGCACCATTAATTCCATGGTGCTTTACATTTGAAGATTTACATACGGTACAGAAGATATACAAAACAAATACAATACTAACAGTGACCAACTGGCACAGTGGGATAGAGGGCCCTGCCCGCAAGGGCTTACAATCTATGAGGGAAGAGGGATAGAGACAGAAGGTGGGGATAGAGACTATACAGGTGGTGGTGTGATGACAGTAGTGTTATTGGAGGTTGTAGACCTTCCTAAATAGGTGAGTTTTCAGGTCCTTCTTGAAGCTTGTGATTGTGGGAGTCAGTCTTATGTGTCTTGGTAATGAGTTCCAGAGTATGGGGGAGGCACGGGAGAAGTCTTGGAGACGTTTGTGTGAAGAGCAGATAAGAGCAGAGCGGAGTAGGAGGTCTTTAGAGGATCGAAGGTTACGTGTGGGCAGGTAGCGGGAGATTAGGTTGGAGATATATGGAGGGGACAGGTTGTGGATGGCTTTGTATGTCAGCGTTAGCATTTTGAACTCTATTGGCTGGGCAACGGGTAGCCAGTGAAGGGATTGGCAGAGGGGAGCGGCGATGAAAAACAAGGGAAGAGGTGTATTAAGCGAGCAGCACAGTTTGAGGTGGACTGGAGGGGGGGTACAGTAATTCATGAAAAAAAAAAAAAAAGTAACAACAGTTACATGCGAAGAGGATCCTGTTGTTACTTTTTTTTTTTTTTTTCATGAATTAAAAGTTATATTTTATTTAAATTTCTGGATGTTGGAACCGGCTTTTATTCTCTCTTTTCCTAATATTCTGCTCCAACTAAGTCCGAAGAGTGTTCTCTGCATCCTATGATACATTTTCTATGGAACTAATTGGCATATGAATACGGTGAGCCAAAGATTTAACCTTTTTTTTTAATTCATGTCCCATAGTGGCCCCTGTACACAGTATTATGCCCCATAGTGGCCCCTACATACAGTGTCGGACTGGGATGTCTAGGGCCCACCAGTGGAATTGCTTATAGGGGCCCGCCATCAGGACCCCTGCAGATCAGCGGTACCGAGACAGGGCGGCAAAAGGTAATAACATGTTGGGAGCCATGTTGCTCACCCACCATACCATGTGCACCACTGCACTACCTAAACCCACTGCTACACCCTGTATGGCAAGTGAACAGCATGGCGCTTAGAATTGTTACCTGTAGCCGCACTGTCCTGTAAAAGCTGATCTACAGAGGTCCTGGCTGTTGTATCATCGCAGATGTAATATTGCTGGCCTATCCTAAGTACAGGCCATCACTATTAGAAATATGGATAAATCCTTTGAAGAGGTTGTCCAGGAATTGGCGCAACCCATGTCCCTTGCGGGAGGTGTAAAATAAAAAAATAAAAAAATCATACTCACCTGTCCCTGGCGTTCCGTTGTCCGCTGCCAGAGTCCTTTCAGTCTCGTGCCGGCGACTCCTTGCTGGGAGTCCTGCACCTCATGTGACCGCTAAGACCAATTAGGTACAGGATTTCCAGAAATGAGGGCCCACCATGAGACCGAACAGATAGAGGCAGGGGATAACGGGGTGCTGGGGACAGGTGAGTATGCTTTTTTTGAAATTTTTTTTTTTTATTTTTACACCTCCCTGGCGGCCGCCACAGTGGTCACTCTCTTTTTTATGGCCACTTCACTGGTCCCCCCATACGGTGGCCTCTTCACTGGTCCCCCATACTGTATGGGGAACAGTGATGGAGCCATTATATTGTGTGGGAGCAGTGATGGGGGATAACATCCTGTGGAGGGGCATATTAAAGGGGTTGTCCAGAGTTACCTTTTTATGGCCTAAGGTCAGGATAGGCCATAAATACCTGATCACTATGGGGCTGACACACGGCCCTATCAGCTGTTCGGAGCCACTTTCGGCACCCGTTCTGTACACAACACAGGGCCGGAAGAAGAAAGATCCATCCGCTGTTTAGTTTCCCGGGGCCTTCACTGCAGCTCAGTTCCTACTGACTTCAATAAGTGCTGACATGCAGTGAAGGTGCCAGGCTAATACACAGTGGACAGAGCTTTCTGCTTCTGGCCCCGTATTGTGTACAGGACGGGCGCCAGAAGTGGCTCCGTACAGCTGATCAGTCCGGGGTCAGCCCCGTACAGATAAGATATCTATGGCCTATCCTGAGGATAAACCATAACAAATTATGGCTGGACAACCCATTTAATATACCCCCCTAATGAGCCACACTTTAAAGAGGTTGTCCAGTATAATTTTTGTCTTTTTTATAATTAGTCCAGGAGAAGTTAATCTCCCCCCCAAAAAAACATACTAAACATACTCACCTGTCCCCGGTGCTCCGGTGTCAGCAGGTCCCAGCACGGTCCGGTCCTGCTGCTCCACTGTCTTCTTTTGCCGGAAGTCCTCACTGGCTGTGACGTCCCAGGTCCCTTCCTTTAGGCTGCTGATTGGCTTCAGGGGTCATGTGACGTCACAGGTAGTCACGTGCAGGGGGAACTTGCGCTGGAAGAAAACAGAGCTGCAGGCCGAACCGCGCTGGGAGACACTGGGGACAGGAGAGAAAGTTTGTTGGTTTTTTTTTACCTGCCCCAGTGTAATTAAAAAAAAAATGGTATCCTGCACAACTCCTTTAATGTCCCCCAGGCTATTGGCCTCCATCACTGCCCCTCCAATGACCCCATCAATGGTCCCCATACAGTATAGAGGACCAGTGAATGGGCCACTGTACAGGGAGGAATATTGATGTTTATATGCCCATACAGTGGCCCCTTCACTGGTCTCCCCTATAGCAGTATTGGAGTTTCTGCGACTTAGGTATTGTTATGCTGGAGCCCTAGAGCAGGCACCAGCATAACAATACAGTGAGAAATTAGCTGGGGTGGGAGGGGGGGAATTACGACTCTCAACAGACCCAGAGCATCTGGAGTTGTTAGGGGTTGTAGTTATCAGAGTTGTCAGTGAAGTTGAAAGATTTGGGGGCAAAATAGGGGGAAAAGTTGTTTTTTTGTTTGCGTGGTTAAATTGTACTTACCTTTCACACTGCTGGTCTGGGCTCCTATGCAGAAACCCGCCGCCGCGCACAGCATCAGTACGTCAGTGACGCTTGCAGCAACAAGCTGCAACTGGATTGGTTCCATTGGCTGCCCATCAGGATCCCCCCTACCCCCTCCCTAGAGTAAATTCTTGATAGTGACGGTTATGGGTGCTGCAGCGATATCTCAGATACTTGAAAGAGATACAGCTTTAGTACCCACAACCGCAGTTGTCAAGAACATGGTGAATGAGCAGTGCAGCACCCAGCATGTAAACAATACTTGGACAGTATAATATGCTCCGCAGTGTCCCCAACACAGCATTATATGTTCCGCAGTGTCCCCAACACAGCATTATATGCTCCGCAGTGGCCCCAACACAGCATTATTTGCTCCACAGTGGCCCCAACACAGCATTATATGCTCACAGTGGCCCCCACACAGCATTATATGGTCCGCAGTGGCCCCCACACAGCATTATATGCTCCGCAGTGGCCCCAACACAGTATTATATGCTCCACAGTGGCCCCAACACAGCATTATATGCTCCGCAGTGGCCCCAACACAGCATTATATGCTCCGCAGTGGCCCCAACACAGCATTATATGCTCCGCAGTGCCCCCAAAACAGCATTATATGCTCCGCAGTGGCCCCAACACAGCATTACAGTATATGCCCTCAGTGGCCCCAAGACAGCATTATATGCTCCGCAGTGGCCCCAACACAGCATTATATGCCCTCAGTGGCCCCAACACAGCATTATATGCTCCGCAGTGGCTCCCACACAGTATTATATGCCCTCAGTGGCCCCCACACAGTATTATATGCCCTCAGTGGCCCCCACACTGTATTATATGCCCATAGTGGCCCCCACACAGTATTATATGCCCACAGTGGCCCCCACACAGTATTATATGTCCACAGTGGCTCCCACACAGTATTATATGTCCACAGTGGCTCCCACACAGTATTATATGTCCACAGTGGCTCCCACACAGTATTATATACCCTGAGTGGCCCCCACACAGTATTATATGCTCCGCAGTGGCCACAACACAGTATTATATGCTCTGCAGTGGCTCCCATACAGTATTATATGCCCTCAGTGGCCCCCACACAGTATTATATGCCCACAGTGCCCCCCCCCACAGTATTATATGCCCACAGTGGCCCCCACACAGTATTATATGTCCACAGTGGCTCCCACACAGTATTATATGTCCACAGTGGCTCCCACACAGTATTATATGCCCGAAGTGGCCCCCACACAGTATTATATGCTCCGCAGTGGCCCCAACACAGTATTATATGCTCCGCAGTGGCTCCCATACAGTATTATATGCCCTCAGTGGCCCCCACACAGTATTATATGCCCACAGTGGCCCCCACACAGTATTATATGCTCCACAGTGGCTCCCACACAGTATTATATGCCCTGAGTGGCCCCCACACTGTATTATATGCCCAAAGTGACCCACACACACTATTAGGTGCTCCACAGTGGCCCCCCCACCCCCAGAGCCGGTGCTATTATTATACTCTGGGGTCTCCTCAGACCCCAGAATATAATAAGTACAGGTCCAGGAGAAGTTATTAAAAATAACAAACACTTATACTCACCTTGTCTTACCTCTCCGGGGTATCCTCACTCCGTCCTGCTGTCTTTACCATCTTCCTTGGTCCCCTGGTCTCCACGTCCTGTGTCCTAGACGTCACCGCTGGGGCCTGTGATTGCACCTCAGCGGTCACGTGGGACGCGATGACGTCATTACGCTAGCGCACTCCATGTCACCGCTGGGGCCTAATCACAGGCCCCTGCAGTGAGGCCGGAAAAGTGTCGGAGACGATGCTGAGCCCAGGACAGCCAGGTGAGTTGTTTTTTTTTTGTCATTTCCCCTGGGCTGGCATCTAATGGAAAGGGGCCGGCCCCTTTCCATTAACAATAGGTATAGCGGTCGGGGAACCAGGCCTTCCCCGACCACTATCATGATAGTCCGGGGCCCCGGCCATTTCCAGCTGGCCGCGGGCCCCGCACCCCCTCTGGCCACGATTGTTACGCCACTGTCCATTGGTCAGGGGCCTGATCGGGATGGTCAGGAGCCGGCTGGGCCCCTGACCGTCCTGATCAGATCCTTGACCTTTGCATTGGCAAAATGAGTACTAATAGTCGGGGCTCGGGGCCCACCGGGGGATTCACCGGTTTCCCGATGGGCCAGTCCGACCCTGCCTACATACAGTATTATGCCCCATAGTGGCCCCTGCATACAGTATTATGCCCCATAGTGGCCCCTTCACACAGTATTATGCCCCATAGTGGCCCCTGCACATAGTATTATGTCCGATAGTGGCCCCTTCACATAGTAAAAGACCCCGGAATATAATGATAGCAGTGATTGTGGGGTTTGGCCCGCGGCCTTATCTACCGATCCCCGCTACTGCTCACATCTGCCTCCGAAGAATCGGAAGTGCAGGCGGCTGTAAGCAGGACCCCGGGGATCAGTAAGTATATAGGGCCTATTAAGAAAAAAAAAAAGCATCGGGGCCCCGCGGGGCCCCGTAATGTCCCGGGCCCTGTGACAGCCGCTACCGCTGCTACACCGTAGTTACACCCCTGGGTGAGAGTGTTAGCTGGGAGGCCATGGAGAAGGGTGTTACAGTAGTCTAGGCGGGAGATTATGTGGGCATGGTCTAGCATCTTTGTAGTTTGTGCAGTTCTTCAGAAAGAAAAAGGGCTGTGTAAACTCAGAGTTAGGCTAAGGCCCCACGTTGTGAAAATGCAGCATTTTTGGCTTCTGTAGAAACACAGTGGAAAAAAAAATGCATTTTACAGTACCAGCAAAGTGAATGAGATTTTGGATAATACCATCCACACATTGTAAAAAAAAAAAAAGCTGCAGAAAAGCTGCATTCTTGTTTATATCATTGGGGGACACAGAACAATGGGTATAGGCCTGGTCACTAGGAGGCTGAAACTATGAATATAAGAAAGTGCTGGCTCTTCCCAAGGGGGCTTTACCCTCTCCACAGATAGAGTGTCAGTAATACCACTTTGAGTGCGAGTATTCTGGATGGGTGACCCCGTGAGCACCTGAAGACATCGGAATGGTGTGTAAGCTTCCCTCCCTGGCCCCTCTCCCTGCTAGGCCCTATCTCCAGTAGCTCATCATCCTGCTGCTTGCCACCTAATGTCCCTCCAAGTACACAGCCTTCTGCAGTACTGTGCCCCGTTACATCAGGCCTCTTTCACATATTCAGTCTGCTGTCTCCTCCAGGCACATTTAGTTACTGACCTTTTCCCTGGTGTGATGAACCGACCTTCAGTTAAATGACTTTCTTGGAAATGTATTTTTACTTGCTCATATTAGTCCTCTACATACCTTTGGGAATGTTGTAATGTTGTACTTAAGTTGTGTTTACATTGGTGGACGATACGCTTCAGTGGTTTTATGTGTATAACATGGGAGATGGCCCTTTCTAGCCAGCAGTTTATTGCCCCAGGAGGCCAGTGACCCTAAGTTCACCCACAGACACACATCTCTCCCAGCACCTAGGAAGTTTCCATCTCTCCGAAGGTTCTGCAAAGGAGGTGGAAGGGGGCCTGCCTGGGGAGGAGGTATGGGTGGGGCACTAGCCATATGCTGAAAGGAGACCTAGATTCTTTGTCACTCAGCAAAGAGGCAGCAAGAAGGTCTTATCTTGGAGAGGATGTGAGAGCTTGTCCTGCTGTTTACTGAGCATGGGCCTAGCATTGAGGCCTGAAGCCTTATGTCATCTGAGTCTGGCTAGCATGTAGGAGAGTCATGCTTTTGTAACTTGCTGAAGAAAGGACCCTGAGGCTTACCACTTGGGCTCAGAGAAGCTGACTACAAGCCTGTGTCGGTATTTTTTTCTATCTGTTATTTCCCTTTTTTATTTGATGTGCTGTATTTTACTTTTATCCATATTTTTGCTTAGTAATTGATATATATTCCTGTATATGTTAATGCTTACTACCGACCCACTTGGGTTAATAAATATATAAATTTTAAAAAGCTCGTTTCATATTATCCTATGACTCGGTCTGCTCACGGTGTGTGAGTGGAAGGTAAAGAAGGTTGGTCGCAGGTGTGCTAAGCGGCTTGGCAAGGCGAGATCCAACACAGCTGGGATCAGCAATAGAGTCACCATCTTCTCATTGGTACCTGGAACTGGGGGGATCCCTCTGTAATATGTACCTCACTCTAATATAGGGTTCTGGGCCATTCACTACCCTTACAGTTGCTTAGACACTGGTGGGGTTAGTCGAGACTAAGATGCTTCCCCCACTACAGATGTGACTCTGGTCTAGCACCTTGGCTTACATAGTCTCTCTTCAGGGCAATGATGTTGCTCAGTTCAAGACACAGTAGCATGCAGTGATTCTCTATTAGAGTTAATAATAATAATAATAATATTTATTTATATAGCGCCAACATATTCCGCAGCACTGTACAATTTGTAGGGTTCAAATACAGACAAAAAAGATACATTACAAAGAAATAGTCAATTCACACAATGGGACTGAGGGCCCTGCTTGCAAGAGCTTACAATCTATGATGTAGAGGGGGTGACACAAGAGGTAGCAGGGGCGGCATCGGAGGTAGCATTGCTTATACAATGGTCAGACAATTTTGTAATAGAGGTTACTGTCATTACACATATATAAAGCTGTATGAGCCATCACCAGTCATGTCCTTTAACATGCAGATAGTGCCTGGACATATAAAGTTAGTCTGAAATGGCATCATATCCTGTGAGGTAATGTGGGAGCGTGAACAGAGGAGAGTAAGTTTAAGGAATTCTATCTACGGAAGGGTTTACATTAGGAATTGTGATAGGCCTGTCTGAAAAGATATGTCTTTAGTTTGCGCTTGAAGCTGTAGAAATTGGGGGTTAATCTGATAGTTCGGGATAGAGCATTCTAGAGAAGTGATGCAATTCGGGAGAAGTCTTGTATATGGGAGTGGGAGGTTCTGATAATAGAGGATGTTAGTCTTAGGTCTTTGAGTGAACGGAGAGCACGGGTTGGGCAATAGACAGAGATGAGGGAGGTGCAGCATTATGGAGAGCCTTGTGGATGAGGGTGATAAATTTATATTGTATTCTGTATTGAATAGGCAGTCAGTGTAGTGACTGGCACAGACCGGAGACATTGCTGTAGCGTCTAGACTGATAGATGAGTCTGACCGCTGCATTCAGAATAGATTGCAGAGGGGAGAGTTTAGTTAGGGGAAGACTGATTAGTAAGTAGTTACAGTAGTCAAGGCAAGAGTGAATCAGGGCAACAATAAGTGTCTTTAGTGTATCTCTGGTAAGGAAAGGGCGTATTCTGGAGATGTTTTTGAGGTGGAGATGACATGAGCGTGCGAGTGATTGGAAATGGGGGGTGAAGGAAAGGTCTGAGTCAAACATAGCCCTGAGGCAGCAGGCATGCTGCCTAGGAGTTATGGTAAGGCCGGTGACTGCAATGGATATATCAGGGACAGATCTATTAGATGGTGGAAACAGTAGTAGTTCAGTCTTTGAGAGATTCAGTTTCAGATAGAGCGAAGACATGATATTTGAGACAGAAGACAGACAGTCACTGGTGTTCTGTATTAATGCAGGGCTGATGTCACGGGATGACGTATATAATTGGGTGTCATCAGCATAAAGATGGTACCTGAAGCCAAATCTGGTGATGGTTTGTCCAATGGGGGCTGTGTAGAGAGAGAAGAGCAGGGGGCCTAGAACCGAGTCCTGAGGATCCCTAACAGCAAGGGGAAGAGGGGAAGAAACAGAGCCCACAAATGATACGCAGAAAGTGCGGTCTGAGAGATAAGAGGAGAACCAGGAGAGCGCGGTGTCCATGAGGCCGACTGAGCGGAGCATAGTGAGGAGGAGTTGATGGTCAACAGTGTCATATACTACCGAGAGATCCAGAAGAATAAGAAAAGAATAGTCACCATTAGATTTAGCTATCAGGAGATCATTGTAGACTTTTGTGAGGGCCGTTTCAGTAAAGTGCATAGTGCGGAAGCCCATATGAAGAGAGTTAGCAGAGACATAGTGACTTAAACGAGAATCGACCAAGCGTTCCAAGATTTTGGAGATGAAGGGGAGGTTAAAGACGGGTCGATAGCAGCACAGGACGGGTCAAGGGAGGATTTCTTCAATAGCGGGTTTATGACAGCACGTTTGAATGAAGATGGGAAAATTTCAGGAGAGAGAGTTTAAATATTTTAGTAAGGTAAGTTGTGACAGCAGGTGACAGAGATTGGAGAAGGTGTGAGGGGAAAGGGTCACTACTGCAGGTCGTAGGGCAAGAAGAAGAAAGTAGCTGAGAGACTTCCTCTTCTATAACACGTTCAAAAAAGGAGAATGGACAGTCAGAAGTGCGGTTGGTGAGGGGATCAACGCCACCGGATCTTATCAATTTTGTCATGGAAATAAGTGGCCAGGTCATCTGCACTAAGGTCTGTGAATGGCACCTGCACCTTGGGAGTGAGTTAGGAGTGAAACGTTTCAAAGAGCCTTTTAGGGTTACTGGAGAGAGAAGAGATGAGAGGGGTGAAATACCTCATTTGAGCGGTGAAATACCTTTGCACTGACCTTGTTTGAGACCCTGTTAAGCTCCCCCTCTGTGGAGCGGTAACATCTAGACAGTCCCCTCTTTGGGGATGGGGCTGATTTTATTCGGCTGCCACACTTAAGGTCTCCCATGCTTTTTCTGCCTCTCACAACACTTGTCTGTGTTTTAACAGGCTGCATGGCTGTGTGCACCTTTTCAGTTTCTGTTACAGTGAACTGTGCTAATGTAACATTCTGAGAGACCTTATGGACCACACTAATCCATGTCTGAGCTGGCAGAGAGTGCTAGATTGGTGTACCGATGAATGTCTAACTTCCAGACTCTAGACATTCCTGATCTGACACTTGGAGCCACGTTTGAACAAGACACAACAGAGGACTGAAACAACAAGAACTAACAAAATGGTGAAAGGGCCCTCCTTTACTCTTCTTGCTCAGCAATACTGTATATTCATTAGGCTGAATGTTACACATGTGCCATTGGTTCCTGACACCTACTAGCTGTCTAGGCTACCTTGGGGGTTTTTCCAGTTCCTTGTCATCACAGGGTTTTCTCTGTGCAGATCTTAGTGACCTACTACTGCCTGACCATAACTCAGGCGTTAGACTACTGGTCTTGAGTACCAGGGGTTGCGAGTTCAGAATTGCTGGGGTTTCCATCCCTGCAACAGGTTCCATATCTACTCTTCCAGAAGACTGCAAAAGAAGTGAGGGGGTGAAGCGCTGGTCCAACTTGAAAGAATCTTTATTCCAAATAGGTGTAACACACAACGTATTTCGGGTAGAACCCTTTCTGCACACTTGAGAAAGGGTTCTACTCGAAACGCGTTGTGTGTTACACCTATTTGGAATAAAGATTCTTTTAAGTTGGACCAGCGCTTCACCGCCTCACTACTTTTGCACACTTCTGGAATATCCTGCCGTGTACTTGGTACTACGTTCCTGAGGTCGCCAGCCGCTTTGAGAGGTCCATCAGGCAACTCATCCCAACTTACATGCTTAAAGAATGGTTGTGGACTTACCACAACCTAAAAAGGTGAGCAGCAAATTGCTAGCTATCTGTCATATTTATTCTTAACCTTACTGTATCACACTATTAGCGCTCCGCGCTGTTTTTTACTCTTTCTGTACCATATCTACTCTTGAACTCCTACAGCAACATTTGAGTGGTCTGGACAGGCCCTTGCAGCAGTACTTCATCTGAATTGACCTGCCTTTTTAGTGTTCTTCTTTCTGCATATCTTCCCCTGAGCCAGTGGGGCCACTCTGAACCGTTCCCTCTTGAGGGAATGGATCTGATGAGCTCTTTACATACCCTCGGTTCAGGTGTCAGGTTCTGCCAGCTGTCCTCTTCTCACATGCCTTGCCGGAGGCAGTCATCCAGGGCCTCAGCCGCCCTCCATTCCCAGTCTTGTTCTGAGAGCCTCTGTCTCTCCTGTTTTCCTTTAGTCTCAGGATTGGGCCATCACAGTTCCCCGGCATCCTGCTGTGTTATTGTGGAATGATCACTTGCTTGTGGCCTCCTGGTAGTCTCTGGCTAGGACCCTTTAAGTTTGTGGGCTTGTCATGTTCACATGACCTGTTCCAGCCCAGCTTACGCTACTCTTCCCTTTTGATGAACTAGAACCCCATAGCAAGGCCTGGGCTGAGGCCATAATGCACTTTGGCCACCTATTGATGTGTTATATTGCTTTCAGTGCCTATAATGGGTTTTATTTGAAGACAAGTGTTTGCAGAATACTCCTAAATAAAACCTGCAAATTTTAATATTGAACACCACAATTAAACACCAGTTAAAATGCAGAAAAACTTTATTGGAAAACTTGTTGACAAGCACAGTCATGTCTGCTTAGGTAATTGAAAGATTGTAAGATATTTAATGGTTCATCACAACTAAGGAGGACATTACATTTATTCCACAGATAAAGAAGGAACTGTAAATGCAGAGTAGACTGGTGGTATCCATGAAGGAGGCATCTTAGCTGCTCTCTCCCAAGGTGTGCTTGTCAAACAGGTACTCGCCCATGCCGTTCTGGTGTACCCCAAGGCGCTTCAGGTTAGTGATGTAGTCTCCAAGTTGCTTAATAGACTTCACCTGTTCTTCCAGGTATTCAGATTCCAGGAAGTCACACAGCTGGAAGAGAAGAGATCAGTGATATACAGTTACTACCACCGCCACTATAAGAACAGGTTGGATGTGGTATTGCAGCTCATATCAATTAACTTCAGAGTTGTGCTACAATACCAGACCATTCAACTACCCCTTGAAACAGGGGAAAGTTTTACAGAGATTAAGTATAGAGCTGACTTTTTTCATATAAGTATTTTAGGAGGTCGGGCTGAGACAGTTGAAAGTCCACAATTTTATAGAGGTACTTACTTGAGGGTCGACCTTGTCAGAGGCCAATTTGTGAATATCCAGAAGGACCTGGTTCACAGTTTTCTCCAACTGCAGAGCAGCCTGCATGGCCTCTAGGGTGTTGGCCCACTCATCACGTTCAGGTTTCTAAGAGGAGAAAAACAGAAAATCACCATCACATAACCACTGTTTTACTGAGTGAGACCTGACAATTTTTTCCTATTGAGACACATCTCTTAAAGATAAAAGGGGTCATAGAGGCATCACAACTGAGTTTTATCCATGGTAAGCTTACTTAGCCTCGGTTTCAGGTCTACACACTACATGAGGACATGTGGTGGATATTGTATACCACTGAAGTTTTCCATAACTACTGAATATTTTATAGAAATAGGCCATTAAAGCAGTTCATCTAGTGCTTCTAATAGAAGTCATAGAAACATTTGAGTCACTGAGAAATATATACAATGAACTGCAGAGGTCCACTCCTATGGTACTTATCAAATGGTCCTCTAAGCCAGGAAGAAACCAAAGTCTCACCTTGATGTCCTGCAGGACAACGCGACCCCCACGCTTGTTCTGATACTTCAGAAACTTCTCAGCATGCTCTCTCTCTTCATGACTCTGTTCTCTGAAGAACTTGGCGACATTATGAAGGGCCACATCATCACGGTCAAAGTAGAAGGACTGAAAATAAGGAGAAGAATTTTAGTATCGGTCAAGATTCTTTGTTATATCTGTAGAAGATTAAGGGATGAGGTTAAAACCACCACAAGAGTTTACTCCCTCAATTCCTCAGCCTGTGCTACACATACCCAGGAAAAGAGAGGGGTGGGGGTTAAGATAGTGTCAGTAACAGACGCTTTGCACACTGGGGCAGATTTATGAAGAATGAAGTTTTTAAACATCAGTCTTCATAACCTCTGAGCCAGTGGAGTTGGCACTTCATTTATGATGAGGCGCACACTGAGCTGTGTGTGTATGCAGAATTGTACAGCAGCTCATAGCTGGCATAGATTCCAACTACTATTTGTGCCAGATTTCTGGCGTAAATGATAAGTCTGAAAAAATGTACAATTGTATGGGGGGGTACTTTAAGAGACATTTGAGCATAAGCTTGAGGAACACGGCTCTAGAACATTCAACCAAATAGCTTCCCAAAAATCTAGTAACTGTTATGAAACTATGAGGGTTTATTCCCTTTGCCTTCACTATGTGGACTATGACCACAGAATTGAAAAAAAAAAAAAAAAAAAAAGTGCGGCTGGTGTCACAAGTTTCCTGGCCCCTCCCCTTGTGTAATCACTTTGTGCAAAACACATTTTATCCCCAGGGTTCAGAGATAAGCAGAGTTATCCACATAAGGGCAGGTACAGTACAGGGTGTGTACTAGAGACATCTGCAAAATATCACTAGAGGGAAGTGTGAAGGAGGTGCTAGCAAGTGTCCCCATTGTGGTGCTAGGAAGGCTGCAGGCACGTACAAAGCAAGGGGTGGAGATCACTAAACAGGTAGAGACAGTGAATGAGAAGGTCAGCCACGGACATTTTATGGTCATAGATCTGCATGATAGGAACCAACATCTGATTCTTTATGTATCCTACTAGCACTATAGGCCTGAACACAATCAGACATATGGGTCCTAATCAAAGGCACCATAGACAATCATGCATAGAGTAGAGTACTCACCATGGAGAGATAGGTGTAGGAGGCATAGAGCTCCATGTTGACCATGCGGTTGATGGCAGCCTCGCAATCGCGGTGGAAGTTCTGGCGCACCTGGGATTCCATTGCGGCTTCTTGGTGGCGCAAAAAGGTCACAAAAAGAGTCTCAATGCAGAAATAGAAGAGGTTGGAGGAAGGAGCTGGAGGACTCAGAGAGTGTTCCGTTCAATCACTGTTGAAGCAAGAACTCTGCTCAGAGTCAGGGATGGTCTGTTCACTGCACAATAGAGCTCTGTATTTATAGCCAGGAGTCTGGGTAGTGGCGGGGCTTGCCTGTACTTACATCATCTGTCAGGAGCCAATCCAGTGTGAACCTCCTGCAGTCAAACACAGCAAGATGTGGGGTGGAGCCTCCTCCAGGTCTGACCAGTGCAGTCTGTGTACATGCTCATTCAAGTCTGTTAGGTAATGTCACTGACACCAAGGTATACAAAGTAACGTTTCTAGTGTCACAGAAATACAAGCAAAAGGCTTTTTGTTTCTCTCTATACACCTAATGAAGGATCCTGATGACAGCAACTTTAAAGGTGACAAGAAATTGTATGAAAAGCTACCCCCTATATATATACATACCTACCAACTTTCAAAGGACAGAAAGAGGGACAAAATATGCGGCGCGCTATGCATGCTGTGGCAAATTTAGCTCCACCCACTTCTATATTGACTCCGCCCATTATCATCTATTTTTCCATGTACCCCACACAATATAATGCTCACCCTAACATTATATTCCCCCACATTATAATGTTCCCCTCCTATTGCCCCACAGCTGGAGGGTGACATTAAGCTATGGGGCAGCTGGAGGGTGACATTAAACAGGGGGGTAGTTGGAGGGGGATATTAAATGTCCCCCTTCATCTGCCACCAATTGAATATCTCCCCTTCATCTGTCACCAGCTTAATGCCCCCTTCATCTGTCCCCAGTTTAATGTCCCCCTTTATCTGCCTCTATCTTAATGTCCCCCTTTATCTGCCACCAGTTTTAATTGCCCCTTAATCTGCTTTCATTTTAATTGCCCATTCATCTGCCCCAGTTTAATTGCCCCCTTAATCTGCTCCCAGTTTAATTGCACCCTACATCTGCCTTCAGTTTAACTGCCCCCTACATCTGCCTCCAGTTCCTCCCTCTTGGGATCATTGTCATGCTGAAAGACCCAGCCACGTTTCATCTTCAATGCCCTTGCTGATGGAAGGAGGTTTGCACTCAATATCTCACAATACATGTCCCCATTCATTCTTTCATGTACACGGATCAGTCGTCCTGGTCCCTTTGCAGAGAAACAGCCCCAAAGCATGATGTTGCCACCCCCATGCTTCACAGTAGGTATAGTGTTCTTTGGATGCAACTCAGCATTCACTCTCCTCCAAACACGACGAGTTGTGTTTCTACCAAACAGTTCTACTTTGGTTTCATCTGACCATATGACATTCTCCCAATAGTCTTCTGGAACATCCAAATGCTCTCTAGCAAACTTCAGATGGGCCCGGATATGTACTGGCTTAAGCATGGGGACACGTCTGGCTCTGCAGGATCTGAGTCCTTGGCGGAGTAGTGTGTTACTGATGGTAGCCTTTGTTACGTTAGTCCCAGCTTTCTGCAGGTCATTCACTAGGTCCCCCCCGTGTGGTTCTGGGATTTTTGCTCACCGTTCTTGTGGTCATTTTGACCCCACGGGGTGAGATCTTGCGTGGAGCCCCTGATCGAGGGAGATTATAAGTGGTCTTGTATGTCTTCCATTTTCTAATTATTGCTCCCACAGTTGATTTCTTCACACCAAACTGCTTGCCTATTGCAGATTCAGTCTTCCCAGCCTGGTGCAGGTCTAAAATTTTGTTTCTGGTGTCCTTCCACAGCTCTTTGGTCTTCACCATAGTGGAGTTTGGAGTGTGACTTTTTGAGGTTGTGGACAGGTGTTTTTTATACTGATAAAAATTTCAAACAGGTGCCATTACTAAAGGTAATGAGTGGAGGACAGAGGAGCCTCTTAAAGAAGACGTTACAGGTCTGTGAGAGTCAGAAATCTTGCTTGTTTGTAGGTGACCAAATACTTATTTTCCACCATAATTTGCAAATAAATTCTTAAAAAATCAGACAATGTGATTTTCTGGATGTGTTTTCTCATTTTGTCTCTCATAGTTGAGGTCTACCTATGATGTCAATTACAGGCCTCTCTCATCTTTTTAAGTGGGAGAACTTGCACAATTGGTGGCTGACTAAATACTTTTTTTTACCCGCTGTATGTAGATATTGCATTACAATCCAGAGGGTTTGCAGCTAGAATAGTCATTTACCACATTAACAATGTATAGAGTGATTTCTGATTCATTCAATGTTATCTTCATTGAAAAACTGTGCTTTTCTTTCAAAAATAAGGACATTTCTAAGTGACCCTAAACTTTTGAATGGTAGTGTATATATACAGTGGGGAAAAAAAAGTATTTAGTCAGCCACAAATTGTGCAAGTTCTCCCACTTAAAAAGATTTGACATCATAGGTAGACCTCAACTATGAGAGACAAAATGAGAAAACATATCTAGAAAATCACATTGTTTGATTTTTTAAGAATTTATTTGCAAATTATGGTGGAAAATAAGTATTTGGTCACCTACAAACAAGCAAGATTTCTGGCTCTCACAGACCTGTAACTGGGAAGACTGAATCTGCAATAGGCAAGCAGCTTGGTGTGAAGAAATCAACTGTTGCAGCAATAATTAGAAAATGGAAGACATACAAGACCACTGATAATCTCCCTCGATCAGGGGCTCCAAGCAAGATCTCACCCCGTGGGGTCAAAATGATCACAAGAATGGTGAGCAAAAATCCCAGAACCACACGGGGGGACCTAGTGAATGACCGGCAGAAAGCTGGGACTAACGTAACAAAGGCTACCGTCAGTAACACACTACGCCGCCAGGGACTCAGATCCTGCAGTGCCAGACGTGTCCCCCTGCTTAAGCCAGTACATATCCGGGCCCACCTGAAGTTTGCTAGAGTGCATTTGGATGTTTCAGAAGAGTATTGGGAGAATGTCATATGGTCAGATGAAACCAAAGTAGAACTGTTTGGTAGAAACACAACTCGTCGTGTTTGGAGGAGAGTGAATGCTGAGTTGCATCCAAAGAACACCATACCTACTGTGAAGC
Source organism: Leptodactylus fallax (assembly GCA_947044405.1). Classification (NCBI taxonomy): domain Eukaryota; kingdom Metazoa; phylum Chordata; class Amphibia; order Anura; family Leptodactylidae; genus Leptodactylus; species Leptodactylus fallax. The sequence goes on from CAMRHE010000078.1 coordinate 5,263,481, forward strand.
ATGGGGGTGGCAACATCATGCTTTAGGACTGTTTCTCTGCAAAGGGACCAGGACGACTGATCCGTGTACATGAAAGAATGAATGGGGTCATGTATCGTGAGATTTTGAGTGCAAACCTCCTTCCATCAGCAAAAGCATTGAAGATGAAATGTGGCTGGGTCTTTCAGCATGACAATGATTCCAAGCACACTGCCAGGGCAATGAAGGAGTAGCTTCGTAAGAAGCATTTCAAGGTCCTGGAGTGGCCTAGCCAGTCTCCAGATCTCAACCCCATAGAAAACCTTTGGAGGGAGTTGAAAGTCCGTGTTGCCCAGCGACAGCCCCAAAACATCACTGCTCTAGAGGAGATCTGCATGGAGGAATGGGCCAACATACCAGCAACAGTGTGTGCCAACCTTGTGAAGACTTACAGAAAACGTTTGACCTCTGTCATTGCCAACAAAGGATATATAACAAAGTATTGAGATGAACTTTTGTTATTGACCAAATACTTATTTTCCACCATAATTTGCAAATAAATTCTTTAAAAATCAGACAATGTGATTTTCTGGATTTGTTTTCTCATTTTGTCTCTCATAGTTGAGGTCTACCTATAATGTCAATTACAGGCCGGCCTCAACTTTTTAAGTGGGAGAACTTGCACAATTGGTGGCTGACTAAATACTTTTTTTCCCCCACTGTATACCTCACAACTTTCAAAGGACAGAAAGACAGACAGAATGTGCGGTGCACATAGCACACCACTTCAAATTTAGCTCCACCTACGTATACATTGACTCCACCCATTCCCATCCATTTCTTTTTGTGCCCCCACACAGTATAATCAGTGTAATGCACCTACAGTTACCCTAATATTATATGCCCCCACATTAAAATGATCCCCTCACAGTATATAGTCCCTCTTCTGGTGCACCCACAGTTTAATGTCCCCCTCCAGCTGCCCAAGTTTAATGTCACTCTCAACCTACTCCATAGTTTAATGTTCACCTCCAGCTGCCCCAGTTTAAACTTGGGGAAACTACCGGGGACATTAAACTGCGGGGAACATTAAACTGGGGCAACAGCTACCCCTACAGTTTAATGTCCCCCTCCAGTTGCCCCCCAGTTTAATATCCCTCTCCAGTTGCCCCATTTTAATGCCCCCTCCGTCTTCCCCAGTTTAAAGGGGTATTACCACAAACATAACGTTTTTTAAATTTGTAGATAATAAAAAGTTTAACATTTTTGCAAATATAAATAATTACATATTTTGCACAGTTTTAAAGATTTTCTCTAATATCTTATGATCCCGGTCTTGTTGTCATGATCGGTTGCCAATGGATACTACCATGAATACAGGACCTTTCTAAGGTCAGAAAATCAGCAATGATGTCCTTCCTGTGACTGGGTTATCTCCTCATACATGTAGTGTCCCTGCCTGATAACCTTCCCACAATAAGAAAATCATGGCTGGGTTTTTGACAAGTCCCACACCATAGAAAGTTTATGCATTTGTGGTTGAATCCATTGGCAACCGATCAAGACAACAGACTGTCACCACTAAGATAGCTAGAGAAAATCTTTAAAAGTCTGCAGAATTTTTAACTACTTATATTTGCAAAAATGTTTGACTTTTAATTATCTACAAATATAGATATAATTATGTTCATGTGAATACCCCTTTAATGTCCCCCTCCAGCTTCCCCCAGTTTAATGCCCCCTCTATCTGACCCCAAAGTTTAATGTCCTCCTCTATCTCTCCCCAAAGTTTAATGTCCCCTCATCTGCCCCCAGTTTAATGTCCCTCTTCGTATGCCAAAGTTTAACAGAAAAAAACACTGATACTCACCTCTCCTCACAGAGTGTTCAGGGAGTTGCAGGAGCGATGTGAGTGAGGTCGTCACATCGTGCCTACAGCACCCGGGGCCGGAACACACAGGGGCACAGCGGTGAAGCAAGAGTTGTCTGCAGATAGGCTCTTGCTTCACCACTGTATTCAACTCATCTGCATCCTCCGGACCTGAAGTCCGGGACTGTTGGAGGTAAATATAACTTACACACATACACATATAAGTTTGCAATGTCTATCTGAATTTTATATGGCGCTTACTATGCACTACATTACTCTTGCATTTTCCCTATTGATCTGTGTTGCAAAAGCCACGTGCAGCTGCAGCAGCAGACTGATCATAAGGCTAGGGCTACACTTCGACAATTCATTTCTATGGTGTCACATACAACATGCTACTAGTAAAACGTAACGGTAACACAAAAATCTAACATTTCTCAACTTTATGTTGCATGTCAATGTCCCATGTGACACTGCTCCCATCAGTTGTGTTGAGCACCACTACAATTGCTAACTTTATAATCTTTGCCGAAATTTTGCAAAGGATGTAAGTCCACTCTCAATGTGTCCCTGTCTTCAGTTGCCCCTGTCTTCCAATTTGCATAACCTAAAAGTATGTAATGCTTTCCACTACTGTACAGCTTTATAGACCACCCCTAGCACTTCTCCTAACACACACTATGAAATCCTTGAGCTGTTGTATGCATAAATCCCCTATTGTATCTTACACTTCTCCTCTACCAATCTATTTTCACACTTTTTATTTCTGAAATGCTCATCAGTGTTCATCTGCAAATGCTCCCTATACCTGCTACTGCCACCAACCATGTAACCTCTCCAGCCCTACACCTATCCAAACTACAACCACCAATTACCTTTTTCTTGGTGGCTAAATGGCCCCTTCTTATGGAACTTGACATGCACCTACATGTGTATAAGTCTACATAAGCCTTTCTGATACAGTATAGTGGGGGTCTTATTTGCAATTGACACAGTGGCGTAACTACGAATGGCTGGGACCCAAGGCAAACATTTCACATTGTGTAAGCTCCCCCCACACTATTCGCATTCCCCTCATTCCTGCACACACTATTATGCGTCATAGTAGCCCCTGCACACACTATTATGTGCTATAGTGGCTACTGTACACAATATTATGCCCCATAATGGCCCCTGCACACGGTATTATGCCCCATAGTGGCCCCTGCACACAGTATTATGCCCCATAGCGGCCCCTGCACACAGTATTATGCCCCATAGTAAGTAAATAGGGCCCGTTACCTGCTGGTGTTAGCCTTTTAACAAAAAAAAACATCAGGAGCCTGCCGGGTCCCCTAATGTTCTGGGCCCTCTGGCAGCCGCTACCGCGGCTACCCCGGTATTTACGCTCCTGAATTGACAGATACACATGATGTAATTCCGCAGGAATCTATGTATTCCTGTTCTTGGAAACCTACAGTGCCCTCTTATCCACCATTCCAAGATATAATATAATTTATACATATTGTATGATAGTTATATATCATGTTTATATTATAATAAACCTCTGGGTAAATGCAGCTATTGAATTCTCACAGAATATTTTACTCTCACCCTAGAGCATGAAAACATTTTGTGACACTAAACATGATGAACCTGTGACATACATGACAAAAATGCAGCAGAGAAGGAGTGACCAGCCAGCATGACTAGGCAAATTTAGGAACATAATAGAGGAAGTGGGGAGGGGGAGGTGAGTTGTGATAGTTGTTATGCTGACTGAGGAAAAATCCTTAAGATTAAACCAGTTCTGAGGCCCAGCAGCTGCTCTAGTGACTTCACCCATACTAGAAAAGCAGCATTCTCTTGTCTGTAAAACATATAACTTCTCCACTTATGTCAATGAAAGGGCACTTGTGGAAAAAAAAAAATCTGTACACTATCACTATCTTCTGTCAAGTCCTTTCCGCCATTACAGCTCCCAAAGTGGTTGTCACCCAGCGTTCCTAGAGTCCTAAACAGCAAATGCATTGCCGCATTATTCCTTTACATATGGCTGCATAACTTGGCAGGTTAAGTTTTCAAGATTTTAGGAAAGCTTAGAGGTAGCTCCTATGAGGGTTGTAATGGCAAAAATGGCGTAAATACCGGGGTAGCAGCCCGAGCAGCTGCCACAGAGCCTGGGACATTAGGGGGCTCGGTGGACCCCCTGTTTTTTTATTTTAATAGGACGTTACCGTAACGGGCCCTATTTACTTACCGATCCCCACTCCTGCTCACGGCTGTCTGCACTTCCCATTCTGCGGGAGCGGAGGTGGCTGTGAGCAGGAGGTGTGATCGGGAAGTAAGGCGGCAGGCTCACGAACCCCACAAACACTGCTATCATTATACTCCAGAGTCTTTTCAGACCCCAGAGTATTATGATCGAAGGCCCAGGGGAGGTGAGGGAATATAAAAAACAATGTTACTTACCTCTCATGCGCTCCGGCAGGCTCTCGGCCTCCTTGGTGACGTCCCAGAGGTCACGTAGGCCAAGCCGACATCATTATGTGTCGCAACGCCGGCCTGGCTCACGTGACGTGTGGTCCAACATTGAAGAAGGCCGAAAGTGGTGGGGGGTGCGCTGGAGCCAGGGACAGGTAAGTAACTCAGTTTTTTATGTTTGTATCCTCCCCTGGGTCTCCGATCATTATACTCTGGAGTCTGAAAAGACCCCAGAGTATAATAATTGTTCATGGGTGGTCCACAATGGGTCATAATACTGTGTGCAGGGGCCACTATGGTGCATAATACTGTGTGCAGGGGCCACTATGGCGCATAATAGTGTGTGTAGGGGTCACTATGGGGCATAATAGTGTGTGCAGGGGCCACTATGGCGCATAATAGTGTGTGTAGGGGCCACTATGGTACATAATAGTGTGTGCAGGAATGCGGAGAATGCGGTTTGTGGGGGGGGGGCAGTGTCAGACTGGGATGTCTAGGGCCCACCAGTGGAATTGCTTCTAGGGGCCCCCCATCAGGACCCCTGCAGATCAGTGGTACCGAGACAGGGCGGCTAAAGGTAATAACATGTTGGGAGCCATGTTGCTCACCCTCCATACCATGTGCACCACTGCACTACCTAAACCCACTGCTACACCCTGTATGGCAAGTGAACAGCGTGGCTCCTAGAATTGTTACCTCTAGCGGCACTGTCCTGGAAAAGCTGATCTGCAGAGGTCCTGGCTGTTGTATCATCGCAGATGTAATATTGCTGGCCTATCCTAAGGACAGGCCATCAATATTAGAAAGATGGATAAATCCTTTGAAGAGGTTGTCCAGGAATTGGCGCAACCCATGTCCCTTGCGGGAGGTGTAAAATAAAAAATAAATAAATAAAAAAGCATACTCACCTGTCCCTGGCACTCCGTTGTCCGCTGCCAGTGTCCATTCAGTCTCATGCCGGCGACTCCTTCCTGGGAGTCCTGCACTTCATGTGACCGCTAAGACCAATTAGGTACAGGATTTCCAGAAATGAGGGGCCACCATGAGACCGAACAGACACAGGCAGGGGACAACGGGGTGCTGGGGACAGGCGAGTATGCTTTTTTTGAAAAATTTTTTTTATTTTCATACCTCCCTGGCAGCCGCCACAGTGGTCGCTCTAGTTTATGGAAAACCTCTTTTAAGGGGTTGTCTGGGCCAAATTTTTTTATGGCCACTTCACTGGTCCCCCCATACGGTGGCCTCTTCACTGGTCCCCCAGTGATGGAGCCATTATATTGTGTATGAACAATGATGGGGGCTAACATCCTGTGGGGGGGGCATTAAACTGTGTGGGGCATATTAAAGGGGTTGTCCAGAGTTAATCTTTTTTATGGCCTATGGTTAGGATAGGCCATAAATACCTGATCGGTAGGGGGCTGACACACGGCCCTATCAGCTGTTCGGAGCCACTTCTGGCACCCGTTCTGTACACAACACGGCCAGAAGCAGAAAGATCCATCCGCTGTTTAGTCTCCCGGCGCCTTCACTGCAGCTCAGCTACTACTGACTTCAATAAGTGCTGACATGCAGTGAAGATGCCCGGCTAATATACAGTGGATAGACCTTTCTGCTTCTGGCTCTGTATTGAGTACAGGACAGGCACCAAAAGTGGCTCCGTACAGCTGATCGGTCCGGGGTCAACCCCATACAGATCAGGTATCTATGGCCTATCCTGAGGATAAACCATAACAAATTATGGCTGGACAACCCCTTTAATATACCCCCTAATGCGCCACACTTTAAAGAGGTTGTCCAGTATAATTTTTGTCTTTTTTCTAATTAGTCCGGGAGAGGTTAATCCAACCCCTTCCCAAAAACAAAAAACAAAAACATACTAAACATACTCACCTGTCCCCGGTGCTCCGGTGTCAGCAGGTCCCAGCACGGTCCGGTCCTGCTGCTCCGCTGTCTTCTTTTGCCGGAAGTCCTCACTGGCTGTGACGTCCCAGGTCCCTTCCTTTAGGCCTCTGATTGGCTTCAGGGGGTCTCACAGATGCCCGTCACGTCCAGGGGGAACTTGCGATGGAAGAAAACAGAGCAGGCCGAACCGCGCTGGGAGACACTGGGGACAGGAGAGAAAGTTTGTTTGTTTTTTGTTTTTTTTTACCTGACCCAGTGTAATTAAAAAAAAAAAAAATGTTATCCTGCACAACCCCTTTAATGTCCCCCAGGCTATTGGCCTCCATCACTGCCCCCCAATGACCCCATCAATGGTCCCCATACAGTATAGGGGACCAGTGAAGGGGCCACTGTACGGGGGGGGGGGAATATTGAAGGGGCCACTGTATGCCCATACAGTGGCCCCCCTCACTGGTCTCCCCTATAGCAGTATTGGAGTTTCTGCGACTTAGGTATTGTTGTGTTGGAGCCCTAGAGAAGGCACCAGCATAACAATACAGTGAGAAATTAGCTGGGGTGGGAGGGGGGAATTACAACTCTCAACAGACCCAGAGCATCTGTTGATGTAGTTATCAGAGTGGTCAGTGAAGTTGAAAGATTTGGGGGTAAAATAGGGGGAAAAGTTGTTTATTTGTTTGTGTGGTTAAGTTGTACTTACCTTTCACACTGCTGGTCTGGGCTCCTATGCAGAATCCTGCCGCTGCGCACAGCATCAGTACGTCAGTGACGCTTGCAGCAACAAGCTGCAACTGGATTGGTTCCAACGGCTGCCCATCAGGATCCCCCCTACCCCCTCCCTAGAGTGACGGTTATGAGTGCTGCAGCGATATCTCAGATACTTGAAAGAGATACAGCTTTAGTACCCACAACCGCAGTTATCAAGAACATGGTGAATGAGCAGCGCAGCACCCAGCATGTAAACAATACTGGGACAGTATAATATGCTCCACAGTGGCCCCAACACAGCATTATATGCTCCGCATTGGCCCCAACACAGCATTATATGCTCCGCAGTGGACCCAACACAGCATTATATGCTCCGCAGTGGCCCCAACACAGCATTATATGCTCCTCAGTGGCCCCCACACAGCATTATATGCCCACAGTGGCCCCCACACAGTATTATATGCCCACAGTGGCCCCCACACAGTATTATATGCCCACAGTGGCCCCCACACAGTATTATATGCCCACAGTGGCCCCCACACAGTATTATATGCCCACAGTGGCCCCCACACAGTATTATATGCCCACAGTGGCCCCCACACAGTATTATATGCCCACAGTGGCCCCCACACTGTATTATATGCCCAAAGTGACCCCCACACACTATTAGGTGCTCCACAGTGCCCACCCACAGAGCCGGTGCTATTATTATACTCTGGGGTCTACTCAGACCACAGAATATAATAAGTAGAGGCCCAGAAGAAGTGATTAAAAATAACAAACACTTATACTCACCTTGTCTTACCTCTCCGGGGCATCCGTGCCCCACGTGATTGCACCTCAGCGGTCACATGGGGCGCGATGACGTCATTACGCTGGCGCGCTCCATGTCACTGCTGGGGCCTAATCACAGGCACCTGCAGTGAGGCCGGAAAAGTGCCGGAGATGATGCTGATTCCAGGACAGCCAGGTGAGTATTTTTTTTTTTTTTGTCTCTTCCCCTGAGCTGGCATATAATGGAAAGGGGTCCGGCCCCTTTCCATTATCAATAGGTTTAGCTATTGGGGAACCAGGCCTTTTCCCGACCACTATCATGGTAGTCCAGGGCCCCATCCATTTCCAGCTGGCCGCGGGCCCCGCACCCCTCCGGTCGCAGTTGCAGCCCTTGCAACCACGATCGTTACGCCACTGTCCATTGTTCAGGGGCCTGATCGGGATGGTCAGGAGCCGGTTGGGCCCCTGACCGTCCCGATCAGACCCTTGACCTTTGCATTGGCAAAATGAGTACTAATAGTCGGGGCTCGGTGCCCACCGGAGGATTCACCAGTTCCCCGGTGGGCCAGGCCGACCCTGGGGAGGGGCATGTCAAATGTTCACCTGGGGTACACCACTGAATGGCAGTCATATTGTTTGACTCCTTTAATTTTTTGCTCATTGATGGAAGCGCAAAGCTCAATCACACTATAGCCCTGTTTGACATAAGGTGATTACATCACATTTTTTACATTTATTGAGTAGATCCATTTGACAGATGCAACGGATGGCCATCTGTTTAAATAGAGATCAATTTAAAAAAAAAAAATAATGGAACCAATTCTGTTTTTTTTCTGAAGAACACAAAAGTATAGTATACTACGTTTGTGACCAAAATGGAAGTGTGTTTTTTTTTCACATTGATCTCTATGTAAACAGATGGCCTTTGGTTTGCATGTTATATTTAGTTTTTCTTTTTTGGTTTTTTTTGTTATCCGTTAAATGGATCCGTTAATTGGATGTAAAAAAATGTCATGTGAATAGACCCTTAGGCCAATCAGATAATGGCATGCGATGTCATTACCTGTGACATCATGGGTCCTCTTCCTTAAGCCTACTGCGGCTGCTGAACTCTGAAAGAGACCCGGGAGAAGCCGCCACCAGGACGCATCGGGAGGACACCAAAGCATTGGTGACAGGTGAGTATTTTTTTATTTTTTTCAATGCCCCAGGCTGATTTAAAAGTTAAAAGGATTGACCATTTTTGCCTGGACAACTACTTTAATGCTCAATTGCCCCTTTATGCCCATGGTGCCACTTGATAAAAGTTCTGTCCCCCTTATATTAATAATGCCCCCTTATTTAGATTATGCCTCTTTATATGACTTATAATGCCACTTATAGTATGTAATTTAAAATATACATTGCCACCTTATAATATGCCACTTATAATATAAAATGCCAATTATAATATGCCATTTATAATATGCCACTTTTAATGTTCCACTCATAAAATGTCACATATACATATAAAATACTGATTATAATATCCCCCAAAGTATGCAACAAAAATTAATAAAAGTTATATTCAAATGCCTCTGATCCCTTGATGCATGGAGCCGCTGCTACGTCTTCTTCTTGCTCTGACTTGTAAGCTAAGCTGGAAGCCACTTTAGATCTGCCGCTTGTAAGGCACCCTGACCACAGACAAAACGTCTGTGTCCCAGCACAGGAGGCTCAATGATGTGATGTTATTGCATCCACCTACAATGGGAAGCAGTAGTCACGGTGTCTTGTAAGTTGTAGGCCTGATGTGACGTGAGACTTACAGCTGTTTTTTGTTCTTTCATGTATTTAAAGGGCTGCTAGTGTTTGCAGCAGCCTGGGGTGGGCCCCTGAGAGTCAGTGGGTCTGCTGCTACACATGCCGCCCTGCTAGCTATTCCTCTGGGCACAACCTTTTTAAGTCTCCACTCAGGTTAGGATTGTTTACGTATATCCTATGCATACTGCGGCCTGACACTTGACTGCCAAACCTGGGAAGGAAAGTTTCCCTGTAATAGGGGTTTCCCCATGCCTTTCATGAGTTTAGTCTGAAAATATTTGATCACGTTCTTACATCTATGTCTGGTCACCTAATTTCATTAACATTCTGAGAGACCTTATGGACAACACTAATACATGTCTGAGCTGGCATAGAGTGCTAGATTGGTGTACCGATGAATGTCTAACTTCCATGGTGGCACAGACCCCAAATAAATAACCAAAATAAATAACATTAAACAAAACATTATAAGAATAAAGACACGACACACAACTGACTGTGGAATAAAATTGGCCGCGATGTTTTATTAAGGGGTTACCCAATTACAATAAATAATTCAAATAAATAAATAAATAATCAATAAATATAAATAAATAAATTAAATAAATAATTAATTATTAAAAAACAACTAGAACTGTTAAAAACACAATATAATCAAAACTCAGTAACAACACAGTCCTCCCAGCAAATAGCTGGGAGACTATCGCCCCACTAATAAAACATTGCAACAAGTGAAAACAAAATCTTTTTTAGGGGAGGGAGGGCAGGCGCTGACTACAGACCGGTTCTTCCTGACTGACCCAGACCTCTGACAAATGTGAGTATTTATCTTCAGCGGATTCCCGCCACTCCAACAGTTGGACCAATCAGCTGTTCCAGATGACTGCTGGGCAGACTCCGAAACCACAACAAATAACCTGCTTGTGACAACACAGCTGACCTGGGCATGAACTCACTGGTAAGAACTGTAAAGAAACTCAGAAATATAGAATTACCTCATAACTTAAACCACTTCATGCCAATTAATTTAATCAATTTATTAAAACCAAATTTTAACCTTTTTTTTATTGGGTTTGTGCCACCATGTGTCCCCCAATGTTATAAAAAACATTTTGGGGTCCCTTTCAAACTCCAGACACTCCTGGTCTGACACTTCAGAAATTGCTGGGGTTTCCTTCCCCACCTACTCTTGTCCTCCTAGAGTGACATTTAAGTGGTCTGGACAGGCTCTTGCAGCAGTACTTCATCTGAATTGACCTGCCTTGTTTAGTTACCTTCTTTCTGCATCTCTTCCCCTGAGCCAGTGGGGCCTCTCCGAACCATCCTGGCATCCCTTCTTGAGGGGATGGATCTAATGAGCTCTTTACATGATCTTTGGTTTCATTCATGCTCCTTTCTAGTTCTGTCCAGCTGTCATCTTCTCACATGCCTTGCTTCTCAGCCAGCTTGTCCCCTCTGTGCACGAAACTGCTGATCGCGTGTGCGCAGAGGATTTTCCAGCACGCCGAGATACTACTTGGCTTTTCCATATTGGCGAACAGGTAATGCTCCTAATAAACTATGAATTTACTATTATTTTAATGATAGTTTATTATAATATAATCATTTTGAGTTGAACTATCCAGTCATTGATGTACATTTGGTTCTTACAGTTCGTTTTATATGCTATTATATGGTTATGTTTTTTCCACTACTGTTTAGCACATGGTTATTGGTAAACAGTTTAGACCCTCCTATAGGGGTGGTTCCCCCTTTATCTTATTGCCTATATAAGTTTTACATTTGTGACTAGATACCAGCATTTGCCTCTCCTGATTATACTTGATAAAGAGGTGCTATAACCCCGAAACGCTTTGTGTTATTGGATTTGAATAAAGCCATTTTGCATCTATAATTTGGGTGAGCGCAGTTCCTTCAGCTCAAACTGGAATATATATGGATTGGAGCTAATCCTATTGCATCTATTATTGGAACACCCTTTGGGATGTTGTGGATCCCGCTGCTTCTCTACAACCGTGCATTGCCGTGGTTTAAAGAACATGTGTGATATGGTAGTTGTGACCTAGCTCACAACTCAAGGTGAGAGAACACTTTTTCAGTCTACCTTACTTTATTTATATAAACCAACAGTGTTACACTATGTACTGCTCGGTGCTGTTTGTTCTTCACTTCGTTTTAAGTTCTTTCTGGTTGAGTTCTGTTCCTTGGTCCCCTTCCCTGGGCTTGGGATACATTTCAATAATCTGTCTCCATCTTCTCCCAGCTGAGTTGTGGGCTCGCTGTTCCTGAAAAGTTTTTTTTCTTTTCCTCTGGGCCTCTCTGCATCGGGTGGTTTAGTGCTGGTGTTTACCCACTGTCCCAGTTTATGCTGCATATACCTTCCCAAGGGTGCCCCCCATCTTAGATTCTTCCACCTCTGCCCTATTTGGGGCCATCTTGGCTACCTTATGGGCCTGCTCTTTGCCCTCTTCACCCTTCAGGATCTCTTGCCCCTCCTCCCACAGAGCAGATCTTTTGTTTAAGGTCATTTATTGTGCACCTCTGTTTATTTTTCAACCTGGTTTAGTCTGGAGGCCTTGCTAACTACTTAACCCCCTCAGGTTCCCCTCCACTGGGTAACTAGGTTGTCTAGCTATTGGATAGAGCTCTGTTTCTTCCTCTACTCAGGGCTAGGGGGCTCTCCAGTCCTCTCCCCCTTCCCTGAAAGTTGGGTCATATGGAACCATAGCAGCTTGATGGCAGTAGACATCCACTTGGCCCATCTAGTCTGCCTTCATTTTTTGCTTTTCTTTCTTAGAAGCTACTCAACTTGTTCTTTTCCACAGCATGTTTAAATTATCTTGCTTTTCGTTTCCTCCTTCTTCCTCCCCTTTACTTGGGTATTATCTGCTGAAGGCAGTTTACTTTCTCCAGGTTGTGTCTTGGCCCTCTCACTGCTCCAGCTTCTTGTTCTTCTATTGAGGGTCCATGCATGGAATTGGCAACCTTTGGGGCATTCATCTCTTGAGGGCCTTGACTTAGTATCTTAGGACATTTGTAGGTCTTAGCTGGTTCTCCATTTTATCTTGTAAATCCTAGGATCCTAGTAACACATGCTACTCATTACTGAAATTACCCCTTTCCCAACAGCTGAGGTGGATGTCGGGTATTTAAATATGGCAACTGCTCAGGAGATGCGCAGCCGGCATAGTCATCGTGTCTCTGCTGTATTAATGCATTATAATGTATTATCGCGGGCATCAAACCACCTAACGCCTTGATCTAACATGACCATGGCACCATTTTCCTGGCAGGTGCCACCATTTTGGGGTAGATTGCGAGCCCCCGGAATCAGATCCAGATGCGGCAATCCATTGCTATGACAGCCAGGAGCCTATTGAAGGCTCCCAGGCTTGTCAATGTGTAAGGTCTAAAAATAATAGTAAAAAAAAAAAAAAAGTTAAAAAAAATAGAAAAAAGAATTAAAAATTGAAATCACTCCCCTTTCCCTAGAACACATCTAAAAATGTATAAATAAAGTGAAACAAATACACATTAGGTGTCCCTGTTTCTGAAAACACCCAGTCTACAAACTTATAAAAATATTTTTACCATACAGTGAATGCCGTAGCAGGAAAAAAAATCAATAAAGCCAAAATGCAGGTTTTTTTTTTTTTTTATGTTTTGCCTTCCATAAAAATTTGAATGAAAAGCGAACAAAACAATCTCCTTGATCAACTTCGACGTTAAACTCTATTCTAAGATGCTAGCTAATTGCTTCTCCACCCTAATGCCTGGTTTGGTTCACACCAACCAGGTTGGCTTCATATCTGGTCGCAAAGCACGAGATGCTTCTGGCGACTAAAGTGACCCAAGCTGCATCTTCACCCATGTGTTTCCTCTCTGTTGTGTGTTTCCTCTCTGTTGATGCCGAGAAGGCGTTCGACCGTGTTCACTGGGGATTCTTGCAAGCTACCCTTGAGCTAGTGGCCATAGGTCCTGGCTTCTTGGGAAAGGTTCTATCCCTCTAGCGGAGTCCCTGCAGGACAATCCCAGTGTGCATGGTCTCCAGATGGGGAGCCATCAGGTCAAGGCAGCTTTATACACTGATGATCTGCTCCTCTATATCACCCAACTACGAATCTTGTTCCCCTCGATACTCCTGGAATTCGAACAGTTTGGTTTTGTGGGTAACATCAAGGTCAGTCTTTCTAAAAGTGAAGCCCTGAATGTTACCTTGTTCCCAGCTGAGGTTATCTACCTAGCTATACAGTTCCCTTTCAAGTGGCAACCCCACTCCATTAAATATCTGGGGATGCAGATTATCTCAGGTCCCACAAGCCTTTTAAAATACAATTATCTTCCTCTCCTAGAGAGGACTAAGTCAAACCTTCAGAAATATGATGCTCTTGACCTTTCCTGGTTTGGTCGTATTAACGTGTTGAAGATGGATATTGTTCCCCGTTTCTTGTTCTTGTTTCAGGCTCTGTCGATTTGGGCCCCACTCTCCTTCTTCTTGTACTTCAGACAGTCTTCGGCCATTTTGTTTGGGGCTCAACTCGCAGTCTGCAAGCGGATGCGCTACAAATGAGACTAGGGCGCGGGACTCCCTGACCCCTAACTTTATTATAAATCAGTGGTCCTGCTGCGCCTCTTTGACTGGTGCTACCGAGGGTCCTTCAAGCAGTGGGTGGCCATTGAGAAAGACCTACTCTCGGTTCCCCTCCCTTACCTGCCTTGGATTCCCACTCGCTACCGCCCGTGGCATGTCCAACACTCGTTCCTCTCCGCGCATTTCTTCTCGGTATGGGATTCGGTGTGTTGCGGAGCCAGTGTGGCGAGGGTCCCTGGTCCCTTAAGCCTGCTGTTCCACAACCCAATGTTCCCACCTGGCTGCTCCTCCTGTCGATTCTTGTGCTGGTCTAACCGGGGCAACTTGAGACTGCGCAGTGTATTAGTGTCGGGTTCTCTCCCTTCTATTGATCAGCATTTAGTCTAGGCATCCCTCTGTCTTGGCTGGAATGCCACCAGCTCCTTTGCTTCCTTCGCAAGTTTTCCTTGCTGTCTGTTCTCTCCTCTGACCCCACCGCACTGGAAAAAGGCCCTGCTGTAAACGGACACTCCCATGCGTGTCATATCCCTTCTCTATAGCATTCTCCTGGGTAACGCCACTTTGGGGGTCCCTCCATACACCGCGACTTGGGAGTGGGACTTGCAGATGCCGATTTCTTCTGCTAACTGGTCTAGAACTGTCTTGTTTACTCACAAGCTACCTTTGTCGTGCAATGCGTAGGAGAAGAATTTCAAAATTTTAACCCAGTGATACCACTGTCCAGATCTCATTCACAGGATATATCCTGGTGTGTCTGGTTGGTGTTGGTGCTGCAGCACAGAGAGATTTTTTCTTCTCCACATTTGGTGGGACTGAGCAGGGATACGACCATTTTGGAAGTCTGTATTTGACCTATACATTAAGGTCAGCGGTTGTGCCCTCGTATCCTCCACCAAATTGCAACTCCTTTCCTTAATCCCTGGTTAATTTTCAAAGGTGAAGGCCAACATCCTTCGACACCTCCCTGAGGCGGTCAGGGCAGTTATTCCCAGACACTGGCTCAGTCATGCCTCTCCCTCTTTTCAGGAATGGCTTCAGTAGTTCCTCCATATTCGGTGGATGGAGACACTGATCAAGGCAGACTCTGCTGAAACCTCTGGTGGCCGTGGGTGGTGTTCCAGGAATGAGCCGACTTTATTAACTCATTCTCCTGAGCCCACACTCTCTGCTCCCGTTGTAACTTTGATTCTACATTTTTCCTGATGTCTTTCCCCCTCTCTCCCTTTGTTCCTTTCTTCTGTTGTCCCCTCCCCTGTATTGGTGTATTCTTGTCTCCCGTCCTTGCTTACAATTCCCTTCACAGGGACGAGCACGTCTGCGTGGCCTCGTACGTTTGTTTTTGGGTCTTCTCCAACCGGCTTATTGAGTTAATATTGTATATTGCTGGGACTTTTATTTCGGGATTGTTGGTGGTTGCACCTCTTTGGATTATTATGCTCTTCGGGCTTCTGACTCCAACCCACTATTTTTCTATGTGCTATGTTATACTGTTTCTTCTTGTTATACTTTTGAAAACACACTGTGTACCTGGATGTAGTTATAACTGCAGTCAGTTCTGGGGTCACAGGTGATGTTACTTATAAGTAAGTGACACACTAATTAATTTCAGGATATTTCTCATTACTGAGGGGGTGACACACTATGTACCTGAATGTAGTAATATCACCCCCTCAGTAATGAGAAATGGGGGGGGGGGCGTGGTTTGGAGCCGACTAAGATGGCCGCTGATCTGTGAAGCTCTGAGGCCTCACACTCCTTCAGCGGCTCAAAGCAACTACTCGGCGCCGGTGATACCGGGATATTAGAGCAAAGGAAGGGTCCTCTGCTGCTCAGGACTGCGGGGATATGGCGAAACGGGGGAAGAAAGGACCCCCGAAGCGGCTTACTGACTTTTTCGCCGCACCAGCCTCGGCCCAAGTTGGCGCCGGCGAATCCTCCCTTCACCCGCTGCAGCGGGCCGCTCCTGCGCGGAATACAACGGCACTCCAGGTGAGCAGCTACCTAAACTCACACCATCACATCTGGAGGCCTCTGGTGACAGACCTGGTTCCCAGAACAATCAGAAAAGGGCATTAGAAGGCCAGCAGCAAGCTCCAAAGAGGGGACTACAACCCCCATCTTCACCCACTTCAGCCCTTGTCAGCCATCCTGAGGTTCCTCCTGCAGAAGCATCCTCCCAGGCATATAGCATTACTCTCACACAAAGCCCTGTAAAGCAAAAGATGAGATGGGATACCACGTTCTGTTTTGAATCTCGCCAGGCTGCGGAAGATCCCCAATTAGGTGATTTGGATGTGCTCCAGGCTATCCCTGCAGGTACCCAATCGGCTTCTGAATCCTTCTTGAAGGATATAATGCTAGCATTGCACAGATCTATTCAGAAGGATATCACTAAGGCGATTACGTCCGTATCCTCCACGGTTGATTCTCTTGGCAACAGGATAGACCATGTTGAGAATAAAATGAGTGAATTTGCTGCGGCACACAACACTATAGTGGATGCCCATAATGATCTTGAGGAAGAATTAGCGGCGGTCAAACTTAAACTAGCCGACATGGAAGATAGGAATAGGCGGAACAATGTCAAGTTTCGTGGCATACCAGAGTCAGTCGCTGCTAGGGACCTGACTTCTTATTTGCAATTATTAATGAAAGCAATCCTGCCACAATGCTCTGAAGCGGATCTTATAATAGACAGGGCCCACCGCTTGCCGAAGCCGAAGGGGATGCCAGATCATATTCCCAGAGACACCCTCGCCCGCATACATTTCTACCATGTCAAAGATCGTAACATGCTTGAGTCAAGGAAAAGACCATCTTTGCCTGAGCCGTTTAAAGAAATCCAACTTTATGCAGACCTTTCTCAGGCTACCATTGCTGCCAGAAGACAGCTGGCTCCTGTTACAGCGGTTCTCCGTCAACACAACATTCCCTACAAGTGGGGATTTCCAACTAAAGTCATCGTTATTAAAAATGGAGTGACTTTTACATTTAACTCCTCTGACACCCTGGGAGAAACCTGCTACACCAGTGGAACCTGCCGCCACCTGCGCCTAATGTCCAGAAATCTTCAAGGGCCGAGTCCCATAAGTTGGACCCTCCGTGGAAATCTACCACCTCCGCCGAGTGAATAGCTCAATATGGACGTACTGTGAGTCACCTGTGGCGTGTTTTGTATCTCCTATTCTATGGCAAACTTCCCCCCAAGTTTGTGCAGTATTTCACTGCTCGCTTGTGTAACATTATTTTCTCTTCCCTTACTGTTAACTAATTTTATGTTGAATAATGTCGTTAACGAATTGTTTTCCTCTAGGACTAAGAGATGTCATTTTAGCGTTACTCTCCTACATGACCCTTTCTGCTACCAGTCTATATTGCTAATTCTTGAAAGTATCAATGGGTGTTAAATTACTGTCACTTAACGCGAGGGGACTAAATAGTCCCTTTAACCCCTTAACGACCTTGGACGTACTATTACGTCCTGGGCGCTAGGTACTCGCGCACCAGGACATAATACTACGCCCGAGGCCGGCCGCCCGCTCACTATCTGAGCGGGCGGTATCGGAACCGGGTGTTAGCTGTATCTGACAGCTAACACCCTGCTCCATAACCCCCGGTCGGCCATAACTTCCGATCGGCGGTTTTAACCCCTTGGATGCCGCGGTCAAACATGACCGCGGCATCCAAGGGGTTCCGCCGTCTTGCCGACCCCCCCGGCACCCCCCTGCGGCGAGATCGGGGGGTGCCGATATCTCTAATGTGCAGCCCGGGGTCTGCCAAGTGACCCCAGGCTGCCTGGAGCCCCCAGTACCTGGTTGATCCTGCCGATACATCAGGAAGTCAGCGCTGTGTTTCCATAGAGCTGACTTCCTGTATAGGCTGTAAGACACGAGTATGCTCGTGTCTTGCAGTCTATAGTGCTGAGCCAGCAATCAAAGCATTGCTGGCTCAGGTGTCCTAATGGGACACAAGAAAAAGTAAAAAAAAAGTGCAAAAAAAATAATAAAGTATGTGAAAAAAATTAATAAAAGAATAAAGCCCCAAAAATTCCCTTTTCCTATATAAAATGAATTATATAAAAAATAAACCTAAAAATTAATAAAAATAATACATATTTGGTATTGTTGCGTCCGTAACAACCTGTACAATAAAACTGAAACCATATTTAATGTACACGGTGAAAGTCGGGGAAAAAAAAACGGAAAAAACCCGCCAAAAGTAACGATTTTTCGCCATCTCACCTTACAAAATATGCCATAAAAAGTGATCAAAAAGTCATATGTACCCCAAAACAGTATCAATAAAAAGCACAGGTTGTACCGCAAAAAATAATCCCTAAACCAACTCTCTAAACTGAAAAATAAAAATGCTACGCATCTTAGAAGATGGCGATGCAAAAAAAATTAATTTATGTCCCCAAATGGGTTTTTGTTCTGCAAAATTGGTATTGCATAAAAAAACATTATAAATGAGGTATCGCCGTAATCGTACCGACCCGCAGAATAAAGATAACATGTTACTTATGCTCTACGCTGCATGGTGAAAAATTTAAAAGATAAAACGCAGTGCCAGAATTGATGGGGTTGTTTTTTAATCCACCAAGAAAGAGTTAATAAAATGTATTTAATAAGTTGTAAGCACCTAAAAATGATGTCATAAAAAACACCACCCGAAAACAACAACCCCAAGGCACACACCAGAGAAATAAAGAAAAAAACCGACAAGTGAGACAAAACCCCAAAACGCCAAACATAGAGCAAACGGCGCGGCAGGAAGGGAAGTATAAGCGTGCGAGCGATATTAGGGTACACCCCAGATTTGAGCACGAGGGTAAAAACCGAAGTGACCCCCAGAGTGACCCCCAATATAGGAACTACTGGGGAAATAGTAGGGAATTTGTGTACCCAAGCTACGCACAGATTACTATTCACTTCCCCATCCGCTGTGCAGCACGTCTGGGATCTAATGCTCGCACACCCCTTGATAAATTCTTTGAGGGGTGCAGTTTTCAAAATGGGGTCATTCCCTAGGGGATTCCACTTTACTGGTACTTTAGAGGCTCTGCAAACATGACATGGCATCCAGATCCCAAACATCTGAATCTGCGCTCCAAAAGCCATATAGCGCTCCTTCCCTTCTGTGCCCTACTGTGTGCCCAAACCGCAGTTTATACCCACATGTATGACACTGGTGTACCCAGGATAAGGTACTTAATGTGATATGTGGCTATAAACTCCTGTTTGGGCACAGCCGGGCACAGAAGGGAAGGAGCGCTATTTGGTTTTTGGACGCCATTGCACTTTTGCAGAGCTGAAATGCCAGTACAGTGGAATCCCCTGACATGTCACCCCATTTTGGAAACTACACCCCTGAAGGAATTTATCCAGGGGTACAGTGAGCATTTTTAACCCCCAAGTGTTGCTATAATTTATTATCCATAAATGAATACGCAGCTGATGGTGAAAGGTGAAAATTACAATTTATCCAGGAATACGACATTTCTGTGCGTAATATGTTGTGCCCGGCTTGTATCAGAGATGAACGCTCCAAAAGCTGTTGTGCCCGGGATCCCCGCTCACCAGTTTTTGGAGTGTGTGTCTGTGCAGACATAAGCTGGGCACAACATATCGGGCACTGAAATGGCGTATCTATAGAAAAATTTCATTTTTAACTTTTCATTATCAGCTGCGCATTCATTTTTGGAAATTAAAAGAATGCAACACTTAAGGGTTAATAATGCTCGCTACCCCACTTGATAAATCCCTTGAAGGGTATAGTTTCCAAAATGGGGTGACATGTCTGCGGATTCCACTTTACTGACAATTCATGGTCTCTGCAAAAGTGGCATGGTGTCCAAAAAGCAAACTGTGCTCTAAAAACCAAAATAGCGCTCCTTCCCTTCTGTGCCCGGCTGTGCCCAAAGAGCAGTTTATACCCACATATGGCATTGTTAAGTACGTTATCCTGGGTACACCAGTGTCATACGTGTGGGCATAAACTGTCATTTGGGCACACAGCAGGGTGCAAATGTGAAGGAGCGCTATGTGCTTTTGGAGCGCATATTTAGATTGTTGTTTTTTTGGACGCCATGTCACATTTGCAGAGACCCTAAAATTGCCCCTACAAAATGGGGGTCACTTCTTGGGGAATTCCAATTTACTGGCACCTCCAGGGCTCTGCAAAAATATCATGGCGACCAGAAAGTCCCTCTAAATCTGTACTCCAAAAGCTAAAAAAAAACACAGTGCTCCTTCCCTTCTGAGCCCTGCTGCGTGCCCAAGCAGCAGTTTATACCCACATATATAATTTTTTTGTCCCCGGGATATCCCACTTAATAGTTTTAGGAGTGCATGTCTCTGATGCCACAAAGTGGCCGCAACGTATTAGGCACTGAAATTGGATATTTCTTTAAAAACTTTAATTTTCACTTTGTACATTAATTTTTGGGAAGCATTTTTAGGCTCTAAATGATAATACCCCTTGATACATTCCTTGAGGGGTGTAGTTTCTAAAATGGGGTCACTTTTGAGAGGTTTCCATTATATTGGTACTTTAGGGGTTCTGCAAATGCGACATGGCATCCAAAAACTATTCCAGCAAAATCTGCCCTCCAAAAGCTAAATAGCGCTCTTTCCATTTTGAGCCCTGCCATGTATCCATGCAGCAGATTACAACCACATATGGGACATTTCTGTGTTCAGGAGAAATTGTCTAATGAACTTTGGGGTGCTTTTTCTCCTTTGTCCTCTTGTGAAAATGAAAAATTTGGGGCTAAATTGATGGTTTATTGGAAAAAAGTAATTTTTCATTTTAATGTCCCGATGTTAATAAAATCTGTGAAACAGCTGTAGGGTCAAAATGCTCATTATGTCCCTTGATATGTTCTGTGAGGGGTGTAGTTTCCAAAATGGGGTCACTTTTAGGGGGTTTCCACTGTATTGGTACTTTGGGGGCTCTGCAAATGCGACATGGTACCTGAAAACTATTCCAGCAAAATCTGCTCTCCAAAAGCTAAATAGCGCTCTTCCCATTCTGAGCCCTGCCATGTACCCATACAGCAGATTACGACCACATATGGGGTATTTCTGTGTTTAGGAGCAATTATTTTGCAAACTGTGGGGTGCTTTTTCTCCTTTAACCCATTGTGAAAATGAAAACTTTGGGGATAAAGTGACATTTTAGTAATATTTCATTTATACATCCCAGTGTTAGCAAAATCTGTGAAACGAATGTAAGGTCAAAATGCTCACTATACCCCTATATGAATTCTGTGAGGGGTGTAGTTTACAAAATGGGGTCACTTTTTGGGGTTTTCCTTTGTATTGGTACTCTAGGGGCTTTGCAAATGAGACATGGCACCTGAAAACTATTCCAGCAAAATCTGCTTTTCAGACGCCCAGTGTCGCTCCTTCCCTTCCGTGCGCTGCCATTCGCCCAAACATCAGTTTACACCCACTTGTGGGGTATTTCCGTGCTCGGGAGAAATTGCATAACAAACTGTGAGATGCATTTTTTCCTTTAACCCTTTGTGAATGTGTTAATTTTAGGGCTAAATTAAGGAATTAGTGGGAAAAAATTAAATGTCTAAATTTCACCTCCATATTGTTTTAATTCCAGTGAAATTCTTAAAGGGTTAACAAACTTCCCAAATGTTATTTTGAATTATTTGAGGGGTGCAGTTTTGAAAATGGGGTGATTTATGGGGGTTTCTAATATATAGGCCTTTATAATCCTCTTCAGAACTGAAGTGGTCCCTAAAAAATTAGTTTGGGAAATTTTCTTGTAAATCTGCAAAATCGCTGTTAAACTTGTAAGCCTTCTAACATCCAAAATAAATTACAGGACGATTAAAAGATGATGCCGATATAAAGCAGAGATATGGTAGATAATATGTATTAATGTATTTGGGTGGTATGACTATCTATCTGAAAAGCAGAGCATTTCACATTTTGAAAATTGCGATTTTTTTCAAAATTTCCATCAAATTTCCTATTTTTCTATAAATAAATACAAAAATATTCATTAGTGTTTACCACTAACATGAAGTACAATGTGTCACGAAAAAAATATCTCAAAATCACTTGTGTAAGTTAAGACGTCTCAAAGTTATTGCCATATAAAGTGACACATGTCAGTTTTGAAAAACGAGGCCTGGTCCTTAACGCACTTTTGGGCTGGGTCCTTAAGGGGTTAAGCGTTCATTGTTGTGGAAAGAGGCTCTCAGATCTGCAGCAGATGTAATTTGCATACAGGAGACACATTTCTGTGACTCTCATCCGCCAAAGTTTTCTCACAAATTGTTCCCTTGTGTCTTCTGTTCCAATGCTGCTAAGAAGGTTGCGGGTGTCCTCATAGCGATAAAACATACAGTGTCATTTCAGTTAATACATGTCAGTTTAGACCCCAAGGGCCGCTATGTAGCTCTCACCTGTTTGCTTGATAACTGCCCCATCACTATTGTAAACGTATACTGTCCTAATGCATCTCAGATTTCCTTTTTAAACTCGGTATTGAAGAAGTGTAGGAAGAGTAATCAGGGCCAGGTTCTATTCTGCGGTGATTTCAATATTGTACACGACGCTGCTGCTGATTCCACTTATCGCGGCAAGCATCCACCTCAACAATTAAGACCTTGGCTCCGGCAGACGGAACTTCACGATTTTTGGCGGTGCTTCCATTACTCAGAGAAGGACTATACGTACTATTCTGCTCGGCACCAATCCTACTCCAGAATAGACATGTTCCTGGTCCAGAGTGATTTGCTTCTTAGAGTACAAAGTTGTGAAATAGGGAATATCATGTGGTCAGACCACGCACCTATCATACTTAGCATCCACTTAGTTGGCACGGTGCCCCCCCCCCCCCCGTGTCGTGGCGAAACAATACCTATGTCATGTCTCTGAAACCGGTAACCGAGAAATTGAACACTGACATTGCCGAATTCTTTAACATTAACTCCCCCTCGGTAGATGATAAGTTTTGCCTCTGGAATTCACATAAGGCATTTGTTAGGGGTCTAATGATTCAGCATGCCTCGCGCTTTAAGCGCAAGCGATTGCAAGCGATGAAGGAGCTACTTACTTCTATTGCAACTCTAGAGCAGAAGCATAAAATTTACCCTAATCCTGCCCTATTGAATGCTTTGCGGAAGGCTAGGGATGACTTGAGCGCCCACCTACTGGTGGACTTTGAAAAACACTCTAAACGCGTGAAAGCCTCTTATTACCGGTCGTACAATAAAGCCAGCAAGCTAATGGCACAGAGAGTTAAGGCAGCAAGGATTAAATCTAAAATCCCATTTCTTGTGGCTAAATCGACCACAGCAAAAATCTTCCACCCTCAACAAATTGCTGATGAATTCAGTAAATATTATCAGGACTTGTATAACTTGAGAGATGACGCGGATACCACGCAGCCTTCAAGGATAGATATTAACCAATTCCTATGCTCTTTGCACCTTCCCTCTGTTACCCCTGCACAGCTGCAGTCTTTAAATGTTTCTATTTCCACCCAGGAAAGGAATGGCTAAGGCGATTGATGGCTTAAAACTTAATAAATCTCCAGGTCCAGATGGGTTCTCTGGGGAATACTACAGTACAAGCTGTTCAAGCTACTTATTCTTGCTCACCTTACTGAGGTGTTTAATTTAGCAATGGTGACAGGAAAATTTCCCCTTGAGTTGCTATCCGCAACGATTGTAACTCTACCCAAACCAGGCAAAGACCCCTCCCGACCCTCTAACTATCGGCCCATATCACTATTAAATGCGGATGTTAAGTTGTTCGCGAAGGTACTTGCGAACAGACTCCTCGATGTCATGCCCACACTGATAGGCGGGGATCAGGTTGGATTCACTAAGGGGAGGCAGGCCCCAGACGGCACAAGACGTGTGGTCGCACCGGTTGCGGCGGCCCGGGCTCGGCGGATGCCTTCTCTGCTCCTGTCCCTGGATGCGGAGAAGGCGTTTGATAGAGTGCATTGGGGGTATCTTTTTGAGGTTCTCCATAAATTTGGTTTTTCTGGCCCCATAGCTACTGCAATCTCTGCACTCTACTCTAACCCTTCTGCGCGAGTGCTGGCGAATGGAGTCCTGTCCCGCCCCTTCGCCATTACCAATGGCACGAGACAGGGGTGCCCATTGTCCCCTTTGATATTCTCATTGGTAATAGAGCCTCTGGCTGAAAGGATCAGGACGCATTCGGGTCTGTCTGGTATCAGGTTGGATCGGACAGACCACAGAATTAATTTATTCGCGGATGATGTGATTCTGTCCCTTTCCTACTCTAATAACATGCTCAGCACTGTATCTCAAATTCTGAAAGATTTTGGAGAGTTATCATATTATAAAGTTAATGAATCCAAGTCCCAGATTTTGGGAATTGGTCTGTCTCAAAACAATATAAACCACATCAAAAATACATCGCCCTATCAATGGTGCTCGCACTCTATACCCTATCTGGGAATACGGCTCACCCCAAACCCAAAAGATTTAGTTAAGGCCAACTTTCCAGGCCTGCTGGCTACCCTTCAGAAGGAGCTTGATGGGTTCACTAAATTTGAGCATAGTTGGATGGGAAGAATAGTATTATACAAAATGTTGATCCTTCCCAAGATACTTTACTATTTAAGAACATTAGTGATACCGATACCCAAGTCCACCTTCCTGAGTTTCCAAAAATAAATGATGTCCTTTATATGGAATGGTGGTAAACCCAGAGTAGCACTACATACACTGTTTAAAGCAAGAGATAATGGGGGTATGGGTGTACCAAACTTGTACCATTATTATTTAGCCATAGTTTTGGGTCGACTCCAATTTTGGTTTACAACGAACCATGACAAACTGTGGCCAGCTATGGAGGCCCAAATGGCTCGGACAACCGATTGGGAGGGATACCTGCTAGCGTCAGGACCCAGGAGCGGATCTTCCATATCTGTTCCACCGGCTGTACAGGCTACGATTGGGGCATGGCATGCATTGTGTGCTATGCAGGGTGGGGATGCTCCTAAGGTAACACTAAATCTGCCCATTACGACGCTCCCTCACGAGATACTGCATTTATCCCTAGACGTGTGGAGTAGATGTGGGGTAAAGTATGTCTCTGACCTGTATAGAGGAGGTATTATAGCACCCTTCTCCGTGCTGCAGGAGACATATGGTCTACCCACAAAGGAGGCATATACCCATACTAGATTGACTTCCTACTTGTCTGACACTACCTCGGCTCAGCTGCGCTTACCGCAGCCGGCCGCCGACCTCTTACACCCACAGGCTTCCCCAGCGGCTTATAATACTAAAACCCTGTATCGAACTTTAAATATGGATTGCACCTTTCGCAAGACTAAACACATGAGCCTTTGAGAAGAGGGCATAGGCAGTAGATTTGAGGCCGGCCACTGGCGGGAAGCGATCAGATGGGCTAAGCGATCCACAGTATGTGCCTCACATTGGGAGCAATATAGCAAACTACTTCTACGCTGGTATTACCTTCCTTTACGCCTAGCTAAGTTCTACCCACCATGTTCACCTCGCTGTTGGAGGTGATGTGGGGAGCACGGCTCTTTATTCCACGTGTTCTGGCACTGTCCACTCATTCAGCCCTTTTGGGTTTCTGTGTTTTCCTTGGTTAATAGCCTGTGTGGTGGAGTGGTGGGGTATACACCTGAACTGGCACTCCTCCTGCTGGGCATCCACTTGATACCGGGTAGACATAGGACAGTTGTATGTCAGGTACTAGGGGCTGCCCGCCTACTTATTGCAAGAAGATGGAAGTCTACTTCGTGCCCGACATTGACAGAGTTGATCTCAGCGGTGTCACTGAACTATCAATACGAGCATATTTGTGCATGTAATGGAGGGGGCCTAGATAGATTCAGGACACACTGGGAGTCGTGGGCAGAGGCATTCCCCCCACTGTACACTCATTGACGGACTATACGCCGTGCCTTCCCTGACACTATGGTATTACATTTTACTTTACTTTTGTATACTCTTGGGGCCACTCTGCTGTGTTACTCCTGGAACACCTATATGTTATCTAATTAAGTAATTGGAAAGTGGATACCTGGTAGCTGATGGGTCTCCCCCTTTGTATGCAGGGCAGGTTGCCTACGCTGTGGGCTGGGGGATGTGATCCAACTTTATTCGTCCTCTAGGCCTGAACTATGTTTTGTGTTTTATGTTCTTTTGTTGCTTTGCCCTCCGCTTTCCAACTTATCCTCCACTAGCCCGTTCCCCTCCCCCTCCTTCTCATGGCAAAACTTGATTGTCGCTCCATACGGCCTTATCGTGTTAGGTTTAGTATATGTTTGGAAAGACTTACATGCTTTTACTATGCATTATTACTATATGTATTTTATTCATGGATGTACTTCACTTGAGTATATTGTATTGTACTGTGATTACGATATGTGTGAGGCCATAACTGTGCCCTTGTTCCTTGATGTGTTTACGACTTGTAATGTATTCCTGTTAAAAATTTCAATAAAAAACTATTGAAAACAGTAATGAGAAATAGCCTGGAATTAATCAGTGTGTCACTTATTAGTGACTGTACCTGTGACCCCAGGACTGAGTATAGTTATAACTATGTCCATGTACATAGTGTGTCACCCCCTCAGTACTGAGAAATAGCCTCGAATTAATCGGTGTCACTTACTTATTAGTGACTGTACCTGTCACTCCAGAACTGAGTGCAGTTATAACTACATCCAGGTATATAGTGTATCATCCCCTCAGTACTGAGAAATAGCCTGGAATTAATCAGTGTGTCACTTACTTATTAGTAATTGTAGCTGTGACCCCAGAACTGACTGCAGTTAGAACTACATCTAGGTACATACAGTGGGGAAAAAAAGTATTTCGTCAGCCACCAATTGTGCAAGTTCTCCCACTTAAAAAGATGAGAGAGGCCTGTAATTGACATCATAGGTAGACCTCAACTATGAGAGACAAAATGAGAAAACAAATCCAGAAAATCACATTGCCTGATTTTTAAAGAATTTATTTGCAAATTATGGTGGAAAATAAGTATTTGGTCAATAACAAAAGTTAATCTCAATACTTTGTTATATATCCTTTGTTGGCAATGACAGAGGTCAAACGTTTTCTGTAAGTCTTCACAAGGTTGGCATACACTGTTGCTGGTATGTTGGCCCATTCCTCCATGCAGATCTCCTCTAGAGCAGTGATGTTTTGGGGCTGTTGCTGGGCAACACGGACTTTCAACTCCCTCCAAAGGTTTTCTATGGGGTTGAGACCTGGAGACTGGCTAGGCCACTCCAGGACCTTGAAATGCTTCTTACGAAGCTACTCCTTCATTGCCCTGGCAGTGTGCTTGGGATCATTGTCATGCTGAAAGACCCAGCCACATTTCATCTTCAATGCTTTTGCTGATGGAAGGAGGTTTGCACTCAAAATCTCACGATACATCACCCCATTCATTCTTTTATGTACACGGATCAGTCGTCCTGGTCCCTTTGCAGAGAAACAGCCCCAAAGCATGATGTTGCCAACCCCATGCTTCATAGTAGGCATGGTGTTCTTTGGATGCAACTCAGCATTCACTCTCCTCCAAACACGACGAGTTGTGTTTCTACCAAACAGTTCTACTTTGGTTTCATCTGACCATATGACATTCACCCAATACTCTTCTGAAACATCCAAATGCTCTCTAGCAAACTTCAGATGGGCCCGGATATGTACTGGCTTAAGCAGGGGGACACGTCTGGCACTGCAGGATCTGAGTCCCTGGCGGCGTAGTGTGTTACTGACGGTAGCCTTTGTTACGTTATTCCCAGCTTTCTGCAGGTCATTCACTAGGTCCCCCCGTGTGGTTCTGGGATTTTTGCTCACCATTCTTGTGATCATTTTGACCCCACGGGGTGAGATCTTGCGTGGAGCCCCTGATAGAGGGAGATTATCAGTGGTCTTGTATGTCTTCCATTTTCTAATTATTGCTCCCACAGTTGATTTCTTCACACCAAGCTGCTTGCCTATTGCAGATTCAGTTTTCCCAGCCTGGTGCAGGTCTACAATTTTGTTTCTGGTGTCCTTCCACAGCTCTTTGGTCTTCACCATAGTGGAGTTTGGAGTGTGACTGTTTGAGGTTGTGGACAGGTGTCTTTTATACTGATAACCATGTGAAACAGGTGCCATTACTACAGGTAATGAGTGGAGAACAGAGGAGCCTCTTAAAGAAGACGTTACAGGTCTGTGAGAGCCAGAAATCTTGCTTGTTTGTAGGTGACCAAATACTTATTTTCCACCATAATTTGCAAATAAATTCTTAAAAAATCAGACAATGTGATTTTCTAGATATGTTTTCTCATTTTGTCTCTCATAGTTGAGGTCTACCTATGATGTCAATTACAGGCCTCTGTCATCTTTTTAAGTGGGAGAACTTGCACAATTGGTGGCTGACTAAATACTTTTTTTCCCCACTGTAGTCTGTCACCCCAGCCCTCATAACTGCAATTAGAAACTGCATGTAGTTTTCATACTTGTACTTGTTTAACAGGTTTACATAAGACATACAGTGCTGGCCAAAAGTATTGACACCCCTGCAATTCTGTCAGATAATACTCAATTTCTTCCAGAAAATGATTGCAATCACAAATGCTTTGGTAATAATATCTTCATTTATTTTGCTTGCAATGAAAAAACACAAAAGAGAATGAAAAAAAAAGTCAAATCATTGATCATTTTACACAAAACTCCAAAAATGGGCCGGACAAAAGTATTGGCACCCTCAGCCTAATACTTGGTAGCACAACCTTTAGACAAAATAACTGCGAACAACCGCTTCCGGTAACCATCAATGAGTTTCTTACAATGCTCTGCTGGAATTTTAGACCATTCTTCTTTGGCAAATTTCTCCAGGTCCCTGAGATTTGAAGGGTGCCTTCTCCAAACTGCCATTTTGAGATCTCTCCTCAGGTGTTCTATGGGATTCAGGTCTGGACTCATTGCTGGCCACTTTAGAAGTCTCCAGTGCTTTCTCTCAAACCATTTTCTAGTGCTTTTTGAAGTGTGTTTTGGGTCATTGTCCTGCTGGAAGACCCATGACCTCTGAGGGAGACCCAGCTTTCTCACACTGGGCCCTACATTATGCTGCAAAATTTGTTGGTAGTCTTCAGACTTCATAATGCCATGCACACGGTCAAGCAGTCCAGTGGCAGAGGCAGCAAAGCAACCCCAAAACATCAGGGAACCTCCGCCATGTTTGACTGTAGGGACCGTGTTCTTTTCTTTGAAGGCCTCTTTTTTTTTTCTTGTAAACTCTATGTTGATGCCTTTTCCCAAAAAGCTCTACTTTTGTCTCATCTGACCAGAGAACATTCTTCCAAAAAGTTTTTGGCTTTCTCAGGTAAGTTTTGGCAAACTCCAGCCTGGCTTTTTTATGTCTCTGGGTCAGAAGTGGGGTCTTCCTGGGTATCCTACCATAGAGTCCCTTTTCATTCAGACGCCGACGGATAGTACGGGTTGACACTGTTGTACCCTCGGACTGCAGGGCAGCTAGAACTTGTTTGGATGTTAGTCGAGGTTCTTTAGCCACCATCCGCACAATCTTTCGTTGAAATCTCTCGTCAATTTTTCTTTTCCGTCCACATCTAGGGAGGTTAGCCACAGTGCCATGGGCTTTAAACTTCTTGATGACACTGCGCACGGTAGACACAGGAACATTCAGGTCTTTGGAGATGGACTTGTAGCCTTGAGATTGCTCATGCTTCCTCACAATTTTGCTTCTCAAGTCCTCAGACAGTTCTTTGGTCTTCTTTCTTTTCTCCATGCTCAATGTGGTACACACAAGGACACAGGACAGAGGTTGAGTCAACTTTAATCCATTTCAACTGGCTGCAAGTGTGATTTAGTTATTGCCACCACCTGTTATGTGCCACAGGTAAGTAATAGGTGCTGTTAATTACACAAATTAGAGAAGCATCACCTGATTTTTCAAAGGGTGCCAATACTTTTGTCCACCCCCTTTTTTATGTTTGGTGTGGAATTATATCCAATTTGGCTTTTTGACAATTCTTTTTGTGGTTTTCCATTGAAGACAAATTAAATGAAGATATTATTACCAAAGCATTTGTGATTGCAATCATTTTCTGGAAGAAATTGAGTATTATCTGACAGAATTGCAGGGGTGCCAATACTTTTGGCCAGCACTGTATATTGGCTTTAGGGTGCAACTGAGGTTGTGTAAGAAGAGTATGTTGTGTAATTTGCTTGAATCTGGAAGAAACCAGCTATGCTATACTGACATTGCAGATTGCTTTTATATGACAAACAGTATACGTGTGAATGGAAAATTTTCAATCAATGCTTTGAGCTCTTGCCCAACTTACAAACGTAGTTAATAGTTATATAATATACGTCAATGGAAATTTTCCATGTCTGTACTAAGGATATCACAAGGCATTATGGGAAAGGAGCTGGGAGCTCATGCGCCCTCTGTTGGATGTAACAGATCCTCAGTTTGCTTTTGACTCACCGAGTCTTGAGACAGCAAAAGGGATTTTAGCCAAGCCAGTTCCACTTATCTGCATACAGTGCCGTTTCGGGATTTTTGTTCCTCATCAGTGCAGAGCAAAGTGTACTAGCTGGCTTTGTGGGAGGCAATGAGTGGGTTATGGACAGAGACATCTCTCCTTGAGGAGAGCACCAGTTAAGGTGTGTAGAGTTTTGAGTTGCCTTTCGCCCTCTACTAAGCATCTACATATCACAAGGCATTATGGGAAAGGAGCTGTACTAAGTCTGTACTAAGGATATGTATACGCAGCACATTCTGATGCCAGAACCATATAACTGTACAGAGATGAGCCACGTTACATTGGGACTGCTTGTCTCTTCCTAAAATATCAGTTTGTGACAGATTATTTTTGCAGGAGTCTTTTACCAATCACTAGTATTAACTAATTCTGTTTCAATTGTTCACCAGTTTCCACTATTAACGTAACTATCCCTTAAAACAAAACTCTTATCAACTAGTAGGTCTGAATGTGCCTATCATTGATATGAAGAGATATTGGGCACCATGTTAAAGATCCAAGGCACGAACCCTTAGTGTTTGGTACTAGCAGAACCACTGATGGTTTCCCTTAGGCCTCAGGTACAGTAAATGTATTGCTTTGTGACTGTATCATGTTTTTCTGTGCTGTTTGCATCTGCATTGTTTGTGTGCTTTTAATGAATTATAATGGATGTCGATCTGTTCTTTGCAGAGGCTTAGTTAGTGGTTCTGCACTGGGGGCAAATACCTCCAAGTGGACCCCCAACCTAGTTATACCAATATTACCACCATACAGTGACTATATAGTGGTACATAGCAGCTATACACAAGGCTCTGCATACAGTATATAGTGACCGTATAGTGGATCATCATGACCATTTCTTCCAGCTGTGACTTGTCTCTGTAAAGTTTGCAGCACAGACATCTTTGTTTCCTCACTTTTCCAGGTACCTGACCCACATTTTTTTCATCTACACAAAGTCCCCATACTGCTACTACCCCAAATTATAAAATATATAATATAGAAAACCCATGGATATGAATAATACTCAAATTAATAATGCCTGTGTGCCACCTTAAATGAATACTGCCCAATTCCCCAGAGGTAAATACCCCGTAATGCCCTATATTTTGCCAATGTGCATAAATATGGCTCCCTAATGTCCCCTTATATTAAAGGGATTGTCTGGGAGTATAAAATATATATACACACACGTGGACAAAATTGTTGGTACCCCTTGTTTAATGAAAGATAAACCCACAATGGTCACAGAAATAAGTTGAATCTGACAAAAGTAATTTGCCAAACTACATGTTGACAAGCCACAAAGCTTCTGGGAGAATGTCCTATGGACAGATGAGACAAAAATCAAAATTTTTGGCAAGGCACATCAGCTCTATGTTCATAGATGGAAAAATGAAGCATATCTTGAAAAGAACACTGTCCCTACTGTGAGACATGGAGGAGGCTCTGTTATGTTCTGGGGCTGCTTTGCTGCATCTGGCACAGGGTGTCTTGAATCTTTGCAGGGTACAATGAAATCTCAAGACTATCAAGGGATTCTAGAGAGAAATGTGCTGCCCAGTGTCAGAAAGCTTGGTCTCACTCGCAGATCTTGCAACAGGATAATGACCCAAAACACACAGCTAAAAACACCCAAGAATGGCTAAGAGGAAAACATTGGACTTTTTTGAAGTGGCCTTCTATGAGCCCTGACCTAAATCCTAAATCCTATTGAGCTAAAACATGCCGTCTGGAAAAGGCACCCTGCAAACCCAAGACAACTAGAGCAGTTTGCTCATGAGGAGTGCGCCAAAATACCTGTTGAGAGGTGCAGAAGTCTCATTGACAGTTACAGGAATCGTTTGATTGCAGTGATTGCCTCAAAAGGTTGTGCAAGAAAGTATTAAGTTAAGGGTACCATCATTTCTATCCAGGCCTGTTTCATGAGTTTTCTTTTTTTTTTTAATTCTGTTGAAGCATGGTTGAAAAGCAATGTCTGACTTTCATTTGTTAATTTTCATAGAATTTTTATATATTATTACTTTTGTCAGATTCAAGTTATTTCTGTGACCATTGTGGGATTTTCTTTCATTAAACAAGGGTTACCAACAATTTTGTCCACGTGTGTATATGCAAATAGCAGGGGAGGTGTAAAAAATAAAAATGCTTTTATACTTACCTATGTCCTCCCCTGCTCTGGGCCAGCTGTCTTCTCCACTAATATATATGTATACAAATCTGCTACAGCGATGACGTCATAGTAATGGGACCACAGCAGCCATTCACAGTTCTAAGCTGTATACTGGGATGACTGGTTGCAGTGTTCCTGTCGATGTAATGTCAGTTCTGAAGCCATTCTGTATATTAACAGAGCAGCGCAGAAGATGGCGGATGCAATGCGGGAACAGAGGGATGGATGCAGGTAAGTATCAGTGTATTTTAATTTTTTTTATACCTCCCTTGCTGCCTGCATATATTTTTTTAAATCCCTAGCAACCCCTTTAATAATGCCTCCACCTTTTTATGCCCCTTTAAATTGTTATCTCCCTCCTGATGTCCCTCTTATATTAATAAGACCCCCTAAATAAGTATTTCCCCTGTATATGAGGCCTTCATATCATTATTTGCCTCAGTTGCCCTCACAACATATTAGAAATGTCCCACAAAGTGTGGACATTTTGGACATTCACTGCGCCAGAGCCACTGGAGCTGCTGTTCCCTCTTCTTGCTGCAACCTGTAGGCCACAAGACACTTCAGGCTTGTCCAGACATAGATGTGTTGTGGTCATGGTGCCTTGCAGGCTACAGCGCTGAAGTACCTTGTGGCCAACAGTGCATTTCAACCGTATCGGCATCCTGCTTCCTGGTTTGAAACTACTGGTATGTACAGCGGCCCTGGGTGGGCCCCCAGAGTCAGCCAGCCTGGGCCACCACCCCCTCACTAGCTACACCTCTTGTTCTATAGGAGAATACGGCTGCTGTGAGGCAGATCTGAACAAAGCTTTAGTGATTTTTTATCATATAAACTGCTGTAGTATCAAAAATGGGTTTCTGTATAATAAAGTATGATGACATCACAATTCAAAATTCAGTCATAGGGATTTTTCAGCCCCCAGTGGTTTTTCATACTAAGAACCTATCCAAAAGGTGGGAGTCCGTCACCCAGACCTCCCACTAATCACTGCACTGCACTGGATAGGCCCAGAAGCAGCTCTGCTCCTGTTCAAGAAATTTAGAAAACCACTATTCAGTGGTTCACTATTCAGAAAACCACTTTAAGCTGTTGCAACATCACAAGTGGGTTTGCCGCAACCCAGATGGAGGAAATCGGAGGATGGGAATTGTAGTGACAGTGGTGATGTCACAGGGTAGATCGAGTACACTCAACCGAACTCCTCCAGCCCACCTCCCAGGCTGAACACTGACGAGGGGAGCCTGCATGGTACCTGATGGCAGGGCCGGCGTTAGGGGGGGCAAACTCGGCAATTGCCCAGGGCCCTGACCCCAAAGGGGCCCCTGGGATCCGGAGCCTGATGACTCCGGATCCCAGAGTCAGGCCCAGCCATATCAATAACAGAAAGGGAACCAGCGTCATGTGCCGCAGGGGCCCTTTCCGAGGTGAGTAAAAATAACAAACATTTTTACTCACCTGTCCTGGCGTCCAACGTCATCTTCTGGCGTTCCAGACATCACCGCTGAGGCCTGGCCTCAGTGGTCACGTGGGGTGTGCCTCACGTAACCGCTGAGGCCCAATCACAGGCCTCAGCGGTGACGTCCACAACGCGTGACGTCAGCCGCATAGAAGAGGAAGCCAGCGCCGGCGGAGATAGCAGAGCAGCGCGAGGAGGACCAGGAGAGGTAAGGCAAGGTGAGTATAACTGTTTGTTATTTTCCCTTACCTCCCCCGGGCCTTAATTATACTCTGGGGTCTAAAGAGACCCCAGAGTATAATATAACACTAGCACTAAGGGAGTCTGTAGGGCCACTGTGGAGCATTATACTGGGGGGTTCCTCTGGATAGCCTATTATACTGTGTGGGGCCCCTGTGGAGCATTATACTGGGGAGGGGGCCCTTTGGATAGCATATTATGCTGTGTGGGGCCACTGTGGAGCATTAAACTGGGGGAGTCCCTCTGGATAGCATATTATACTGTGTGGGGCCACTGTGGAGCATTTAACTGGGGGTGGCCCCTTTGGATAGCATATTATACTGTATGGGGCCTCTGTGGAGCATTATAATGTGGGGGAGCTCTGAAGAGCATGTTATATTCTCTGGGGCCACTTTGGAGAATTATACTGGGGGGTCCCTCTGGAGAGCATATTATACTGTGCGGGGGCACCGTGGAGCATTATACTGTGGGAAGGGCCCTCTGGAGAGCATATTATACTGTTTTGGGCCACTGTGGAGCATTATACTGGGGGAACCTCTCTGGGCAGTATATTATACTGTGTGGAGGCCATTATGGAGCATGTTATACTGTGTGGGGTCACTGTGGAGCATTATTCTAGGGGGGGCCATCTGCAGATCATATTCTATTGCGTGGTGCCACTGTGGGGCATTATTCGGGGGGGAACTAAGGAGCATTATACTAGGGGCCCTCCGGGTAGTATATTATACTGCGTGGGGACTACTGTGGAGCATTATACTGGAGGGACACTCTGGGGAGCATTATATATTGCGTGGGGCCACTGTGGAGCAAAGTCCTGGGGGGAGCACTGTGGAGCATTATACTAGCGGGGGCCCTCTGGGGAGCATATTATACTATGAGCCAATGTGGAGCTTTATACTGGGGGGAAGGGGCAGTGTGGGGAGTCTGTTATACTGTGTGGGGACACTGTGGAGTTTATTATATTGTGTGGGGCTTCTCGGGAGCATATTATACTCTTTGGGGCCATTGTAGAGCATTATACTGGGGGGAACTGTGGGGAGCATATTATGCTGTGGGGGACCACTGTGGAGCATTATACTGGGGGAACCCCTCTGGGCAGTATATTATAATGTGTGGAGGCCATTGTGGAGCATGTTATACTGTGTTAGGCCACTGTGGAACATTATAATGGGGGGGCACTGTGGGATGCATATTATACTGTACAGTGTCTAATAGATGTGTAGTTGACTCTTTGCTGTCTCAGGGCTCTCTCTTAGCAGACTCGGGCAGTTAATCCTCCTTTTCCTCAGGGGCTGAGAAAAACACGCTAGAGCACAGTTGTCACAGGGTCAATACTCACTGCCAGAACTGAGGCTCTAACAGTTCTCCTGAGACCAAAAGTCTCCAAACCCCACCCAGCAGCCGGTGTACCAAGCCATGGGAAGGTAAAGGGGTAACCAAAAGTAGGGACAAACCAAAGGGGGAACACAATAGGGAAAAATGCAAACATACAATATACAAAATACACATATTTACAACTAGAGGCACCAAATACAAAAAGACATTGTCACTCTAGGATGCTGCAAGTTCATATCAAGTAAAATGCTGTGACTTCACAACTGTTTCTGTCAAGTATGCTGCTGTGACATTACAAGTGTGTTTCAGTCTAGTGAGCTATTCTGACATCACAAGTGAAGTTTTGTGACTTAAGCTACTGTGACAATTCAAGCGGGTTTCACTTAGGTTAGATATTTTGACATCACAGTGTGTTTTAGTCAGGAAAGCTGTGGCGACATCACAGTGTGTGTGAGTCGGGTAAGTTGTAGTGACATCACAGTGTGTTTTAGTCAGGTAAGCTTATGTGACATCACAGTGTGTTTTAGGTAACATCACTATGGGACAGATTTACTAAGCCCCTAGGCCATTTTTGTGGCTTAACAAAATAAGAAAATTAACAAAAATTGACAAAAATGCAGTTTTTACACCACCCTCACCATTTTCCAAAAAAGGTGTGACAAAGGTGTATTGTGGACATGGCTATCGGTCGCACCATATTCGTCAACATTTATGCCAGTCTTTTGGGATAAATGATGCATGAAAACTATGCCAGCTGCAAGCTGGTGTACATGTTAGGTCCATGGACCAGTGGAGGATACTCCTGATTTCTGATAAAGCCTTTGCCTTGTCATAAATCAGACTGATTTTCTGGCACCAAAGGATTATCGAGACCAATGCATTATATGCTAGTCTGGATGAATTCCTCCCAGTGTGTTTTAGGCTGTGTTCACACGGCGGAAAATGAAGAGGAATTTTCTTCATTTTCCACCGCCGGAATTTTCACCACGGTCTAGCAACCAAGGGATGCTGATGCAGTGCATCAGCATTCCGTTGCGGCATCCCACTCCTGATTAGGCCCGGATGAATGGGCCTAATCTGGAGGGTGTCTCGAGCCGCAGACACCGCGCGCGGAATCCGCGGCAAGATCGAGCAGGACGCTTCTTTCTTCCGCGTCTTGCTGCGATCTCCGCCTCCCATTGAAAACAATAGGAGGCGGATTCGGGAGGAATCTGCTCCGGATTCGGGGGCGAATTCCGCTCCCAAATCCGTTGCAAATTCTTCCGTGTGAACACACCCTTAGTCAGCCCAGTAGCAAACATAGCATATCTGACATCAAATTAGCAGGAGAAGGAGCCCATATACTGTTCTTTGTTTTTTGGTATCTACTTCTCTATGCAGAAATTACAGAACAGTTCAATAAAATATTTGCTACATCAGCATGCTTAAACAAGCTGACCCTGGAAAAAGTCACATAGTGAAATATGAGCCAGTTTTTGCTCTGGATGTTGCTAGTTGTGCTGTATCATATGGCCATTTATCACTGAATGACAACACAGCATGAACCCTCACTTACTGGGTGTGGAGTAGGGCAGATAGAACAGCATTCGTATCAATATGTTTTATCAGGTTTCTCAATATTCTACAGTTTCTGCACTCAGCGTTGGGATCAGGAATTTTTTTAACTTTATTTTTATTTGCTAGTTTTTCAAAAACACAAAAAAAGTTTGTAATACACTTAAATGTCAAAATTTATAGTTGGTCTCCTGACTTTGGTTCTCCAAGTTTTAGTGTGATGACTATGCCACAGAAATGCTGGGTCTATAGTAATGATATGCAAACACGTTTGTAACGACCGAGTTTCAATCCAAGTAGAAACCAAAATTATTGTGATTCATTTTGGATGAATCAGCTAAATGCCTGCTGCACGTGTAAGGCTAGGTTCACACCTGCGCCTGTGCTACGTTCGGGTTTTCCGTCCCTGAATCCGCTTAAAATATGCGGAGAGAAAAGTCCTGCAAGCAGGTCTTTTCTCTCTGCATTTTTCAGGCAGAAAACGGACGGACACCCCATGGACCCAGGGGCGTAACTATCGGGGTAGCAGCGGTAGCGGCTGCCACAGGGCCCAGGACATTAGGGGCCCCGGAGCCCTGTGGCAGCCGCTACCGCGAACCCCACAAACCAGTAACGATCGCGGTCGCAGGGGGTGCGACCGCGAACGTACCCGGCAGGGTACGGAGCCCGCGGCCAGCTGGCTCAATTATGATAGCGGACAATTATGATAGCGGTCGGGGAAAGCCTGGTTCCCTGACCGCTATACATACTGTTATTGGAAAGGGGCCCTGGCATATTGCAGGCCCCTTTCCAATAGATGACAGGGCAGGGGAGGTGACTGAAAATAATAAACACATACAGTATTCTCACCTCTCCTGGGCACAACGTCCTCTCCGGTGCTCCTCCGTCATGACTGAGGCCTGTGATTAGGCCCCAGCGTCTTCAGGTCCTCTTCCGACGTCGCTGCCGAGGCCTGTGATTGGGCCTCAGCGGTCACGTGGGGGTGCACTGACATCATTACGCGGCCGCGCCCCCATGTGACCGCTGAGGCCCAATCACAGGCCTCGGCAGCGACGTCGGAAGAGGGCCTGAAGACGCTGAAGACGGCAGGATGGAGCGAGGATGCCAAGGAAAGGTAAGGCAAGGTGAGTATGAATGTTTGTTATTTTTAATCACCTTCCCTGGGTCTCCAATTATTATACTCTGGGGTCTGAGGAGATCCCAGAGTATAATAATAGCACTGAAGCGGAGGTGGGCTGTTGGGAGCATATAATACTGTGTGTGGGCCACTGTAGAGCATATAATACTGGGTGGGGGCCACTGTAGAGCATATAATACTGGGTGGGGGGCACTGTAGAGCATATAATACTGGGTGGGGACCACTGTGGGGAGCATATAAAACTGATTTTGCCTCTCACTCACTTCAGATCTCACAGCCTACCTCCTCAGGCTGTCTCTTGTACACTTGATAAAGGGGATCTGATTTCCCCGAAACGCGTTGTGTTATTTGAGTATAATAAAGCATCTTTGGTGAAGCGCGGTCCCCACACCTCATTTTTTGGGAGATTCTCCTACCAATCCACTACCTGTATACCGTCTGGATCCAGGAGATTCTGACGCCTAGAGGTTCCGCAGCTCACATATACCAAAACATACTCTGGATCCATCCACTGTGTTAGTTGTGGACCAGCACAACTTGAAAAGGTGAGAACCCACCTATATTAACATCCATAATATCTAACTATCCTGGTTGTGAGATCACCAATTGAAGGGGTACTGTTTACCATCAGACCCAGCCAGTTGAACACTCACTATAATATAGACCAGTGATTTTGTGCTACTTAGTGGCTTTCTACCATACTTTCAGTGAATGATCCTTGTTGTTTCTCCAATCATTTGACTACCTCCTGTTCTCAACACAATTATCTATGTACAACCTATTTTTTAAGCAATATCACGCTATGTGCCGCTCGGCGTTGTTGTTTTTATTTTTGTTTTGAAGTATATTGTCAGATTGGAGACAGGCTTGGGTCTGCTGGGTTGTTTCAGCAGCTCGCTGTTGTCTGTGACATATCTTGTCAGATTAGAGACAGGCTTGGGTCTGCTGAGAGTTTTCATTAGTTCGAGCAGCAGCCATGCGTTTTGCTGCAGTGGGCATGAGTAGTTTAAAAACGTTTCTATTTACAGTATAAGTGGCGTAAATACCGGGGTAACAGTGGTAGCGGCTGCCACAGGGCCTGGGACATTAGGGGTCCTGGCGGGTCCTTGATGTGTTTTTTTTTTTTTTTTTTTTTAATAGGCCGTTACCTGCTGGTGTAATACCAGCAGGTAACGGGCCCTATTTACTTACCGATCCCCACTCCTGCTCACGGCCGCCTGCGCGTCACCTTCTACAGAGGCGGCTTTGAGCAGGAGTGGGGATCAATAAGTAAGGCCTGCGGGCCGTGAACCCTACAAACACTGCTATCATTATACTCTGGGGTCTTTTCAGCAGGCTTCAGGCCTCCTTGGTGACGTCCCAGACGTCGGTGGGCCAGTCCGATGTCATTATGCGTTGCGATGCATGCCTGGCT
This sequence comes from Leptodactylus fallax, assembly GCA_947044405.1. Taxonomy (NCBI): domain Eukaryota; kingdom Metazoa; phylum Chordata; class Amphibia; order Anura; family Leptodactylidae; genus Leptodactylus; species Leptodactylus fallax. The sequence goes on from CAMRHE010000078.1 coordinate 5,303,396, forward strand.
CACGTGACATCTGGTCCAACATTGAAGAGGTAGCGGGGAGTGCGCATAATACTATATGAAGGGGCCACTATGATGCTGTGTGCAGGGGCCACTATGAGGCAGAATACTGTGTGCAGGAATGCAGTTTGTGCGGGGGGGCGGTTGCTGAGGGTGGTCCTATGTCAAATGTTCGCCTTGGGGCCCAGCCATTGCTAGTTATGCCACTGAGTCCAGTATAGGTACAGTCTATTTATGGCTGTTTTGTTATGGAAACCTGGCAAATTAAATGTGAACTTATATTGGCTGATACACGTGATATGACTGAATATTTAAGGACCTGCGAACTGCTATTGACTAATACAGGTCATAAATAGCTTGGTTGCTATGGAAACCTGTGTGCCTGAGGAGAGTAAGTGCCTGCGAGCTCTTATTGGATAATAAGGGACATGTGACCATGAGTATGGCAGTTGGAATATGAGTGAAAGACTTGCAAGCTTGTATTAGCTAATGTTGGTCATTTTTTGGGAATACTGTATCTCAGGAACGGTACGTCCAAGAGAGTTGAGACCCAGTCTATAATATTCCCGGACACCTAATGTACATGTGTACCAAATTTGGTGAGGATCAGTCCAGTCGTTTGATCACGCATAAAGAACAGACAGACAGACAGATAGAAACTCATTTTTATATATATAAGAGGTAAGAGATAAATCATTGCCTCTAACCCCACCCATACCCCCTTTGACACCCATCCAATACCACTGAGTCCCTTTGTGCCTGCCTAATGCCATTAGTGACAACATTTGATATCATGGCCCCCATACAGTATATCATTTCCCAGTGGCCCACACACAGTATAACATCACCACAGTTGCCCACACACAGTATAATTCACATACAGTGGAACCCACACAGTATCATGCCCCCTTGAGGCCCTGACACACTATAACATCCCTGAACCTCTTTGAACTGAATGGGAATAGGATTTTTTTCTGCTGATGATAGGAAGATTTCCATGGCAGATTTTGCATAGCAAGGCCCACTGCAAAATCTACTGTGTGAACACTCCCTTACAGTACAGTGGTCTGACTTGTGGCCCCCACACATTACAATGGACCCCCTTGTGGACCCTACATAAGTCCTTGTGGCCTCCTCACAGTATAATAGTCACCATTGTGACCCCCACATATTATAATGGTCTCCCTTGCGGCTCTCACACAATATGATGGGCCCCCTTGAAGCCACCACAGAAAAATACAAAAAAAGTAATCTCGCACCTGGAGCCTACTCTAGTCTTTGTGCATCAACCTAATGGAGGAAGTCAGAGAGGTTGAGAGTAGTAGTCAGTCTTGGGTGGGCTCATGGTGACTGTAATTGTACCCACAAGACCACTGGTGTGCAGCAAGGGCTTGTGCAACATTGATGAGGATGGGTGGTGATGGTAATAGATTCCCCTGGGGCACTGCCTGTAATACTTCTTCTGTCTGATGGTGATTAGGGTGCTTTGCTGTACAGGATTGAGGACTGAAGAGACTATGAAGAAAGGTGGTTTAATGAAGCAGATTTATTAAAGTAGGGCAGGTGAACAATCAAGCAGGAATCTTGGAAAAAATGGAGGCGCAAGCTTGTATTATCAATGGGCTGGAGCAGAGGCTTGAAGATCCTTCTCCCTGAAGTCTGTAAATGTCTCTAGGCAGTCTCTTTTAACAGTGAGCTCTTTTCTCTTCCACAGAAACACAAATATCTGTAATTGCCCAAGCTGCATGCTACAGGTTTCTAAAAAGCTGCTAGGCCAGGACTGACGCTCAAAGGTCATAGTCATAGCTATGAGGTCTGTCCTACACACTACTTTACTAAGTGAGCAGAAAAAAAAATGTCTCATCTCCGTCTTGACAGCAATATTGACATTTATCACGATTTGTAACTGACAGGCAAGGTCAGTCTAACCACATTACTCCAGCTAACTCCAGCTAACACACTGTTCCCCTCTCCCTAGGAGGTAGGAAGGAAGAGTCTCCTCCTCCTCACTAAAATGATCTAAGTGGAAGGATGTAACATCTTCCTAGCTCAAGCCACATTGCACATTGAAGTAGCCCATGAATGTTACAAAGTGGATAAATAAATAAAGCATTACTATGACCATACTGTTACAGTACAGGAAAACAATAGTAGATCTCAACAGTGCCACAGGGTGGTTGTGTGTCCATACTTGGCACCAATACAGGAAAAGCAATATGGGCATCTAGTCAGATGGGGAATTAAAAGTTGTATCTTGATTTTCAGCATGAAGGGGCACAACAGGTGCAATTGGGGAAAGTGTCCAAACACTTTACATTTAAAAAACACATAACATAAACAAAAAATAAACAAACATGTAAGGTATCCCCATGTGTGTGTAAGTCCCTACCATCCAAAAATAGCATTATTTATCCTGTTTACCTGTTATTTACTGCAATGTACAAAAAAATGTATTTTGGTCACCTCACTTTCCCCAAAAAATAGCAATAAAAAGTAATGAAAAAGTCATACATACTAAACATTGGTACCAATAAAAAGTACAACTTGCCCCGCAAATAAAGAGCCCTGACATATCTCCGTCAGTAACAAAGTTATAGGCGTCAGAATACAGTGATTCCAGGAAAATTATTCATTTTCAAAAAGTGACGTTTTATTTGTAAAAGCAGTATAACCTAATAAAACCAACATAACTATGGTATCGCAATAATCGTAATGACCCACTGGACAAAGCTGCCATGTCATTTTTAATGTAGAGTGAACGCTGTAAAAACAAAATGCAAAAAATAATGATAGAGTTGTGTGTTATTTCACACAGACCCCCAAAAAAATGTAAATAAAAGCTAAACAAAACATATGTACCCCAAAATGGTACCAAATAAAAGTACAACTTGTCACGCAAACAATATGCCCTGACATATTGTAGCTATGTCAACAGAAAAATAAAAAAGTTATGAATTTTGGACGGCAGAAAAGGAAAATCTGAAAAATGTTGGAAAGTATAAACGTACAAACTACCCTGCGTCCTTAAAGTGTTAAAGTGCAAGTACACAGTAAGATACTAAGTCTTTCAGTACTGATCCCACTGAGATATTATAACTGCAGCAACTCGGAGCAGCATGCTTGATGTGGTGACATCACTATGTCACGCCTGCCTACATCCAAGACGCTGGCAGTAGTGATAGGAGACAAATAGGGAAGACCATCCCTATGCCAAGTTTACTGTTGATCTAAGAACTGGTAGAGGTGCAAACTTGCCCAAGGACATTGCTTGTAGTATAATGTTTTAATTGTTGCATTAATGTCTAAGGGTAGTTTCACATATGTCAGTTGCATCAGTATCAGTTTTTTTGTCCTTTAGTCATTACAACTGGTGCCACAAGTGATGCGAGATTGCATCAGTTGTCATCAGGCTTTTTCACAAATTTCTACTCCAAAACCATAAGTTGTCATCAGTTGGCATCAGTGTTTACCATCAGTTTTTACTATCACTTTTTATTTTTAGGGTGAGTTATAGCTGTATAGTACAACCCTCTAGGCCCTTACCTGAGAAATGAACCCCTGATGCAGTGTGCTGGAGACTCGGGAGCTGGCATTTACTGGCATTTCAAGAGTTCTGCAAAAGTGTCATGACGTCCAAAAACCAAACCGTCTAAATCTGTGCACCAAAAACCAAATATCGCTCCCTCCCTTCTGCCTGGTTGTGGGCCAAATATCAGTTTATACCCAGATATGACATTAAGTACAATATCCTGGGTACACCAGTGTCATACATGTGGGCATAAACTGCAGTTTGGGTACACAGCAGGGCAGAGAAAAGAAGGAGCGCTATGTGGCTTTCGCAGTTCAGATTTAGATGTTTGGTATCTGGATGCCATGTCATGTTTGCAGAGCCACTAAGGTGCCAGAAAAGTGGAATCCCCTAACGAGTGGCCCCATTGTGAAAAGTGCACCCCTCAAAGAATGAATCAAGGGGTGTAGTGAGCATTAGTATCCCAGGCGTGAATACACAGCGGATGGGGAAAAGTGAATATGTAAGCTGTGCAGAGTGAATTGGGAGCACCAAATTCCCTCCTATTTCCCCAGTAGCTCCTATGATTGGGGGGGGGGTCACTTCTCTTGTCTTTTCCCTCTAAATCTGGGGTGTCCCCTGATATACGCTCGCACAGTTTATACATATACATTCTCTTCTTGCCACAGACATTTTTGTTCTTATGATTTGGTGATTTGGGGTTTTTTTTTTCTTCACATTGTACAAGCTGTATTTTCTTTATTTTCTGGTGATGACACCAGTTTTGGGTGCCTATAACTTATTGAATACATTTTATCAACTCATTTTTAGTGAATTATAAAGAAAACATCAATTCTGGTATTGCGTTTTTACCTTTTAAATTTTTTGCCATGTAGCGTACAGCAAAAGTAACATGTTACCTTTATTCTGTGGGTCGGTACGATTACGGTGATACCTCATTTATATTGTTTTTTCATGTGATACTAATTTTGCAGAACAAAAACCCATTTGGGGAAAGAAATCAATTATCTTTGCATCGCCATCTTCTGAGAGGCGTAACATTTTTATTTTTCGGTTTACAGAGTTAGTTGAGGGCTTATTTTTTGGGGGACAATCTGTGCTTTTTATTGATACTGTTTTGGGGTACATACAGTATTGTATTACCTTTTGTAAGGTAAGATGGCGAAAAATCATTAATTCTGGCGTTTTTTTCCGTTTCTTTTTTCCGACATTCACCATGTAGGTTAAATATTGTTTCAGTTTTATTGTACAGGTTTATAATATTTATAAACCTTATTTATAATAGTTTCAACTTTATAATATCCCCACTTATTTGTAATAGTTCTCTCCTTTTAAGGGGGGATATTATAAGTGGGTTCTATTATACTATTATTTATAATAGGGGCTATTATAAGGGGGGACTATTATTTATAAAGGTGCTGTTATAAGGGAGGGTAATATATAAGGGGACTAATATAAGGAGGGAACAATTATATACAATAGCTCCCCATTATATATAATATGTCATCTCTTTTAATAACCCCCTTATATATAACAGTTTCCCCTTATAAATAATACTTCACCCTTACAATAGCCCCCCTTATATTTAATAGCCCCCACTATAAATAATAGTTTGCCCCCTTAGCAGGAGTCTCTCCCTGTAGTAGCGGCACAGGTGGCGCGATGAGGTGACATCATCACGCCACCTGTGCCGCGAAGTCCTGTGTGTTACCGGCTGTCGTCTATGGCGAGAGCAGGGATTTTTCCCTGCTTTGTCATAGAATTAAACAGTATCAGTGTGCACAGCACACCGATACAGCACTGGAGCTCCCGGGATTCAAGTCATCTGATGCTCCGAATCCCGGGGAGCCCCTTTGGAGACGGGGACCCTGGGCAATTGCCCAGTTTATCTCCCCTAACGCCAGCCCTGCATGTACTGACCCAGGTAGTTGTTGAGATTCCAAGGGCTGAAAACCACCACACACTCCAATTCAGCAACTTCCTTCCTCATACCCACTAAATGTGTTCTAGTGCCTCACTCTCAATATATGGATAGTAGGGGTATCATTTTCTGTAGTACATTGGAAACCTTGCTAACTAATGGAATCCAGTCTGCCTGTTCTTCTTATCCCTCAGGCTTTTGACTGGCAGTATTCAAAGAAAGTCCATGTGCTCTAATTCGGGTGTTACTGAAAGTGTAAAGCCGCTGTTGTGAGGCGTTAAGATGGCTTCTACTCCTGCTCCCAATGCAGCAACAGCAAGTCCTCTGAGTCCACAGACAGAACAATCACAATTCCCTGCTCCAGAAAGCTCTGGCGCTCAAGTGACATAGCTGTCCAACCTGACTAGGGGAATGTAATGCAAAATAGCTGCCCTTAATAAAATGGCTGCTCATGACAAGATGTTTATAATAGCCAGTTCATAGTAACCTTAATTTCAACCCAGTATAAAGTAATGTCTACACACTCTATCAAGGTGACCTGTTCTGAGATTTACATGCCATATAGATTAGATCAAAAGACTCTGTTTGAGGTGATATTTACATACCTATACAGATTAGATCAACGACGCTGTTTGAAGTGATATTTACATACCTATATGTAGTGATTGGGGATGCCTGGTTCTGCTTGATGAGACCTGTCACCTGGCTGAGTGATACTTCCTGCAGATACCCTTATCGGAATTCATCAATGAAGCTTGGCAGTGTTGTAAGTGTGTATTTAATTACCTTCTTTCCTGATTAACTTTGATATACCTTGCTTTATTGCTAGTGTTGATTATACCTTGCTTTATTACAAGTTTTGATTGTCACAGTTTGATTAAGTTTGATTACCTTGCTATACCTGCTGTATTGCAAGTTTTGATTATATCACAGTTTGATTGACTTGGATATTTGATTATTCCTTGCTTTATTGCAAGGGTTGATTATACCTTCTAATATCTGTTATACTTTTCCTTGTTGTAAGACCTTTTGCTATCTTCTTATACTCTTCTTAGTGAAATGTTACCTTTTGCTATCTTCTTATACTCTTTTTAGTGAAATGTTACCTTTTGATATCTTCTTATACTCTTCTTAATAAAATGTTAAGCTATTGGGGATAGTCCAGTGTTTTATTCTATAACTTTATTCTATTACACTGAATCCAAAGAATCTTTTTCATTTGGCAAAACATTTTTGGCGTAGTCGGCAGGATTCCATTTTATAGAATAAAATGTTTAAGAGTAAAACACAAGCTAAGTCTAATATGTCTCCTGATGTTATTCCGGGGTGGGAGCAGGCTCTTTACTTGATTCCAGCTCAGGAATGTGCTAAATTCACAGGGCTGGGGGAGGCTTGGAAAGATCAATTGGGAACTGGCAGCAGTGAAATGTTTACAAAGGGGGTTGGTAAACAATGGAAATGCATATGTTGCTGTGTGTAGGAGGAGTGGCGGGATTTTGCTATCAGCTTACAGACAGCAGAATGAGGAACAGATGTTGTCACAGCAATTGTTAACCCTCCAGTCTCAGGAAACTATGAATAGATGTCAAAAGCAGATTTTAGCTGATAAAGTTGATCAGTACAAGAGTTATGCTGAACGAGCAGCGGTTAGGATTGCTCAATATAAATATAGGAAGAGGAGAGGGAAAATTAATAAGAAACAAATTGATGCCTCGGTGTTCCCCTCCACCGATGAAGACCCCCCAGGTGATTCTGAGGGAAATGATGATTGGGAAGATTCCCCTGAGCAGACAGCCCCTCCCTATACAGAATTCACAGATTTATTCAAAGAGGTGAAGGCATTGTTATTAGAACACAAAGCACAGGAGAGAGGAGGAATGTTTCAGGGAGATTCTTCCCGGGAACAATATGATTGACAGATTAGCCAAGCCCATTGTGTAGATGCCCGACCCCATGTAAATTTGAGAATTGAATGGAAACACAAAAATTGCATTAGTAGATACGGGGGCAGAGGCTACACTCATTTATGGGAACCCAAATAAGCAAATTTGACTGAAAATAGGAAACCTTCCTGTTAGGCAGTACAGTGTAATTGTAGTACCAGTGCCTGAATATATCATTGGTATAGACATTTTGAAGGGAATGCAGTTACATTTGCCTGATGGTAAGTATTCTTTTGGAGTAAAATCTGTGCAAATTCATCCTGTTTTGATAGGTAAATTAAAAATGAAACCTGTTGAGATTCCCAGAGCCACAAAAACAATTCATGGTCTGTGGCAAACAGGTTGGTAAACTGGATGCCCACCTGGCAGTCTCACGATTGGAAAATAGGGACCAAGGAAGTATGGGGAATATGTCATAAAAAGAATGTGACTGTTTTTCATGTGGATGCTCATACTAATATCAATTCTCTTGACAGACTTTACAACAGCATAGCTGATGAACAATGAAAGATTGCCAAAAAGCCACCTTCCAGTGGGGACAGACCAGAGGTGTTCCCCTCAGGTTAGAGGTTATAAAAACACTAATACAACAGTGTGCTGTGTGTCAACATTCACAACACAGGGTAGTGCCCAGGGTGGTAAAGGGACATATCTTGCGAGGCACATTGCCTGGCCAGATTTGGCAGATAGAATTCATTGGACCATTAATTGAGTCACAAGGATGTAAATATGCCTGCACAGCAGTGGATACATACTCAGGTGTACTGATGGTACACCCCTGTAAGTTTGCCAATGCTAATTCCACCGCCTGCTAGATAATATAGTGCTGTATTATGGCATACCTTTGCAAATGCAATCAGATAATGGTAGCCATTTTAAAAACAATAGAGTGCAGCAATTTGCCCATGAGCACAATGTGGAGTGGATATTTCATGTCCCCTATTGCCGCAGGCTGCAGGCTTAATTGAACGGATGAATGGGATGTTAAAACAATAGTTGCCAAAACTAACTGATGAGGTAATTAATCCTGATTACCAAGGTGAGATTAAAGTGATTTTACACAATGCTGGAGCAGTAGCATTGGGAATACAGGAGGGAGAAAAACTAGCACAATTGTTAGTCTTGTCATATGCACTAATCACATTAGCCAAAGGAGAGGCTCCTACACAGCTGACTGTACAAGGCCCTGGTGGTTTTGGACACTCAGATGGGGCCAAGGTGTGGCTAAAACAGCCACAAGGTCCTCCCACACCAGCTGAAGTGATTGCAAAGGGTACTTACAATGTGCTAGTTACTATGACTCCTGGTACAACTCAATATCATTACACTCCAGCCAATAATGTGTATTTACGTGAGTAATTTGTGTTCCCTCTCAGGTTTGGATTTTGTTAGCCCTCAGTGGATGCCTTCTGGTAGTGTTCTTATGGATTCGGCACGAGCATTATCAAGACCACCGCGGGTCAGAGGACAATCCAAACCGGGGAGTGAGGGAGTTGGAGAGACAACTATGGAGAACAAAAGAGAATATGTGGCCGTACCTAGCTCGAGTACTGAATATGACAGATTTTTGCCTGAAAAATTTATATTCCAGCAATGTCCTGGAAACTTGTTTGGTCGCTGTACCAACTTCTGTTGCAGTATGGACTCAACTGTTACAAATTATGTTTTGTTAGATTTACACTCATATAAGAAAGCAATATTACAGAATAGAGCTGCTATAGATTACTAGTTACTTAAGCATGGTTATGGATGTAACAGCTTTGCAGGAATGTGTTGCTTCAATTTGTCTGATCATTCAGAAGATGTTCATGACAAGTTGCAGCAACTGCAGGAAATGATTACTCACATTAAACAAGATGTAAATCAAGGGTGGTGGGATTGGCTATTAGCCTTCCTACCCGATTATGAGCTGTTGCTGTCTACAATGTATTCCATTCTTATACACTATGTTAAAACCCACTAGGCACCAAACAATAAAAGTAGCTTATGGTGCATATAAGGTTACTTGACCTGTCTAGGGTGGAATGTAATGCAAAATAGCTGCCCTTAATAAAATGGCTGCTCATGACAAGATGTTTATAATAGCCAGTTCATAGTAACCTTAATTTCAACCCAGTATAAAGTAATGTCTACACACTCTATCAAGTTGACCTGTTCTGAGATTTACATGCCCATACAGATTAGATCAAAAGACTCTGTTTGAGGTGATATTTACATACCTATACAGATTAGATCAACGACGCTGTTTGAAGTGATATTTACATACCTATACAGATTAGATCAACGACGCTGTTTGAAGTGATATTTACATACCTATACAGATTAGATCAAAAGACTCTGTTTAAGGTGATATCTACATATCTATACAAACCAGATCAAAAGGTTATATTTGCATGTCCATACTAATTAGATCAAAGGAGCAACTCTGTTTGAAGCGTATATGTCACGAGACATATTTAAGTGAAAACTGGCCCCTTCCACATGAATATGAGCTTGGAGACGAGTAAGGCCTTACAGAGGTGTATCACTTCTGTAACCGCCCACTTTATGACACACACAAAGGATATAAGATGGGAAACATCCCTCAGCATTAGAGTTGCAATCTTGACAGCAGTGATTGGTGACGCCTGGTTCTGCTTGATGAGACCTGTCACCTGGCTGAGTGATACTTCCTGCAGATACCCTTATCGGAATTCATCAATGAAGCTTGGCAGTGTTGTAAGTGTGTATTTAATTACCTTCTTTCCTGATTAACTTTGATATACCTTGCTTTATTGCTAGTGTTGATTATACCTTGCTTTATTACAAGTTTTGATTGTCACAGTTTGATTAAGTTTGATTACCTTGCTATACCTGCTGTATTGCAAGTTTTGATTAAGTCACAGTTTGATTAAGTTTGATTACCTTGCAATACCTGCTGTATTGCAAGTTTTGATTATATCACAGTTTGATTGACTTGGATATTTGATTATTCCTTGCTTTATTGCAAGGGTTGATTATACCTTCTAATATCTGTTATACTTTTCCTTGTTGTAAGACCTTTTGCTATCTTCTTATACTCTTCTTAGTGAAATGTTACCTTTTGCTATCTTCTTATACTCTTCTTAGTGAAATGTTACCTTTTGATATCTTCTTATACTCTTCTTAATAAAATGTTAAGCTATTGGGGATAGTCCAGTGTTTTATTCTATAACTTTATTCTATTACACGGAATCCAAAGAATCTTTTTCATTTGGCAAAACAGGGAAACAGCAGGGGAATGCAACAGCCACCTCCTCAACTTCCCTTCCTACTTGCCTCAACTGTCTTAATGACAGGGACAACTGGTCAACAGTCCCTTCTCTAGATAGGTGACAACAATCGCTTATCTAGAGAGTCACAATAGCCAGCCACCAAGTGTGGGCTGATGGACTGTAAATAGGAAGTCCAGAACCCGCCCCAAGATTGATTGACAGATAGGCTGTCAATCACAAGGCCAGGCTGAGATTAACTATTAGAGAAGAGGGAAACAAAGGTGTAAGAGATGAGTGTGTTGGAAAATCAATTACAGAGGTGAGGGAATAGGACAGCGTTCAGACAGGGTACACAAGAACCTAAAGCAAGAAATCATAGCCGGACACGCCTCCTGCGCCATAGCATGTGGTCGGAGGATGTCGTCGAAGTCCGAATGGGCGCGGATGTTACAAACCCTTTATCTAGTTACTACTCACACAGCATTAAACCAACAAACCATTAAGGCTTCGTTCACATCTGCGTCGGAGTCTCTGTAAGAGACTCTGTCGCAGATTCTGCCAAAAATTGGAGAGAAAAGTCCAACTATGCTTGCCACTGGTGACTGATTTTGGTGCTGGATCCACTGTTGGTGGTGGGTTCTAGAATATGCTCTGTTTCAGGACCCCAAGTTTATAATGTTTCTTCCAGTAACTCTGATAATCCTGCCTAGTTGTTCTGGTATGTAGGCTCCAACTGAGTCATTGACCTACATACTCCTCACATGTGCGCTACCACACACTGCTCTACACATTGCCTCCCTTTTCTGATCCAAGCCAGAACACCTTCCCAATATACTGCTGCTGAAGCTCAAATGCCCTCTTCTATGTATTAAACATACTCTGAACATGCAATCCAAAACTTTTGTGAACATAACTTCATAATAAGCCAAATGTACATGTTGAGGATGGGTTTCTGGTTTTCCAGTCTGTGGCCAGCTTTGAGTTTTGAATAAATATGTGTGGAAGTTTCTCTACAGAATTATAAGGAAAATATCTGGTTGTCATTGTTCCCTGTTGAGGAAGAATGACCTCTCCATGGACATTAGGTGAATTGCTGTCGAGGGTAGACCTATATGATTAAGTATGTGGTTATATAATTTAGAATGACTCTTTGACTCCGCCCATTCCCAACCATTTCTCTTTGTGCCCCCACACAGTATAATGCTCCTATAGTCACCCTAAAATTATATGCCCCCACATTATAATGTTCCCCTTCAGTCCCTCTCCTGGTGCATCCACAGTTTAATGTGCCCCTCCAGCTGCTCCATAGTTTAATGTCCCTCTCCAGCTGCCCCAGTCTAAACTGGGGACAACTAGAGGGGGATATGTAGATTGTGAGCCCTATATGGGACAGTGACTGACAATGTCTGTAAAAGCGCTGGGGAATATGTTGGCACTATGTAAGTAAGCTAAATAAATAAATAAATAATATTATATTCTCCAGATTTCATGTTCTTAGTTATAATTCAGCAGATCTTGAAAGGTGTTGTGTGGCTTTAGTTAAAGTCACAATTTGTAATGTGGATGGAACTATATTCTGGACCTATTTCTTGCATGCATACCATATCTGCAACCTGTGCATACAGCAGCCAACATCATACTGCCAACAAATTTCAAAGTTGGATTGTTAGAGAGACATAATAGGGTTGTTATATGTAAGCTATTGAGTAAGGTGCCCATATACAGCTCTTGCACAGGGGCCCTCTCACCTCTGAAGATAGAACATAAGCAATTCAAAGCATCCATACTTTTAAGAGATAGAATGATTATAGGTAACCCTGCAGTAAAGATCTCACGTTTCCATAACTTAAGAATTTGGACAGGGGGGGTGGCCTGGACGCGCATGGGTAGCACGCGCGCAGGTCCTTCTCCGCTCCTCCGCCGCACTGAGACCCGGGACCCCCAGCAGGCGAGGGGCAGCGCACCGAGGAAGGGGCCCCGGGCACCCCAGCGCCCGGGAGAGGTCTGGGGGGCCACCCGGGCCTCGGCCCGCGGCCCTCACCGGGCCAGGCGCGCGGGGCGGCCATGGTCCCGCCAGGAGGGTCGAGGGCCCCCCCGGCTCCCCTGAGCCAGCGGGCGCGCCAACAGAGATCCTGTCAGCGCCGGGCAACCCAGGTTTCCCCAGCAGAGGCCCACAGCTCCCACCGGGTGTCCCAGCAACACATGCTCCAGCACCCGGCAGGCGGCTGAGGGACCGGATGTTTCCAGCTTCTCAAGGGTTCTGAGGTCGGGGCCGCCCCCCTACACGCGATGAGTTGCAGCCTGGGCCACAGGCTGGCTCTGGGCCCCCCTCACATCTCCCCGCCCCCCAGCTCAGGGGGGTGGCGCGGTGGAAGGCGCGGCGTAGGGGCCCTCCGCCCCACACCCAAGGTTAGCCTCCCCCTCCAGCCTGACCCCCAGAGCTGCAAGGCCCATCTTCAGCACCATCATCCATGGGGACCTTCTTCCCAACCCACTAAACAGCTAAAAGTTGGTCGGAAACCAGCTCCTTCGATCTGAAATTGCTACCCTCGCACTGATTTACACCCATGCTAACGATGGACACGGGAGAATGACTATGACACACCAAGACTATGTTGCCTCACTGCATGATACTACCTGAACAGGGTTCAGCAACGGGTGCAAGCCACTTGGGGATCTTGACAACAGGGGGAACAATGTACGCATCAAGGGACTCCCAGAGGCTGACCAATCTGAGGTCTGCCTGTTCTGCTGGAGGCTGTCTTCAACACTAACGCAGGAGCCCCCGTCCCACAAATTAAGTTTGATAGGGCACATCGAGCCCTTCGACCCAGAGGATCTTCGCCACACCCGTGATGCATCTGCGCCTCCACGACTCACCCTTAAAGAGGCTATAAGAGCAAAGGGCAAACCAAAGACTTCGAGTTTCAGGGGCTCCACTACAATTCTATCAGGATCTGTCGCTAATCACCCGAACGCGCAGACCCCCCAGATTCTCAGGAGCACCAAATTCCACCGGTGGGGATTTCCGTTTGCTCTCATTGCTCGTAGGGATGGTCGCTCCGCTACGCTTCGCTCCTTTGCGGATTGCCTCTCTTCTGTGACCATTGGATGTTCCCCGCCGGATTTAACAGACTGGGAGCTATTCTCCCACCCCCCCCCACCACCGGTTTGGCAACGATTGGAGCCGCGCGCGCATCCCGCGGTGGGACCACTCGGAGGCCCGGCTGGAGACGATCCCTGAGGAGGCGCCCCCCTTGAGACGTTCTCCCTTTCTCGGTGGTGCTTTGGAATCTGCATGCCTTAATGTTATGTTTGCTCTTTTTTTTCTTTTTTAGGTCTACGGGTCTCATCTATTATGCTTATTATTGGATTGTTTTAGCGGAGTGGGGCGGGGTGGGGTTCCGGTGACTCCCCTTCCTTCCTTCTTTTTACTGGTGGTTGGGGATCCACCGCCTCCCCTCCGACCTCCTGTCCACGCTCTCCCCCTAAGGGGATACTTGGACTGTGCGGCCATTGATCCTGATTGGACCTCTGGCTGCCCTCATTGGTCCCCAGGCGAGTGACTTAGCCTCGCCCACAAAGTATTGTTTAACTGTTTTTATTTTTACTTTGTCATTTATGATGTCTTTTGCCTCCCTCCCTCCCTCTCTCCCCCCCCCCTACTAGAGACCCTGCCTCGACTTTGGGTTCCTGTTTGTGGATTGCCCTTTTGCCTCTCCGAGGGAAACTTGCCAGCGTCATGTGAGATGGGTGAGCTTATTGCAATCCGCCACTGTCCTCCAATCCTGGGTCCCAATGGTTAGGTGCGTGACAATTAATGTCAAGGGCCTGGGTTCCAACATTAAAAGGCGCCATGTCCTTAGAGAACTCCGCCCTTACGAGCGGATGTGGCGTTCTTCAGGAGACTCATTTTGACCGCGCTGGTACTTTTGCCTTCGCTAAGCATTATTTTCCCGTAGCTTTTTCAGCCTCCACAATCGACGCAGAGCTGGGGTGGCTATCCTTTCTCGATCCTGCCCAATTACAGTGACGACTTCCCACATAGACCCAGGTGGCCGGTTTGTTATCTTGGAGGGGCTCCTTTATGGTGCCCCGATTGTTTTATGCAATGTCTATGCCCCCAATTCAGCACAGATCCCGTTCTTGCGCCGGGTATTCTCCCGTCTGCGCGCTCTCCCACCATCAGCTTGGCTGGTGGGGGGAGACTTAACATGGTCTTCTCTGAACGGGCGGATCGTCTGGCGTTACCCCAGGGCCCAACCCCCATAGGTTGGCCCAACTTGCAAGGGAGTTCCGCAGGCTGATCCGCGCCCACTCTTTGTATGACCTTTGGCGAGTGGACAATCCTACGGCGCGCTCCTACACCTTCTTTTCTCACCCTCATAACACTCACACCCGCATTGACTACTTCTTTGGAAATGCTCCCGCTTTCGTTTGCTTAGGGACACGAACATTGGCCCTCTCACCTGGTCTGATCATGCCCCAGTCGTGGTTACCTTATCTACGACCCAGTGCCTATTCGCCAATGTCATTGGCGTCTTAACGAAACACTGCTCAATTCGCCGACCTCCCTCGAGACCCTGCGCACACACTTGATAGATTATTTTAGGGACAACTTAGGCTCGGTAGACTCTCTTGCCATTCTCTGGGAAGCCCATAAGGCGGCATGAGAGGATGCTGTATCGCATTGGCTTCTAGGCTTAAAAGGGACAGACAGGCCCAGGAACAGCTCCTCCAAGCCCGTATTCGGTCCCTTACGACGACTTTGGCAGCGCATCCATCCCTGGGGGTTTCGCCGTTTGGTCCTGGCCCGGACGGACCCCGTGATTTGGAGACCCGCCATGTGGAACGACTTCTCCTTTATACCCGTCAGCGGTTTTTTGAACGAGGTAATAAATCTCATACCCTCCTGGCAGGAACCCTCAGGGATCATCGGGCCTCTTCCACACCACACTCTGTCCGTGACCCCGCGGGTACCTTCAACATCACCCTGATGCTGTGGCGCTGGCGTTCCACTCTTACTACTCTAAGCTGTATGACTTACCCCCCCACGAGCACTACTCCCTGGGGATGACTCAACACTACTGGAAGACTATTTAAAGGATTGTTGTCTCCCACCCCTTCCTCCTGAGGCCCTAACCTCCCTGAACACCCCCATCACCAGGGAGGAACTAGAAGGGGTCCTGAGGGACCTCCCAAATGGGAAAGCCCCAGGCCCAGATGGGTTCACTTACAATTATTATAAGGTTTTCCAGGGTGAACTCTCTGCTCATCTATTGTCCCTCTTCAATTCCTTCCTTTCAGGTTCCCCTATACCCCCGACTATGCTCTCTTCACTACTCACATTGGTCCCTAAACCGGGTAAGGACTTGCAGGATTGTGCTAACTACCGACCGATTGCTTTGCTGAACACGGACCTGAAACTTTTCACCAAACTCTTAGCCAATAGACTGAATGCTTGGCTCCCTCTCTTGTCCATAAGGACCAGGTGGGATTCATCCCCTGTCGTCAGGGTGGTGACAACACCAGGAGGACTGTGGATTTGGTGGAGGTGGCCAATCATTATTCTACCCCGGCCCTTCTCTTGAGCCTGGACGCTGAAAAGGCTTTTGACCGCATAAATTGGTCGTTTATCATACTACGCTTAAGGCGTTCGGGCTTACGGGACCTTTTCTCACAGCTATCCAGGCCCTTTACTCCTTACCCTCAGCAGCAATCAAGCTTCCCCATGCATCTTCGCCCTCCTTCCCTATTCGAAATGGCACTAGGCAGGGTTGCCCCCTGTCACCCATCATATTTGCCCTCTCATTGAACCGCTAGCGGCCAAGATTAGGCGAGACCCTAATATCAAGGGCATCATGGTCCAAGATAAGGAATTTAAGATATCTCTCTTTGCGGACGATGTACTCCTCACTCTCACCTCCCCTCATACTACCCTCCAAACTTGCTGCGCTCGCTAGAGACCTATGGTGATCTCTCAGGGTATAAGGTGAACCCCGCGAAGACTGAGGCACTCCCACTTAACATCCCACGGGACCTTCTCCTTCTCCTCCGCAGTAATTACGATTTCCAGTGGCGGGAGTCCTCTATCCGCTACCTGGGAGTCCATATATCCACTTCCTATGCGACCCTCTACTCGGCAAACTACCCGCGGTTGTTTTGTGAGCTAAGAGCCCTATTGGACAAATGGCAACCCTTGCCTATCTCCCTTTGGGGAGAATTGCTGCGGTCAAGATGACTCTCCTCCCGAAGCTACTGTATTTTTTCGAGACTCTCCCAGTCGCGATACCTCGGGGAGAATTACGGAACCTACAGAAAGCTATCTTCCAGTTTATCTGGAAAGCAAAACGACACCGAATACCTAGATCTGTTATGCTGGCGGATAGGGGGTCTGGGGGTATGGCTGTCCCACATCTTTACATTATTACTGGGCGGCCCACTTACGCCATATCCCATTCTGGCGGCTATGCCAGCATACACCAGATGGGTGCAGGTAGAGAAGCTATGGCTGGCACCCATGCATCCTAACGCGCTTCTGTGGGTCAGCTCCCCCCCCACCCCCCTGCCTCGTACCTTTGGGCCCCATTCGGTTTACTAGATCTATCTGGTCTACCTGTTGTGCTAGATTCTCCCTGATGTCCCCGCGCTCATCTATGGTCTCCATACTATACAACCCCCTTCTCCCAGAGAGCCTGACTTCTGCCATGACTAAAGTGTGGTCTGAAGCTGGCCTTTACCGGATTGCTGA
This sequence comes from Leptodactylus fallax, assembly GCA_947044405.1. Lineage (NCBI taxonomy): Eukaryota > Metazoa > Chordata > Amphibia > Anura > Leptodactylidae > Leptodactylus > Leptodactylus fallax. The sequence goes on from CAMRHE010000078.1 coordinate 5,320,770, forward strand.
TATGGTTGACCCTGGAACCTTGGAACTCAGGTCCTTTGCTTATCTTACAGCTAATCAAAACCTGCCAAGTACTGAATGGTTCCATTACTTGCAGGTGGTTCACTTTGTCCGCTCCCTCCATGGGTCTCTTAAGGTGTCACTCCCCACCGCTTTTGAAAAGATTTGCCGTGCAGGCACGTCCACTAGGGGCTTTATATCCTCTATTTACCAACTTCTTAACTCACAAACTACAGGCTCTCCTGTTAATCATCGCTATATGCTTAAATGGGAGGAGGCGGTGGGTAAACCCATCTCCCAGAACAGTGGCGGATTGTATGGTCTCGGGCCCAGAAATCATCTCAGTGCATTACGTTTAGGGAAACGCAGTATAAGCTGTTGATGCATTGGTATCATACTCCGGCTCTCCTTCATACTTTAAACCCATTAGTTCCCCCATGGTGCTGGCGCTGTGGAGCTGCGGTGGGTACCCTCACCATATCTTTTGGACGTGCCCTCTCATCCTCGGTTTTTGGAGGGAGGTCAGGACTCTGACGACTGCTCTCTTTTTGCAAGAGGTTCCTCTTGACCCTCTTCTTTATCTCCTGAACCTTCCCCCAGACACCTGAGCAATAAGTCATCCAGGCTTTCTTGCATCTTTGTACTGCAGCTAAAACTCTCATAGCTAGAAACTGGAAGAAGGTGAGTCCCCCATCTAGTCTTGAGCTTGTGGCTAGAATGAAGGATGTGAGGAGTCTTGAATACCTGACTGCTGGCCTACATAATTCACGGGAAGCCTTTGGGGCTATTTGGGCACCCTGGGACATGTATTGACATTACAGGGTCTCTGATCTCTAGTCCTCTCCTTCCCCCCCCCCCTTCCCTTTGGTCCTACCCTTGTCTTCTTAACCCCTCCATTCCCCCCTCCCTTGTCACTGCTTAATTTAAATGCATATTGCTTAAGGGGGAGGAGGCAGATAGCCTCTATTTACCTCAATGCTTCCTGTTTGTTTGATTATTATTGTTTTTTTGTTTTTTCTTTATTCCTTGTTAATGAAAAATTTTTCAATAAAATTACAGTTATATAAAAGAATTTGGGAAAGGGGGGGAAAAAGTGAGGAGGGGGGGAGAAAAAAAAAGAAAAAAAAAAAAAAGAGAAAAGAAAGGGGAGAGCCTTAAAAAAAAAAAAGGGAGAGGGGGGGGGGGGAGAAAAAAAAAAAAAAAAAAAAAAGGAAAAAAAAAAAAAAAAAAAAAAAAAAAAAAAAAAAAGAAAAAAAAAAAAGAAAAAAAAAAAAAGAGGGGGGGGGGAAAAAAAAAAAAAAAAAAAAAGGGGGGAAAGGGAAAGAAAAAAAAAACGGCGGGCTTAAAAAAAAAGAAAAAAAAGACAAAAAGGAAAGGGGGAAAGAGTAGAAAGGAAGGGGGAGAAGGGGGGGTTGGGGGGGACCCTCGCGGCAACAACCGAAATCCTGACTGATAGCAGTCCATTCTTGCAGAATCAATGCTTTAATTTTGTCTGAATTTGTTGGTTTTTGTTTGTCCACCCGTCTCTTGATGATTGACCACAAGTTCTCAATGGGATTAAGATCTGGGGAGTTTCCAGGCCATGGACCCAAAATCTCTATGTTTTGTTCCCTGAGCCATTTAGTTATCACCTTTGCTTTATGGCAAGGTGCTCCATTATGCTGGAAAAGGCATTGTTGAGCGCCAAACTGCTCTTGGACGGTTGGGAGAAGTTGCTCTTGGAGGACATTCTGGTACCATTCTTTATTCATGGCTGTGTTTTTAGGCAAGACTGTGAGAGAGCCGATTCCCTTGGCTGAGAAGCAACCCCACACATGAATGGTTTCAGGATGCTTTACAGTTGGCATGAGACAAGACTGGTGGTAGCGCTCACCTCTTCTTCTCCGAATAAGCTGTTTTCCAGATGTTCCAAACAATCAAAAAGGGGATTCATCAGAGAAAATGACTTTACCCCAGTCCTCAGCAGTCCACTCCCTGTACCTTTTGCAGAATATCAGTCTGTCCCTGATGTTTTTTCTGGAGAGAAGTGGCTTCTTTGCTGCCCTCCTTGAGACCAGGCCTTGCTCCAAGAGTCTCCGCCTCACAGTGCGTGCAGATGCACTCACACCTGCCTGCTGCCATTCCTCAGCAAGCTCTGCACTGTTAGTAGCCCCATCCCGCAGCTGAAACACTTTTAAGAGACGGTCCTGCCGCTTGCTGGTCTTTCTTGGGCGCCCTGGAGCCTTTTTGGCACCAATGGAACCTCTCTCCTTGAAGTTTTTGATGATGCGATAGATTGTTGACTGAGGTGCAATCTTTCAAGCTGCAATACTCTTCCCAGTTAGGCCATTTTTGTGCAGTGCAATGATGACTGCACGTGTTTCTTTAGAGATAACCATGGTTAACAGAAGAGAAACAATGATGGCAAGCACCAGCCTCCTTTTAAAGTGTCCAGTGGTGTCATTCTTACTTAATCATGACAGATTGATCTCCAGCCCTGTCCTCATCAACACCCACACCTGTGTTAATGGAGCAATCACTGAAACGATGTTAGGTGGTCCTTTTAAGGCAGGGCTGCAATGATGTTGAAATGTGTTTTGGGGGATAAAGTTCATTTTCTAGGCAAATATTGACTTTGCAAGTAATTGCTGTTAAGCTGATCACTCTTTATAACATTCTGGAGTATATGCAAATTGCCATTAGAAAAACTGAAGCAGTAGACTTTGTAAAAATTAATATTTGTATCATTCTCAAAACTTTTGGCCATGACTGTAGATATGGTTTGCGCTCTACAATAGAGTGCACATTCACTTATTCTTTGAGTAGAGCACTGGTAAAGCTTATTTTTTGCTTAGTCATTGTGAAGTAGATTGTGCCTAGTCATGGTGCACATAGTTCATGACATCAGTTATCAACATCACTGTGTTGTAAAGCAATTACTTCTCAGAGTCACTTCCACTGTATCACATTTACCCTACCATTTCTGTCTTATACTGCATGTTGACAGAAATGGTAGGATGAAGCAGGTCATGGTGGGGGAGAGGAAAAGAATGCTCATACAACTGCATATGGTATATATTAGGGCACTAGACAAAAGCCGTGAAGCTTAAAGGGGGGTTGTCCAGTTCTTAATTTTTTTATTGAATATTGCTGCAACAGGAGATAATAACGTAACAAGCAGCCTTAGGCTGAGGCCCCACGTTGCAGAAACACAGCTTTTTTTGTTGCAGATTTTGTTGCGTTTTTTTGAGCCAAAGCCAAGAGTGGATTGAACATTAGGGAGAAGTAAAAGAACTTCCTATATATTTCTTATTCCAATTGTATCCACTCCTGACTTTGGCTCAAAAACTGCAACAAAATCTGCAACAAAAAACGCAGCTTTTCTGCAACGTGGAGCCTCTGCGGTTTTTCCAGCAGCGCTTTTTTGCTGTGGCCCACTATGTGAGGCCTTAGTTTTAGGCTAAGGCCCCACGTGGTGTCCCGCAGGAAAAAAAGCGCTGCAGGAGCAACCGCGGCGGGATCGCATCGCGGTTCTTCCCGCAGCGCTTTAGACAGAAAGTTTGCAGAGTTTTCCTCTGCGTACTTTCTGTTTCAATTATACTTATGGGGAAACCGACAGCATTTCCGTAGATATAATTGACATGCTGCAAGCAGGACGTTTCTCTCCACATTTTTCTGCATTTTTCGGGCGGAAACCGGACGGAAACCCAGCAGACTCCATTATAGTCTATGGGGTCCGCGGGTTTTCGCAGGTAACCGCTTTTAAGCGGATTAGGTTTCCATTCTTTGGGTCCCCAAGCAGACCCGAAGAACGGAAACCCAGGCGCATCATCTGAAAAAATATCCATTTGTTAACAATTTGGTTTTTTTTTTACCCAATATACCCACAAACTGCTGCCATTTTAACAGCAAAAAGCTAGACCTACGTCAGTCAGCTCTTATACAAGCTGACTGACGTAGGTCTAGCCTAATAGTCACTGAACATGTCATCTGTTTAGTGCTTTTAGTGCTTTGCAATTTTTCTTGAGATAGCTTTTTGCAGACAAAATAAATAAATACACACCATGTCGGAATTGTTGCCAATCATTGGGGTGAAAATTGCTTTATTTGCAATAGGGAGCATAAGACTGTGCACTGCAGGATATTGACACTGTGACTCCTCTATCTCATCACACAAAATTTTGTACAAATAGCCGTCTTGGGACCGATAAAGTAAAAAGCATGCTCCTAGCACAGAACTTCTAGCAGAATGTGCCCATAGAAGAATATACAGAATGTCCATATAGAGCCATATCCCACCTTCCAGGATTATGATGCAGATTCTAGCTATAGATCACTATACATTAAAACCCAAATATCACCTCTGTTGTCACAGGTTGGCATATGACAGGCCTTATTTTTCTGACAGTACAGCAATATAGTGAATATCAGCATTTCATAAAATATCTCACTAGTGATGCTACGAGTTACACTAGCCACATAAAGGAAAACAACTGAATGATCAAAGAGTAAAGAATAACCACAGATCAGTGCTTCAAGGTTGCAATAATAAATATGGGAGCAGACATTACTTTTTCATTTGATAATTGATCTCTAATGTCTAATCTCTACGTGTTCACAGACAACAGAATCATATAACCCTTGCTTACTTTGGTTGGACAAGAGCCTGCAGTATGAACATGCCCAAAAAGACTCAAATGACAAATTTTCTTAAAGGAACACTCCAGAAAAAATGATAGACCAGGTTTTGCCTAGTTCGGGGTTTCAGAGGGGGGACCATGACAGGGTTTGAAACAATACTAAATTGAGAACTCCTTTGTCATGCCCCGCATATCAAGCCCTGCACTAGACATAACAAATTGAGGCTAAGGCCCCACATTGCAGAAATGCAGCTTTTTTTGTTGCAGATTTTGCGGCGGTTTTTTGAGCCAAAGCCAGGAGTGGACTGAGCAGAATGTAGAAGTATAAGTGCTTCCTATATATTTCCCATTCTTTTTATAGCCATTCTTGGGTTTGGCTCAAAAAAACTCTGCAAAATCCGCAACATGGGGCCTCAGCCTGAGGCAGATTTAGGGTATGTTCTATATCATTATTACAGTCCTTACTGTCATCTGTCATAAGATGACAGCAACAGACATTAACAGTAGTAGAGTAACAGACATAGATGGAGCCCCCTCCGTCTTTGTCCATTCCCAGTGACTATAATGTAAAAAAGATGACTGCTGCTCTCTTCCGTCATGTTTGTTTACTTTTGAAATGGAAAAAAAAGTTCTGCATGCTCCATTGGCATCTGTCTTTTAGGCTAAAGCCCTACGTTGCAAAAAAGCTGCTTTTTTGTTGCAGATTTTACAGCAGCTGTTTCCAGCCAAAGCCAGGAGTGGATTTAGCAGAAGGAAAAATTACAAGTGCTTCTTTTATATTACACATTCTTTATCAAGCCTGGGTTTGGCTAAAAAAACGCTGTAAAATCTGCAGCAAAAAAAAGCAGCTTTCCCGCACCATGAGGCCTCAGCCTTAATGTCCGTTGCTCTCATCCTGTGATGGAAGAGAGCAAGGAACATTAAATAACAGTAGTGTGAACCCACCACTATTAAAAATGGACCAAATATAAACCTGTCATGTATACCTTAGGCTGAGATGCCACGTTGCGGAAACACAGAGTTTTTGTTGCAGATTTTGCTGTGGCTTTTTGAGCCAAAGTCAAGAATGGCTACAAAAGGAATGGGAAATATACAGGAAGCTCATATACTTCTGCCTTCTGCTCAATCCACTCTTGGCTATGGCTCAAAAAACCGCAGCAAAATCTACAATAAAAAAAAGCTGCGTTTCTGCAACCTGGGGCCTCAGCCTTAGACCACATTTACTAACTGTTTTAGACACTTCCTTTGTCCTTTAAGTCAGATTCTTCACATGTATAAACACTACTAATTGGATCAGACCAGTTTTCAGGTACGGCTATTTGTGCTAAAAATTCACCACTTAGTCATTTTCAGAAAAGTGTGCTGAGCACATATACCGTAGGTAAAATGAAATCTTACATTCTGATGCTAGAAACCCACTAACGAATACATACATTTTTGCCCAGGAAAGAAATATTTCAGTTGTTAAAACCAAGCTTCTACCAGGCTTCAGGACACAAAATAAGTGAAAATGAATAGAGGAACTGCAAGAAGACATGAACCTCCTGGGCCCCAGTGCAAAAATCTATTTGGGTTCCTACTTACCTTGTTCCACTTAAAACAGTGGTATATTTTATGAGGCAGAGGAACCTGTCGGACCCTTTGTGATCCAGGTACCAGCAGTGACTGTAACCACTGCACCCCCTATAGCTACACCCCTGCCTACACATCCCATGATCGTCTGATTTGATGCATTTGTTTAATTCCTCTTTATTTATATAGTACCAAAGTATTTTGAAGAACATGGGTTCAAACCATCACAGTAGGATGCCAGTTCTACGTGGAGAAAAGTGAATACAGTTCAGCTACATACAAAAGTTCACGGCTGATGTCTTTACTAATTGTAGTTGTTGACTTTACCATTTCTTCTATAACCGAGCCTAAAACACCAGGACATCTTCCAACCACAATTCATTTGTGCACACAAAATTTCAATCCTGCTGCTATGCCCAATTCCCCTCACACAGTAACAGTAGCCCCATCTATGCCACCCTTCAAATGCTCATACAGACGTAAAACCTCTCAATGTCTATTTCCTAACTGGCACCACCTGACTTGCCCTTACAGTCTGTCAGGGTAAGAATATCCTGCTCTAAGCAACTCCAGTAGTGGGAACTGTTTTGGCCACAGGGAGCCACTTGTCATTGGATGCAGCAGGGTCTGATAAGTTATGCAGTCTCCAGCTCTGCTGCATTACCCTTGTCCCTGCTCCTGTTTTCCTACCCCTTTCCAATTCGTCATCTTGCCAATAATAGCTGAAAGCGAGGTGCCAATACACTGCATCATCACTGAGGCCTAAGTGAGGTCATGCCAAGGGTGTGCTCTTCCTCCCAGCTTTTCTGCCAGGAAAGGACTGTCTTTCTGACAACCAGTGATGCCTCAGGGTTCAGCAGTGCTGTGGGGATCAGCTAAAGCAGCAGCCATTGATCTTATATCCACCACATATTTAATATATATTTGTATGCACAATGGCTAAAGGTGGTGACATGATAACAGTATGTCACCAGTAGGCTAAAAGTTTTGTTCATTATTAGATTTCATTTATTAGCATTATTCATTATTAGCATTTGTACTTAATAAAATTTGCGAGAATATTAAATACTGAGGTTAAGGTTCACTAAAAAGTTCTGGATCAGCATTTCTCAGAGCTAGGCTGCCAGCCACAGAGGCAGGTGTCAGATAGTCAGTATAGCAGCATGTTGAAACTGTGTAAATGACAGCTTCTCAATACAAAATAGAAAGCTGTGTTTAAGGAAAAATTCAAATAAGAAAAATCTTGCTTAGCCGGTTCAACCCTGATTTAGTGGCTGGTTAGTTTTCAGGTATCCTGCATGTATTTACAGATTATTGTTATAAGACTGAGTGTTCCCATAAGATTCATGACTTTTCCTTGAAACCATAAATTACTCAAGTTAACCTTACAACCAAGTAAATAAAACCACAAAAACTATGCAGACTATTTTGTGGATGGGGGTTGAACACAGCTTTATTAAACAATAATAACAGTGTTGTGTGGCCTTGCCAGATGTAGATGTGGTTTTTATTATTGTTATAATTATTATTATTATCAGGGCCTTTACAGCCAATGTCATCTTGAATACCAGCTAGCGTTTTCTGCTTGGACATGTACATGATGATCATTGATGACAGGTTCTCCAGGCAAGAGGCTCTCCCTCCCGCAAGGAGGAGCTACCAAAAAGAGGCTTGCCGACAAACAAGGCATAAACACTGCTACAATTTGAAATTTTGTAAGGGGCCTACTGTCTGAATATGGCAAAAATGATGACCATGCATTCTTAATCACTGGGTAAAATTCAGATTTTAGTAAAAAAAAAATGCACCCATAGACTTCTGATTGAGAAACTTACACATACACTATCCTCTATCAGAATGACATCAGATGGGTAAACTGCCTAAAGCTGATGCACTAGCTTACCAATACTCGCCATGCAACTTGTATGCTGAGTATATAGTGTCAATATAAAGAAATAAATATAGATTAATTTCTGGTTGCTTTTGGCATAGTATAAAAATGAGCATAAAGAACACTTCTGGTTGCTTTTGGCATAGTATACAAGAGAGCATAAAGAACACCTGAATCCTGTTACCCAAATCTTTGTCAACTTTAACTTTTTTGTCATCGCCTTATTCAAGTCTCTTTATCTTATCAACCATTATCTGTTCTGAGAGATAAGATACCAAATATCAACAAAAGCATTTTTATAAATAATTTCACTAACATTGAAACATTTCAGAAACATGGATACCCAGTGGGTCCACACCACAAAAAAAAAAAATTAATTGCGGAACGTCATCACAGATGTATCCACAGCCATCTCAGTCAAGGTTTACCTCTCCTGGAACAGAAGAAGGTGAAGGCAAAACTTCTGTCCTGTCAAGCTTCAATGGTACATTACACAAAACTGACAAAAAATTTGCCTTCACCCGACCCAGACATTTTTTTCCAAGCTTGCGAACAAGCAAACTTACCACATGTTGTATGAGAAAGGACCACTGTTAAGATAGATGCCAATGGAACTGCTGAGGATGAATGCAGAAATGTAGAAGCCTTCACCATCTCCAGTCATTCCTGTGTTGTATCCTTGTGCTCAGGCTTGGACTGGCCCACAGGTGAAAATGTGACACCCAGCTCCCCATCACATGGTACAGTACATTCACTGTACTTCATTCACATACTCATCATACAGCATCTCAACCAGACTATGTGTCTATATAATACACTGAGTAGAAACTGCACAGTTTATTTTTATATACTATAGACACACTGCTTGACTGAGATGATATCTAGACACAGAGTCAGGCCAACCAGTATTTTTCCTCCCTGGGCCCCATTTTCTCAATCACACTGCAATGGCCCCAATTACCAATCATCTTGCGGCGTCCTGCTGTTGCCTGAGGTCTGCTGCTGTGAGGGCACATATTCCCATCTCAGAGAGCTCAGAGTTTATGGCGAGAACCAGGCAGCAGGATACTGAGAGGAACCCAGGCCAGAAACAATCAGAGACAAGGGCTAGGCAGCAAGTTATTACTGAAAAATACATTTATGTTGGTGCATTTTAGGAACTTGCAAACAAGTGTCAGGTAATATTTGCATGTAGCTGTATAGGGGGCACCTATAATGAATTTTACTGGTGGGCCCTAGGCACCCTAGTCTGACATTACTTGCGGCTACATCTCCTTGAAGAACAGCGAGAGTGGTAACTGCCTCTGAGGGAAGAGTTGTATGATTCAGATGAATTTCCTCTCCTGGGGGTGTGTGTGCATGCCAAAATCACTTTCGCAGTGCCCATGAAGAGGCCCATAAAAGATAAGGGAAAGTGAGTATGAATGTTTTTTATTTTTTTCACCTCCCCTGGGCCTCCACCTATTATACTCTGGGGTCTGAAGAGACCCCAGAGTATAATGCTGCAGCCAATTTAGTTTGCTCTGTATAAGTCTCTACAATGCACCCCTCCTAGTGCTACTGTCTTCAACAGAGCATTAAACAGACAAAAATTTCCCTTTACAGACATCTATTCTAATCAACTCTTATTCTCGGAAGGGATCCTGCTTCAACCTAAAGGGTCCCTTTAGATTTTTACTTTGTCTGAAGGTAACCCAACCCATTACTGCAGCGGTTTTTCCTGTAGCCTTTTTTTTTTGCTGTGGGGTGCTACATGGGGCCTTGTCCTTAATAAAGCCCAAGTGCCACCTTAATTTAATTAATTGCCCCCTCATATTATTCCTCTGATTACTCCTGACATAAATACTGCACCTCTAATGACCCCTTATATCAATGACCACCCCCTAATGTTCATTATGACCCCTTATATAAATGATGCCACCTAATGACCCCTTATATAAATAACCTCCCCCCCTTGTATTCATAATGCCCCTTAATAGCCCTTATATAAATGATCCCCCCTATTGTCCTAATTCTGCCTAATGAATCCTCCCTTATAGTTATACTTTCCCCTCATAACCATCCACTTATACTATTAAATTAGCCACAACTGCACTAAAAAACAAAAAAAGTTCTACTCTCCTACCTGCGATCTTCTGATGAACGAAGCCGCCGCCTCTTCCATGTCCACACATAGGACGTCTGAGGCTCAGTTCAGGAGGCACGATGCTGTGACATCATCTCTTCCACCTGTGCTGAGAAGCAGACGTCCGCTGTCAGTGCTCTCAGCGTCTTGTAAACCGCAGGCCTGAAATGGCTTACGGTTTACAAGACAGTTATTTGCAGGATTCATTTTAACTAGATCTGTGTCTGCAGACACCAATCTAGTAAATAGTAAAGCATGTATTAATGGCAGCCCTGGGGTGGGCCCCACAGAGTCAGTGGGCCCAGGGCAGCCTCCCCCTCTGCCCCCCCCCCCCGCTAGCTACGCCACTGCTGAGCAAGCATTGATATATATTCACCAATTGCCTTAGCTGAGTGACTTCCTCTCTCCAGGCCTCAAATCCATACCTTGATACAGACCTCCCAGACCTTTTCTCCTTCCACATCCCTCAGACCTCCAGATCTCCTGGCTCTTCCCTCTCAGGCCTCCATAATTATGCCAACCGGCATATTTTTATACAATATCAACCCCACTGCTGATCAAAGAACGATTTTGATCTGTATTCTCATCAATATGCTACAGTAGCTTGCTAAAGTATTCATACTTACACCCTTGAACATTTTCACATTTTGTCACCTAACAACCACAAACTTAAATATATTTTATTGAGATTTTAAGTGATAGACCAACACAAAGTAGCAGATAATTGTGAAGTGGAATGAAAATGATACATGGTTTTCAAAAGTTTAATCAAATAAAAATCTGAAAAGTGTGAGATGTAAAAGAATTCAGCCCCCCTATATCAATACTTTATAGAGCCACCTTTCGCTGCAATTACAGCTGCAAGTCTTTTGGGGTATGTCTCTATCAGCTTTTCACATCTAGAGACTGAGATTTTTGCCCATTCTTCTTTGCAAAATAGCTCAAGCTCAGCCAGATTGGATAGAGAACGTCTGTGAACAGCAATTTTCATGTCTTCCAACAGATGCTCAATAGGATTTAGGTCTGGACTTTGATATGCCACTTCAATATCGTGTTGGTGGAGTGGCAATTTTTGGAATTTCAAGAAAAATTTGGGGCATATTATAAGAGTGCCGGGCTTGCCAGATGAAAAAGCTAAAATTTCTTGTGAAATGGAATGGATTCTCTGACCCTGAGAATAATACTGACCATCATCAGGTAGAAACTGTTCTTCTTCTTATCACAGACCCCTTAACCACTCCATTGTGTCTGTGGTTTGCTGCATGGAGTAATCATTTACCATATACTGCTGCTCAAACTGATGCTCCAGCACTCATTGCCTCCCACAAAGCCAGCCAGTTCACTCTGCTCTCCACTGATGAGGGACACAAATCCTGAAACGGCGCTGTATGCAGATGAGTGAAATTGGCTTGGCTAAAATCCAATTTGCTGTCTGAAGACTCAGTGAGTCAAAAGCAAATTGAGGATCTGTTACATCCAACAGAGGGCGCATGGGCTTCCCAGCTCCTTTTCCCGTAATGCCTTGTGATATGTAGATGCTTAGTAGAGGGAAAAAGGCAATTCAAAACTCTACACACCATCACTGGTGCTCTCCTCAAAGAGAGAGATTCCCATCCCAGCAACAGTGACACTCAATGTGTGCGTCACCTTACAACCATGAAATGAGGGAGTGGGGTGTAAGTGATGGCTAGCCCTGGTGAAGTTGGGGGTGGGATATGGTCCAGTGTGGAGGAACTGGAGGAGGTCACTTCAACATCGTGTTGGTGAATTGACAATTTACCGAATTACAAAAACAATTTGGGTTCACACTATCAGTGTGTCTGGCCTGGCTGCCAGCTGAAAAAGCTAGAATATCTTCTGACATGGAAAGTAGTCTATGACCCTGGAAACAACATTTGGAAGCCAGAAAAGAACTAGGATAATCCGGCTATCCCTGTGTGGGAGTACAAGCCACGTCAACATTGTGTTGGTGGAGTCTCAATTTACAGAATTTGAAGGAACATTTGTGGTACACTATCAGTGAGCCTGCCATTTTGAAAAATAATAAATAAATGAATGTAGAAAAAAGTCAGCTATTTTTGGGTGCACATGTGGAACCAAGTAGTGTAGCAACAATTTAAATAATTTCAAGAAAAATTTGGGGCATATTATAAGTGTACCTACTGTCTGCTAGCTTACCAGCTGAAAAATATCTTCTAACACTGATCATGTCATGAGGTAGAAGTAGTTCTTTTTCCTCTCACAGTTATCCACTCCATTGTGCCTGTGGTTTGCTACATGCAGTAACCATATACTGCTGCTCAAATTGATGCTCCAGCATATACAACAGTGCCACTCAATGTGCGCTTCTCCTCACAACCATGAAATTACGGAGGGAGAAATGCCTTGCCCTGGTAACGTTGGGGTAGGAAATAGTCCCTGCACTCATGAGGTGAGTAGCCTTGCTACATTTCTAAATGGTGGCCTCTTAAAACATTGTCCCAGTGGGCCATAACAGCTACCATGTTTCTCCGAAAATAAGACAGGGTCTTATATTTTTTTTTTCTCCGAAAAAAGTACTAAGGCTTATTTTCGGGGTAGGTCTTCATTTTTTCCATGAACAACAATCACACATTTGATCGCTTTTTATTTCAACTTTTATTAGAGGTGAAACAGCGAAAAAACAGCAGTTCTGCACTTCTGATCTTTTTTTTTTTTCGCTACGGCATTCACTATAGAGGTAAAATATTTTTATGAGTTTGTAGAGTGGGCGTTTTCGGACACAGGGATACCTAATGTGTATGTGTTTCACAATAATATTTTAGTTTTATATGTATTCTAGAGAAAGTGGTAGGGGGCTTGAACTTTTATTATTTTGTGTTTTTTATATTTTTAAACTTTTTTTTTTTTTTTTTTTTTTACTATTAACCCCTCCTAGGGGGGCTTGAACTTGCAATCATCCCATAGACTGCAATACAACCTATTGCAGTCTATGGGAGATTATCTACAACCAGCCTCAATAGTAATATTCCTATGACAAGCCTGGGAGCCTCCCATGCGGCGAGATCGTGGGAGCTGACCTGCAACGTGAAAGGTACGGGGCCGGTGGGGACCGGCCCCGGGGATAGTTTCTCTGCTTTGGGAGGTCGATTTGGAGGGTGGGGTCACGGTCTGGCACACTCAACAATGCCCGCGATCAGAGTGGACTTTGATCGCGGGCATTAACTGCGGGTCTCCGCTGTACAAGGAGACCCGGTATAGTAGATATAGGGGGTTGGGATCGAGGAGAAGCGTGGAGGTCACGCAATGCCTGCGGTCAGAGTCCATTCTGATCGCGGGCATTAACTCCAGCGGTTGTGCTACTTTGGTGGGAAGGGGGGTGGTCACGCTCAACAATGCCTGCAATTAGGGTAGACACTGATAGCGGGCATTAACTCCAGGTCTCCGTGAAGACCAGGTACGGGTCTTTAAGGACCCGGCATCCGCTGTAATCGCACAGCAGATGTCGGGAAGGGGTTAAATTAGCTAGGGCTTATTTTTGGAGTAGGGCTTATATTTCAAGCCTACATCAAAAAACCTGGAAAATTTAGCTAGGGCTTATTTTCGGAGTAGGTCTTATTTTTGGAGAAACACGGTATGTATTATCCCTGTCCATAAGTGCTGCTCCACGTATTGGCAGTGGCGTGCACCTTTCTCTATATGGACATTTACAAGGAGAGGCTCATATAGCAATATCAGGCAGGGACAACTTTCCTAGAGAAATAATGGCAGCTAGGTATTATACAATCGAGACTGTGTGCTGCCATCAGTTGGTGAAGCGCAGTAGATTCCATTAAGTGGCACAGTAGCCACTGCACCACTAGCAACTTGGCCAGGAGGGAGTTAAAGTTGCAGAACAGCTGGATGACTGGGTGCAAATTGCTGTTTACTGTATGCACATTCCTTTATGGATGTTGACTGACATTGGCATGGAGGAGGAGGAGAAGCAGATGGAGATGATAATTAATGACAATGACCATGTGCTAGGTGTGGATGTGGCCTGCCTACAAAGACAATCATAGGAAGAAGGAATAGAATGGTCTTGCTCACTTGGTGCCACTGGAAATTCCATCTTGCCAAATGAGCTGGTGACAAGATTTCATGTGAGTATGGAGAGACCTAGTTCCTATACGTGTGCCTCCACACCAATAGCTAATTATCTTCTTGCAGATCTTGCACATTGCCATCAATTTGTCAATTGGTTATGTACAAAAAAATTGCCATACGGGAGATGTTGCCGCCAAAGCCTGCAGCATTGGAAACGTGTCTGTTATGGTTGAGATGCAAGGGAAAATAGCCCCCAAACACCTTAACAAGCGCCAGCCGCAAGATCAGATGGTCTTAGCTGAATTTTGCCATCTGAATTAACACCACCAGAAACTGTACAAGAAATAAACGCTCCACTAACTGAAAGCAAACCAGAACTCACAATTAACTTACAGGGCAGATCAGAAACAGGAGAATAATCTTCCAGGCATAGGGTCAAAATCAGAAGAAGTCATCAGAGGCAGAATCAGGAGACAAAACCAATATCCAATAGAAAGCCAAGGGTCAAATCCAAATGAGTACATCAATGGCAGAATCAGCAGGCAAACGAATAAGCAGAGAACAAGTCGAGGGTCAGAAAAGCAATCCAATACCCACAATCAGATTCACAGCCAAACTAGAGAACTAAATTAGCAGGCCACCTGGGACAGGAGGGAGGGGACTTATGTATATGCCTCCTCAGCTGCTAATTGGACAAGCCCAGGGAACCTTTGAAACTCCAAAAGCTTCCCAGGTTGACATGGGAACCTTAAAGTTATAGCAGCTGAAATGAGAATCCGGACAGTATCTGCCAGTGCCACCACCACCCAAGCTTGCCATAGATCTTCCCTAGGCAGGTCTTTTGGATGTTGGGACTGCACGTAGAACTCTTACCATTTCTCAGGTCTTATCTGTAATAGAATCATCATTGGTTTCAGTAATGTCATCATCTTCACCACTTTTTTGTGACTCATCATGCCAATAAAAGCTCAAGAAACAAATATTTTTTCAGAATAACCCTCTGCCATCACTCTGTGTATTAGTAAGCAGATAAGGAATAAAAAAACATGAAATAACAGGAGGAGTGAAAAAAAAATGCTTAAATAACATATATTATATATTTTTTTCAGATTTGCGCAGGCGGAATCTGCGCTTTGCTGTTAGAACAGAAGTTGTAAGTATTTATGAAAAACATTTAGGCTAAGTCACCACATTGTAAAAATCTTGCTTTTTTTGTTGCAGATTTTGCTGTATTTTTGAGCCAAAGCTAGTAGTGGCTACAGAAGAAATGAGGAATATCTAGGAAGCTCTTATACTTCTCCCTGCTCAATCCAATCCTGGCTTTGGCTCAATAAAACGCAGCAAAATCTGCAACAAAAAAAGCAGCTTTTTCACAATGTGGGGCCTTAGCCTTAAACGCTTGCCCCCAAAAAAACTGTTAACAAAAGAGTTTTCACTAGCAGGAGCTGCAGAATTTACATAGTTACATAGTAGATGAGGTTGGATGAAGACATCAGTCCATCAAGTCCAACCTATAACCCTACAGTCTCCTACAGTGTTGATCCAGAGGAAGGCAAAAAAAACCCATGAGGCTTATGCCAAATGCCCCATTTCATGGGAAAAAAATTCCTTCCCTACTCCAATCTGGCAATCAGTATAAAACCCTGGATCAACTTGCCCTTAAAATCTAGAACCCATAACCCGTAATGTTGTTCTGTTTGAGAAAGGCATCCAGGCCCTCTTTGAACTTGTTCAATGAATCCACTATCACCACTTCCTGGGGCAGAGAGTTCCATAGCCTCGCTGTTCCTACTGTAAAGAATCCTCTTCTATGTTGCTGGTGAAACTTTCTCTCCTCCAGTCGTAGAGGATGTCCTCTTGTCACTGTCACTGGCCTAGGGGTAAAAAGATCATTAGAAAGTTCTTTGTGCTGTCCCTTCATGTATTTGTACATTGCTATTAGATCTCCCCGAAGACGTCTTTTCTCTATACTGAATAACCCTGTTTGTTAATCTATCGTTGTACTCCAATCCACCCATTCCCCTAATAATTTTGGTTGCCCTTCTTTGTACTCTTTCTAGTTCGATTTTGTGTTTCTTGTGTACTGGGGCCCAGAATTGTGCCCAATAGTCTAAGTGTGGCCGTACCAGTGATTTGTATAGAGGCATAACTATGTTCTTGTCATAAGAATCTATACCTCTTTTGATGCATCCCATAAATTTATTTGCCTTGGCAGCAGTTGCCTGGCACTGGTCACTAAAGGTAAGCTTACTGTCCACCACAATCCCGAAGTCTTTTTCATTGGCAGTCTTACCCAGTAATTTACTATTAAGAACATAATCATACATTTTATTTTGTCGACCAATATGCATAACTGAATGTCAGTAAAAAGTTTAAATACGACGAGCTGCTGCTGGAGCCCCCTCCCCTGGTTAATTGCACTGTGGCAACCATTTCCTCTACTGTAGTATAATCCGCTTCACCCCATGACCGGACAGCCTGCTGCGCACACGTAACGCCCCTGGGTGTTGCCCCTCACCCTGTGCAGCGCCCTCAGGAATGTCTTTGCAGTCTCCTCTGAGTTGTTGTGTGAGATTTTTTATTTTGTTATGATTTACGTTCTGCAGAATAAAGTCTTTTTACAAGGAAAAAAAAAAAGTTTAAATACTCTGTATACAGCAACATAGATATGCTCCCACACTCCTATCTATGATTTCTATCACTAATCTACAATACAGCAATACAAAGCCATCCACAGCCTGCCCCCTCCATATATCTCCGACCTAATCTCCCGCTACCTGCCCACACGTAACCTCCGATCCTCCAAAGACCTCCTACTCCGCTCTGCTCTTATCCGCTCTTCACACAATCGTCTCCAAGACTTCTCCCGAGCATCCCCCATACTCTGGAATTCATATCAAGACACATAAGACTATCCCCCACAATCACAAGCTTCAAGAAGGCCCTGAAGACTCCAATAACACTATTGTCACCACACCACCACCTGAACAGCCTCTACCCCCACCTTCTGTCTCTATCCCTCTTCCCTCATAGATTGTAAGCCCTTGCGGGCAGGGCCCTCTATCCCACTGTGCCAGTTGGTCTCGGTTAGCATTATCTGTTTTGTATATCTGGTGTACCGTATGTAAATCTGCAAATGTAAAGCACCATGGAATTAATGGTGCTATATAAATAAACAATAATAATAATAAAAAAAAATAATAATAATCTGCCTTTATTTTCATATATCTGACTAAATTCTACTACTATTCCTAACTATTGCTTGCAATTATAGGCTTTTCAGGACTGAGTGCTCTGTATGATGCAGTGAGATGAAACACAAACCCTACACTATCTCCACCATTACTGCAAATGCATGTCATCAAGCTTAAAGAAACATATATAGAGATGAGTAAATCAAAGCTGATGAAGTGGAATTCGATCCGAATTTCAGAAAATCTTCGATTCGCATCTATTCTGGATTTCTTCATGCTTCGATGTATCGAATTGCACAGCTCCGATCTGGGGTTCCGCCATGCTACCTGTCCCCCTTGGCACCCCCCGCGATGATTAAAAAAAAAAAAATACTGATACTCACCTGTCCAAGGCTCAGAATTAACTCCGGAGCCAGTGACTGAAGTCCTGCTACCCAGGCTTCACTGCTGGGGCCTGTGATTGGACCCCAGCGGTCACGTGGAGTGCGCCGGCATAATGACGTCATCACACCCCCACATGACCGCTGAGGCCCAATCAAAGGCCCCAGAAGTGACGTCTGGGGAGCAGGACTTCAGTCGCAAGGAAGAAGAAGAGCGAGGAGGATGCTCAGACAGACAGACACTTCCCCTGGGCCTCTGATTATTATACTCTGGGGTCTGAGGGGACCCCAGAGTATAATAATAGCACCAGCTCTAGGAAAGAGGGGGGTCTTTTTTTTTTTTTTTTTTTACGTTTTTTTCTTTTTGTCCCCATAGGGGATTGAAGCAGAGATATTCTGATAGCTGCTTCAATAGCTATACCCTGCAATACATGTGTACTGTTTTTTTTTTTTTTTTTTTTCCAAGATGGCGCCGCTGGAGTGGCTGCCAGCTACAGCAGCTCTGAGACTCTCTATCTTATTTTTTCTTTCTATGACTCGTTTTGTACCTCTCTACTTAAGGACTTTTGCACTATGAAGAAACACACACAAAGACTTGGACCCTTGTGATACTTTTTTTTTGTTTTTTATCTGTCTTTTGTTCTGCTTGAAAATGGGATCTTTTGTGTATGCAGACAATTCCTTTGTCTATACAAGAGAGGAAATTCTGCAGCTCAGAGACACAGCAGGATGGCATACCATCTGGTCACACATCCCCCGTGAGATTTGGAGAAAGAAAAAGTGGGTGAGGGGATGCAGAGCAGGAACTCTTCAGAGGATTAAAAAGAGGCGTTACCGACCAGCTGTTCCCTCCATCATCATGGGCAATGTGAGATCTCTTGCAAACAAGATGGATGAACTAACAGCTCTCACCAGGCATCATCAGGAGTTTCGGGCGTGCAGCATGATGCTACTTACAGAGACTTGGCTCACTGAAGTTACTCCTGACCCTCTGGTCTCCTTGGATGGTTTTAAACTCCTTCGGGCAGACAGGACAAGGGAGAGCGGTAAGAGGAAAGGAGGAGGGCTGGCAATGTTTGTGAATAATAGATGGTGTAATCCTAGGCACATTGTGATTAAAGAGCAAACTTGCTGTAAGGACATTGAACTATTAGCTGTGAGCATGAGACCTTTCTACCTACCAAGGGAACTATCACATGTCATCGTGATAGCTGCATATGTCCCCCCCTCTGCGAAAGCTGACACTGCCTGCGGGGTCCTACAAGCCACGCTGAGCCAGTTACAGTTAAAACATCCCCAGGCCCTCTTTCTTCTGTCGGGTGATTTCAACCATGCCTCTCCATCATCCACACTGCCCAGTTTCACACAGTATGTAACCTGCCACACAAGAGACAACAAAACACTGGACTTGTTCTTTGCCAACGTGAGGGAGGCATATAACTCATCAGCCCTACCGCCCCTGGGGAGATCGGATCACAACCTAGTACATCTCCGACCTGTGTACAAGCCACTTGTACGTAGAGAACCCGCTGTCACCCGCACAGTGAGGATATGGTCCGAGGAGAGTGATGAGGCTCTGAGGGATTGTTTTGACACAACCGCATGGGAAGCGCTGCAGGATTCTTATGGAGAAGATATAGAAGGACTCACACACTGCATAACAGACTACATTAATTTTTGTGTGGACAACACAGTACCCACAAAAGTGGTGAGGTGCTTCTCCAACAACAAACCATGGATTAACTCTGATATAAAAACACTACTTAAGGAGAAAAAGATGGCATTCAGGACAAGAGATAAGGAGGGGATTGAGGGAAGTACAAAAGGAGCTGAGGCATCAAATCAGGCAGGGAAAAGCCAGTTATAAAGAAAAAATGGAAAAGCAAATGGAAAGAAAAGACATAAGGGGGGTCTGGGAGGGGCTTAAGTCAATTTCGGGTCATAAACAGTCTGTCTGCCAGATTGAGGCAGATGTTAATTGGCTTAATGAACTAAACCTATTCTTCAACAGATTTGATCACACACCAGCTCCTCCCACCCCAGTATGTCCTTCAGCTTCCCCCACCACAATGACTTCTCCCCATGCGGCCACTTCCCAACAGACCAGTAAATCCAGAAATCCATCTTTATCTGGCCACAGTCTGACCTTCACACGGGCCCAGGTGAGGAAGGAGATGAAAAAGATCAAGGCGAGGAAAGCCGCAGGGCCAGATGACATCAGTGCAAGGCTAATTAAGACTTGCGGGGACCAGCTGTGTGGTATAATTACATTTATGTATAATATGATCCTGAGGCAGGAAATAGTCCCTGAATTATGGAAATCTTCTTGTGTGGTACCAGTTCCAAAGAAACCCCACCCTATGGACCTCAACGACTACAGACCTGTAGCACTGACATCCCACCTGATGAAGATCTTGGAGAGATTGGTTCTCACACATCTCCGCCCTCTAGTGAGCCCCGCTATGGACCCCCTCCAGTTTGCTTATCGGCCGGGCATTGGGGTAGATGATGCCATCATCCATCTTCTGCACAGGGCTCTGTATCACCTGGAGAAACCAGGGAACACAGTGAGAATAATGTTCTTTGATTTCTCCAGTGCTTTTAACACCATACAGCCCAGGTTATTGAGGGACAAGCTGGGCCTTGCTGGAGTGGACCACCACCTCTCCAACTGGATCCTAGACTACCTCACAAATCAACCTCAATACGTGAGAGCCCGAGACTGTGTGTCAGGTACCGTGATCTGTAATACGGGGGGCACCTCAGGGTACGGTTCTCGCCCCTTTCCTCTTCACACTGTACACTGCAGATTTTAGGTGCAACTCATCCAGCTGCTACCTACAGAAGTATTCTGACGACTCTGCAATAGTGGGTCTCATCACAGATGATGATGACAGGGAGTACAGAGAACTGAACCAGGATTTTGTGGACTGGTGCCACCGGAACCACCTGAAGATTAACGCGGGGAAGACCAAGGAGATGGTGGTGGACTTCCGCAAAGGCAGATGCCCTCCAAATCCAGTGGACATCCTGGGGACGGGCATCGAGATTGTGAACACCTATAAGTACCTGGGTTTGCTCCTTAATAATAAGCTGGACTGGGCAGATCATATGGAGGCCCTGTACAGGAAGGGCCACAGCAGGCTCTACCTGCTTAGGAAACTGAGAGCCTTTGGAATCCGGGGGGCACTTCTTAGAACTTTCTTCAACTCGGTAGTGGCATCAGCCATCTTCTTTGGAGTGGCCTGCTGGGGGAGCAGTATATCAACCAGGGACAGAAATAAACTTGACAAGCTGATTAGAAGGGCCAGCTCTGTCCTGGGGAGCCCACTGGACCCAGTGCAGGTGGTGGGTGACAGAAGGATACTGTCCGTGGTGAGCTCCATGCAGAAGAAGAAGTCCCATCCCATGCATGAGACTGTGATCGCGCTGAGCAGTACTGTCAGTGACCGACTGCTCCACCCTAGGTGTGAGAAGGAGCGCTATCGGAAGTCTTTCCTCCCCACCGCGGTTAGGCTGTACAACCAACACCGACCTAAGCGGAGATCATTACACACAGAGAACTGAAATATCTCTCTGCCTGTTAAATCCCCCCCCCCCCTCCTCTGCTACGTCCTATCTGTCTGTCTGCTATTAATGTAATGCCTCTCACCTTGGAACATTCCTGTACATGTTGTATTTGTATTTGTATCTGCTTATCTTTGCTGCTGTAACACACTGAATTTCCCCATTGTGGGACTATTAAAGGACTTTATTATTATTATTATTATTATTGCAGTGTATAGGAGCCTGTCAGCCCATGCAGACGTATAGACTGACAGTCTCCATTCAAGGCAGGATCAACCAGGTATGCGGAGGGACAGCGATGGGGCAGACCCGGGGTCACTGGTCAGACCCCGGGCTGCCGATTAAGAGCAGAGGCACCCCCGTTGCGGGGGGCCGATCGATAACCCAACATATAATAAAACCCCTGAGATGCCGCGGTCATGTATGACCGCAGCATCTCAGGGGTTAACACCCGCAATCGGGGCTCAGGTCCGACCGGAGGAGCTAGAGGACAGTGTCAGCAAAGCAGGGTACGCACACAGTTTCTGCCATGGTTTGCGGGAAGTCCTTCCTGGCAGTGCCTTACTATTAGGGCGGATGTCGGGAAGGGGTTAACGTGATTCGCCGCAAATTTATTTGAATTGATTCGAATTGTTTTGTAAACTTCAGAGAATTGGGCTAATCGAATTTTTGAAAAATTCGCTCATCTCTACTCATATAGTGTTAAAAAAAACAAAACAAAACTATTTGGAATATTTGGGTCAAACCTGGTATGACTCATCTCAATTGGTTCACCCATCTCTATTGGTTACCATGCCTATTTTCTGGAGATGGGTTGTTGATCGAAGAATTTATTATGATCGTTATATTTGGACAATTGACCTCTACTTCATGGGGTTTTACCTTACGCTGAATAAACATTGCAGGATAATAGGCTGAACTGGATGGATGAATGTCGTTTGCCAGCCTTATAAACTATGTTACTATATTTTTCCCAACTGACAGGTTTCTTAGTTTCTATGGCAAGTTAATATATTTCAAGTCTTGTGATAAGATCTTGCACAAAAATTTACCACAAAATCGCATACAATAAGCACACTGCTATCTTATGTAATATTGCACCACACAAAATTGCATGCATAAAGACACAAGACGCAAAACCTGTACACACAGATATTTTACCCTAACAGTAATCCATAGAATTACATTATACACAATATTGCACATATTATATGCAATATTCTAATCACATTAGCGTAATGACCTATAACAATTTATGACTGTGAAGCCCCGACTTTACAGTGTTAACATTTAACTCTTTCTTTTCCAAATAGTGTAAAGTGTACATTGATCACAAGATCTTGTTTTGCACTCCTTTGTATATTATAAACCAAGCCAAACAATGTGATGTAAGTAGGTGGGTGGATTGTGCTTTAGAAGACTCCACCCAGTGACTGTATAAAAGCCAGAGAGCAGCAGTCTATCCACCAGAGCTGGCAGTTAGGAGTTTCTGCTTCTTGCTTCAACAGTGTTTGAACGGAACAGGACTTCTCTGTGCTTAGAACTACCAAACTTGTCCTTCTCTACAGAACCTCTTCTTATTCTCTGAGAAAGTATCTACTACTACCGTCATCATCATGAGCTCTCAGATCCGCCAGAACTACCACCAGGACAGTGAGGCTGGAGTCAACCGTACTATCAACCTTGTGTTGCAGGCTTCCTATGTCTACCAGTCTGTGGTGAGTAGTATATGAGCACACATTACAATACCTGTATATTTTTAAGGTGTTGTGGGACTACAAGTCAATGCATGTCTTTCTCAGGCCAGGGGATGCAGTCCCTTATTATATATTGTTAGTACAAAGAATGATTACAACTTCCTTCTGTAGGGAACTGCCATTTCTACTAGTATATAATGTATCTGGCTTCTTTGCCCCTGCAGTTTGGCTTCAGAGACCCCAGGCATTTAGTGCAAGTTTTGTTTTGTAAATACAGTGAGTCAGACACATGTGAGGCAGAGCTGCTGGGGGGAGAGATGTGAGCAGAGCTGCTGAGACAGACATGTTATGTCTGGGGGAGTCTAAGAGCCACTTGTTCCTCTTTACTTCACAGTATATAGTTAGGTATGTGTTACCCCCTATATACTCACAGGACCTAGCTAGTAACCGTAGTTAGGGATCCATATATATATACAGTTCAGGGCAGTGATGGGTTAGGCTTCCGAAGGCCAACTAGCTAGTTAGAGGCCCGGTGGCACTAGTAGTTTAGCTGGCAGATTAAGGACTCAGTGTTAGGGTAGTCAGGCCTGCATCTACTGCCGTCACCGTCGCCCTGTTTGCTGCCTGTGAAGAATCTCACCATCATCATCATCATCTCCTGATCGGCTGTCTGTCATCTCCTGGAAGAATCCGAGGATCCACAGTCATCCACAGGGGCCCCTGCATCTCTTCTGTTGCCTGGAGGTATTGTGCACTGGACTCTTGCTATATATCTATATATATATATACCCGGGTATATAACCTAAGACGGTTGAGGACTTGCTGGTTGTTGTAGTATTGCTGTGTTCTGAGTATATTGTATGTATGTATTATTACCCTGTTGATTCTTATAAAGCTACTGTTATAACCTTATGTGGTATCTGTATGTATTCTTCAGACTGTGAGATTAGTACAGTGATCCTTGTTAAGGCTACTAACTGTACTTCATGGGTAAGTCCCAGGAAGAGATCCTCCCTGTAATACAGAGGCTCTATCCTGGGTGGAGGCACTGATATATTTCATATATGTTCCCACTCTTCCCTTCAGCGAAGGCTTCAGGTCCCATTATACACACAGGTCAGCGCCAGAGTCTGTTGCGGGAGGGATAATACTCATACCCCCCCCCCCAAATAGGGCTACACTTCTCTTAATAGTAATTTGTGACCTAAAGGGCCATATGTACAGTGTTTAGTTTTATTAATCCAAAAAATGTGTGCCTAGAACATAATCTCAATCCTTGTTTATACTGCTGTGTGAAGGATGCAGCCGGCTATGTACCTACTCCGCTTTGTAGTGCTGATATAAAATGCTACATAAGTCACTGGTGGCTCAGTTACGTGCCTGATATAAGGGGAAGCATATAGCTTAAGAGGTCAGGGACATGTAGTTTTCTATACAATTTCAGTATTTTCATATAAAAAGATGTGTAATTTGACCTGCTCACAACTGACCCATTTCTAGTAAGAGTTTGTATACATCTAATGCTGGATTCACACCAGCATTAGAATTGTTTGGGGTTTCCATCCCTGAATCTGCTTGAAATCTGTGGAGAGAAAAGCCCTGCAAGCAGGACTCTTCTCTGTGTTTTTGGGTGAAAACCCAGTGGACCCCATTAGTCTACTCTGATCACTTTCTCTGTTCATCTGTTTAACAGATCTGTGTAATGGATGCAAACAAATGACCATCTATCTACATAGAGCTCAATGTTAATTATATATAATATATAAATTATTTTTTTCTTTTAAAAAGAGGCCCTTCAACAAGTCCAAATCTTAACATCATATAATAGTTGCTGCTCCAATGATTCCAGCACAGTTGGAATCTTTTTCTTTAGCTTTCACTGTTCGCAAGAAATCGATGCTGTTACTTTTGGTGCCTGACCTGTTATAAGGCTCTGTACTGTCAGGAGGGTAGAAGCGGAGAAAGGTTCTCTTTAAATTGTCTTATATATGTAAACAGATGAGCGTGTGTTTGTGTCCGTCTATTTGCATCCATTAAACTTATCTGGATGTTAAAATTAAGTGAATTGAGCATAATGTTGTTCACTGTTCCAAGTGTGGAACTCACAGGCTCTCTGAGTTTGTGGGGGAAGCAAGACCCCTGGCAACAGTGAATGCCTTGACATACTGCAAACTGTGTTGCAGAAAATATGCGACTGAATAAAATCTGCAAACTCCATTTAGATAAGGGGGAACAGAAGTCCAGGTGTCTGTATAAACAACCCCTGTTAGATAACTGGCGCTGAATCTTCAGTGTCAGTTTTTTAATCCATTCTTCCATGTGAAGGTACCCTTAGACTGAGGCCACACACTGCAGGAAAGGTTTGTGTGCTTTTGAACTAGTCTGGAGTGGATTTGGCAGAAAAGAGAAGCAAAAGAGTTTCCTTCCCTTTCCATTTGAATCCACTCTAGTTTTATTGCTCCAAAACAGTCTGCATAAACACTGTCGCCAGTCAGTGCAGTCTTATACAAAAACCTTACTACATCAACGTATAAACTGCTTTAGCATAGTATCTTGTCCTTAGTCCAGTTTTGTTTTTAACCTGTTCCTGGTTTTGACTTGCAATCTCCGATTGAAAAATCCTGACCATGTGAAAGTAGCCATTCTTATGGCATTGCAGATTTGGTCCATGAAATAGACAGGACGACTAAACACTGAGCTGGGACTTGGACTTCAGGAGTCACTTCCTCCCCATGTGACTATTACTGTAACTATGTTTTCAGTATGGGACTGTAGTCCCATAGGGAGGCAGGGACTCTTAGCATCATAGATAACTTTTGGTCTGTATTTCAAGGAATTTAACCCTTTGACACCAAAATTACATTCTGTACATGGTTGTCCACCATGAGACTACTTTTTTTTTTTTTTTTTTTTTCTCCCCTGCTCCCCAAAATAGAGCCGTAGTTGTTTTTACGCTGTATAGTAGTAATGCCCATTCACTTCAGGGTTGATTATACTTTTTACATTAAGATCTCCCAACTCTTTGTAAAGTGCCTGCTGAGATGACTTCTCGTTGCCACATATTACTCAGTGTTTTCCATAATAGGGTTTCTACTTTGACCGGGATGACGTGGCCTTGGCCAAGTTCTCAAAGTTCTTCCATGAACAGTCTGAGGAGAAACGAGAACAAGCTGAGAAATTTCTAAAGTTCCAGAACAAACGGGGAGGACGTATAGTTCTTCAAGATGTCAAGGTAATAACATCTGCTATGAGGTTTGTAGACTTAATGTAAAGTTTTCTTTTTTTTTTTTTTTTTTTTTTCCTCCCCCTCCCCCCTCCCCCACCAGTACTTTTCACAGAAAGCCCGCAGAGTTTTCCTCTGTGGACTTTCTGTCCTTATTATACCTATACAGAAACCACCAGCATTTTCGTGAGTATAATTGACATGCTGCAATCTTCAAAAACACTTTTTTTTTTTTTTTTTTTTTGTTTTTAAATCATAGCATTTCCACTGCAGATAATTTTCTGCACTGTGGATAGGATTAGCCAGAATCCCTTCCACTCTGCAGGTACTGTAAGATGCAGCAGTTTTTGCTGTGGCCAAATTGAGGAGTTTATGCTACGTTGGGCCTTGGCCTAAAGGAGCTTTCACATGAAAGCCCCCACCTTCTGTCTCTCTCTCCCTCTTCCCTCAGACTGTAAGCCCTTGCGGGCAGGGCCCTCTATCCCACTGTGCCAGTTGGTCACTGTTTGTATTATCTGTTTTGTATATCTTGTGTACTGTATGTAAATCCACAAATGTAAATCACCATGGAATTAATGGTGCTATATAAAATAATAATTTTAATAGTAATTAAATTTATCCCCCTATCCATAGAATAGAAGGATAGTTTGCAGGTTATGGTGGACTGACCACACAGAGCCCCGCTGATCAGGAGTATGGTGGACTTTTTGCCTCTGTTCTGAATGGAGCTGTGGTCAGGTCCACTCACTTCAACAGGAAGCACTAGAGATAGCTGAACACATTACTTTGACTATCTCCAGTGCTCCCTTTGAAATGAGTGGAGCAGTGTGCAGTAGTTTGCAAATTATCACCTATCCATAAATTGCTTTTGTAGGAAAACCCCTTAAATGGATCCATGAAAAATGTCCCAAGTGGGTATCTTAGTTCTCAAAGTATGAAGCTTTCGCCCCTGCTAAGTTGTTTGCTTCAATCCATGGTTTTATCTAGACGACTAAGTGACTTGGCCCATGTTACACAAACTTATCAATTATTTCTGCAGCTGTTAACATGGAGGGAATATGACATTTCTGGTTATGCCACTGTCAAAAACTAAAGGCTGGCTTTCCTGCCTTCATCTCAATGTGCTTGCTTTTTCTAGAAACCCGAGGCTGATGAATGGGGTAATGGTACCAGTGCTATGGAGTATGCCTTGAAGCTTGAAAAGGGTGTAAACCAAGCTCTGCTGGACCTCCACAAGATTGCTATGGACAACACTGACCCTCATGTAAGTGACTTTCTTCAGTGTAGGGATCTGAATAACTTGCAATCCCAACTTCTTAAACTACTGTGTTGCGACTTTAAAAGCCATTAAATTGTATAGATGGCCGTACATAAACAAAATCAATAGAACTGTTTAATAGATTTCAGAAATGCTGTGATGCTTTTGTTACAGGTTAACTGTGCAAATAAAACATACCTGCAAAACCGCATGGCCATTACATGCAGTAAACAAACTGTACTATGTTACAGCTGATCCTCACCCCTAAAGGAGTTTCCCAGATATACCTTTTTAGATACTTTCTAAATTACCATGATGAGATGTGTTACTTGGTCCGAAGTGCTAGAATAGCTCTTAGGATAAAAGTGCTAAAATGTTTAATATCCCTTTCACATACAGATGTGTGACTTCCTGGAGAGAGAATATCTTGAGGAAGAGGTGAAACTGATCAAGAAACTGGGAGACCACATAACCAACCTGAAGCATGTGAAGGCAGCTGAGGTTGGCATGGGAGAATACCTGTTTGACAAGCTGACCTTGGGAGAAGACAGCGACTAATGTCCTATTTCTGTAAAACTGTGGATCATGTACTAGAGCTATAGCTCTAAAATCAATTGAAGGGATGGTGTCTCTGGGATGTTTTTTTTTTTTTTTTTTTTTTTTTCTTCTTCCATGCTCTCAAATTAAAAAAAACAAAAAATGATGTGCAGCAAAAGACTTCTAGTCTAAAAATTCTAAAATGTAAAGTAACTTGAACTACAAAGTGAACATTAAAATGATACATGGAAGGGCATCCTAAAATGTAAATGAGGTGGTCCTCTTTCCTGGTTTTTATACTGCATGATTTATACCTCCCAACCGTCCTGGATTCCGGGTCCTCTGTCCCTCCGGATTCAGATGAGTTGAATACAATAGTGAAGCAGGAACCAACCTCAGACAGATCCTGCTTCACCATTGTGCCCCATGCATACTCCTGTAAGCGTGATGTGATGACATCACTCACTCTGCACCTGCAGCTCCCTGAACACTCCAGGAGAAGAGACTACAGACTGTGCAGCAGGGAGCGAGGAGAGGTATCAGTGGTTTTATTATGCTAAACTTTGGGGGGGGGGGGGGAAATGGAGAGGGGACATTAAACTGGGGGGCAGATGGAGGATGACTTTAAACAGTGAGGGTTGCTGAATGCAGACATTGAACTGAAGGGGCAAAGGGAGGGGGACATGCCTGCCTCTAGTTGCCCCCCAGGAGAGGGTTTGCGCCACCAGGAGAGGGACTTCATACTGTGGGGCTATTGGAGGGGAACATTATAATGTGGGGTCATATAATGTTAGGTGACTGTAGGAGCACTATACTGTGTGGGGGCACAAAAAAAATGGATGAGAATGGGTGGAGTCAACACAGAAGTGGGTTGCCACAGAGCTCATAGCGTGCTGCACATTCTGTTCCTCTTTCTAACCTTTGGAAGTTGGGAGGTATGCATGATCAAAGCAACTTCCTCACCAATGTAAGAAAACCGAGTTGTATCATGACCCTGAGGTAGCTGAGCTCCCATAATGCAGTGGGACACCTAAATGTCTCAGAAATCTCTACCTGTGCAGTCCTGAAGGATTTCAACTCTGCAGCCTACAGTATTGCACTATAATATAGTTCTGCATTGGAGAGCAGTAGCAGTGGAGCTACTGTTCATAAGGCATTCTATTGAGACTCTTCCTTCTTTCCATAGCATCTCCTAAGATGGCTGAAATAGATCCTCCCACCAGTGTTTCCTATCCCTTCAGTAGTCAGGTTAGGCAGGGGTATCTCTTCCCTACTTTGGGAATGGGTATGCTTTTATTAGGTTTTGCACCTGCCTTGCCTGGGTTATCATCCTTCTTGACATTTGGACTCTTCTCCTTGTGGTCCCATGGGAGCTAAAACTGGGGGACAAAGCATCATGTGTCACTCATGGGCTGCTTGGTACTCTGGAGCCTTCCCTACAGCATCTAACTTATGCCAACAGCAAGTGACTGTGGTAGGTTATGGTGCATTGTGATTGTCACATGCCAACTCTACTCGGAGGGGTAAGCAAAACCTTTTTGATGCAGGTCTACCATAAGTTTTACTGATCTGGGATAAGTATAAGTTGATCTCACTCTCATCTCTACAAGATGAGACCTAGGCCACTAATAACTGGAAAAGTGAATTCTAAACCACCACCTAGGAAGTAATCAGAAATCACCAATGGAATTATATTCCAAAAAAGTACATCTGCGCTGACCTGTATGTGATTACACACTACAGAAAGTCAGAGAGAGACTTTGCCAGTGGCCACTGATATACAGAGGTGAGCACAGATGTCTGTGTTTTTTGTTTGGAATATAATTTCATTAGTGACTTCCGATGCTTTGTTCGTCTAGATTTACCCCATGACAATTGAGGACCCCACTGTAACACCATAAAAGTATTCTTCTATAATGTTCTTTAAAGTTGCTGTGGCTTTACACAATGTAACCAGGTGAGAGACCACCGTGACTGTTCTCATGTCTGTCTGCACTCTCCTTTTCCTGGTTCACTCCTACACAGTAATTCTTGTGTGACAGTATCACTTTGTGTGCTGCTTGGTGATTCAATGTAGAATACACCCATCTAAGTAATTTACTTTTTGTTTAAAGAAACCAGTAGATTCACACACAAATATCCTACAAGGGTTGCATATCTAAAGTCAGCTGCAGCTTGCATTGTGAGGCCTTAACCTTACTTATTTCACAACCAGGCAGAATGTGGACATGACTGGTAGTGGACATGGTTTCATTTCCCTTCAATAAGGGTGCCAAGAGACAGCAGAGGTAAAGCATTTGGCTATCTCTGGTGCTTCCACTGAAGTGAATGGGAGTGCCATTCACCACCAGTCATGCCCACATTCAGCCTGGCTGCAGTCAGGCTTAATGTGCAGCAGGGGGAAAGAACCTCTCATACTCGTCTAATGACCCCTTTGAGAGAAGAATGGTGACTGTTGAAATTTCCAGAATTTAATGATTTCAGATTCCATGACTGAGCAATGTGGAGATTCAGGCTACATGCAAATGATCAGAGTGTTGATGTGGAAAATCTGCATCAAAATCTGCAGGTATACCCATGGAAAATCTGCATCAACTTTTCAGATTAACAACACTTTAACGCTATTTCATGTACATGTACACCAGGGAATGTGGTTAGTTAACGCATCCCCACGTGCAAGTACGTGACGGTGATAGAGTAGGCTCAGAAGCAGAGCCTGTGAGATCACCGCGGGAGCCCAGCTGTATCTGACAGCCAGGCTCCTGCTGCAACAGCGGGGACGGTGATAACACCGATCTTAATTGTTTACCTCATAAGATTCAGCGGTCAATAGCGACCGCAGCATCTTAGGTGTTTTAAAGAGAAAGTGCGGGCAGCATCGGGAGCTGTAACTGACTGCTAGCACCCTGCTCCTTAACCCAAACATGACCGTGACATCAGGGGGGTGCCAATATCTATTTTCTGCAGCCCGGGGTCTGGCCAGTGACTCCAGGCTGCCTGGATCCCCCAGTACCTGGTTGATCCTGCCGGGACCTCGGGAAGTCAGCCTATGCATCTGCATAGGCTGACTTCCTCAATAGACTGCAATACACATGTATTACAGTCTATAGTGCTGAACCTGCGATCAGAGCATCGCTGGTTCAGGTCCCTTAGTGAGACATCAATAAAAAGTAAAAAAAAAAGTTGAAAAAAAAAAGAAGTGAAGTGTATGAAAAAATAAAATTAATTCATTAATCAAACAAAGAAATAATGATTTTTCGCCATCTCGCCTTAAAAAAATGCTATAAAAAGTGATCAAAAAGTCACATGTACCCCAAAACAGTAGCAATAAAAAGCACAGATCGGCCCGCAAAAAATAAGCCGTCAAGTGAAAAAAAAAAAGCTAAACATCTCAGAAGATGGCGATGCAAAAATAATAATAATCGCCAAATCATTAGAACACAACTGGCTGCATCAGGAAGGGAATGTATAAGCTCTGCAAGCGTAGATTAGGGTACACACCAAATTTACAGATAACAAGGGAAAAGGCACCAGAAGTGATCCCCCCTCCAATCATAGTGTCCCCAATGTACTCCACACAGCTTACATATTCACTCTTTACCATCTGCTGTGCATTGACGCCTGGGATACTAATGCCTACTACACCACCTGTACATTCTTTAAGGGTGCAGTTTTCAAAATGTAGTCACTCATTTGGGGATTCCACTTTACTGGTACTTTAGAGGCTCTGCAAACAGGAAATGGCGTCCAGATACCAAACATCTAAATATACACTTCAAAAGTCACATAGCGCTCCTTCCCTTCTGCGCCCTGCTGTGTGCCCAAACTGCAGTTTATACCCACATGTATGACACTGATGTACCCAGGATAACGTACTTAATGTCATATGCGGGTATAAACTGCTGTCTGGGCACAGCCAGGCACAGAAGGGAAGGAGCGCAGTTTTTGGAGCACAGATTTAAATGGTTTGGTTTTTGGACACTATTACACTATTACAGAACCCTGAAATGCACTCATGGGCTCAAAATGATAATACCCCTTGATAAATTCCTTGAGGGGGGTAGTTTCTAAAATGGGGTCACTTTTGGGGGGTTTCCATTGTATTGGTAGTTTAGGGGCTCTGCAAATGCAACTTGGCATCTGAAAACTATTCCAGCAAAATCTGCCCTCCAAAAGCCAAATAGCGCTCTTTCCATTCCGAGCCCCACCATTTACCCATACAGCAGTTTACAACCACATATGGGGTATTGCCGTAAAAATAAAAAATTTGGGACTAAATTGACGGTTTATTGGAAAAAAAGTAATTTTTCATTTTCACATCCCAATGTTAATAAAATCTGTGAAACATCTGTAGGGTCAAACTGCTCATTATATCCCTTGATATGGTCTGCGAGGGATGTAGTTTCCAAAATGGGGTCACTTTTGGGGGTTTCCATTGTGTTGGTACTTTAGGGGCTCTGCAAATGTGACATGGCACCCGAAAACTATTCCAGCAAAATCTGCCCTCCAAAAGCCAAATAGAACTCTTTCCATTCCGAGCCCCGCCATGTACCCATACAGCAGATTACAACCACATATGGGATATTGCCGTGTTCAGGAGCAATTGTTTAACAAACTTTGGGGTGCTTTTTCTTCTTTAACCCCTTGTGAATATGAAAACTTTGGGGATAAAGTAACATTTTAGTAATTTTTCATTTACACATCCCAATGTTAATAAAATTTGTGAAAAGGCTGTGGGGTCAAAATGCTCACTATACCCCTTGATGAATTCTGTCAGGGGTGTAGTTTCCAAAATGGGGTCACTTTTGGGGGTTTCCTTTGTGTTGGTATTCTAGGGGCTCTGCAAATGAGACATGGCACTGAAAACTATTCCAGCAAAATCTGCTTTTCAAATACCCAGTGTCACTCCTTCCCTTCTGTGAACTGCCGTGTGCCCAAAGATCAGTTTACACCCACATGTGGGGTATTTCTGTGCTCTGAAGAAATTGTATAATAAACTGTGAGATGCATTTTCTCCTTTAACCCTTTGTGAATGTGCTCATTTTAGGGCTAAACGAATGTATTATAGAAAAAAAATGAAATGTCTAAATTTCACTTCCATATTGTTTTAATTTCTGTGAAATACTTAAAGGGTTAACAAACTTCCCAAATACTGTTTTGAATTATTTGAGGGGTGCAGTTTTGAAAATGTGGTCATTTATGGGGTGTTTCTAATAAATAGGCCTTTATAATCCTCTTCAGAACTGAAGTGGTCCCTAAAAAATTAGTTTGGAAAATTTTCTTGTAAATCTAGAAAATCGCTGTCACACTTCAAAGCCTTGTAACGTCCAAAATAAATTAAATGACAATTAAACAATTATGCTGATATAAAGCAGAGATATGGTAGATAATATTTATTAATGTATTTGTGTGATATGACTATCTGTTTGAAAAGCAGAGCATTTCATATTAAACAAGTACATGTGGAGTTTTGCATTGAAATCAATGTAAAAAATCTGGATGAAATCCATAATGGATTTGTAGCTGAAAACTGACATGTTGTGGATTTAAGAGTCTACAAGGTGTCAATTACAATTTTCACATTCAGACTTTAGTGATAAAGTATTATGCCACAGATTTTAAACATGAAAATCTGCATGTAGCCTCCCAGACAAATCCAAGCAACTGCTGGAGTGGTAAGAACTATGGTGCCATTGGAAAAAATACACTATGTTAATTTCTTAATAAAATTTGCTGCACATGCATTTTCTCATTTTTCCCAGTCAATAGTGAAAAACATATACAATAAATATAAACCATGTAACATGCTGGGAAAGGGGAATTAATCTTTCATAATTGTTAGAGTACCTCCAGTTATAAACAACTTTTCATAAATGAATAGTGCATTTAAATATAAAAGAAACTTTGCAATATATCTTAAAGGGGTTGTCCAGGGTGAAATAAAAATTAACCCCTAAACTAAACCCCTCCCCCGCCTAATTTCTAATTTCCTTACAGTATATTAAAAAAAATTCTATAATTAACCATATCCCTGGGGCGGTCATGGAGGTGCCTGCGACACATGCACGGCAGAGATGGCACTCCATCTCTACTGCGCAGGCATCAGAGGCACTTCTGGTCTGTGCACGCACTAGCAGAGAGGAAGAGAGGCATCTCCAGCCTGCGCACAGTGAAAGAAAAGGAGTAGCTGTTCCCAGAGAGGAAAACAGGTAAGTATGATGCTGTCAGGGGTTAAGGTCCCCCGGGATGGATGTCACCGTAATCCTAATTAAATATAGAACAGGTACGAGCTCGGGAAAACAAACGTACAGACACACCCAGGTATCTAGTAAGAATGGTTTTCATTTATTGCATAGTTGATACAGGTTTTAAAGGCAGCTGGTTACACAATAATCATGTGACTAATGTACATATTTGGTCCTTCTGGTTCTGCTGCTAAGCAGACTTGTTCAGTCTCTCATAACATATGTTTTCTCTCCTCGCTTATCTGAGTGTTTTCGCTTATCTTTCTCTGAGAACAGCAAAACCTTCGGTGCTGTAGCAGACTTAGTGTCTGCTTCCTATCTCTAAGCTATGCAGGCTATCTGCAGACTATTTCACTCTCTGGATATAGTGTATAGTACAAATTATATTTTAACCCTCACAATGCGGTGGGGTTGGGCTGAGTTAGTTAGTTGGGAAGGGCTAGTAGTGGGCGGCATAGCTAGGGAGACATGGAAAGGGTGTAACGGAGTGAGAGAAAAGGGGGGAAAGTGAGAGGAAGGTATTGTGGAAGCTACACAGGAAACTACACAGCAGGAAGCTACACCATGTAAACAAATGCAGAAGATGCCAGGAGCTCCCAGAGAAACCTGGAAATCACTCAAAACGCTGCTAAAGGTATATGGGTGTACTTATTAACTCATTAACAGTACTAACAGATCTTTTTAAAATAAAAAGACTTTTTGCCCGGAAAACCCCATTAAGGATTTCTGTTTCCTTTTTAGGCTAAGGCCCTACGTAGCGACCCACAACCACGTTACATTTTTTTTCAGCAGCGCTTTTCCACTTCAATTATACTTAAACAGAAACTGCCAGCGATGCCATAGGTATATTTGACATGCTGCGATTTCTAAAAACACAACATTTCCACTGGGGGCTATATTTCTGCAATGTGCAACTTTGCAGGGACTAAAATGCTGCAGTGTTTCCACCACATGGGGCTTCAGCCTTAAGCTGTTCTGCTTTTTATCTTCAATCTGATTGTTTATGGAGGAGGGAAGATTGTTTATGGAGGGGGGGGTGGGGGGAATTCTCCCGCCTGCTGGTTAATTGATTTATTGCCTCATTCTTTGTTATCAGCTTCTTATCTATAACTTATCTATATCTATAGCAGTGCTAAAAAAAAAAAAAAAAAAAAAAAGCAGCAATTATTCGAGTGTCTTTTCTAATCTCCCTTGTCTCTTTATAGACTAATATGGAAACAGCATTTGCCTGAAAAGTGGAGAAAAAAAAACATATTTCTTTAACACTTTCTCAACATCCGCCATCAGGGCTGGCGTTAGGGGGGAGCAAACTGGGCAATTGCCCAGGGCCCCCCCCCGGGACCACCATAGGGCCCCCGGGCCACCCCCCCGAGTCAGGACCGATCATATCGATAACAGAAAGGGACCCCGCGACATGTGCCGCAGGGCCCCTTTCCGAGGTGAGTAAAAATAAAAGTCATTTTTACTCACCTGTCCTTGTGTCAGACGTCATCTTCTGGCGTTCCGGACATCACCGCTGAGGCCAGGCCTCAGCCTTAGCGATCATGTGGGGCATGCCTCACGTAACCGCTGAGGCCCAATCACAGGCTTCAGCCGTGACGTCCACAATGCGTGACGTCAGCCACAGAGAAGAGGAAACCAGCACCGGCGGGGATAGCAGAGAAGCGAGAGGAGGCCCAGCAGAGGTAAGGCAAGGTAAGTATAACTGTTTGTTATTTTCCCTTACCTCCCCCGGGCCTTCGACAATTATATAAATAATATAATACTAGCACTAAGGGAGTCTGTAGGGCTACTGTGGAGCATTATACTGGGGTGGGGGGGGAGTCCCTCTGGATACCATATTATACTGTGTCGAGCCACTGTGGAGCATTATAATGGGGGGGCCCTCTGAATAGCATATTATACTGTGTGGGGCCCCTATGGAGCATTATACTGGGGAGGGGGCTCTCTAGATAGCATATTATACTGTATGGGGCCTCTGTGGAGCATTATAATGTGGGGGGGGCTCTGGAGACCATGTTATATTCTCTGGGGCCACTTTGGAGCATTATACTGGGGGGCCCCTCTGGAGAGCATATTATACTGTGTGGGGCCACTGTGGAGCATTATACTGTGGGGGGGGGGCCTCTGGAGAGCATATTATACTGTTTTGGGCCACTGTGGAGCATTATACTGGAGGAACCTCTCTGGGCAGTATATTATACTGTGTGGAGGCCATTCTGGAGCATGTTATACTGTGTAGGGTCACTGTGGAGCATTATTCTGGGGGGGCCATCTGCAGAGCATATTATATTGTGTGGCGCCACTGTGGGGCATTATTCGGGGGGAACTAAGGAGCATTATACTAGGGGGCCCTCTGGGGAGTATATTATACTGCGCGGGGCCTACTGTGGAGCATTATACTAGCGGGGGCCCTCTGGGGAGCATATTATACTATGGGCCACTGTGGAGCTTTATAATGGGGGGAAGGGGCAGTGTGGGGAGCCTGTTATACTTTGTGGGGCCACAGTGGAGTTTATTATATTGTGTGGGGCTTCTCGGGCGCATATTATACTCTGTGGGGCCATTGTAAAGCATCATACTGGGGGGGACTGTGTGCAGCATATTATATTGTGGGGGACCACTGTGGAGCATTATACTGGGGGAACCCCTCTGGGCAGTATATTATACTGTGTTAGGCCACTGTGATACATTATACTGGGGGGGGCACTGTGGGATGCATATTATACTGTATTGAGCATATTATATTGTTTGGGGCTGCTGGGGAGCATATTGTACTGTCTGGGGCCACTAAGAGGTAGTATACTGTGTGGAGCCTTATATACCATGTGGGGCCACTATGGGGGGCTCAGGGGAGCATTTTATACTGTGTGGGTCCACTGTGGAGCATTATATACCATGTGGGGAAACTGGGGAGGGCTCAGGGGAACATTTTATACCGTGGAGCATTATATACCATGTGGAGCATTATACTGTGGGGGGGGGGGTTAAAAAAATTCCTGCTGGCAGCCCTGTGTGCTATGTCTGCCTCACAGCTCCCTCACTATAATCTTTCACATACTTGTAGTGCTCCATGGCCATGTCATTCCCCATACAGTACTGTGCATGAACTGGCCATGGAGTTATTGGGGCCTGCACAGTACTATAGGGGCTGACTATACTGGGAACATACTCAGTAACACCAGATAGTCAGCACATATGTAAGACTTTAGTGAAGGAGCCGTGTTGAAGGCTATTAGCAGGAAGCTGTTGGGTGGGGCCCCAGAGCAAGTTCCTCTGGTGGGCCTAAGGCCCTTCAGTCCGACACTGTATAACGGAGAAATATTATATATAAGGGTGGGGTACTATATATAATTGGGAAACTTAAATATGAGGGGGCTATTATAAGAGGGAACTATTATTTATAAGATGGGCTATTATTTATCAGGGGGGAACTATTATATATAAGGCATCCATTATAAGGGGGAGCTATTATTTATAAGAGGGGAACTGTTTATAAGGGGGGTATAATTGTTAAGTGGGCTTATGTATAAAGGGGGCTATTAGTGATAATGGGGACTATTATTTATAAGGGTAACTATTATTTATGAGGGGCTATTATTTATAAGGGAGTAGTATTATTTTTACTGGGTGACTGTTACTGATAAGGGGGAATATTACTGATACAGGGCACTATTTATCATTTATAAGGGTGCTATTACTGATAAAGGTGTAATATTATTTATAACCAGGGACTATTATTTATAAGGAGGCGCAATAATAACTGATGACTGTGTGCAAAAATCTATTCCCCTTACGTCCGACAGCAGCACAATATGGGGTATCTCTGCCCCTGTGTGTTGTTTAGGACAGGTGGAACCTTTAATTAGCACCAAAAAGGTGCCTCCTACTGGCCCTATAAGAGGGCACAAGAGACCTCCCTTCACTGTGTTTTTTTCTGTCCTGTGTGGGACAGTTGGACGGAGGTCTCTTGTGATCTCCCGTTGCTAGGGGTTTCTACTCCTGGCTTGTTTTTAGGGGGTACCTTGGTCCATTGCGCTGTTTCTCTTTCCCAAAGGAAAAACCTCCGGTCTCTCGGGCCTTCGCTCCGCAGCGCAGCGTTATTCGGCTCATTGCAAGGCAGGCAGCGCGATCCCGGAAGTAAGTGGGGAATCTCTCCGGCCGGAACCTTTCTCCGGTCCCGTGTTCCCCGGGGGAAGGAAGCCTTTGCGCACCACCGCGGCCTACCTCCGGTTTTCTCGGAAAAAGTGCGGTAAGTTTGAAAAATTTAAAATTTGAAGGCAAAATATAGAATTGATTTTTGCTGCTTGTATTTTGAGCCTCTGGCTTAGGCTTATGCTCCTCTATGTTCCTTATGATGTTTGACCCGTTTTTGGTGCTGTATGAATATTGTTGGCTTCCTCCCCTCGCTGCTGGATTACATTTAAAAAGTCTTCAATCCTTTACTTGTTGAGCTGGTGTTTTCTAGCTCCTCGGCTGCGGTTTTCGATGGCTGGGTTTTTTTCCTGACGGTTTTTTTCTCTTCAAGTGACCGATTTAAAAAAAGTAAGGTACCCCTTGGTTTCTTCTTATGCGATGCTTGGCAATCTTCCATTCTTCAGTGTCACATGGCTGTTTGATGTTTCAGATGTCATCTTCTGCATCAGGTAACGGCGATGGGCTTAGGAGGAAAAAGTCCTCTAAACATGAACACGTAACGTGTTTGGATTGCAATACCCATTTACCTGACGGCTATGATTTTACCCGCTGTCGCCAATGTCGCAGACCTCCGCCTGAAGAACCTTCCATAAGAGAGGTTGTTACTTGGTTAAAGGACTATAAGGAGGAGTCTCTAAGGAGATCCGTTCTTCCATCGCCCAGATTGCCAAGAGACCGCAGGTTGAGACAATTCTTCTTTACGGATCTCTGATGAAGATTATCAGATAGTGGACGAAACACTCTCATCTGACGATTCCACTGAAGATCCCAGCAGGCTGTGCTTCCCACTCGAAAAATTAAGCCGGCTGCTGAAGTCCATCCGGTCTAAGGATCATGATGTTGATGGGGAAGCCTCCGTGTCCACCTATAGAGGGCCTAGGGTCTTCCAAGTGGACCAGACATTACAAAAATTAATGTCCTCAGAGTGGAGATGTCTTGAAAAACCTCTTGTGGTTCCTAGGAGGTTCAGCGCTTTATTCCCAGTTGTTCAATGGGATGAATGGGTCCTCCTCCCAAGGTGGATATGGCGGTGGCCAAATTGTCCCGCTACACTATGGTACCATCAGATGATGGAGCAAGTTTGCACGACGCCATGGCCAGGCGCATCGACAATACCCTCAGAAGGCTTATTCAGCTGCCTCGCCCTAGACCGCTGTGGCAGTTGCGTCTTGTGAAGTGTCAGCCAAATTACGCACTGACCTGGTCCACCTCGAAGGGACATCGACTCTGGAGTCTCCAGAGACAAGCTGCTAGGGTTTCTAGGCTCGGTTTCCCTGGCAGCTGAATATTTAGCGGAAGCCTCCCACCATCAATTAAGGCTGACGGCCAAATCCATGGCACTTACCACTACAGCAGGAAGACCTCTATGGTTAAAACCCTGGAGAGCTGATTCCCCTCAAAATATAATTTGTGCGCTTTGCCCTTTGAGCCAGGTAGAGTCTTTGGCAGTGCCCTAGACGAGATCCTAGAAGGCTATCTGCCTCGTCATGGCCGGCTGTCCCAGAGAGGCTCTAGATATTCCTCTAGAGGCGCCGGCCGGAGATTCCCAAAGTCTGATGATAAAAAAGAGAAGCCTAGCTTTTTGACATCAGAAGCAGTCTTCCTGTGACGAGATTCCTGTCGGAGGTCGTCTCTCCCATTTTCTCAACTACTGGCAGGAGAAAATTTGAGACCCATGGGTCCGGTAGGTAATCCAAAGACGATATGCAATTGAGTTCCTCCATCCTCCTCAAGATCGGTTTGTGTTAACTCGCAGCCTCCCTACAATGTAGCAGACTACATTTGAATGCTCTGTCCGAGTGTACATTCACAGGGGAGCCCTGGTGGAAGTCCCTTCTCTAGAAGAAGGTTCCGGTGTCTATTCTCCCGTCTTCCTGGTGCCAAAACCGGCAGACAAGTGGAGAATGATCATAGACTTAAGCTACCTCAACCGCTTCATCAAAGAAGCACTTCCATATGGAAACCATAAAGTCTGTCACCACCTTTCTCCTCCAAGGCGATGTTTTTTTGTGACTTTGGATATAAAGACGCCTATTTGCATATTCCTATTTACCTCCACACAGAAGGTTTTTCTAAGGATTGCCGTAGCAGTTTCCGGCCACATGAAGCACTTTCAATTCACAGCACTACCCTTCGGGATCTCCTCTGCTCCCCACACCTTTACAAAGGTAGTGGCCACCATAACGGCCGCCCTCAGGCTTCAGGGGATATTCTTGGTGCCTTATTTAGACGACTGGTTGATAAAGGCCCAGTCAGAGTCTGTTCTGCTCCAGTACCTATAGACAGCCGTTTCCCTGCTTTAGAGTCTGGGATGGCTTATAAACTGGGAGAAGTCAAAAACGATCCCTTCAACCCCAAGGAAGTTCCTCCGCTACTTCCTAGATTCAGTCCGCCTGCAAATCTCCTTGACACCAGCAAGGAAGGAGAAGCTGGTCGCGGCAGTCAGGCACCTCTTCAAAAAGCCAATAGCCTCCATCAGAACATTGATGAAGATCCTGGGCTTGATATCTTCCTCAGTGGAGGCAGGCCCATGGGCCTTGTGGCACTTACGTCCCCTACAGAGAGAATTATTAGAGGCTTGGGATCGCACCCTTCTTACACTCAGCAAGAAGATTCGACTGTCCCCCAGGACCCGTTTTTCCCTCAAGTGGTGGTTACACCTGAAAGACGGAAGGTCCACGGTCCAACCTCCTTGGACCCTGTTGACTACAGATGCATCCCTTACGGGATGGGGAGCCCATTTGGACGAAAACTCCATAAAGGGAGTCTGGAGCGCTCCAGAAAGAAGAACCTCGTCCAGCTGGAAGGAGCTCAGAGCTGTACATCGTGCCTTACTCCATTTCTCGCCTCTTCTCAAGGGAAGAGCAGTCAAAGATCCGGTCAGACAACATGACCACAGTGCTGTATGTGAACAGACAGGGAGGCACCAGATCACCAACCCTCCTCAGGGAGGCAGATCAGATATTTACATGGGCAGAGAAAAATCTAACCCATTTATCCGCAGTTCACATCAAGGGCTCCCTGAACATAGTAGCGGATCAGTTGAGTCGGAGTCATGCCGTATCAGGAGAATGGTCACTCAATCCAGAAGTCTTTCATCAGATTACCCTGAAGTGGGGTCTTCCAGAAATAGACCTCATGGCAACCCGACTCATCGCCAAGGTGGAGACGTTCTGTTCCCTTTACCAGGAGGACAATCCCTTGGCAGTGGATGCCCTGTCCATCCCTTGGAGGTCCAGGCTGGCATACATCTTCCCTCCAATTCCAACAATACCAAAGGTATTGATGAAAATCAGACAGGACCAAGTCTCTGTGATAGCCATCATTCCATTCTGGCCAAAAAGAGCTTGGTTTTCCCAACTCATGGAGATGAGTCGAGGGATATATTGGAGGCTTCCCCCCATCCAAAACCTGGTTTCCAAGGATCTCTGAAGTGCCAGGATCTCTGGAGATTCAACCTGACAGCCTGGAGGTTGA
Organism: Leptodactylus fallax; assembly: GCA_947044405.1. Classification (NCBI taxonomy): domain Eukaryota; kingdom Metazoa; phylum Chordata; class Amphibia; order Anura; family Leptodactylidae; genus Leptodactylus; species Leptodactylus fallax. The sequence continues at coordinate 5,362,814 of CAMRHE010000078.1, forward strand.
GCAGTCCCTACTGCAGGATAGAGAACTGTTAGAGGCCGTCCTGAAGACCCTTTCTTCTGCAAGAGCATACTCTGCCAATAAGAGCTACCAGAGGACAGCCAAGATTTTTATGGAGTGGTGCTCCAAGAAGGGTAATAATAATCTAGAACCTTCTACGGCTGATATTTTAAATTTTCTTCAGGACGGTTGTGATAAGGGCCTTGCCCCTGCCACTTTGAAAGTGCAGATTGCGGCCCTCTCCACTCATTTGAACAGACGTCTGTCTCAGGATCCTCTGGTTGCAAGGTTCCTTAAAGGGGCAATGAGGCTAAAGCCTCGGTATCATCTCCAGTTCCCCACTGGGACCTTGAGGTATTCCTTCCAGGCCTGTGCGGTCCTCCATTTGAACCCTTGGAGACTACGGAGCTAAAATATTTAGCCTACAAAACCACTTTTTTGCTGGCTATTATATCTGCCAAAAGAGTAGGGGAACCCCAGGCCCTCTCTTCTAGAGAACCGTACATTTTGTCTTTGCAGATAGGGTGCACCTTAGGTTTTTGCCTGGGTTTAACCCTAAGGTCTCCTCATGCTATAATAGCAATCAGCTAATTTCGTTACTTGTGTTTTTCCCCACTCCAACCTCTGAGGAGGAAGGAAAGCTCCACACCTTAGATGTGGTAAGGTGTCTGCAGATTTACCTATCCTGCACTTAACTGCTTAGGAAGTCCGAAAACCTACTAATCAACATGTAGGGTAAAAACAAAGGCCTCAAGGTTTCTAAGCCTACTCTATCCACATGGATCAAGGAGACAATTAGGTCTTCCTTTTTCATTCAGGAGTTACTCCCTCCAGTTTTTCTACGGCCACTCAACCAGGGCTGTGTCGACTTGGGCTGAGTATTGGTCCTTACCATTGGACCAGATTTGTGAGGCTGCATGGTCATCTCAGTTGACCTTTGTTAAACATTATCATTAGACGTCCGCAGTTTCCAGACAACTGCCTTTGGTCAGACAGTCCTTGACGTTGTAAGGCGAGGAAACCCTCCCTAGGGGAATTACTTGCTATCTCCCCATATTGTGCTGCTGTCGGATGTAAGGGGAATCGTTGATTGTAATGTCAATCTGTATTCCCTTAGTTCTGACAGCAGCACAAGGCTTCCCTCCCTAGAAGCTTGTTTCCTCTTACTTTATAATTTACACAGTGGAGGGAGGTCTCTTGTGCCCTCTTATAGGGCCAGTAGGAGGCACCTTTTTGGTGCTAATTAATGGTTCCACCTGTCCTAAACAACACACAGGGGCAGAGATACCCCATATTGTGCTGCTGTCAGGACTAAGGGAATACAGATTGACATTACAATCAACGATTAGGTGGTAAAAAGGTGCTTATTTGAATTGTGTGTGGTAAAATGGGGGTTGTTATTACTTTTTTGTTGGCAGAAAGGAGGCGTTATTATAGGGGCTGCCACTGGAAGACGATGGTGTTGTTTGCATATCAGCATTTGGGGCCCCGCTTTTAATTTTGCCCAGGGCCCCACTTTGTCTAAAACCGGCCCTGTCCGCCATAATAGAATGGCAGATGTCGTTTAAATATGGTGGCCGCTCAACTCCTGAGCAGAGACCTGGCGCTAATGCCCTCAATCAGTGCCTGCACTGATCGCAGGCATTAACCTCTCTGGTGCTTTGATCAAAGCTGACTGAGGTGCCATATTACCTGTGGCGCGCGGGCACCGCCATTTTGCCGGAGAACGCTGGCACCAGGAGCAAGCTCCGGGGCTGGCATCCCATTACTGTGACAGCCGGGAGCCTTATGAAGGCTCTCAGACTTGTCTTTAGTATCTGCATAGAGCAGCCTGCAATAGAAATGACGTTTTTTTTGCAATGCATTAGCATTGTAATGCATTACATTAGTGATCAGACCCACTGGGGTTCAAAACCCCTAGGGGTCTAATAAATGCAAAAAAAAAAAAAAAAAATTCAAAAAAATTTAAAAAAAATATATAAAAAAAAATTAAAAAATATTAAAAGTTCAAATCACCCCCCTTTCCCTACAACACATATAAAAGTACTTAAATTCTGTGAAACACATACACATTAGGTATTCCTATGTCTGAAAACGCCCGGTCTACAAATCTATACATTTTTTTTGCCCGTACGATAAATGTCGTAGCGGGAAAAAAAAATCAAAATCGCCAAATCGTAATTTTTTCACTGTTTTGCCTCTGATAAAAATTTTAATAAAAAGTGATCAAAGCAAAAGCAATTCCCCAAAATGGTATAACTAAAAAGTACACTAAAAGTACAAAAATAGATGCCCTATGCATCCCCATACACAGAAGTATAAAAAAGTTATGGGGTTTGGAAAGGGGGGAGTCAAAAACGAAAATCGAAAAATCCTTCTGGCGGGTAGGAGTTAAGATCTTTTACAAAGTTTCTTATTTTCACCTGTACTATTCATTTATGAAAAGTTGTTCTTAACTAGCGGTATGATTTAAGATAAAATATCACACCGCATAGTAAGAACTGGAGCCCTAATAGACCCAAAGCAGAAACTCTAAGGAATCTGTTCTGCTTTTTAAAACTATTTGTTCTAACTTTAGTAGTACAGTCCTAAGGCCTCGTTCACATGTCACTATTCTGATCAGAAATTGCATCAGTATATGCAAGAAAAAAACAAGTTAGATGGTATAATATGGCGGAAAGATTTACTGTATACCTCTTTCATATTTTGAATAACCTCTGGATTTGGCTTATAAATACTAATGCAAAGTAATGACAAAAATATTGTATTGTTAATAAGGCTTTATTCTTGAATGCCCTGCAGCTATTTACTTACCGATGCCCCGGTCCTGCCCACAAGTGTTTCCACTTCCCTTTCAGTTTTCCAGGGGACCCCTTTGCATCTCTCATCATGTTTCTGATGCTATTCAGCGTGGTGTATGGGATCTTGAGGCTGAATGGAGAAGCGGAGACAGCTGTGGGCAGAAGTGGTGATTGGTAATAGGGTTGTGGCACTTAGAGTATTAGTTGGGAGAACCTCATTGGCATTTCACTGCTGGCATAAGGAACCTTTCATGGTGTTCCAGAATTATTAAGAGGCCAGAGTTGAACCTTTGTTTATCTGCCCCTGCAGTTGATTGTGTTTAGCTTATGCATGCTCCAGTGTATTACAGAAGTTAAGTTTGTTTGTAAGGGCCAACCCCACCCTCAAAGAGCTGTGGACCTCTGAGTGTACATATACTGTTGCTCATGTTATTCACAAGTTCGATTGCACATTTGATAGTAAACACTCATCCTAAATAACCGACTGTTGGTGGATTTTGTCACCAAATATGCCCTCCTTCACAGTCTGATTACTCTAACAAAGCAAAGTCATTTGTAAGTTTTGGAAACCTATTCAAAGGTGTTTCCTCATCCATAGGATAAATGTCCAGTGCTGAGACGACTGTCTATTCAGAGAATAGGGATCTTCTTTTATTATGAGATAATAATTGTTGATTATGATGCTAATCTGTTTTCCCTTAGTCCTAACAGCAGCACAATTTCTGCCCCTGTGTGATGGTAGGACAGGCAGAATTTTTAATTTGCATAATTAATTGCAGGACAACACCCCTATAAGAGGGCAAAAGAGACCTCCCCTCCTTGTGTCAATTATAAAGAAAGAACAATATTACCTGGGGGGGGGAAGCTTGTGCTGCTGTTAGAACTAAGGGAAGACAGGTTAACATCATAATCAACGATTCCCTTACGTCCCACAAGCAGCACAATATGGGGATGTCGCAAGCAGATCCCCTAGGGAGGGTTCTCTCGCACTACAATGCTTAAGATAGTATGAATGTCCAAAGGCAGTAGCCTCTGAACTACAGACATCTAACCGATAGTGTTTAAAAAAGGTAAGTTTGGATGACCTAAAAGCAGCTGCACAAATCTGCTCAAAAGGCAAGACTGACTCTCAGCCCAGGAGGCTGATACAGCCCTGCTTGAATGGGCTCTGATGAACTTGGGTGGTGTTAACCCCTGAGAGCAAAAAGAAGTTTTAATTGCTTCCTTACTCCATCTTGATAAAGAGGGTTTGGAAGCCTTGAGAGCTTTGTCTCTACCATATATATTAATTAAGAGATTATCCGATCTTCTGAAGGGCCGTGTACGCAGAAGATAAATTTGGAGACACCTTACTACATCCAGTGTATGGAGTTTTCCCTCCTCCTTGGAATATGGAGCTGGGAAAGAAAACTGGTAAGGAGACCACCTGGTTGATATTAGCCCAACAGGGCACCTTAGGGTCAAACGCAGGAAGAAATCTGAGCTGAACTCTATCGGAAAAAAATTAAATATATGGCTCTTCAGAAGAAAAGCCTGCAACTCTCCTACTCTTTTTGCTGAGGTGATTGCTAGCAAAAAGGTGGTTTTGAAAGCCAGAAACTTAATATCCACCTCCTCCAATGGTTCAAAATGCAGGCCGCAGAGACCAGAAAGAACTGTGGATAGATCCCAGTGTGGAACGGGAGCTGCAACCACTGGCCTAAGTCTCATATCACCCTTAAGAAATCTGGAAATTAAGGGGTTCTGAGACAATCATCTGCTTAAGCAGGCATATGGGGCTGAAACCTGTACCTTAAGTGTGGCAGGGGAAAAGCCCTTATCCAAGCCGTCCTGAAGAAAATTTTTAATCACTCCCGTAGAAGGATTCAAACTATTCACTTCCTGTCTGGAGCACCACTCCTTGAAGACATAACCTATCCTGAGGTAGCTTTTATTGGTGGATTCTGCTCTTGTGCAGGAAAGGGTCTGACATGAAAGACTAACATGAGGCATAGGACTCTCATAGTTGTTCTGAACACCAGACGTGTCTTGAGAAGATACTGAACCATTCTGATTATCTTTTCTCCCCTTGTCGGAAGTAAAGAAATTTCTAGGCGGACTGAGTCCAGGATGAACCTCAGAAACTTCTCCTGGTTTATTAGCCAGTCTAGATGCTGGAGAAAATACACGGTTGTCTGCAGGTGCTGGAGCAGGATGGTTTCTGACTGGGCTTTTATTAGCCAGTCATCCAAATATGGCACTATGAACAGACCTTGAAGTCTGAGCGCGGCTGCTACTGGTGCCACCACCTTGGTGGGGAGCCGAGGAAATGTTGAAGGGCAGAGCCGCAAACTGGAAATGCCTCCTGTGACTGGCAATTGATACAGCAATTCTCAGATGCCTTCTGTGAGGATGATAACTGAAACATGTAAGCACACATCCTTTAGGTCGAGAGTGACAAGAACATCGCTTTGCTGAAAGGATGTGACCGACTTCACAGTCTCCTTTTAGAAACGCTCTTTCCTTATGAAGAGACTTAGATATATTAGGACTATAATCATAGATTATATTGGAAGCAGGAAGTCTGGAGAGTAGACACCCAAACCTTCTTCTGAAGGGGGAACTTTTTTCAAGTTCCCCTAGCCCAGGTATTCCAGAATGGAATTTTCCAGTATAATCTGCTTCAGTGCAGGAAGAGAGTGGGTTGAGATGAATCTGTCTTGTGGTGGGCGAAGAAAATCGGCCACATAACCCCACTGTATTACCTGTGAGACCCAAGGTCTTGGATCTTCTCCTGCCAGAAGGTGAGAAAAATGGGAGAGGCATCCGCCAACAGTATTTTCTGCTGCAGGAGGCGAGAAGCTGGCATCGAAAGCCAGGCTCCTTTCTGTCTCCTTCCTTGGGGAACTTATGTCAGCCCCTCTGGACTGACATCTAGCACGCCTCTGATATTGGAGCATAGATTGAAGACGGATGCTGATAACTTCTGCCCTGACCAGAAGGTCCTGCTTTTCCTCTAAAAGACTGCGGAAGGCACTTATCCTTTTTATCGGCAAGACCTTCCATGATGTCGTCCAGGCCTCTGCCAAAATGTTTACTCAGCTCAAAGGGTAGGGAGCATAAGTTATACTTGGACGCATTGTCCGCTCTCCAAGGCTTCAACCATAATGACCTTCTAGCAGCTGTAGAGAGGGCCATACATTTGGCGGCTACCTTGACTTGGTGTACGGAAGCTTCCGCTAAATAGTCTGCCGCCAAGGAAACCGCAGCCATAAAGGATAATAGATCATCTCTGGAGACTCCGGAGTCAATGTCCCTCTTCAGTTGGGCCAGGTTGGAGCGAAGCTTATTCTCTACCTCGTTGGAGGCAATGCCCATAGAAGCCTGAGCAGAGGCCGATGAATAAGCCCTCCTAAGGGTGCACTCCATGCGTCTATGTATAGAAACTTGGAGATTGGAGCCATCTTCTGCCGCATGGTGGGACAATTTAGCTACCGCCATATCCACCTTAGGGGGGGGACCCCAACGATCCTGCTGAGACTCAGCAATGGGAAATAGGGTCCTAAACCTCCTGGATAAAATAGGTTGCCTTTTTGGGATGTCTCCACTCCCCTGTCATAGGTTTATTCAGTGTCACGTCCACTTGGAAGGCCCTAGGCACCCTATTGGTGGAACTAGAGGCTTCCCCAAGTTCAACATCACGGTCTCTTGACCAGATGGACTACAGCAGCCTTTGTATCCTTTCCAAGAGAAAAAGAGGCCTGCTGAGAAATCAAGTCCCAGATCTCCTTCATGCATCCTTGAACCACATAATTACCTCACGTATGGATGGTTCCTCAGATGACGTCCCACGGAACTGGAGACAGTGAGTGTAGTCATACCATCAGCCAGAGGGATGTCGTACTCTATATAAGCAAAATGTTTCAGCTTGGAGGACCTTTCCCTCCTGGAGTCGCCGCTGCCACCGGAAGCAGAGGAGGACATCTATAAAAGAGAAAAAGTCAGAACAGTATGTTTGACAGAAACAGGAGATCGGAAAAAAATGCAGACAGTAGCAAACAAAAGGAAGCGTACTGAGGCCTCACCCCATAAGAGACAACCATTGTCTCAGGGAGGAAAGTTTAAATAGTTAGGGAGGAGAGACCATACTTCCCCATAAGACTTATATACACAAACTCTTATAGAGACCCTTAACAATGGGGTCTTTAATACCACTACAGCGGTAAAGAGAATGGTCTTAAAACTAGGCTGGTAGCGCAATCCAGTGCTACTGGAAGTAGGCCGCAAAAGTGTAACAGAAAAAAAGGGTCCCCAGGGAAACAGGACCTGCAAAAAGGTTCCGGAGCATGAAGTGACAACATCAATTCCCCTGGCTCCAAAGCATAAGCTCTGCTGAAGCGCTCAGCCAGACCATGTACTGTGATACAAAGATGTTGCTAAATAGCTATTCACCTTATGGATTTGTGAGTGAGTCACAACTCCCATAGAAGACATATAGAGTAGAGCTGTGGTGGTGATCAAGAGTTGCCCATATAAATGATGCATCCCAGGATATGTATAACAGATTGGTTAGTAATTGGTAGAATCACGTAGATAGGATGGTCAACATGTGACCAATTTCTGTAAGTGTGTGTCGATATATTGGGAAAGGTTTCAGGTGATGGAATTCATGCCTGATATTATAGGTATACCGGGTGGGTTTTTATGAATTTTGGGAAGATGGTAAAAACGTGTAGGGGTCGGGTTCTTGGTGATCAGGAAATTTCTTTCCTTTTTTGATATAATGCCCATGTTAAATCCTTCTAATATGAACATATTATAATCGAGTAGATGGATATGGGGGATCTGTTGTTAGTTCAGAGTAATACGTTTTGTCAGATAGTATGTTCTCTGCTCCTTGAAGATATGTGATCCTGTCTTGTACCACAACTCCCCCTCTCTTTTCTGCATTTCTGATGACCATACCATTATTATTGGCCAGGGATTGTAGCGTTAAGTATTCTGCTTTTGTTAGATTATTATTTTTCAAATTGCTTTTCTTGGATAGTTCTCTGAAATCTGCTGAAACTACTGAAAAAAAGGTCTCTATAAAGTTCCCCTTGTAATGAGTGGGGTAAAATCTGGACATAGGTTTTAGGTTAGTGGGAATACGCATCGTGTATTGGTTTGAACAATAAAGGATTCTTTTTTTACATCGGTCCTGGTAAGTGCTGATCCATTCTTCCATTTCCTAGAATTTGGTCCCACCATTGCATCACTTCATGTAATCTGAGACAGTCTTGATGATTTTGGGATCAGGTCTCTTTGGGGGCCATATCATCATTTCTAGGGCTCCTTTTTATTCTTTACACTGAAGATAATGGCATTGGTTGTATATTTGGGATCATTGTCCTGCCGCAGAATAAATTTGGAGGCAGATGCCTTGAATAGTGTCAGTATGGATCAGTATGTCAATCGTAACTGCTGCCTGGACAAGAGTAAGTTATCCTCTGCAGACAGTAGAAACAATTACCGTATTTTTCGGACTATAAGACGCATCGGACCATAAGACGCACCTAGGTTTTAGAGAAGGAAAATAGGGAAAAAAATTTTGAAAAAATGTGGTATAATATTGTAGTTGTAGTTGTAGTTTTGCAGCAACGGCAAGGCCACATTGACAGGTGGCCCTGCAGCTCTAGGGGGAGGCATAGGGTGTCTTTTTTAGCGGGACCAGATGTACTTTTTAGTTATACCATTTTGGGAAATGTCTATTGCTTTGATCACTTTTTATTCAATTCAGAGGTGAAACAGTGAAATAAACGACAGTACGGCACGTTTGATACTTTTTCCCACTATAATGTTCACTCTACGGAAAAATATTTTTATAAGTTTGTAGACCGGGTATTTTCAGACACAGGGATACCTAATGTGCATGTGTTTCACAGTAATTTTCTACTTTTATATGTATTCTAGGGAAAGGGGATGATTTAGAACTTTTCGTTTTTATTTATTTTATTTTTTTTTACACTGTTTTATTAGCCCTCCTAGGGGGCTTGAATCTGCAATCATTTGCAGTCACAGGAACAGGTCGGCTCCCGCGATGTTGCCTATGGGAGCCAGCCTGTAACAAAAAAGTACCCACCAGGTACAGGGACAGTTTTGGGGGGGCTTACAGGTAGTCCACTCTGATGGCGGGCATTAGCTCCCGGTCTCCGCTGTACAATACAGCGGAGACTGGTAGCTATGGCGACCGCTTTGCAGCAGAGCGGTTGCCATTATCTTTACAGACCAGGGGTGGGTTCGTGCCGCCGAGAACACACTCTCCTGCAAGCGCAGGGCCCGCAGCATCACCCCACTCCTGCAGATACAGGAAGTTCTGCTGCAGGAAATCGTTGGCGGCAGGTGTGGGGCGATGCATTCAGACTATAAGACGCAACCCCTTTTTTTCCTCCCAAATTTGGTGGGAAAAAAAGTGCATCCTATAGTCTGAAAAATACAGTACCGATCGCTGCTGTTACTACTATTATAGTGCATGAGCTTAAAGGGGTTGTCCAGGCTAAAATTTTATTTTTTAATGAGGCCGGGAGGTGAAAAAAAATAAAAAAAAAACATAACTCACCTGTCCCCATTGCGCCGGTGCCTCCCTGCCCTGTCCAGTCCTGCAGCTCCATTGTTTTCTTCCAACAGAAATCCCTGCACCACATGACCGCTGAGGCCAGGCCAATAAGCGACCTGAGTGCAGGACACGGGACTTCACTACCTGTGATGTCCCCAGGTCCCTTCCTGATTGGCCTTAGCGATAGGGACCTGGGACACCACAGCCAGCGAGGACTTCTGCAAAAGAAGACAGATGAGCAGCAAGACCGGACCATGTTGGGAGGACACCATAGCACCAGGGACAGGTGAGTATGTTTTTTTAAAAAATGTTTTCACATTTCCCGACCTAATTAAAAAATAAAATTTAAGCCTAGATAGGAGATAGGAGAAACATTAATCTAAAGAGGACACATTTCTCTTATCCAGGCAGCAGGGACAATTACTAATCCCTGCTGCCACCATTGTAAAATTTCTAAGTAAAGTTCACTGACCACTGTCCTGTGTCTAGTTCTGGGTGGGGGCACTCAGGAGCATTATACTGTGTAGTGGACAATATAATTCCCCATTAGTGCCCTCCACACAGTATAATGCCCCACTAGTGCCGACCACACAGTACAATGCTTGATTAGTGCCCCTCATACAATATAATGCCCCATTAGTGCCCATCACAATGTTTAAAGCTCCATTAGTACCCACCACCCAGTTATGTCCCCACACAGTATAATGCCCCTTTAGTGTCCACCACACAGTATAATGCCCCAATAGTGTCTGCCACACAGTATAATGCTCCATTAGTGTCCCCATACAGTATAATGCTCCATTATAATGTGCGGACGCACCAATAGGACATTATACCATGTGAAGAGCACTAATGGGGCTTTTTGAGTATGTGCGCCTGATGAGCAGTAGGAGCAGACTGTCAGATACTAACCCTCATTATTTTCCCTAGCATAACAGCTAGGGACCTAGAGCCCTTGAATTCATTTGTCCACTAGGGAAGGTTATATTAATATGATTTTTTTCCCCCTAAGTTTTCTTGCCTAATTCTGGAATGTGTCTTATAGCCAGATGTGTCTTATCACACGGAAAATACAATGAGTAAAAGTATGCTGCCATGACAGATGAAGAGAAACTTGAATAAAATTCCAGCGTCAAAAAATTTTAATTTAACTTTTAATCCAGATTGTAATAAAATGACATAAAAAAATCCATCAATTCACGGATCCATTACAAAAAAATGTGAATAGATAGCCTATGCTTTTCAGAGCAAACAGGGCTCCTTATTCATAGCTTAACTTAGTATTCAATCATGTCAAATGAAATAGTCTGCCAAAAAACCACACCTAATAACGTCACATTGTAGATTTAGCTCCCAGTATGCTGAAAATCACATTGTCAGTACTAATATATATATGTACATAAACCATAATCAAAAATAAACATATACACAAATACATACAAGTAAATTATACGCATACAATAATAAAACATAAAACATATGAAAAATCATAAACATTCACTTACAGAAAATAATCACATATAGAAAAGATAAACCACGAAAACCATTTTTCTGTTATTTCAAAAAGGAAAGGGACTGAATCACATGACTAATCACATGATGAAAATCACAGAGGGAAATTTAAATTAAACATTCTGTGGCAATGAATGAAAAAAGGACATGTGATCAAGTCACATGATCAAGCCATAGAGGGAAAATACAAATCTAACATGATATAGCAATACAGTAAATAGAATGAAATCACACGATCGGACCAAAGAGGGAAAATTTAAACATAGTGCTATGAATGAAAGGAATCACATGATAAAATCACGTGGTCAATGTACGGGGGAAAAAAATTTTTTTCAAACATGACGCTATATATGAATAGGATCATGTGAAAACATCATATGATCGAAAAACATCAGAGGGAAATTCAAACATAACTACATGATTAGTCATATGGTAAAAATCAAAGAGGGAAATTTGAATACAAAATTCTAAGGTAATGAATGGACAAAACTCATGTGATCAAATCAGGGTGCATACTGGCAAAGCTGACAATGCGCCGAATTGAGGGCACCATTAGCTTTCTAGTGGTATATAATACTGCGCAATATCAGAGAACGTGAAAGGTCCTTTTTAAATTCTGTCATATGGGACTTCCCAAGATGCACCAGAATTATTAAGAGGCAAGAGCTAGAGCCTTTTAATAATTCTGGTAAATCTCACGCCAGCAACATGTAACACACATACTACCTGACTACAGAACAAGTCACTCACATACAGTGCCTTGCGAAAGTATTTGGCCCCCTTGAACTTTTCAACCTTTTGCCGCATTTCAGGCTTCAAACATAAGGATATAAAATTTAAATTTTTTTGGTGAAGAATCAACAAGTGGGACACAATCGAGAAGTGGAACGAAATTTATTGGTTATTTTAAATTTTTGTAAAAAATAAAAAACTGAAAAGTGGGGTGTGCTGAATTATTCGGCCCCTTTACTTTCAGTGCAGCAAACTCACTCCAGAAGTTCAGTGAGGATCTCTGAATGATCCAATGTTGTCCTAAATGACTGGTGATGATAAATATAATCCACCTGTGTGTAATCAAGTCTCCGTATAAATGCACCTGCTCTGTGATAGTCTCAGGGTTCTGTTTAAAGCGCAGAGAGCATCATGAAGACCAAGGAACACACCAGGCAGGTCTGTGATACTGTTGTGGAGAAGTTTAAAGCCGATTTGGATACAAAAAGATTTCCCAAACTTTAAGCATCCCAAGGAGCACTGTACAAGCGATCATATTGAAATGGAAGGAGTATCAGACCACTGCAAATCTACCAAGACCCGGCCGTCCCTCTAAACTTTCATCTCAAACAAGGAGAAGACTGATCAGAGATGCAGCCAAGAGGCCCATGATCACTCTGGATGAACTGCAGAGATCTACAGCTGAGGTGGGAGAGTCTGTCCATAGGACAACAATCAGTCGTACACTGCACAAATCTGGCCTTTATGGAAGAGTGGCAAGAAGAAAGCCATTTCTCAAAGATATCCATAAAAAGTCTCATTTAAAGTTTGCCACAAGCCACCTGGGAGACACACCAAACATGTGGAAGAAGGTGCTCTGGTCAGATGAAACCAAAATCGAACTTTTTGGCCACAATGCAAAACGATATGTTTGGCGTAAAAGCAACACAGCTCATTACCCTGAACACACTATCCCCACTGTCAAACATGGTGGTGGCAGCATCATGGTTTGGGCCTGCTTTTCTTCAGCAGGGACAGGGAAGATGGTTAAAATTGAAGGGAAGATGGATGGAGCCAAATACAGGACCATTCTGGAAGAAAACCTGTTGGAGTCTGCAAAAGACCTGAGACTGGGACGGAGATTTATCTTCCAACAAGACAATGATTCCAAACATAAAGCAAAATCTACAATGGAATGGTTCACAAATAAACGTATCCAGGTGTTAGAATGGCCAAGTCAAAGTCCAGACCTGAATCCAATCGATAATCTGTGGAAAGAGCTGAAAACTGCTGTTCACAAATGCTCTCCATCCAACCTCACTAAGCTCGAGCTGTTTTCCAAAGAAGAATGGGCAAGAATTTCAGTCTCTCGATGTGCAAAACTGATAGAGACATACCCCAAGTGACTTGCAGCGGTAATCGCAGCAAAAGGTGGTGCTACAAAGTATTAACTTAAGGGGGCCAAATAATTTGGCACGCCCCACTTTTCAGTTTTTTATTTTTTACAAAAGTTAAAAATATCCAATAAATTTCGTTCCACTTCACGATTGTGTCCCACTTGTTGTTGATTCTTCACCAAAAAATTAAAATTTAATATCGTTATGTTTGAAGCCTGAAATGTGGCAAAAGGTTGAAAAGTTCAAGGGGGCCGAATACTTTTGCAAGGCACTGTATTACATGCATACAACACACATGTCAATGTTCATATTTTAGTCACTTACATACTAGACACATACATTGGTAACAGTGCACACCAGGGCCGGCGTCAGCACCCTGCGTACCCGGGCAAGTGCCGGGGCCCCAAGCTCCTGAGGGGGCACACTGGGCTGCCAGGTGCTGACTGCTTTTTTTTTTTTTTTTTTTAAATAGGCCGTTACCTGCTGGAGTAACCCCAGCAGGTAACGGGAGCTATTTACTTACCGATCTCTGTTGCAGGAGCGGGGATTGGTAAGTAAGGCCGGGATCGCCAGACCAGGGCCGCTTTAACCATAGGGTCAACGGTGCATTTGCACCGGGCCCTATGGTAGCCAGGGCCCTTTTGAGGACACCGGAAGACACTGATGAGTTGAAGCCAGTGATGAAGTAGGGAGCTGTCCGCTCCCTGCTTCACCACCCGGTCGCTGTCTTTGCTCCCGGTGTCATGGGAGGCGCGATGTAGTGATGTCATGTACAGTCATGGCCAAAAGTTTTGAGAATGACACAAATATTATATTTTCACATGATCTGCTGCCCTCTGGTTTTTATATGTGTTTGTCAGATGTTTTTATCACATACAGAAATATAATTGCATTCATATTATGAGTAACAGAAGCTTATATTGACAGTTAGAATGAGTTAATGCAGCAAGTCAATATTTGCAGTGTTGACCCTTCTTCTTCAGGACCTCTGCAGTTCTCCCTGGCATGCTCTCAATCAACTTCTGGACCAAATCCTGACTGATAGCAGTCCATTCTTGCAGAATCAATGCTTTAATTTTGTCTGAATTTGTTGGTTTTTGTTTGTCCACCCGTCTCTTGATGATTGACCACAAGTTCTCAATGGGATTAAGATCTGGGGAGTTTCCAGGCCATGGACCCAAAATCTCTATGTTTTGTTCCCTGAGCCATTTAGTTATCACCTTTGCTTTATGGCAAGGTGCTCTATCATGCTGGAAAAGGCATTGTTGAGCGCCAAACTGCTCTTGGACGGTTGGGAGAAGTTGCTTTTGGAGGACATTCTGGTACCATTCTTTATTCATGGCTGTGTTTTTAGGTAAGACTGTGAGAGAGCCGATTCCCTTGGCTGAGAAGCAACCCCACACATGAATGGTTTCAGGATGCTTTACAGTTGGCATGAGACAAGACTGGTGGTAGCGCTCACCTCTTCTTCTCCGAATAAGCTGTTTTCCAGATGTTCCAATCGAAAAGGGGATTCATCAGAGAAAATGACTTTACCCCCAGTCCTCAGCAGTCCACTCCCTGTACCTTTTGCAGAATATCAGTCTGTCCCTGATGTTTTTTCTGGAGAGAAGTGGCTTCTTTGCTGCCCTCCTTGAGACCAGGCCTTGCTCCAAGAGTCTCCGCCTCACAGTGCGTGCAGATGCACTCACACCGCGTGAAGATGCACTCACACCTGCCTGCTGCCATTCCTCAGCAAGCTCTGCACTGCTAGTAGCCCCATCCCGCAGCTGAAACACTTTTAAGAGACGGTCCTGCCGCTTGCTGGTCTTTCTTGGGCACCCTGGAGCCTTTTTGGCACCAATGGAACCTCTCTCCTTGAAGTTCTTGATGATGCGATAGATTGTTGACTGAGGTGCAATCTTTCTAGCTGCAATACTCTTCCCAGTTAGGCCATTTTTGTGCAGTGCAATGACGACTGCACGTGTTTCTTTAGAGATAACCATGGTTAACAGAAGAGAAACAATGATGGCAAGCACCAGCCTCCTTTTAAAGTGTCCAGTGGTGTCATTCTTACTTAATCATGACAGATTGATCTCCAGCCCTGTCCTCATCAACACCCACACCTGTGTTAATGGAGCAATCACTGAAACGATGTTAGGTGGTCCTTTTAAGGCAGGGCTGCAATGATGTTGAAATGTGTTTTGGGGGATAAAGTTCATTTTCTAGGCAAATATTGACTTTGCAAGTAATTGCTGTTAAGCTGATCACTCTTTATAACATTCTGGAGTATATGCAAATTGACATTAGAAAAACTGAAGCAGTAGACTTTGTAAAAATTAATATTTGTATCATTCTCAAAACTTTTGGCCATGACTGTACAGTGGGGAAAAAAAGTATTTATTCAGCCACCAATTGTGCAAGTTCTCCCACTTAAAAAGATGAGAGAGGCCTGTAATTTGGCATCATAGGTAGACCTCAACTATGAGAGGCAAAATGAGAAAACAAATCCAGATAATCACATTGTCTGATTTTTAAATAATTTATTTGCAAATTATGGTGGAAAATAAGTATTTGGTCAATAACAAAAGTTCATCTCAATACTTTGTTGTATATCCTTTGTTGGCAATGACAGAAGTCAAACATTTTCTGTAAGTCTTCACAAGGTTGGCACACACTGTTGCTGGTATGTTGGCCCATTACTCCATGCAGACCTCCTTTAGAGCAGTGATGTTTTGGGGCTGTTGCTGGGCAACACGGACGTTCAACTCCCTTCAAAGGTTTTTTATGGGGTTGACATCTGGAGGTAGGCTAGGTCACTCCAGGACCTTGAAATGCTTCTTACGAAGCCACTCCTTCTTTGCCTTGGTGGTGTGCTTGGGATCATTGTCATGCTGAAAGACCCAGCCACATTTCATCTTCAATGCTGTTGCTGATGGAAGGAGGTTTGCACTCATAATCTCACGATACATGGCCCCATTCATTCTTTCATGTACACGGATCAGTCGTCCTTGTCCCTTTGCAGAGAAACAGCCCCAAAGCATGATGTTGCCACCCCCATGCTTCACAGTAGGTATGGTGTTCTTTGGATGCAACTCAGCATTCACTCTCCTCCAAACACGACCAGTTGTGTTTCTACCAAACAGTTCTACTTTGGTTTCATCTGACCATATGACATTCTCCCAATACTCTTCTGGAACATCCAAATGCACTCTAGCAAACTTCAGACGGCCCAGATATGTACTGGCTTAAGCAGGGGGACACGTCTGGTACTGCAGGATCTGAGTCCCTGGCGGCGTAGTGTGTTACTGATGGTAGCCTTTATTACGTTAGTCCCAGCTTTCTGCAGGTCATTCACTAGGTTCCCCTGTGGTTCTGGGATATTTGCTCACCATTCTTGTGATCATTTTCTTGTGAGATCTTGCGTGGAGCCCCTGATCGAGGGAGATTATCAGTGGTCTTGTATGTCTTCCATTCTCTAATTATTGCTCCCACGTTTGATTTGTTCACACCAAGCTGCTTGCCTATTGCAGATTCAGTCTTCCCAGCCTTGTGCTGGTCTACTATTTTATTTCTGGTGTCCTTCTACAGCTCTTTGGTCTTCACCATAGTGGAGTTTGGAGTGTGACTGTTTGAGGTTGTGGACAGGTGTCTTTTGTACTGATAACAATTTCAAACAGGTGCCATTACTACAGGTAATGAGTGGAGGACAGAGGAGCCTCTTAAAGAAGAAGTTACAGGTCTGTGAGAGCCAGAAATCTTGCTTGTTTGTAGGTGACCAAATACTTATTTTCCACCATAATTTGCAAATAAATTCTTAAAAAAATCAGACAATGTGATTTTCTAGATATGTTTTCTATTTTTGTCTCTCATAGTTGAAGTCTACCTATAATGTCAATTACAGACCTCTCTCATCTTTTTAAGTGGGAGAACTTGCACAATTGGTGGCTGACAATCCTTTTTTTTCCCCACTGTACATACCTTCCAACTTTCAAAGAACAGAAAGAGGGACGAAATGTGAGGCGCGCTCTGCAGCAAATTTAGCCCGAGCCACTTCTACTTTGACTCTGCCCATTTCCCATCCATTTCTCTTTGTGCCCCCCACACAGTATAATGCCCCTACAGTCACCCTAACATGATATGCCCCCACATTATAATGTCATCTTCCTGATGCCCCCCAGGGCCGGCGTTAGGGGGAGGGGCAAACTGGGCAACTGCCCAGGGCCCCGTCCCCAAAGGGGACCCCGGGATCCGGAACCTGATGACTCCGGATCCTGGAGTCAGGCCCGGCCAAATCAATAACCGAAAGGGACCGCAAGGCCCCTTTCCGAGGTGAGTAAAAATAACAAACATTTTTACTCACCTGTCCTTGGCGTCCGACGTCATCTTCTGGCGTTCCGGACATCACCACTGAGGCCAGGCCTCAGCCGTAGTGATCACGTGGGGCATGCTGACAGCCTGCCTCACGTAATCGCTGAGGCCCAATCACAGGCCTCAGCGATGACGTCCACAAGGCGTGACGTCAGCCGCAGAGAAGAAGAAGCCAGCGCCGGCGGGGATAATGGAGCAGCGCGAGGAGGCCCAGGAAAGGTAAGACAAGGTGAGTATAACTGTTTGTTATTTTCTCTTATTATTATTATACTATTAGACCCCATAATATAATAATAGCACTGTAGGGCCCCTGTGGATAGCATATTATACTGTTTGGGGCCACTGTGGAGCATTATACTGGGGAAGGGGCCCGCTGGATAGCATGTTATATTCTGTGGGGCCTCTGTGGAAAATTATAAATGTGGGGGGGGGGGGGCTCTGGAGATAATGTTATATTATGTGGGGCCCCTTTGGAGCATTATGCTCTCCAGAGGGACCCCCCAGTATAATGCTCCACAGTGGCCCCACAGAATATAACATGTTCTCCAGAGGGCCCCCTCCCCAGTATAATGCTCCACAGTGGCCCCACACAGTATAATATGCTCTCCAGAGCCCCCCCCCCAGTATAATGCTCCACGGTTTCCCCACACAGTATACTGGGGCCCCCCAGTATATTATACTGTGCGGGGCCACTGTGGAGCATTATACTGGGGGGGGGGGCTCTGGAGAGCATATTATACTGTTTTGGGCCGCTGTGGAATATTATACTGGGGAAACCTCTCTGGGCAGTATATTATACTGTGTGGAGGCCATTTCTGGAGCATGTTATACTGAGTGGGTTCACTGTGGAGCATTATTCTGGGGGGGGCCATCAGCAGAGCATACTATATTGCGTGGCGCCACTGTGGGGCATTATTCGGGGGGGAATAATGAACATTATACTAGGGGGCCCTCTGGGGAGCATATTATACTGCGTGGGGCCTACTGTGGAACATTATACTGGGGGGACGCTCTGGGGAGCATAATATATTGTGTGGGGCCACTGTGGAGCAAAATACTGGAGGGGGCACTGTGGAGCATTACACTAGCGGGGGCCCTCTGGGGAGCATATTATACTATGAGCCACTGTGGAGCTTTATACTGGGGGAAGGGACAGTGTGGGGAGCCTGTTATACTGTGTGGGGCCACTGTGGAGTGTATTATATTGTGTGGGGCTTTTCAAGAGCATATGATACTGGGGGGGACTGTGGGGAGCATATTATATGGTGGGGGACCACTGTGGAGCATTATACTGGGGGAACCCCTCTGGGGAGTATATTATATTGTGTGGAGGTCATTATGGAGCATGTTATACTGTGTTAGGCCACTGGAGCATTATACTGGGGGGGCATTGTGGGGTGCATATTATACTGTATGGAGTATATTGTATTGTGTGGGGCTGCTGGGGAGCATATTGCACTGTCTGGGGCCACAAAGGGGTAGTATACTGTGTGGGCCACTGTGGAGTATTATACTGTGTGGAGCCTTACATACCATGTGGGGCCACTATGGGGGGCTCAGGGGAGCATTTTATACTGTGTGGGGTCACTGTGGAGCATTATATACCATGTGGGGAGACTGGAGGGCTCAGGAGAGCATTTTATACTGTGGAGCATTATATACCATGTGGAGCATTATACTGTGGGGGGGGGGGCTCACAATTCCTGCTGGCAGCCCTGTGTGCTATGTCTGCATCACAGCTCCCTCACTATAATCTTGCACATACGTGTAGTGCCCCATGGCCATGTCATTCCCCATACAGTACTGTGCATGAGCTCGCCATGGAGTTATTGGGGCCTGCACAGTACTATAGGGGCTGACTATACTGGGAACATACTCAGTAACACCAGATAGTCAGCACATGTGTAAGACTTCAGTGAAGGAGCCATGGTGTAGGCTATTAGCAGGAAGCTGTTGGGTGGGGCCCCAGAACAAGATCCTTTGGTGGGCCTAAGGTCCTTCAGTCCGACACTGTATAACGGAGAACTATTATATATAAGGGTGGGTTACTATATATAATTGGGAAACTTAAGTATGAGGGGGCTATTATAAGGGGGAACTATTATTTATAAGACGGGCTATTATTTATAAGGGGGGAGCTATTATCTATAAGGCATCCATTATAAGGGAGAGCTATTATTTATAAGAGGGGAACTTTTTATAAGGGGGGTATAATTTTTAAGTGGGCTTATTTATAAAGGGGGCTATTAGTGATAATGGGGACTATTATTTATAAGGGTAACTATTATTTATGAGGGGGCTATTATTTATAAGGGAGCAGTATTATTTTTACGGGGTGACTGTTACTGATACAGGGTACTATTTATCATTTATAAGGGAGCTATTACTGATAGAGGTGTAATATTATTTATAAGCAGGGGCTATTATTTATAAGGAGGCGCTATAATAACTGATGCCTGGGTGCAAAAATCTATTAGGTGGTACAAAGGTGCTCATTTGAATTGTGTGTGGTGAAATGGGGCTTATTACTACTTTTTTGTTGGCAGAAAGTAGGCGTTATTATAAGGGTTGTCACTGGAAGACGATGGTGTTGTTTGCATATCAGCATTTGGGGCCCTGCTTTTAATTTTGCCCAGGGCCCCACTTTGTCTAAAACCGGCCCTGGTGCCCCCACAGTTTAATGTTCCGCTTCAGCTACTCTCATAGTTTAATGTCCCTCTTCATCTGCCGCACAGTTTAATGTTCCCCTCCATGTGTCCCCACAGTCTAATGTCCCCCTCATCTTGCCCCCCAATTAAATGTCCCCTCCATCTGTCCTCACAGTTTAATGTCCCCCTCATCTGTCCCCACAGCTTAACGTCTCCCTCATCTGGCCTCCCCAATTTAATGCCCCCTCCATCTGTCCTCAACAACAAAAAACATTGATACTCACCTCTCCTCGCAACCTTGCTGCTCTCTTAGGAGTCTCTTCTCCCGGAGTCTTCAGGGAGCTGCAGGCGCGATGTGAGTGACGTCGTCACATCGCACCTACAGCTCCTGGGGTCAGAGCACACAGGGAGCACAGTGGTGAGGCAGGAGAAGAGTTGAAACCAGGGCATACCTCCTGCCAACGGGGACAGTGAGACAGGACCCGGAATCCGGGACTGTCCCGCTGAATCCAGAACAGTTGAGGGTTATAAAATATTATATATACTGTAAGTATGTGAGCCAGTGGCCGCTGTTGAGCGACCCAGGCCAGGCCAGAAAAGGCTCTCAGCCACGCCTTTGGGTGGGGGCGTGTAACTCCAGTAGTCTGGAGTATCCTGCAGGAAGCAGGAGATGGTGGACCCACCTGGACAGATAGACGGTCTGTGCCAGAAGTGCTCGGGTCCACAGGGGACTGTTGCTGGAGCTGAGCAATAGTCAGGACCAGCCAGGGACAGAGAGGCAGTCTGTCCAAGAGGGCTGGGATTCAGAGAGGACTTACAGAGACTAAGTCAAGCTCTTATTGCCCCCCCCCCCCCAGAGGCTAGTTAGGGACTCAAGAAGTCAGTTAGTGCCCTAACTGTGGCCTAGGTGTTTGTTGTTTTGTTATGCTGCAGTTAAGCTGAATAAAGCCACTTTTATTTACACTTGGACCGTCTGAAAGCTATCTTTCCGGCGCCCAGTACCATGAACCACCGCTGTCCGGACCAGGACAAGCCGCCATTTTGAGTTTAATTCCCCCAAGCTGTCAGATATGGTGGAGAATCGCGCGCAGAAAGAGATCCACGCAAGTCCTGGAAGACAAGTGGTTTGTGATTGCAGTACTGCAAAGTGTGCATTGTGGCCTACAGCTGGAAGAAATCTGTGATTTCAACTGAAGAAACCCAGGAAGGGGTGAGTGAATTGCAACATAGAAATGTGTATAGAAGCTGGATATTGCAAACAAGTGTATGTGAAAGGCTATGGCGCCATGTTGATGTTTTCTGTGGAAGACAGAAGAAAATGCTGGTTGTTGTAGTGCCACATAAACAGTCTATGTGAAAGGCTATGGTGCCATGTTGGTGTTTTCTGTGGAAGACAGAAGAAAATGCTGGTTGTTGTAGTGCCACATAAGTTAACTGTTTGAATACATGTGACTGCAGAAGATAGCAAAAAGTTGCTGCCGGTTGAACCCCAAGGTTGCTGTGGAATATTGTGTAATCTTGTTAGTAAACCATGGGCAAGAAAAAGAGAATTTCAGCGTGTAAAAAAGCAGAGAAGTCATGCACAGGTTTATTAGGGCAGCAGTCTGAATGCAGAGAGACACAAAACCTGGAGCAGATCATGTGGAATGCAAGTAAAGATGATGTGTTGCATGAAAGTGACTCAGTTTTTCTAAAGCACCTCTGTTCTATTTAAGAATATGTCCCTGCTGACTGTATGTCTCATACTGGAGTGCATCAGAGCGCCAAAGATGAAAATATTATGGTGCAGCAGCTTCAAGATGAGATTAAAACCATCAGGTTAATTTATGAAGATGAAATATCTGATTGGAAATGGCAACTTGAGGTATCAGAAAAAGAGAACCTTAAGTTAAAGAAAGAGCTTGAAACTGTAAAGAGTTCATATCCTAGTCATTGTGAAAATGTGGTACTGGGTTTGCCTGGAATGGACTGTGTCACTAAGAAGGAGTTTGCTGATATGAAATGTGCTCTATCTAATAAAGTTGTACAGAGTGTAGCGCAAAAGCAAGTGCTTGAGAAGCAATTGCAGGATTTAAAGGAACAGCATGTCCAAGATTCCATTGCCAAAGAGTGTATCATTGAAAAATTAAGAGATGACCTTGAAACTGCTAAACGTGAGAGAAGTGAATTTTTGCAGTGTCAGTCAGAATGTCTGGATGACCAAGTGAGGAAGTGTGAAAAGCTTTCGGCGGCATTAATTAACAAAGAAAATGAAATTGCAGAGCTGAGGAAACATGTCTCTGACCAAGAGAGTGATTTAGAATCTGTGGTGCAGACATTGCAGTCAGAGCAAAACTTGCATGAACTAAAGCAGGTTCGCCTAAATAGTGAAGTCAATGAATGGCGGAGCAGAGCTGGAGTTCTGGAACAAAGAGAAAGGGAACGCAAAGCTAGAATATGTAGCCTGGAGAGGGCGCTGTCAAGATCTTGTGAAGATAAAGAGAAATTGTCTGTTTTGGTGCAAAATAAAGACAAAGATTTGATGGAAATGTCGTCTGTACATGCTCAGAAAGTGCAAGCCTTACAGGAGAGTCATAAAAAAGTGGAGACTCAACTTCAAGAGCTGCAACTACAGGTTACAGAAGGGGACAGATTTCAAGCAGAACTGCTAGGCAAGGCAAATGGACTACAGGTGGAATTGGATAATGTCACAGGGCTTCTTTCTCAAGCAGACAGCAAGTTTATCAAACTTTCCAAAGCTTTTTCTACACTAGGATCTCAGCTTCAGGACACTCAGGAACTTTTGCAAGAAGAAA
This sequence comes from Leptodactylus fallax, assembly GCA_947044405.1. NCBI lineage: Eukaryota > Metazoa > Chordata > Amphibia > Anura > Leptodactylidae > Leptodactylus > Leptodactylus fallax. The sequence goes on from CAMRHE010000078.1 coordinate 5,385,599, forward strand.
CTCGTCAGAAGCTTGACCTTAGTACAAAACTAAAACAAATGGAAGATGAGAAAAATGGTTTCCTTGAGCAACTAGAGGAAGAAGAGATGGCAAAAAGAGATTTAACAAAGCAGATTTCAACACTACAGGCTCAGGCGACTGATATGAAGAAAAAAATGGAGGATAGTATTGGGTCCTTGGACTCTGTTGAAGAACTAAAGGAAAAGTTGCAAAAGGAGCTAGAAGTTACAAATCAACGGTTTGAGGAGAAGGTTGCTGCTTATGACAAACTTGAGAAGACGAAAATTAGACTGCAGCAGGAACTAGAAGATGTAGGTGTAGATCTTGATCATCAACATCGGATTGTGTCAAATTTGAAAAGGAAGCAGGAAAAGTTTGATCAGCTGCTTGGGGAAGAGAAGACTCTTTCTGCTAGATATGCAGAGGAATGTGACCGTGCTGAAGCAGAGGCTTGTGGAAAAGAGACCAAAGCTCTTGCCTTGGCTCGCTCCCTAAAAGAGGCCCTTGAATTGAAGGCCGAGTTAGAGAGGCTCAACAAGCAACTGCGCACTGAAATGGAGGATTTGGTTAGCTCCAAGGATGAAGTTGAGAAAAACCTGGAATCTGTGCAGATATTGTATGAGAACAAAGCTAATGCTTATGAGATGCTGGAAACAGCCAAAAGAGAATTGGACCTCCAGACAGAAGACATGAGGATTCAGTTTGAAGGAAACCTGTCTAATTTATCTGCTGAGATTGTAGATCTAAAAATGCTTGTTGCTAAATTAACGGTGCGAGTGAACAAGCAGGAGGAAATCAAGAAACAGCTGGAGTTTCAGAATAATCAAGTGAAGCGTGAATCAGAAATAAAGTTGGAAGAGCGCACTTCTCAGATTGAACAGTTAAAAACCGAAGTGGAATCTAAAAAAGAGGAATTGGATCGATTGCAGCAGTCTTTATCCAATACGGAACAGTCGGCATCTGCACTATCTTCAAAGCTGGCAGCACTAGAAGATGAGAGAGACTCGCTGCAGAGCCTGTTAACCTCTAAAGAATCAGAGCTGTTATCCCTGAAAAATGTGATTCAAGAAATAGAGTCTTTATTCAACCAAGAGCAAGATAAGAGAGCCACTGAGATACGGGACTTGAATGAAAGACTTGACAAAAAGTCTGCAGATGAGCAGAAGCTTTATCAGAAGATGTTGGAGGATCAATCCAATATAATTCAGGGAACAGTGGGGGAAGCAGAAAATATTATCCAGGATGCTGACCTGACAAATGTTAGAAGAACATTGCAGAATGTCCTAGAATTAGGAAGTATAGTGGATAAAGAGATGGCATCTAAATCTGCTGCCATAGAAGATGTCAGGAAGATTGAGGAAGTTCAGCAAGTTGCAATAGTAAAAACTGAGATGGAGGCTGTGCAGAAAAATGTGGCAGTGAAGAAAGTTCGGGAACTGGAATCAGAGATTTGTGCGCTACAGAATGCGGTAGAATTGAAGAAAGCTGCCAGCATAGAGGCAGAGAAAGCAGAACCATTACGGCAACCAGAACATGTAACCCAAAAGCATCTGGGTACTGACAGAAAAAACGGTGATGATGAAAACTTGGTATCCCAGTCCTCCGGTGTTAGCACAGGGAATGAAAATAACTTGAAGAATGTTGAGATGACGATATCACCAGCTCCTGTACTGTCAGAAAAGGGTTGGCACGAAAATTCTTGCAATCTATCACAGTATCGTAACATGCCTCCAGAAAGTTATGCGTATGAGAGGAAGTAAGACTAGAGTGTGGAAGTGGTCCTTCTGCTGCCGTACAGGTGCGGACGCATTATACAGAAACCATTCCAATATATGATGTGGCAGTTGTTAAAGACATACCAGAAAATGTAGTTCAGCGTGAGCTATTTTGTGAGGCTGTACAGTATGGCCCTCATGCAGAAGGAGAAGATATTGCAGTGCAGAGATTGTGTATCTCAAACAAAGAGGAGAGCGAGCGGCCTATGTCTCCTAAACTTCTAAGCCTTGATGGTGATGGCAAAGTTCGCTTTGAGATGAAGGTTACAGAAAAGGTACCCGTGAAATATTTATACTCTAAAGACATTGATGTACATGAAGTACGTGTTAGCTGGTATCCGAGCTCCTGTGGATTCGTTTTAGGAGAAGAAGAAGATTCTTATGGCTACTCACTAAAGGGATCAAAGTCATGCAATGGGATGGCTGAAGACTATGATGGAAAATGTGATGAAAATGATGTGATCCCCTGTGTGGCGAATTGTGGGGGTGATGAAGAAAAACTTGCCTTTGCACAGAATGGCCAGGATCTTGGCGTAGCAGTTAAAGTGATGAGAAAGCGGAAGTGTCGAGTAACCGGAATCTGGAAGAAGAGACCACCAGATTGGGACTTCTGGAGAGACACTGGACAGGCATACTTGGTTGAAGAGGGACTTCATCATAGGATGCAGGGCTGTGGAGTCGGGAGTCGGAGTCGGTATAAAATGGACCGACTCCGACTCCCAAAATATATAATAAATTGGTACAGTTAGTAGTACAATGCAGTATGTGCTGAATATATTTTCATAAGAATTTGGGAAAATGATGAAATGTTGAAAATGATGAAATGTCCTGTAAAGGTCTGTTCTATTCCTCATATAATGATGGGACTGAGTTCTGAGTGAACCTATAAGGTTTAGCAGTGCCAGGGCTGTGGAGTCGGAGTCGGAGTCTATTTTAGTGGAGTCGGAGTCGGAGTCAGGGGAAATTGAGGAGTCGGAGTCGGGGCTTTGGCGTACCGACTCCACAGCTCTGATAGGATGTCTCGTTCCGTTGTAGCTCACCCCATGGGTAGTGAGCTGAGGGGGAGGGTATGTAAGTATGTGAGCCAGTGGGCGCTGTTGAGCGACCCAGGCCAGGCCAGAAAAGGCTCTCAGCCACGCCTTTGGGTGGGGGCGTGTAATTCCAGTAGTCTGGAGTATCCTGCAGGAAGCAGGAGATGGTGGACCCACCTGGACAGATAGACGGTCTGTGCCAGAAGTGCTCGGGTCCACAGGGGACTGTTGCTGGAGCTGAGCAATAGTCAGGACCAGCCAGGGACAATGAGGCAGTCTGTCCAAGAGGGCTGGGATCCAGAGAGGACTTACAGAGACTAAGTCAAGCTCTTATTGCCCCCCCCCCCCCCAGAGGCTAGTTAGGGACTCAAGAAGTCAGTTAGTGCCCTAACTGTGGCCTAGGTGTTTGTTGTTTTATTATGTTGCAGTTAAGCTGAATAAAGCCACTTTTATTTACACTTGGACCGTCTGAAAGCTATCTTTCCGGCGCCCAGTACCATGAACCACCGCTGTCCGGACCAGGACAAGCCGCCATTTTGAGTTTAATTCCCCCAAGCTGTCACAATACATATATATACCAAATGTCAAAAAAGCATGAAGAATTTATTGTTGTTGTGAAGGATCTTGCCTTGCCATGTCGCTTGGCACACCTGCGACCAACCTTCTTTACCTCCCACTCACACACCGTGAGCGGACCACATCATGCACCAACAGTTTATCGCAGTAAGTCGGGGAGCTCCCCACCCCATATTGGGACACCATGGGTCCTAGATCCGTTCCCAACAGTACGTGAGCAGGCAAATCAGACATCAGTCCCACTTCCCATATTCCTTTTCACGCACCCCAGTCCAGATGGACACAAGCCATGGGTACAGTTAGACATTCATATTCAATACCCTGCAGGGTCAGGGTTTTCCCGGAGGGAACAAATCAGGTTGCACCAGAGTAACATCCGCCCCAGTGTCCCGAAATCCCATGACCACTTTATCCCCCACACTGACCTGTTGACGGTTGGCATTGGATTGAGCCCCCACCCTCCCAACCAAATACACAGATAAGCCACCCGCTGTGGCTTGCGGAGCAGGGGGGTTCTTAGGGCAGTTGGGGCACTCCACCTTGAAATGTCCTGGCTGGTTACAGGCATGGCACCCCTGGACCTCCCCTTGGGGCAGGTCGCCGGGGTGCCCAGAGTTCTGGGGTCAGGGGGAGTAGAGGGGCCACCCGGGACAGAGTTTGTCTTACCCCACTTGGAAACAGGAGGCTGTGGGGACCTCTGGCCTGGAGAAGGGGCCCCCCGGGGCAGAGCTGGTCTTACCCCCCTCCAGCTGTTGCTGGCAGGTTTGCACAACATCTGGTTGGGACATAACGATCCGCCATTACTGCAGCGGATCTCCAGATCAGCGCCGCTTTGACGGACTCATAATCCTTGTCCTTGTCAGCTGGTAAGTCTGTATAAGTATCCAGAGCTTTTCCCCTCAGCCGGGGAGCCAGGTAACGGACCCAGTCGGTCTGTGGTAGCTGATACTGTCCAAACACTTTCTCAAATCCCCGCAAGAAAGAGTCCAAGTCCCCATTTGGTTCTAAGACTGGAAAGTCCTCACATCAGAGCCTTGGTGCTTGGGCTCCTGGAGTTTGCGCAGGGGAAGATTGCGCCTGCTGGGAGATTTCCAGCCTTTTTAGCTCAAGCTGATGCTCCAGCTCGGCCCGCCGTTTACATTCACGGGCCTCCCTCTCGGCTTGCCGTTCCTGGGCCTCCTTTTCGGCCCGCCGTTCCTGGGCCTCCCTCTCAGCCCGATGTTCTGCAGCAGCAACTTCCCTCTCTTGATATTGGAGGATCAACTGTAGGTGAGCATTAGAGTCACTGGGGCCCAGCTGTTGTAGGGCCACTTGCAAATATAAGTCCATTCCCCCCACAGGGCTGGGGCTACTGGTCCCAGGCGTAGTGATCTCTGAGAATGGGCTAGTTGCTGTATCTTCTGGCCTGGCAATGATTTCTTGTCCCAACACCTCAGGACTTTGCCCCTCCTCCTGCGTGGCTGTGGCACCTTCTATATCAGCCATCTCCTATAGTTCACTAGAAGCAAGTTGCTGCAGACCTCTGGTTCTGCTTCTGAGCCCACTAGCCATCCACTGGAAGCCATTGCCAAATAATAGACAGAATAGAAAAACAAAGAGAGAGGGAAAGGGACAGCACCGTACCGACTTTCACCATATCTTTTAAGCTTTTCTAGTACTGAGCTCGCTTAATAGGACTTGCCGCAAGTCCCCAGCATCTGAATGATACCACACACCCACATGCTGTTTATCCTATATCCCACAACACTGCCACCACTGTGAAGGATATCGCCTTGTCAAGCTGCTTGGCACACCTGCGACCAACCTTCTTTACCTCCCACTCACACATCGTGAGCGGACCGGGTCATAGGATCATACGAAACGAGCTTTTTAAATTTTATATATTTATTAACCCAGGTGGGTCGGTACTAAGCATTAACATATACAGGAATATATATCAATCACCAAGCAAAATACGGATAAAAGTAAAATACAGCACCAAAAAAAAAAAGGGAAATAACAGATAATCGGCACCGGTTTGTAGTCAGTTTCTCTGAGCCCATGTGGTAGGCCTCAAGGTCCTTTCTTCAGCAAGTTACAAAAGCATGTCCCTCCTACATGCTAGCCAGACTCAGAAGACAAAGAGCCTCGCCTCTCCTTTGAGTATATACCAGTGTACAACCACACCTTCCCCAGCCCCCCTCCCCTCCTCACACCCTGCAGGACCTAAGAAAAGGGTGATGTTTGCCTAGCTAGAGAAAGATGTGTGTCTAGGGTTGAGCTGGGGAAGGGGGTCATAAAAACTGTCTTGCTAGATAGACCATCCCCCATGGTATGCACACAACACCACTGTAAACACAACTTAAACAGGCATTCCTAAAAGTAGGTATGACTACTATGAATCAGGAATGACACATTTCAAAGACAGATATGTAACTGAGGGTCTGTTCATCACAGTTGTCCTGAAGCTTTCTCTGCGTGACTGTAATGATGATATACAGAGGTGATTACAATACCAAGTTGATAATAGTATAATGTAATGAACTGTGAGGGTCACAAATCACCTCCTGATAGCAAACAGTTAACAGATCCCTCTGTCACGCACCACAATTGCATTTTGTTTTGGGTTTTTTTTGAAGCCCATGTGTATAAAAATCTGTGAATTTTCAGTTCTTGTAGAACACCATGTCTGATGAAGGAAGCTTGCACTTCTGAAAGCTTACTTATAAATATACTCAGTTAGCCTCTAAAAGGTATCGCCTGATTTCTTCACTCTTCCATTACAATACCAATACAGCCAAGGGAGAAGGTTATTGAGTAAGTGAGAACTAGGAATCTAAAGATGGCTGCTGAGGGTGTAGTGGGCGGGCTAGGGAAACAGGAAAGGGGAGTGTCAGAAAGAGGGAGGGGGGAGGGAGTGATAAAGCACTAACAGATCTTTTTTGAAAATTCATTTTTTGCCCAGAAAACCCCTTTAAACTATGCTGTCAAAACTGTTGATGCAGTTATTCATGGCTCTAATTTCCATCAGCCTTCCTTCTTATTATGAAACTAAACTAACTGTATGCTGAAACTTCACTCTCAAATCAGCAGCAGAATTCAACACCATAGAATTCAAACAGTGTGCGCTTTGTTTTTCTCATGACTGTATTGGTATGTATATATACACAAACACTATATATCCCATAGACTCAGGCTTTATATAAGCTTTGTGTCTCAACAGTGTGGAGATTAATACTCTCAGAAGTTACCCAACACTTCATATCCATATATTCCCAGATACCAGCTGGGGACCAGCCCTCATAGCTTCATTTATATGACCTTATTTGTTAAAATATGACTGGATCATTGTACCAAACAAGCCCTCTTTTCTCTTGTACCACCTCTATTTTCTCACAGATTGTAAGCTCATAGGAGCAGATCCCTCACTTCTATTGTTTGTGAATTATTTTGTTACATTGTAATGTCTGATATTGACTGTTCATGTACCCTCTGATATGTAAAGTGCTGCAGAAGATGTTGGCACCATATAAATAAAAATTATTATACTTGTTTGTATAGTTATGAATGTGAACATTTTACAGGCTAAAGCCTGTAGAGTCTTAGATAAAGCTCTCGAACTTTTTTAGTTTCTCAGCATTGCACAGCCTCACTGTGGGGTGAACTTGCTGGATTGTCCATTACTAGGAAGATGGTCAACAGCCGTGAATGTTTTCTACTTGTAAATATTGGGATAGATTTACTTTAGTGTCCCAGAGCTGGTGGAGGGCAAGTCTAATATCAGTCCTTCTGCCAGACTGTGTGCCTGGGAGAAAATGTACAGATTTCTGGAGCAAATGATAAGTTTGGCAGGGCCAATGGCTCCATCCCCTGCATGTTCTCACCATGCCCTTTTTCAGGAAAGTGGCAAAAGCAGCGCAGACTTTAAAAAAGTAGCAATTTTTTAATATGCAATGCTTCAGCAAAAAAAAGTAGTGTAAACCCAGCCTGACACTTTTGAGATTGATGGGCAGCAATTGGTCATATTTGCAGAACCTGGCTGCTATTTACCACATTAATTCCTATGAAAGCAGGTAGGGGTGCATTCACGTGATTCAGTCGTGACCACACAAAGCTTATGGTCAAGAGTGGCTTTTATGAAATAATGTAAACATATGGTTTACCTTCATAAACCCCTTAATTTCTGACAACGGATGAAACCAGGGCTGTGAGGTCAGTAGGCCTATTTTTCCACAGTCTGACTCCTGCTCAAACTCAGACTCCTTCATTAGTGGCTGACAACCATGGTCAGTCAGAAGCAGTAAAGCCAGTGATTGACTTCCTATAAAGTAAAATATGTAACAAACTATGCATCAAAATAATTATACATTAATAATTGTATAACATTAAAAATAATTTGGTAACTCCCCTGACTCCACACTCTTGGGCGAAACATTTGTTAAAGAAATTCTAAATAGCTGTCATGGAGGCAGTCAGTTTAGATCATCATTGTTGATGTGTACATAGGGTTTTAATGGGTTATTCCCATTTTAGACATTATGCCATGACAGGATATGCCACGAATGTCAGACAGCTACAAGTCCCACCTCCCCTCCTGCAACCCATAGTGGTTTTCAGAACTGGGCATTCAGGTAGCCTAGATCCAGGAATGCAGAGGTGGCTATGTACAGGCTCTCTATTCATTCTACGGGAGTCACGGAAATAGCCAAAGTAGTCTGCTCAGCTAGCTACCAAAGGAGGGAATGTAGAAAAACCACATGTACGGCCACCTCTCCATTTTCCACCAAGATGTGATGGTAAGCAGCCATATATACCCAGGTAGGACAAAGGACTCCCTTTGTGGAAATAGGTGTTGGACCTTGAGCTGGAGTCTTGTGTATATGGCATAACCCTGAATTCACACAAACGAGTTTCACCTGTGAAGTTCTGTGTGCTGGTCAGCCTGAACAGTATGTCAGGACAGGGATTCTTAGCATAATAGTTGTTATACTGCTAGGAGTGCCTGCCTCCTAGCGACATACTGGTACCAATTATAGTGCAAGATTTACTTCACAGTCCCAGAGCTGGTGGAGGGCAAGCCTAATATGAGTCCTTCTCCCAGACTGTCAATGGGAGGCAGAGACTCCTAGCAGCACTGATTATGCCTAGAGTGCCTCCCTCAGCATACTGTTCAAGCTGGTAAATCCAGCCAACATACGGACCGAGTTTCATGGGTGAAACTCAGTCGTGTGAATGCGGGCAAGTGGCCAAGATAGGAACACCCCTTTAAGAGTTACCCTATACTGAATTTCCCCACTGTGGGACTATTAAAGGACTATTATTATATTTTCATGACAGTTTAAATCGGCGGTATGAATGGGGGCTAGTCGCATGGACATTTTTTCATAGCCGTTTTCACCCACTGGTCGTGCGAATGTAGGCTTTATGCATGTATTGCTGGCTATTCTATGCAAGCACACTGTATGTGTAACCAATCAGCCACATTCATAGGAAGTAAACATCAGTAAAATCTCAGTAGTTCTATAGAGGATTGCTTTGGAGATTAGGGATTTGTGCCTTTTATTATCTTTCCCTCCACCACCAGTCACACAAGAACTTTAGTACCAAATTTTTTTTTTTATTGCCAATGCTGTTCTGCAAAAGAGTGGGAATGTTTTTGTCTCTGATAAAAATTGATGTCATTTACACTGACTATATAGCAATTCTGGAGAAAGAAGAGGTAGGTTATTGCAGAGCTTGTTTTAGCCCAGTGTGTGCTTGTTGAACAAATATTCTGCCATGCCAGGGTGACTGCTCCACAGCTTCTTCAGACTGGTTATGTAATCCCCAACCTTTTTTATGGTTTCTATACTCTCAGACAAAAATGGAGACTCCAAGAAATCAGTCATCTGCAGAAAAAGAAGAAATCTTTAACATACATTTCCTGTCTGTTTCAGAAGCACACATGACTGGGAGAAACTGACTTGCAGCTATGTGGATACCCATTATCCATGCTCTAGTTAAAAGGCATGATCTGCCTGGAATGGTACAAAAGGCACAGTTTGTATTTTCTACAGTCAGTGAATAACTCTGATGGGGTTGGCTGAAAGATTGTATAATGAAACCTTGATTATACAAAATAAAAATGTCTTCTATGGATATATGTTTATGCAGCAACACTGCCCAGGAAAGAACAGAATTTGGAACCATGCTGCTGCATGGGAAAACACCTCCCTAAAAAGAATCCTCTATAGTTATAGTCCAAAATGCTTAAAGTCTAACAGCCATTTCCACTTTTTTTATGAGTAGGGGAAGCAATTTCAAGTAAGTTTGTTAAATTGTCAATTTTTATTTTTTATTTATTTATTAATAAAACAGGCTCTGAAGTTTTTCCTTAACAATTCCCTAAGTGAGTGCTATTAAGGAATATCTTTTTTTCAATGTACACTGTGGCTCAGATTTACTAATAGTTAGACCATAGGCAGGCAGTCTAAAAATGCACCAGATGTTGGATAATAGATCTGGCATATCTTTACACTATCTAGTCTACATTTATACCACATTTTGGTTGGCACAGCCAATTTTACAGCACAATCTTGGTGCATTTGTGAAGAATTTAAGCCACACCATTTTTGCTGGGAATCTACACCCTCATGTCTAGCAAGTCAAGAAACTTTAGCCCAAACTATATGCACCACACAGAGCCAAGTTTACGCCACTGTAATGTCATTATAAAATACTGTCTCTGAATGCAACTGTCAGATGTATTCAGCATGTACAGTACACACTGAAAATGCATTTTCCTTAGCAATAGGGCATTACTAAGTAAAAACTAGAGCCTGTTTGTACCAAAAAGTTGACAAAATTCCCTAAGAGACTGTATTACAAAAATCACTTCTCCATAAAAATTGAAGTTACAGTTAAATTTTACAAGATTAAAAATAATGGCACTCTTGCATTTGGCTCCTAGGAAAACATTTTTTTTCATTGTGCCCCATTGCACAGTGGAGTCGAGTACTCTACACTGTATCTCAAGTGTTTGAGTTTTAAGTGATCACGTAGCTGCTATGTGGAATGCAAAATCTTCAGGTAGAAAAATGACTGATTTATTGTCAATGGAAGATGTTAAAATGCTTGCTAGCTTTACTGTGTTACTATGGTAAGGGTCAAGAAAACAAGTTATATAAAAGTTTTCGTTACGGAAAAGAGAAACCTGAAGCTCCCGATCCCCAGTGCATGAACACCGCACATTTCCCCTCCTTCTACATAGTATGATGTGCCATTTATATGTAGCAGCAAACTGCTCAGGGCCCTCAGCCACCAGGACCCCCAGCCACCAGGACCCCAGTGCAACTGCAGCCTCCCCACATCACATAGTAAAGTCAAACAAAGGGATAAACCACTAGTGTTAGTGAGTTTAACACGGTAAGATTAACTTACATGAGGGTCATTCTTATCGTTAGCTACACGGTGCACATCCAAGAGAGCTTGGTTTACACTCTTCTCTAGCTTCAGAGCTGTCTGCAGAGCTTCTAAACCATTTGTCCAGTCATCCTTTTCTGGTTTCTAACAGAGAAAAGTCATACAGTCAGAGAGCCATCAATGTTATGGACAGTCATTTCCCCCCTCCCCCCATGCTATTTTGCACTCATTTGCTGCAAAGAAATTTAATTTGAATATCTGAATGCTCATAGTCCACTTTCAGCTACCATGTGGCTTGCAGAAATCAGTTTTCTTGTAGCACAAGTAAGTAATGGCAGGACACGTATCCAGTGGATGTACAGCTGGATAATGGTCATTACCACTTCTTGCGTGTATGGACTGCTGCTAAGAAACACACTCAAATTTTGGCAAAAATCTTACGTGAAGAGAAGCAAACAAGTATCATGACTTCGGGTTTCAAAGCACAAGTTTCCTTTTAACATACAAGTGTAGACTCTTGTATGGAAGACTACACACTTAGCTTTATGCACAGTGCCTCTTACTCCTCCATGAATCATTTAACTTCTGCAGAGCTGTAATCCATTGCTCATCTATGGAGCCCAACTATAATTCTGGATGCCTTTAGTGTCATGTGGACAGAGTTTTGTCACACACACATACCTTGAGCTCTGTGCAGAGAAATAACTAGTATCCAGAGGCGTAGCCAGCGGGGGGGCAGAGGGGGTGGCTGCCCCGGGCCCACTGACTCTGTTGGGCCCACCCTGGCACCGCCATTAATACATGCTTTACTATTAACTAGATCGGTGTCTGCAGACACCGATCTATTTAGAACCTATTCTGCAACTTAACTGTCTTGTAAACCACTAGCCACTTCAGGCATGCGGTTTACAAGACACCGAGACCAGACAGAACACGTCTGCTCTCGGCACAGGCGGCACGATGACATCATAGCCTCCTGCGCCGAGACGCTAGCATCCTATGCGTGGACCCTGTGCATGAAGGAGAAGAGAAGAGGCTGCGCCGGCTGCATTCATCAAGAGATCACAGGTAGGCGAGTATAACTTTTTTTTTTTTTAGTGTAGTTGTGGGTATATTAATAGTATAAGGGTTGATTTGGAGGGGGGAATTATAACTATAAGGGAGGATTTATTAGGGGGCATTATGACGATGGGGGGGGGTCATTTATATAAGGGCTGTTAGGGGGCAATAAGAATACAAGAGGGGGAGGTTATTTATATAAGGAGCCATTAGGGGCTCAGTATTTATTTCAGGGGGAATCAGGGGCATAATATAAAGGGAGAAATTCATTTAGTTAAGGTGGCACTTGGGCTTTATTAAGGCTAAGGCCCAATGTAGCAAGCTGCAGCAAAAACTGCGATGGCAACGCATCGCTGTTTATCCCGCAGCGCTTTTCACAGAAAGTCCACAGAGGTTTCCTCTGTGGACTTTCTGCTTCCATTATACCTATAGGGAAACCGCCAGTGTTTCTTTCCATAGGTATAATTGACATTCTGCGATTTCCAAGACCGCAACGGTTTTGGAAATCGCAGCGTGTCCACTGTGCGTATTTTTTGCAGGAACTGTTTTTTCCGCTGCGTTTACACCGTGGCCACACCTCGGAATTTACGCCATGTGCGGCCCCAGCCTAAAAGGGGTTGTCTGGGATAAAATAAGAATTAACCACTAAACCCCCTCCCCCCGCCTAACTTCTAATTTACTTATATTATAAAAAAAAAAAAAAAAAAAATAAATTTATAATTACCCATATCCCTGGGGAGGCCCCCAGGGACACTTTCTTATAATCCGGTGATGTTCCATTTCCCCGCTTCCGAAACGGAACGTCACCAGTACTCTTCCCCCCACCCCAAACCACATCAATTCTTACGTGACTTCCTGTCCGGGAATGGCTCCCCCCTCTTCCTCTCTACAAGCGCTTGCGCAGTCTGAAAGTGCCTGCGACATCTCTACTGCGCAGGTGTCACAGGTACTTCCGGTCTGTGCCCGCGCTAGGAGAGTGGAAGAGAAGCGTCTCCATCTTGTGCACAGTGAAGGAGAAAGGAGGAGCCGTCCCAAAGAGGAAGATGGGTAAGTATGATGCAGTGGGGAGGGGGGCTGAGTGAGTTAGTTAGTTGGGAATAGGCGGGATAACTTGGCTAGGGAGACAGGGAGGAGATGTAACAGAGTGAGAGAGGAAGGGGGGCAGTGAGAAGGAGGTAGTATGGAATTTACATAGCAGGAAGCTACACCATGTAAACAAATTCAGAAGATACCAGGAGCTCCCACAGAAATCACTGCTAAAGGGATATGGGTGTATTATTAACCCATTAATAGCACTAACAAACCTTTTTAAAAAAAAATATATATATATTTTTGCCCGTAAAATACCTTTAGGCTGAGGCCCCACGTTGTGGAAACACAACGTTTTTTGTTGCAGATTTTGCTGCTTTTTTTGAGCCAAAGACAGGAGTGGCTTGAAAAGGAATGGAAGATCATAAAGGAAACACATATTTCCCTTCTGTTAAAGCCACTCCTAACTTTGGCTCAAAAAAAACGCAGCAAAATCTGCAACAAAAAAAACGCTATGTTTCCACATCGTGGGGTTTACAGGACAAGGCTGTAGTTACATTACATGGCCGCTATGAGATGAATGACACTATGTAAACAGAGAAGGGGTCACGGCGCTTACACAGGTACCATGGTCCATTCAAACAGCTGATCCTGGGGGTCCTGGGTATTGGAACCCCAATCAGGGGCGCACCGCTAATGAGGCGAGGTGAGGCGGCCGGGGGGCGGCATTTTACTATTTAATGTAAACCAGCCCAGGACAGGCCGCTTTAAAAAAAAAAAAAAAAAAAAAAAAGACAGAGCTGAGCGCGGCCTGTCCTGGGCTGGTTTACAAGACGTCACATCTCAGCGCAGGCGGCGATACAATGACGTCATCACGCCGCCTACGCTGAGACACAGACGTCGCGGACAAGAAGAGGAGGAGGCGGCGGCTGCATCAAGGCATCGCAGGTGAGTATAGCTTTTTTTATCTATATAAATAGGCCGTAACCTGTTGGAGTATCCCCGGCAGGTCAGGGCCTATTTATTTACCTACCCCGCGTCTGCTCGTGGCCGCCCCCGCTTCCCCTTCTGCTATGGGCCGCAGAAAGGGAAGCGGATGCCGCTGTGAGCGGCCGCGGGCATCGGTAAGTTGGGCCGCGGGCCGCAAATACTACTATTATTATACTCCGGGGTCTATCAGACCCCAGAGTATAATAATCGGAGGCCTAGGGTTGGTGAGGGAACATAAAAAACAGTGTTACTCACCTCCTGCGATCCGATGTAACTCCGAGCAGGCTTGAGGCCTGTGGTGACGTCACCAGGTCGCGTCGCCGGCCTGATCACGTGACGTGTGTGCGCAATTAAACAGGGCCGAAAGCTGCAAGGAGTGCACCGGTGTTCAGGATAGGTAAGTAACTCTGATTTTTATGTTTGTATTCTTCCCTGGGTCTCCAATCATTATACTCTGGGGTCTGAAAAGACCCCAGAGTATAATAATAGTTCATGGGTCGGCCACTATAGGGCATAATACCCTGTGCAGGGACCACTGTAGAGCATAATACCGAGTGCAGGGGCCACTATGGAGCATAATACCAGTGCAAGGGCCACTATGGAGGATACCACCAGTGCAGGGGCCACTATGGAGCATAATACCCTGTGCAGGGGCCACTCTGGAGCATAATACCAGTGCAGGGGCCACTATGGAGCATAATACCGTGTGCTGGGGCCACTATAGAGCATAATACCGTGTGCTGGGGCCACTATAGAGCATAATACAAGTGCAGGGGCCACTATGGAGCATAATACCAGTGCAGGGGCCAATATGGGGCATAAAACTGTGTGCAGGAGTTGCTGCGGAACATAATACCGTGTGCAGTGGCCAATGCGGGGCATAATACCGTGAGCAGGGGCCACTATGGAGCATAATACCGTGTCAGGGGCTCTACGAGGCATAATACAGTGTGCAGGGGCCGCTGCGGGCCATAACACTGTGTAATACTGTGTGCAGGGTCTGCTGTGGAACATTATAGTGTGTGTAAATGGGGCGCTATAAACATGGGCTATGGCACCTGTTTATATTATACGCTGTCCGTTTATAGTGACCGTGTGATGTAATTGTAGCCTTGTCACATACTGTAGACATGTACAGGACGAGGCTGTAGTTACATTACATGGCCGCTATGAGATGAAATACACTATGTAAACAGGGAAGCGGTCACGGCGCTTACACAGGTACCATTCAAACAGCTGATCAGTGGGGGTCCTGGGTTTTTGAACCCCACTGATTAGTTTATTAATGACCTGGAAAACCTTTTAATTAGTTAACACCAGAGGTATTATTAATAAGGGGCACTATTTATACAGGGTACACACGGACATTATTAATATAAAGATGCACTTGGGAGTATTATTCATTATGGGGGGTTATATCATATATTTTATAATTGGGGGTAGCAGCAGGATGGGGGCTTTGTGTAGGTGAGCACAATGTGGATTAGATGCCTGGAAAAGTGAGGAGCCAAAGATGTCTGTGTTGCAACCTTTACAGAGCCAAGTCCCAGCTGGAAGAAGTGGTCATGGCGGTCCAGAGGGAAGAGAAGGGAAATGTGACCGATTAGTCAGAGACGTCACCTGTAAGTCACAGAATGTTACTGCACTGTATTCACCTAAATGATAGAGGATAAATACCTGATTGATGGGGTCTGTCTGCTGAGTCCCCCACTGAGCCTGAGAATTGGGTTTTTCCCCCCACTAGGTGGGAATACAGCCTGACCGCAGCCATATATATAGGTGTGTCACTTGGTGGATGGACGAACCCGCGTGGCTCTCATTCACTTCAATGGGAGTGCCAAAAGATAGCCGAAGTCCAGTACTCAGCTATCTGCGGGGCTCTTATTATAGAGAATGGGGGCCACGTGGGCTCGTCCATCCACCAAGCAGAAGATGTGTGAAGTTACTTTCATTGTTAATGCCGTGTTGTTGATCTGATACTGAAGTAATACAGGAAGAAGAATTCTTAAAAACTGTTTTATAACTTTGTGTATTGTGTATATTGTGCGACGATAACAGTGTGTTAAACTAGTAGCATGGAAACTCAGTTTTTTTGTTTTTATTTGGGGGGGGGGGGGCATCTTTCTATAGTCCGCCTCAGGCAGCAAAGAGGCTAGGTTCACCACTGACCCCAATAATTAGGAAACACCTGGGGCAGGAGGAGCCCCAGGGGTAATATTTAAAGGGGGTACACAGGAAAGTTATTAATTTAAAGATGCACTTGAAAACTTTACAGAGATTGAAAGAAGAGGTCATGGCGGTCCAGATGGAAGAGAAATGGAATGAAAACGTGAACGATTAGTCAGAGAAGTCACCTGTAAGTCATTAAATGTTACTGCCCTGTATTCACCTATATCGTTTGCAGAGCCCTGTGTAGAGCCAATATATACCACTATATGATCACCGTATAGTGATAATATCAGTATACCTAAGTTGGGGGCCCACTTGGACATGTTCGCCCCCCTGTGCTCAACCCCTAGCTACGTCTCTGCTAGAATCCCACAGACACTTACTATGTGCTATACATAATACTAGTGTCCTAATGAGGCCTTTGGTCCCCTCAGCCTCCAAGGTCCATTTGTGACTACTACCTCTGCACCTAGTTATAGAGATGCCATTGGCTCTATAGTAGGCAGCTGCACAGACTCTGTATAGGTTTTGCCATATAGATATTATATATATATATATATATATATATGCTTTAAGGCAGTGGACTCTGCCAACCCTTGTGGAGTTCTAGTATCAGTTACAAACTGGAGGTATAGAAAGCCTCAAGAAGTTCACAACATTAAGTCCATGGAAGATCAAATCTACATGGGTCTAGCATGAAATACCAGTTTTTGGACTTTATATAGACTTTAGTACAGCGCAAAAAAAAAAAAAAAAAAAGCCAGTTCCATCTATTTTTTTCTATTTATTTTGTACATATTGTTGCCCATTTTATTTTCCTAAAAAGCTAAAACTTTCACTACAGGTGGAAAAAAAAACCCCTAGAATATTTGGTTATATTTCAGTATGCAGGTGCATGTTGTGTTTACTAGGTAACAGATCAATTTAAAACCCCATTAGTCAGTTTTTATATGGTGATACACCCCCCCCCCCCCCCATAAATCCTCTATCCTCTTATTGCACCGGCCAGCCTCAGCACTGTATAAAAATAAATAAATAGGTAAGTGAAGACTGACCACTCACCTCAACACTCTGGAGGAAAACACGTCCTCCTCTCTGGTTCTGATACTTGATAAGCTTCTCTGCATGTTCCTTCTCCTCCTCTGAACGCTCATGGAAAAACTTGGAAAAATTAGCAAGTGCAATATCATCACGGTCAAAATAGGAGGCCTATTGGAGAATAGAGGGAGCATTAATTGTAATAGAAAAAGCTGTGTATAATTTACATACAAGTAGACATGTGTACATACTGATCAAGTCTCAATTTTGTTACCAATATTAAAATTAGTACCAAGCAAAATTTGCAACAAAGTGACCCTAAAATTTCTATACAGCAATCCACTCCATATTATGGAGTCATATGTTGCCCCTCTACATCACTGTATTCCACCACAAGCATTACTTCCAACATGAAATCTGATAATACAAGCCCAATTTTCCATATGTAAAAGACCTCAGTGTGCCTCTACATATAATATAAGACTACAGCAGTTCATGAGTGCCACATTACTGGTCTGTAAAAAAGAACAAAACACTTGTGCATTGGCCTTTAAGCCAACCATATACATAAGAATAAAGGCAACCAAACCCAGCAAACTAATGAGCATGGTGGACAGGCCAAACATTGGTCATGTTCCAGTTGAACCAGTCCCTTGTTCACATGGAATATAAGCATTCCCAGGAATGTCTGGCAGCAACTTATTCCCTTATCCACATTAAAATAATCCGGCATTAATTTGAGAGGGTGGATATAAGATAGCCAATTGATCACATAGATGCGATGTCTACTGGTAGACTTGTTGTTACTGGAGAATGTTACGATACTTGCCCATCTTTACCAAGCGATTCAGCAGCTGGTCTTACCAGCATTTAAATTGCCAACAAACAGAAGAGCGACCAAGATCTCACTGGTCCCAGTATATGACCACTGCTTACATTCTCTCCTTCTAGCAAGTATGAGGTGTCATCCATATTATAGGAGCTTATTTATATGTATCAGGAGACTGCTGGTGGGTCCAGAGCCCCAGTGTAACTGCAGTCTCACATACTTCAGTCCACTAGCATGCTGAACAGGGTGCTTCAGTGACTATGCTGACCAACAGCTATACAGTATAAATGTGTATGTTACTGCAAAATTGGTGTAGATGTTGGATTGATGCAACTGCAGCTTGAGAAAAGAAACTGGTCTCAAAAAAGGTTTCTGGCTACCACCATAATGAAGCAAAATGTTGTGTATGAATACAGTCTTATAGGGGTGCTCCAGCAGAACATAATATCTCTGTGTTATTCAAGTTTGTAACATGCCATCTACTCAGTAGCCCGATAATGAGGAGCATAGCACAAGCAGGGCTTGCTAGAGTGTGAAGATTAAAGTAATGCACAAATCTGCTTATATAGGACCCCAAAATGTATAAAATACTGGTTACACAGCAAGTTTGGATTTGTGACAGAAAGCGGCACCCAGGGCAACAATTCATAAGTTCACACAAGACTTGTGATCTATCAAACATTCTCATGTACAATGTATACCTCAATTACGGAGGGATATTTATAGACAGATGATATATGGAAGAGACATACATAAAGTTAGAGGAGTTTTCCATAACCACCATTTAATAGCTTAGCTACAGTATGTAAGCAAATATTTCTAGATAAAGCCGTGGGAGGGATCAGCATATAATCTTTTATGTGCATAAAGCAATATCATACGTGAAAATTTACACAATAAAGGACACTGAAGGAGGCCGAACACAATGAACTATGCAGCAGAGAGGATGAGGGGTTAGTAAAGGAACACACAGGAAACATTGACATGGCGCTTTATTCAGACACACAGCGAGGACACGACGTGCAAGTGTATTAGTCATGAGCAGGCGGGGGCTCACCATAGACAGGTAGATGTAGGAGCTGTGGTATTTCAGGTTCACAGTACGGTTGAGGCCTGCCTCACAGTCCTGGTGGAAGTTGTGTCTGATCTGGGACTCCATGATTATCTCTACAAGGCTGGCAGATGAATGAAAAGGTATAAGCTGACCCTCCCCCCTATATAGAGGCTGCAGGGGTAAGAAGTCCCTCCTAAAACACAGCCCTCCCCTCCCAACCCCAGCAGCACAGCTCTGATAGTAAACACAGCCAAGGCCTAGCACATGTATTCTGGTGTGTTCAGTAATGATAGTGCTCGGTAAATAATGTTACTATTACACTTTAGAATTCGGTTCTAATGGTGAATTTATAGTTTATTTTCTTCTATAAGATTTCAAGGTAGGCGTCTGTGTCGCACCCAATTCTTAATGTTGCATGCATGCCTGCAACCCATGATATGAGAATAATTGCCATAGACATGAACCAAAACAATATGGCAATGCCTCATTATCGCACGAGTAGCCATCATAAATCCCAAACGCATTTAGTATATGCCATTAATTTCTGATCAGTGAGGGTACAGCTGGCAGGGAACCTCAACAATCCTGAGAGCAGAACTTGCTGCAGTTTTCTAAACAGCTAGTTCCTGTGAGTTCCTTTGTGCATGGAAAAAATGTAAATCAGCAATGCAGCCTCTTAAAGGGAATGTCCAGGATAAAAACATTTTTATATTAGGCCAGGGAAGGTGAAAAAATAACAAAACACACTAACACACTCAAGTGTCCACAATGCTCCAGTGTTTTCTTCCGGGGGAGTTCCCCGTGGACTTCCGGCTGTTATGATTCAGATGCAAGGTAAGGAATGTTATGGTCTACAGGAGAGCAGCAGCAGAAATAGGCTGACAACTGCGAGCAGTAGAAAATGCTACTTAATGGCAAAACACTACTGCGAGCCAAGACCGGCCTCAGACGCCTTCACCAGAGCTCCTTGCAAGAAGAGATGGATTTTCGCTGAATCTGAAGACCAGAATTGTCACCAGAACAGAAAGTGTATCACAAATAAATGCACTGCAGCAGAAGGCTACACCAAATCTGCACACTACTCACAGGGACAGAGAAAACAGAATGGTCAACAATCACGGGTCAGCAGCTGAGGAGGGCAACACAGATCCAAATCACGAGACGAAGACAAATCCGGGAAACAAAGCCAATAGTCGGAACCGATCAGGAATGCCACAACAAAATCGCAAGACAAAGGAGGAATCCAGGTACACAGCCAAAGGTCAGGTATAGGAGCAGTCAAATCAAAGTCAGGCGGTTAGGAAACAGATAGCCAGCAAAGCTGAGTAATGAGGGAGTGGTTTAAAAAGGCCTGCTCAGGAAGCTTCCCTACGTTGTCATGGCAAACTTAAAGCAGCAACCACCAATCCTTTTTGTTGACCGTACAACTTTAAAGCAGCAACAACAGATGTAACATCCCTGACACCGGCAAGACAAGACAACGGAGCAGCAGGACCATACTGCGCTGGGAGACACCGGAACATCGGGGTCAGATGAGTGTTTTGTTTTTTTTCACTTTCCCCAGCCTAATATAAAAAAAATACATTTTATCCTGGACAACCTCTTGAAGGCTATGGGTAACTTTGGCCATGACTCCTGTTGTGTACCAAAGATCACTGGGTTACTTTGAGACTCTTTCACTCATGTTAGTGAATACAGTTGCATTGCAACTCCGAGGGTGCTTTGACCGTGACTTCTACCTGTAATTGCAAAAAGATCAAACATTTCTGGGGGTTTTTTTGCGATTAGAAGTCAAAGTTGCAGCACCCCGGGGTTGCAATATAACTCCATTCACTAACATGAGTGAAAAAGTTGCAAGGCGACCCGGTGATCTTAAGTCATGTGACAGGGGTTGTGGCCAAAGTGACTGTGCAACCTTGGCCTTATTCCCTGCTGTCATGAACCATGCAATCAAAATGTAATAGTTATTATTATAGGTAATATGCCTTATCTTTTAATAAAGGCCCCATTTAGTGAGCCACAGCGAAAAAACTATGCAGGAAAAAATGCAGCGGAAACACATTTTTACCATAGTGCTTTTCACAGAAAGTCTGCAAAGTTTCTGCTTCAATTATAACTGTAGGGAAACTGCGCTTCCATAGGTATAATTAACATGCTGCGATTTCCAAAAACGTGATGGTGATTTCCGCTGCACATATTTTTTTGCAATGTGTGGATGATATTCGCTAGAATCCCATCCACTTTGCAGGGACTGTAAAACGCCACGGTTTTTGCCATAACTTTTCTGCCTTAGCGTTTACGCCACATGGGGCCCCAGCTTTAGGATGAGGTTGTGCACTGCAGAAAAGCTGTTTTTTTTTTTTGCTTTTTTAAATTTTTTTGGGCTAAAGCCAGAAGTGGAGTTAGCAGAAGGGAGAAGTATAAGAGCTTCCTTTATATTTTTCATTCCTCTTGAAACCACTCTTGGCTTTGGCTCAAACAAATGCAGCAAAATCTGGCTTCTGGTCTGTTTACATGGGCATATTGTTTGAACCTCAGCTGAGTGATGGCTGCTATATTTCCATTAATCAATCCCTAGGAGATTGATGAGGATAATGTTTCTTCCAGTCCACGTGCAATGTCACATCTGTCTGACAACGGCACAATAGTCATGTGCATTGTAGCAAGGCCTAGTTAAAAGTAAATGTAACTACAAGTAGCAATGGAATATAACACACTATACCACATGGAATAGGATCATTTAATCATTGGTGGCATTTTGTTCTTCCATGTAAATTATTAATTGCTGTTATAGCTGAGATGTAGCTGACTCATAGTATGGGTTGTGTCTATGTCAGAGCGTGTTTCTTTACCAAATGAAACCTGGCCCCAGGGGTGTAGCTAGTGAGCGTTACCATGACATGTACCCTGGCCAAGATAATTAGATACCAGACTAAGTTTGCAAACTTAAAGGCATTGTCCCATTATGGACACTTACCCCTTATCCACAGCATAGGGAATAAGTGTCTGATCGCTGAGAGCCCAATCACCAGTGATCAGGAGCACAGGGGATGAAAAGATCCCCTAAGACCTCCTTGTGAATAGAAACCCAGTGCGCTCCATTCACTTCTATGGGGCTGTAGGCGTATTATAGTCACGGCAGCCCCATAGAAGTGAATGGAGCATCGGTCATACAAGTGCACTTGCATTCCATTCACAAGGAGGCCTTAGGGGAACTTTCGTACCCTGGTCCCGGCGATCAAAAATTTATCCCCTGTCCTGTGGATAGGGAATAAGTGTCCATAACAGGACCACCACTACATTTGTTCCAGGTGTGAAGGAAAGGTTAATTAATGCTGTTCCCTTTTGTTTGTAGCTAGGTTTTCTTTCTACCAGGTCAAAGATTTAGTTAGCTGT
The DNA here is from genome assembly GCA_947044405.1 of Leptodactylus fallax. Taxonomy (NCBI): domain Eukaryota; kingdom Metazoa; phylum Chordata; class Amphibia; order Anura; family Leptodactylidae; genus Leptodactylus; species Leptodactylus fallax. Next base: position 5,407,925 of record CAMRHE010000078.1, read on the forward strand.
GCTAGCTCTGTATCTAAATAACATGGCCAAAGCACAGTGGCTTATTGATACCCTTGTCCCTGGCATCCAGCACCAGGAGCAGATGCTCATAGATATGAGAAACACATACAGTGGGGAAAAAAGTATTTAGTCAGCCACCAATTGTGCAAGTTTTCCCACTTAAAAAGATGAGAGAGGCCTGTAATTGACATCATAGGTAGACCTCAACTATGAGAGACAAAATGAGAAAACCTATCTAGAAAATCACATTGTCTAATTCTTTAAGAATTTATTTGCAAATTTTGGTGGAAAAAAAGTCACCTACAAACAAGCAAGATTTCTGGCTCTCACAGACCTGTAACTTCTTCTTTAAGAGGCTCCTCTGTCCTCCACTCATTACCTGTAGTAATGGCACCTGTTTGACATTGTTATCAGTATAAAAGACACCTGTCCACAACCTCAAACAGTCACACTCCAAACTCCACTATGGTGAAGACCAAAGAGCTGTGGAAGGACACCAGAAACAAAATTGTAGACCTGCACCAGGCTGGGAAGACTGAATCTGCAATAGGCAAGCAGCTTGGTGTGAAGAAATCAACTGTGGGAGCAATAATTAGAAAATGGAAGACATACAAGACCACTGATAATCTCCCTCGATCAGGGGCTCCACACAAGATCTCACCCCGTGGGGTCAAAATGATCACAAGAACGGTGAGCAAAAATCCCAGAACAACACGGGGGGACCTAGTGAATGACCTGCAGAAAGCTGGGACTAACGTAACAAAGGCTACCGTAACACACTACGCCACCAGGGACTCAGATCCTGCAGTGCTAGACGTGTCCCACTGCTTAAGCCAGTACATATTCGGGCCCGTCTGAAGTTTGCTAGAGAGCATTTGGATGTTCCAGAAGAGTATTGGGAGAATGTCATATGGTCAGATGAAACCAAAGTGGAACTGTTTGGTAGAAACACAACTCGTCATGTTTGGAGGAGAGTGAATGCTGAGTTGCATCCAAAGAACACCATACCTACTGTGAAGCATGGGGGTGGCAACATCATGCTTTGGGGCTTTTTCTCTGCAAAGGGACCAGGACGACTGATCTGTGTACATGAAAAAATGAATGGGGCCGTGTTTCGTGAGATTTTGAGTGCAAACATCCTTCCATCAGAAAGGATGTTGAAGATGAAACGTGGCTGGATCTTTCAGCATGACAATGATCCCAAGCACAACTCCAGGGCAATGGAGTGGCTTCGCAAGAAGCATTTCAAGGTCCTGGAGTGGCCTAGCCAGTCTCCAGATCTCAACTCCATAGAAAACCTTTGGAGGGAGTTGAAAGTCCATGTTGCCCAGCGACAGCCCCAAAACATCACTGCTCTAGAGGAGATCTGCATGGAGGAATGGGCCAACATACCAGCCACAGTGTGTGCCAACCTTGTGAAGACTTACAGAAAACGTTTGACCTCTGTTATTGCCAACAAAGGATATACAGTCATATGAAAAAGTTTGGGCACCCCTATTAATCTTAATCATTTTTAGTTCTAAATATTTGGGTGTTTGCAACAGCCATTTCAATTTGATATATCTAATAACTGATGGACACAGTAATATTTCAGGATTGAAATGAGGTTTATTGTACTAACAGAAAATGTGCAATATGCATTAAACCAGAATTTGACCGGTGCAAAAGTATGGGCACCTCAACAGAAAAGTGACATTAATATTTAGTAGATCCTCCTTTTGCAAAAATAACAGCCTCTAGTTGCTTCCTGTAGCTTTTAATCAGTTCCTGGATCCTGGATGAAGGTATTTTTGACCATTCCTCTTTACAAAACAATTCCAGTTCAGTTAAGTTTGATGGTCGCCGAGCATGGACAGCCCGCTTCAAATTATCCCACAGATGTTCAATGATATTCAGGTCTGGGGACTGGGATGGCCATTCCAGAACATTGTAATTGTTCCTCTGCATGAATGCCTGAGTAGATTTGGAGCTGTGTTTTGGATCATTGTCTTGCTGAAATATCCACCCCCAGCGTAACTTCAAATTCGTCACTGATTCTTGTACATTATTCTCAAGAATCTGCTGATACTGAGTTGAATCCATGCGACCCTCAACTTTAACAAGATTCCCGGTGCCGGCATTGGCCCCAGCCCCAAAGCATGGGCCTCCCCAAATTTTACAGTGGGTAGCAAGTGTTTTTCTTGGAATGCTGTGTTTTTTTGACGCCATGCATAATGCCTTTTTGTATGACCAAACAACTCAATCTTTGTTTCATCAGTCCACAGGACCTTCTTCCAAAATGAAGCTGGCTTGTCCAAATGTGCTTTTGCATACCTCAGGCGACTCTGTTTGTGGCGTGCTTTCAGAAACGGCTTCTTTCGCATCACTCTCCCATACAGCTTCTCCTTGTGCAAAGTGTGCTGTATTGTGGACCGATGCACAGTGACACCATCTGCAGCAAGATGATGCTGCAGCTCTTTGGAGGTGGTCTGTGGATTGTCCTTGACTGTTCTCACCATTCTTCTTCTCTGCCTTTCTGATATTTTTCTTGGCCTACCACTTCTGGGCTTAACAAGAACTGTCCCTGTGGTCTTCCATTTCCTTACTATGTTCCTCACAGTGGAAACTGACAGGTTAAATCTCTGAGACAACTTTTTGTATCCTTCCCCTGAACAACTATGTTGAACAATCTTTGTTTTCAGATCATTTGAGAGTTGTTTTGAGGAGCCCATGATGCCACTCTTCAGAGGAGATTCAAATAGGAGAACAACTTGCAATTGGCCACCTTAAATACCTTTTCTCATGATTGGATACACCTGGCTATGAAGTTCAAAGCTCAGTGAGGTTACAAAACCAATTTTGTGCTTCAGTAAGTCAGTAAAAAGTAGTTAGGAGTATTCAAATCAATAAAATGATAAGGGTACCCAAATTTTTGCACCGGTCAAATTTTGGTTTAATGCATATTGCACATTTTCTGTTAGTACAATAAACCTCATTTCAATCCTGAAATATTACTGTGTCCATCAGTTATTAGATATATCAAATTGAAATGGCTGTTGCAAACACCCAAATATTTAGAACTAAAAATGATTAAGATTAATAGAGGTGCCCAAACTTTTTCATATGACTGTATAACAAAGTATTGAGATGAACTTTTGTTATTGACCAAATACTTATTTTCCACTATAATTTGCAAATAAATTCTTAAAAAATCAGACAATGTGATTTTCTGGATTTGTTTTCTCATTTTGTCTCTCATAGTTGAGGTCTACCTATGATGTCAATTACAGGCCTGTCTCATTTTTTTAAGTGGGAGAACTTGCACAATTGGTGGTGGACTAAATCCTTTTTTCCCCCACTATATTTAGTAACAAGAATGAGATTGCATGACTTGATGACAGAGAAGTCTTTCAGTGGAATTGTACTCTCAAAGGTGCTGCACTGTGGAACATGTCTAACTGCTGAAACATCTGGAAATCAGTTGATATCACCAATGCAGCCACATAGAAATAGTTTATTACATGGGTCCTCCGGAGCACAAGGTACTCTAAATATAGCTGACCATATACATGCGATAAAAATGTCTATAATGCTACTGAATGATCAATGGTAGGATCATTTGTACAAACACCATCAACATAACCAACTAAAGTGCCTGATCAGTGGGGGTAGTATAGAAAAAAAAAAAAAAAAAAAATTGCTGAATCTGTGCAAATATGGCTGATCATACTGTACATTCATATTTTCAGCTGACCCATAGCTGAGATTTGCCAGCTTAATAGAAGGAGGTCCCAAGTGGTGGATCCCCCTACTATTTTAAAAGGTGCTCTGACTTCTGGGACCAATGCTGTTCGATTAAATGAAGGGGCATCAGCACTCCTCTTCATTCTTTATACGGGCCCAGTTCCAGATAGACAACTATGTTTGGTGCTGCAGCTCAATTATAAGGCCTGTTACATGACTGAGTTTGCAGGTTGTGCTTTTCCAATCGAGGAGCCAATGCTACGTTCAGTTCCAATGATTCTATTCTGACATTGTAATAGAACGGACCTTCTTCCCCCCCGCCCCACACACACACACTGAAGTCAATGGGGGATGGAAGCCACTTGGATGAAAGCCGAGTGTCATCCAAGTGCATTCTGCTATAAAATTATTCCCCCTTCAGTCATGTGCATCTAGATTTAAAGATAGGCAGTCAGTGATGTTTTGGTCCCAGAAAGATGATTATATACGTTATAATGACCCTCACGGTTCTAGTTCATGTAATGGCAGCCACTCAGCCATCCAGCTTGGGGAATACATTTGACCTCCCCAAGTGCGTATATTTTTTCTGTTAAATTGTTAATTTTGAGAGACTGTTACTATGTTGTAATTCAGAGAATACAACAGAGCAACTATGTACACGCTTAACATCTGTGTATCTTTTAGCAGAGCCATTTTGTCTCAATTATCCTGTAGCTAAAATGTCTCCTACAAAACCAATAATGCTGTTTACAGCTTTGAGCACAGTAACCTGTACACTACCCATGAACTTACAGCAATAATATGCTGATCGTTCAGACATATGGTGATATCCTGCCAAATAAAGATAAGAAATTCTGCAGGGGCAGGCAAATTACTTCTGACAGATAAGAGGCAGAAGTTAAACATAGTTAACCAGGCTAAACAGTCAGAAGAAACACATGTGGGCTTATAGAAGGCTTTATAGACCGTGTTAGTCTCATAAATATTGAAAGTTACATAACATGAAGGCTACATAACTTTGGAATTCTGGAACATATAATATATTTAGCATGTCAACAGCAGGGGTAGTTATCTTGTAAAGAGGCATGAATTTGTGTCTGTGGGCCTAGGGCCTACCACTGAAATTAATTCTGGGGGTCCACTATACAGCTACATACAAATATTACCTGGCACTTGTTCCCATTCCTAAAATATCACTAATATATTTATTTTAGTAGCAACTTGCTGCCTAGCTCTTGCCTCTAATTGTTTATGTCCTCTGGGGTCCTGTCAGTAGCCATGGATATGAACCCAGGTGGCAGCAGACTTCAGGCAGCATCAAGATGACTGGTGAATGGGGCCCCTACAGTGTAGAGTATATAAAAATTAAGCGGTTATTTTATTACTCTACCCACTATATTATACTGACACATAGTCTGCTTGAGATGCTGTACAATGAGTATCAAGCACAGTAAGTATACTGCACCATGCTAGGGTGAGCATGGGGGCCCACCTAGCTCAAAGGCTCAACAAAGATTCACCTGAGGACCAGCAAAGATAATGGTCTGTAAGGTCACAAAAGGAACCCAAGGTAACCTCTAAGCAACTAAACTTTCTCTCTTTAGCTAATGTTAATATTGAAAAGAGAAAAAAAGAAGGGGGCACTCACAAAGGCATGTTTCTAAAAACTGGAAGTCTTTATTCCATGACTTCCAAATAAAAACAATGGGCTGCAGCACGGGAGAGAGTATATTGCATATAAGGCAAAAGGCATATAAGGCTTGCACATGTGAGGATTGAGAAAGCCCCAGTAGGCGCGAAACGGTTGTGGCCTTTTGCCTTATAAGCATATACCTCTCTCCCGTGCTGCAGCCCATTGGTGAGTGCCCCCTTCTTTTTTGCTCTTTTCAATGTGGATATTTGCCTATGTAAATATATATGGAGTGTGAGGACCACCTGTATATTAGTCCAATACAGCCATCCTCCTAGTGCAAATCTAACCCACTAGTGTCTGACCTAAGTAATTGGAGCAGTGCCACCTAGTGTTTTTCTTCTGTTATTTCTAATGTTAATGTTCATTAGTTCACCATCAGGAGGACACTGAACAGCAATAGTTGTGCATGGCAGGACTGCAAAGAGAAAGCCACTGCTCTTCCAAAAGAACATTGCAGCCTGTCTGTAGTTTGCTAACAATCACCTGGACAAGCCAGAAGGCTATTGGAACAATATTTTGTGGACAGATGAGACCTTGTCTTGAGCTTTTTGGTTTGTTTGAGAAATACTGTTTGGAGAAAGGAAAACACTGCGATCCTATATAAAAACCTCATACCATCTGTGAAGCACTGTGGTGGTAGTATCATGGTGTGGGCCTGTTTTGCTGTATCTGGACGAGCATGGTTTGCCATCATTGTTAGAACAATGAAATTTGAATTATACCTGCAAATTCTAAAGGAAAATGTCAGGGCATCTGTGAGCTATATCTCAAGAGAATGTGGGTTATGCAGCAAGACAATGATCCTAAGTGCACAAATCATTCTACCAAAGAATGGTTGAAGTAAAATAATGTTTTTGAATGGCCAAGTTAGGCTAGGTTCACACCTGCGCCTGTTCTACGTTCAGGGTTTCCATCCCCAAATCCGCTTAAAAAATGCGGATTTGGGGACGCCGGACTTTTCTCTCCGCATTTTTCGTGTGGAAACCCGCATTATAGTCTATGGGGTCCTTGGGTAACCACTTTTTAAGTGGATTAGGTTTCCGTTCAGAACCTTTCAAGCACCTCTGCAAATTATACTAAATCTGCCAAGCCCCTTCTGGCCAACACCTGACCAATTTTTGAAGAAGTTGCAAGATGTAAAAGCCAAAAAGTTACAATTTTTGCCATAAAAATTAGCCGTGCACCAAAAATTTTGACTTTTTAATGTCCATTTTTGGTGTAAAGGCTTTAATACATTCCCCCAATGAGCTGTGACAGTCATATATATTTGTAACTTCCATGTAATTTTAATAAAACTGTTACATAAAAAAATATAAATTTGCAGCTGAACACAAGTTGCGTGCAAATCTTACATACATTGTGCAACTCTTGCCATCAAAGCTTGAGGCTATAATCAGAAGAATGGGTTTAATTGCTAAAAGATATGTAGCCATGATGGTCAATAGACATTGTATGGTAGTATTCAGTCACTAAATGGTGGTAAGATTTGGTCATAATACAGTGCTATCAATCAGTTACTGTATGATCGTATTATTGGTCATGAAATGGTGATATTATTTAGTAGACACAGTATGTTGAAATTAAGCATTCACTAAATGGTGGTAATATTTGGTCATGACGTAATGTTATTTATTTGTCAGTGTATAGCGGTATTATTTGGTCACTATACAATAGTTTTTATATTATTATTGTTTGGTTCTTTGTACAGCAGTATTATACAACCTCTGTATTATTAGATAGAGACTAATGCAGGGCACACATTTATGGATACAGATTACTAAAAATACAGAATATTACTGTGAAGGAATACAACTCTGTTGAACACCAAGACTCACCTGGCTTTTTCCACTGATTTATTTTTTCGTGCAATAATTTATCTTCTATATATGTAATATAAAATTAAATACTTCATTATGAAAAATAACCCAAATAGCACCGCTGGTAAAGAACGTTTCTGAAATGACTTTCATACAGCTCAAGATGTATAGCTGATGTAACTGGTAGGTTATTCCTATCCACTGAGGATTGAAATAATTAATGGAAAGAGAATACGCAGGTGTAGAAATTGATCCATAACACATCCTGTTACCTGGACAATAGCATGACTCTGCAATAATGCTATTTAATGAGATAGAGTACATTGTAACATTAGAGGTTTCTATGCTCAGATGTCAATGTGACTCAGCAAAAATTGAATGTAAGATGTTCGCAGTGTGAGGTGTGACTTTAGCCAATGAGCCTGACCAAACTATAAAAACCCTCACAGGCAGTGGAAACTCTCAGTCAGAGAGTGTTCTTGCTTCAACAGTGATTGAACGGAACCCTGTCTGGTACCACCAGCAGAAAATATATATTATCCCTTTATTCTTCAGTATCAAGATCCAATAACCAACTGGGAAGATGCTTTCTCAAGTGCGCCAGAACTACAGCCATGACAGCGAGGCAACAATGAACCGTGTTATCAACCTCAAAATGTACTCATCTTATACCTATCTGTCCATGGTAAGTTCTTGGGAGTTTCCACTTGCCTTTACAGCAAATATCTAGATATATTTATACAAAACTAATTGGTCGCTGATGAAGAGTTGTGTTGTTGAGCCTTCCATATAAGTCAGTATTGAGGCAGCTAGATGGACCTGTAGTTGCCCACATGAGTATTCCATATTCTTTGTTTACATTGTGTGTGCTTTTTGTGCCTTTTATTCTAAATCATGATGTGAGGTCCCATGGATAGGTTTCATATCTACAGTGGGAAGAAAGAGCCTTATTCACATTAATTTTGATGCAAAGCTAACACAGCTTTCCTGGCATGATATTACAGATTTATCTGTTTTGAATTCTCCTCGGGACCTTCTTCCCATTAATATTTTTGAACAAACACCAAGCCCACTGCATAATTGTGATGGTGTCTTGTACTGTACTGTATAGGACTGGGTGAGTTCCCAGAGTTGGGACCTTACTAATTACAGTTTAAAGTGGTCTACAACTACCAAAATGGCTTCTAAACCACTGATATGCTGTAGTAGGGGTGGTTAGCGGCATAGTTATAGGTGAGTCTGTCAGTAGTAAGTTGGTTGCCTCTGTTATTCAGTTATGGAGGTTCATTTTCATGTAAATAGCTGTTTTATTCATATGCAAATGAGGGGAACGTGGTTTGCTGGGAATGTAGAGTTGACAGTGAAGCCTGGGCAAGCTAAGGCATTATTTCCCCTAATTTGGATATGAAAAAAAATGTATATTTACATGAAAATGGAACTCCAAAGCTGAGTAACAGAAGCATAAAAAAACTGTTTAAAGTCTTATGGAAATGAGGCAGTTGGTGACTCCCTTTAATGTTTAGCCTCTTTAACATTACTAGCCTCTCCTCCGGATAGGCCATCAATATTTACTTTGTCTCGGTTCAACCTCTGGACCTTGGTTGGTCAGCACAATGGAGGGGCTCCTCCTTCAGGTCCACCTGTTGGACACAGAGATGTATAATACTTGGCAGGTATATGTGACCTGTCTCTGTTTTTTTTTTTTTTTTCTTTTTCAAGTTCTACTATTTTGACCGTGATGATGTAGCTCTTCATCATGTGGCTGAGTTCTTCAAGGAGAAGAGCCATGAGGAAAAGGAACATGCTGAGAAATTCATGGAATGTCAGAATAAACGTGGTGGACGTATTGTTCTACAAGACATCAAGGTGAGATGGAAGAAATTGTAATAACTAGGAATGAACTAATGCAGACAAAAATGAATGTAAATGGTCATCCATAAAGCAGAGCTTTACCATCTGACAGGTACTTTATGTACAGAGCTATTCTCTCCTAGAAACAATGAACATATTGTATGGAGTCTGATGGGGAATGTGGTGATTTTTGCAGCATGCCACTTTTTGCCTAATTTAGATTATTGGGGCAGGTTTGTCAGTACTAGGTGTGTTAGATATCATAGCTGACAACCGTCACAAATTTGCTGAGCAGTTATTTGGTGACAATCCCAGCAAATTTAAAGCGGCGGTGTGTACAAAAAAGGAATGTTCCTTGTGAGTCAAGGATTGCGCATGGGACAGGGATTAAATGCCATATTTTTTACCAACCATGAGTTAGAAAGGTAGTAATGTACTATTTATGGTCAATTACTGTGCAGCAAACCACATGGATTTTACTACAATTTGTTGTGCTTTCCGGCTATACATTTTTCCAGGTGAAACTTTTAAAAATTGTGTTTCTCCTGTAATAATTGCGTAGCCAATAACCAGATTGCATTAGGTTGTTTTCATGAGCCATATATGGTAGTTTTCCACCTGTGACACACTGATCAACCTGCCTATTGCTTGACTTTAATTTAGAATTTTAATAATTTAGGATTCAATGTAGCCATCTAGAGGTTGTAAATGTTACTGTAGGATCTGTTTAACAGGCTGTAGGATGTCCTTAACGGATGACCTCATCAGTTCTATGTTTAAAAGAAAATGTTCCCAACACTAAACTCTATTTATAAATGGGGGATGCTCTAACATTGACATCCCATTTCATCTGTTTTCATTGTATCTGTTAAACGTTATATGAACTCAACATTAATAATAAAATTATTATATAGAATACAATTTATATTATGAATCGAATATAAAAAATGTTTATTGCTAGTTTGGAAATCTTTCCTATTCAGAGCCCGTATCAGCAGCTCTGTCCGATTAGATGGGAAGATCTCGTCACACAATAATGAAACCTGTTGGACCCCATTTTCAGTTATTAGCCACTATTTGTGTCCATCATGTGACAGATCCCTCACTGCCATCATGTTTCTATTATTATAGAAACCATGTTTGTTAGTATTGAACAAGCCTTAGCCTTTATATAAGTTGTGTCCTGTGCTGTATTACTGTCCAGAAACCAGAGCGAGATGAATGGGGAAGCCCCTTGGATGTCATGCAAGCAGCTTTGGCCTTGGAGAAGACTATTAACCAGGCTCTACTAGAACTGCATAATGTGGCAACAAATCGAAATGATCCCCATGTAAGTAAACAGTAATATGACTACACATACATTTAATATCATGCAGTATTATTACTATATATTTATAGTTACCAGGGATGTTAACGCTCTTACTAGCAATAACCTTAGTAGTCTATGTGGTTAAAGGGGGTTTTCTGAGATTTCTTTTCTTTACAAATAGACAAAAAAAATGTGCTGAAATGAATTTTTCTAATTGAAACCAAATAAAAATGTCCTACCCTTTTGCAGAAATGTGTGAGCAACACAGTCTGTGTTTTTGAGCACAACTGCACGTGAACACAGCCTTACTGGGACTAGATTGTGTGATTGTGCTTTATGGACATTCTCAGTCAATATATATATATATATATATATATATAGATACACATGTGTATTCTTAAACATTTGCATATATATATAGGTAAATATGTATACAGAGATACACACGTGCATATATATATGCATATTTATTTAACTATATAATGTGTGTATGTGTGTGTATAGACATGAATGTGTGTATATATATATATATATATATATATATATATATATATATTCATACACACACACATTCATAAGTAAGTATGTATACTGGGCATGATAGCAAAACTGGTAGGAGGGCAGATGCTGGGAGGGGCTGCCTGGAAAACCACTAACACTCCACAACTAGGAAGTAGAAACTAGGAAGTATTGAATCTGAAAATATGAGGAATGGTAAAAATGGTCCAAACTCAAATAAAGGTACTCAGATATGTATATTCATTCATATAACAAAAATTTCCTGCCTTTAGTTTCAATTTCTTAGTCCTCGAAAACCCCTTTAAGGGTTAGGGTTACCTGAATCAAATAGTGTTTACCACATGTGAATCGTTGCCTCCATTGCCAAGGTATCATCGTTTGTGTCAACATGCAAATGAGCTCTTTGGAGGGCGTTGCCAATTACCACTTTGGATCAACGTCATTGCTCAGCAACAGAGACACTGATTCACAAGGGGAAACACTGCTTGACTTAGGTGATCCTAACCTCACTATTTGCAGGGGGCTAAGTTTATATGCTGGGTTCTATTGACTCTAGGGTACTAAAAAGTGTAATGTTAGCATTACTGGTGTTTTATGATAGTGAAGGCGTTATCCATACCTGGTGCAAAGTGAGTTACTCACATGTTGAGGTCCCTGTTGAGGACATCTTTTAGCATCTATTCACATTGACGTCACAGCTTACATTTTTTTACTGACGCTATAATGGCTATGATAGATCTCTTATGATACTTTTCGTTTTGTTACCTTTAAAGAGCAACTAGAAACCAGAATACGGAAAATAACTAACAGAAGGCTGAACACTCACAAATATTTAAAACAGCAGACTGGTTTTGGGGATGAGTCGACTGTGCATATACATTTCAAAGTCATCATGTCCATGTTTAAAGTGCCACTGTCTCAGGTCTCATTCAGATGGCTGTAGTTTTATCCCATGTGCTGTACAACTGACTGCATACAGACCCATAGCAATGCATACAACAGTTTTTCTATATAGACCCATGATCTTCAATCCATTTTGAGGAGGACACAGACTTGGAGACCACTGGAGACAGTGGTCTCCAATGGCCTGTTGGTCCATCTTCTTGGTGGACATGCAGACTGAAAATGTATATGAAACATTGTCCATTTATAGCAGATGTAGCTTGGACATTTTTTCATAAAGATGTCTGAATAAAGCCTCAGGAACAGAATCTCTTTGTGCTTGGGATCAGTGGGTAGATGGCCTTCTAGAAGCTTGTAGATGTTGTAAAACAATCTAGCAATGAATACATCATGTCTAATTGCATAGATTTTATTGATAAGGAAATCATTGTAACTTACTCTTTACTTCCACCTTCAGCTGTGTGACTTTCTGGAGTGCAAGTGTCTGAAAGAACATGTGGAACGGATTAAGATGATAGGACACCACATTACCAATTTGAGGCGTCTGGGGGTCCCCAATAATGGAATGGGTGAATACCTATTTGACAAGCACAGTATGGATTGTAGCAGCTAAATCCAACACTTCAGGGTGTGCCAAGTCAGTTCACTAACATCATGCTATCTGGCTGATCTAACATAACCATGTGACTGAAGTAAGATATTAAAGATGTGATGTGTTAATAAAGGAAAGACATCAGTATGTATTAGTGTGTTTTTTCAATCCATTTCTCATGTTAGTCTTATACTATGAATTCACTTCATCAAATTAGAATCACTTCAAATAAGGTTCTTATCTGCTTCCAGCATTTACAGGGCTGCCTTTAAGTCCCATGTGGGACAAAAATAGAATCGTTTTTGAATATACATGAAATGCCCCTTCAAGGAAGAATACAGTTTTACTTTTATTTTTATCCCATTTACTACTGCCATACAGTGTCAAGTCAACACGGCAATATACAGCCTACATAAACCACCATACCCATATAATACTTAAATTCAATTCCCAAATAATACTGTCATATACTGTTAAGTAATACTAGTTAACGTTAGTGTGCTTCAAGGGTTTCAGTTTTTGGATTCCCTTATGAAACAGGGGCCTTGGGCGTTTGCCCTTTAGGCCACAGCTCAGTATAAGATATGGCAGAACACATACATTGTACATGCATTAAAAGTTTTATTGAAGTTTTGCAATAAAGGTAAAACAACATGAACCACAAATAAAAATATGCGGCGGGGGGAGGGGAAAGAGGGATGTAGAGGAGCACAGGGAGAAGCTGAGAGGGGGTAAAAGGGTGAAGAGACAAGTAAATACTCTGACGCAGCAAAGTCAAGCAAAAAAATATAACAACATAAGTACAGGTGGGGGAATATCAACCCACCACAAAACAATGGGAACCACTGCGGAGTGGAGGGCGGATAAGAGTGTAAAGTGCAAAATAGTACTGGCAGTTTTAAGAAAGGGAAAGGAGTTACTTGACTTATTTGGGGAATTATTCTCCTTTGCTACAGCGACTGTCACACGATCTGAAATCTTGGAACTCCCCCTCACTTTCTTGGCTGGATAGTGTCCATGCCATTAAAATGGTGACTCTTGCGAGATTCCTCTATTTGTTTTGATCCCTACCCATACCTATCCCTAAGCTAGCCTTTAATTATTTACACACTCAGCTTTCCAGATTTATCTGGAATGATAAGCGCCCACGTACAGTGGGTGCAGAAAGTATTCAGACCCCTTTAAATTTTTCACTCTTTGTTTCATTGCAGCCATTTGCTAAAAGCCAAAAAGTTCATTTTATTTCTCATTAATGTACACTCAGTACCCCATCTTGACAGAAAAAAAACAGAAATGTAGATATTTTTGCAAATTTATTGAAAAAGAAAAACTGAAATATCACATGGTCATAAGTATTCAGACCCTTTACTGTGACACTCATATTTAATTCACATGCTGTCCATTTCCTCATACTAGACCTTTTGGAAGTCTTATCACTGTTTTTTTTTTTTTGTGGGGAGGCTGATTTCCCCTGTAACTGGGGCTGGTACATTTAGCCCCAGTTGCAGGAGGAATACAGCCTCTTGAGCATAACTATAAAGCTTATAGAACTGATCTGGGTCCTGTAAGACCCAGCAGCTCTTACAGATTCTGATCCCGGCGGATCACATGACCGCCGGGTCAGAGGGCAGCCGCACCATGGCGGCGCCCATAGCTGTGTATACAGCGCTCATCGAGTGCTTTGTACCCAGTAATCAGGAAGTCAGGGACGGTAATAAACCTTCCCTGCCTTCTCTCTGGGAGCTACAGCTGAAGTTACAGACGGCTCCCTGTTTCAGCAGCTGCAAAATTTTGTGCAGCTGTAGAAAACTGCTTGGATGTACTGGTACGTCCTTGCAGAACTAGACATCCACCTTTCGGACCTATATACTCAATGAGCATTCCAGAAGTGGTTAAAAATACAACCAATTCGCAGAAGCGGGGAGAAGTGGTGCCCCTGACCCGGTTCTGCTACTGGTAGAGCAGGAAGCCACATGCACACATGTCGTCACAACAGTGCGCCCGGAGAAAGAAGGAGCAGGACCAGAGAGCAGACAGGTAAGTAATCATCTAATACTACACCCCATACAGTGGCCCCTTCAATATTCCCCCCCATACAGTTGCTACTTCACTGGTCCCCCGCATACAGTAGCCACTTCACTGGTCCCCCATACTGTGGGGGCAGTGGTGGGGGCTAATATCCTGTAGTGAGTGAATTAAAGCGTGTGGGGCATTAGATGGGAATATTAAATTGGTCTATCCTCATAAATACCTGACCAGTAGGCAGCTGCTTCTGGCGCCTGTCCTGTACACAATACGGGATCGGAAGCAGAAAACTCCGTCCACTGTATAGGGGCTGGACACCTTCATTGCATCTCAGAACTTATAAAAGTCAGTGGGAGCTGAGTTGCAGTTAAGCCGGAAGCGTCTCCATACAGCTGATGGTGCCATGTGTGAGCTCCCTACCAATTAGGTATTTATGGCCTATCCTGAAGATAGACCTTTAAAAAAATTAAGTCCGACAATCTCTTTAATATTCCCCAATAATGCCCCACATACTTCATTGTTCCCGCACAGGATGTTAACCCCCATCACTGCCCCCACACAATATAATGGCCCCATCACTGGTCCCCCTGGGGACCAGTGAAGTGGCCATAAAAAAATTAGGCAAAGACAACCCCTTTAAAGAGGTTGTCCATAAATTGGAGCGACCCCTGTGGTGGCCAGGGAGGTGTAATACTCCCTTTCCCCACCAGCCCATTGTCCCTCAACAGTGTCTGTTCAGTCTCATGGTAGCGCCTCATTTCTGGAAATCCTGTACCTCCTGTATTTATTTGGCCTTCACGGTATGAGACTGAATGGACACTGGCAGCAGACAACGGAGCGCCGGGGACAGGTGAGTATGTTTTTTTTTTTTTTTTTTTTTTTTTTTTACACCTCCCACCAGCCACATGGGTTGCTTTAATTCCTGGACAACCTCTTTAAAGGGTTTAACCACCTTTCTAATATTGATGGTCTGTCTTTATGATAGGCCATCAATATGACATCTGTGGGGGTCTGACTGCCAAGACCTTTGCAGATCAGCTTTTCCAAGATATTGTGGCTACAGGTAATGTTAACGAATCCAGGTGTCATGCTGCTCACTTGCCATACAGAGTGTAGTGGGGGGTTTAGGTAGTGCAGTGGTGCACATCATATGGCGGGTGAGTAGCATAGCTTTGTTATTACCTGTAGCCGTGTTGTCTCGCTACAGCTGATCTGCAGGGGTCCTGGCTGTGGGCCCCTAGAAAAAATTCCACTGGTGGGCCCTAGACATCCCAGTCATACATTGGAAAACACTTCCGCAGCACAGATAGACAGATTTGGGCCTAAAACATGAAAAAACAAAACAACTTTTATTAGTGAGTAAAACAATCTATTGCCACTAGGTGGAACTATTGCTTAAATGTCTCAAGTCTGCATTTATACTGTATTTTGTTGTGCTTGGAACCTTTAAAAGGTGTGGTGGTAAGATGTATAACATTGGGCAACACATCACTCTCCCTCTATATATATCTGCATGTTATTGTTTGTGTAGATAGATCATCTAGTATTGTACTGTTCTCTAGAGAAGTGATACTACATAGCGACTTCTGTAATACAGATGAAGCAGTGATATTCTCATGTAGATTGCCTGGATCTGTCCACAGATGGACAATGTCTATGGCATGGTATGTCTATATTGCTAAAACATGCTGACACTTTGGCACAGAAATTTCCACTATTAATAATCGGACACAACATTCCTAGCACACAAGTTTTATAAGACTGAAGTGCAAAATGATGTTTCAACCATTTCTATGAATGGCTGTTAATGTGATGCATAGAGAAGTTATGTACACAAGAGACATAGGATTTTTTATTTTTAATGAGGCCGCGTTATAAAAGGACAGATCTTGTTCTTGTGGATTTCACCCTTTGCAGTGCAAAGGGTGAAAACTATGGTGAAATTCTTCAGAAAGAATTGACATTAGAAATAAACACCTCACCTGATCAATTTATGTGCAGATATTTTTTCTGCAGTGTGTGGAAGAGATTTGTTAAAATGTCCCTCAATTTGCTGCTACTGTTGTACATTAGGGTGTGTTCACACGGAGGAATTTGCCGCGAATTTGGGGGTGGAATCCGCCCCCGAATCCGGAACAGAGTCCTCCCTAATCTGCCTCTCATTGTTTTCAATGCCGTGGATTCCACCCGCGGTGTCCAAACTCCACATATAGTACCGGAAACTTCAGGACATGCTTATTAACAACAAAAAGAAAAAGCTCCACAGACTGAGACAAAAAGGCCTCATTACTACAACCGCAAGTACTAGCCCAGCTCACCAGAGCTGTGTTGTGAATCTTTCCTCCTATGAGCCAAACAAACACGAAATGTCAGTTCTCTCCAAAGGTCTCTCCTTCTGCCCCTCGGCACACACTGACCATATCAAACTCTGCAATGATATGGAGGAGTTTTTCAGAAAAATAAGATTGAGGGAATATTTTTATGACAAAGACCTTCCATACAGCAGCGACTCTGAGCCCATAAGGAATCCTACCAAAAAATCTACCTGGACCCTACGCCCTGGAACTAATGCAACACTGGATAAATATATTGACTGTTTCAGAAGCAAAGTAAAATCAGAAATCCTGGAGAAACAAAAGAAACAGGTGCATAACCTAACCCTGCAGGAACAGAAGGCTATTACTTCACTGAAAGAAAATCAGGACATAATAATAAAACCAGCTGACAAAGGGGGCGCAATAGTCATAATGAACACCTCAGATTATATCCAGGAAGCAAACAGGCAACTGTCAAATCCCATCCATTACTCCAAACTTGGAAGTGATCCCACAGCGGCCTATATGAAACAACTAAAGGATATCATCAAGAAGTTTCCAATCCAGGTCCAGAAGCAGGTAAAAGGGCTTATCCCAGAGGATCCCAGGCCGGGCTGCTTCTATATGCTCCCAAAGATACACAAAGATGGCAACCCTGGGAGGCCTCATTTCTGGTATTGGGACACTGATGGAAAAAATCTTGGGTTGGGTGGAAAATCTCCTAAAACCCCTTGTCAGGGATACTCCAAGCTATATCCAGGACACCTCTGACCTTCTTAACAAACTGAATGCCCTGGACCTACCACCTGAGTGTACCATTTTGGCCACCATGGATGTGGAATCCCTGTATACCAACATTCCCAACAAGGATGGAGTTGCAGCATGTCGGGTACACCTGGAAAAACAAAACCTCCCAACAAAACCAGTAACGCAGCTCACACAATTCATCCTTAGCCACAACTATTTTACTTTTGGAGAGGATCTATATCTACAGCGAATGGGAACTTCAATGGGGTCCAGATGTGCACCCCAGTATGCAAATCTCTTTATGGCAGAACTGGAAGGAGCATATTTATCAATATGCACCACCAAAGCTATGATTTACCTTCGTTATATCGATGATATCCTTGTCATCTGGACTGCAGGTGAGGAGGCCCTACTTCAATTCCATAATGACTTCAATGACTTTTACCCTACCATCAACCTTAAACTTAGCTATTCAGAGAGTGAAATCCACTTTCTGGATACCATAATATACATCAAAGACCACTGGATACTCACATCAATATACCACAAACCCAAAGACAGAACGGCCTACCTGAGAAACGACAGCTTCCACCCCAAGCTCACAAGACAATCTATTATCTACAGCCAGGCTATACGATACAATCGTATTTGCTCCGACAAAGCAGACCTGGACAAGCACCTCTGGGATCTGAGAATGAAATTTCTCCAATTGGGATACAAACCAAAAGTGACGGACAACCAATTAAACAAAGCGGCAGCCATCAACAGAGACAGTCTGCTCACATATAGAGAGACCCAGAAAGACGCCCGAGTGCCCCTAGTTGTCACCTACAACCCACAGCTGGAGATCCTACGAAGGATTGCCAAGGAGCTCCAACCTGTGCTACATAGGGACAACAGACTCAAAGACATATTTCCAGTCCCCCCTCTCCTTTCCTTTCGGCAACCATCAAACCTGCAGCGTATTATTGTCCGGAGTGCCCTGAAGGCCCCAACTGAAAATGGCACCTCATCTTGCCTGCAAAACAGGTGCAAGACCTGCAGGCACATCCACACTGCTGACAGTGTACCTGTCCCACAGTCACAATAGGTGAACAGAATTAGGGGGACATTTTCCTGCAGGTCTTCCAATGTGGTGTATCTCATAATATGTGTGCAATGTCCCACCACAGGCCTCTATGTGGGAGAAACAGGGCAGAGACTCAGTCAGCGCATGAACTCACACAGATTCACCATTAATAACAGCAGAACAGATCTCCCAGTGTCTGCACATTTTTCCGGAGAAGACCACTCTATTGAAGATTTGCGGGTTGTGGTTTTAATGGGACATTTTAAGACACAGTGGGCGAGAAAGGAATGGGAATATAAGTTAATGCAAATATTTCAAACTCTGCAATTTGGACTTAATATTCATGTCAGCTTCATGTCACACTATGTATGAACTGTGAGGGTCACAAATCGCCACCTGATAGCAAACAGATAGCAAGAATTACTGATACCTCCGTCACGACCCACAAGTTTCCAGATTGTTTATTTCTTGACCTGTTGTAAATAACTTCTCTACTTATATTGCATTTTGTTATTTTTAAAGATTCTTGCTTTGAAGGTCCATGACTTTCGAGTATAAAAAGTCTGTGAATTTTCAGTTTCTTGTATAAAACCATGTCTTGAAAGCTTACCATCAAATATACTCGGGTAGCCTCTAAAAGGTATCGCCTGATTTCTTCACTCTTCCACTACTTTCTATGGCTAACACGGTACAACATTATACTACTAAAGACCCAGTAGGTAATACTCAAGACATAACCTTTAATTGAAAATAGTTTAAAAAAAACAGAATAGAACATTCAATGTTCAACCACTATGGATAACACTCTCATCATCACACTGGCAACCAGAGTGACAAACAGTACTATAGGAGTGACACACTGACAAAAATCACATGTGCAAAAGGCAGTTATTGCAATGCAATATGACAGGCAGTACTAAATAAACAACACACAGACAAAAACCACATGTGCAAAAGTCTCAAGGCCCCTATTATGTGGTATAGATGAATATAGGGCCTCAACGTCAGTCACAACCACACCATCCAGTTTTCGCAACAGGTCACTGGTGTCCCTCGTAAAGGAGGGTAAGAATGTGACAAACTAACACAGAATCTGGTGAATATAAACCCTTAGATTTTGCCAAGTTCAGTCACGCCTTTAGGGATATGTGTCCTTGTGAATTTTAGGAAGGGCATAAAAAGTTGCCATTACAAGGTGGCTGGAGTATAAAAAAATCACACTCTGCTTCACTGACCAGATCCTGTGCCAAATAAAGAATGAATACAGACTGACTACGGAATGAGGCATTAAGTGTCTCTGCAGCTATTTATATGAGTCTTTAGCAATGAATACTGAATAAAAGTGTTTGTGTTTTAAAAATTTTTATATATATATATATATATATATATATATATATATATCCATAATAAGATCTGCTAACATCAACTGGCCTGCTTGCTGATAGTTACAGATCATTAATTCTATAACTAGACTTGTCATATCGAAGTGAAGAAAAAAAACGCAGTGTCAAGTGCTAAGTAGTGTAAAACAGTATCAGACAGAGGTTAATAACCAAGTGAACTTGGGAAGTTGTGGCAAACCCACAATAACTCAGAAGGCTCTATGACAATGGTCACTCTGATGGACACAGCTGGGAGCTGACAGACATAGCAGGAGGATACACATGTCAAGACCAAAAGTAAGGCACCCAGCGCTCGTCCACTTAGGATTAAATTTATTTTGTAGTCAAACGAAAAAACACAATGCATTTTGGGTGCATCCTCTTTATCAAGTATACAGATGATTGGCAGTGGGGCAGAGCATGTACAGTCTTCCTTCACTTTCTGGACCATTATTTGCCTCCATGATGATTGCAAAGCCCTCTCAGTATCGCCTAACCAACACATTTCCTTTTCATATTATCAGCTGTAGCACTATAATCTTGTAATAAAGAAATACACAGGAAGGCCCGTTCACTGAATGACTTTGCATAGTCACTCATACTCTATATAACCATCATTATTTTTGTATTATTTTGACATTCCCTGAAGGTTATGGACAATGCCTGCCATGAAGTGCCACTGCAAATAATCCCTTCATAAGCAACACCATTCAAATATACAGAAAAAACATAACCCAGTGACCAGCAGAGACCAATACTAGGAAACATTTTTTAGTAGTTGAAGACTAAAGCTAGGTTCACACTGACTTTCACCTATCCGTTGTTCTGGTCTGTTGGAGGACCAGATCAATGGACAGGTGGACCACTGTCATAGGGGTTACATATGGAGCCCAGTGGACTCAATTGACTATAATTGCTGTTATTTTGCAATTACCATAGATATTTTTTTCCACTGCATGTTGTACCCCCCCCCCCACCTATAGCATGGCAATATACCAATGTGATCTCTGTAGTTACAGTGCAGCTATCCAAAGGCAGTTTTATGTTTGTTTTTTTTTAATTAAATGTGAATGTGCTTTCAAAGAAAAGATGAATTGTTTGCTTTTTCACTGTGCAAAAAACCTGGAAAGCGACTGCTTGAGTGGTCTGGGAAAAGCTCAGCCAAGTAGTCAGCGACTGTTCTCTGTTTAGTTAGTGCCTGGACAACACTAGGATTTTGAGTTTATGTTTTGTTTTCTGTGTGCGACCTATGGAATAAAACTGAAGTCACTTAAAACAGAAAATTATCATCTTATCATAATTCAATTGAAATATTATTTTAAGTATATATATTTGTTTGTCAAATAAGATTGTGAAATGACCAGGTGTATCCAATGTCTCCTTGTATGAGACCTTAATCATTGAAAAAACCTTGGCAAGGATGTATTTTCTGCTTAGTTGCAATATTAATTATAACATATTGTTTCTACTTGGGAGAGAGAAACCTTGAGGAAAGGAACAGAAGAACCTTGAAGACCACATCAGTAGATATTGTATCTGTGCTCTTATTTTTATAATACTATATAAAGGATATCTTTAGAGGGGGAGGTTACACAACACTTTTGCTTTTGCAGGGATAGAATCTTAAGCCTAGTCTCCAATATCGATATTGCAATAAACCTGAATACTTTGCTTATTAATCACTGAGAGATATTGTCCTCATTGGTAAAGCTAGTAAAGAGTTTTCAACATAACTTGGTCCTTCGAGCCGGAAGGTCTCTACTGTTGGAAAGACAGGTAGGCGATCGTAATTGGACAGAGATATCTGAGAACCATAAGTCCTGCAACTAAGATTGTTGTAAAAAGAGTCCAGAACGCCTCCTGTCTGGAATTCAGGGACGCCCTTCAAAGAACATAGAACTGAAAAGTCTGGGATGTACACTCTGTGATTGTAAGTAAATCTTTGTCTTTCTTAACTCTTTGTTTTCTTTTAAATCTTTGTTTTCTTATAAATTAGTTAAATTGTGGACTCTGGGAGTCGCTCTGAGTCAGTAAAGTCTATAGTCTAGTGAGAGGACTTAAAAGATTACTCCGTTAAAGATAAAGAAAGCCTGGGTGGTTAGAGTCCACGCCAGCAGAAATTCTGAGTGGTTAGAGTTCACGCCAGCAGACAGGAACTGGGTTCCCACTGACTCTGTAAATTAATAATATTAGAAGGAGATGTAAAGTTTATGCTTAAGAAAGACCCCGAGAATGTTAAATATTGATGAAAGAGGAAAAAGAAATTTGGATTTAATAACAAATTGAGTGAAGTAGGATATGGGGAATTGTGTAGAAAGATTAAAGCATGTGGTCAAAAAGGTCAGAGAAAATATGGAATTGATCAGGCTGAAGCATGGCTTTGTGAAGCTCAGAGACGAGGTCATTATCGTAGACAGAAAAATATAGGGGAAAAGGTAATGCCACTCCATACTAAAAGCCTTGACTATGATTAACCACATCTGCAATGTATATCCACCATTAAAGACCAGAATCCACATTGATCACATACTTGTTGCTTGTGACTGTGGGTGTTTCTCGGAGCTGGCTCATAAATCATTTTATACTAATTTGAACTTCAATACAATGATACTTAGAGTGGATTTCTCTCACAGAAATTGGCGTCTGTCATGTGGGGTTGGAGATGGCTTGCTATTTACCCATATAAGTGGACAGTGGGACAACAAGGAGGAAAGTTGGAAACTGGTCTAAAATGCAGCTCCAAGGTAAGGAGCCTTATCCTTACCATTTCCACCTTCTGCTTTCCTCTTGTCTTGTGGTCTCTCTCTCTCTATATCGGGTGAGTTGTAAGAAAAATAAATCCTCTGGTCTTTTTAAGAACCCTGTTTATGAAGTATCCGTATATGAAGAATGACCGATGTAGCATGCATTCCATTTGGTCAAAAGAGGATGCTGATGTAACGAAGGAATGCCAGAAAATGTTTAGAAAGGCTGATATGCTTAAGGGCTAGATTCACATCTACGTTCAGGTTTCTGTTTGGGGGGTCAGCTCGGGGACCCCTTGAACAGAAACCTAATCCGCATAAAAAGCAGTTACCTTAGGAATCCCGCTGACCCCATAGACTATAATGGGGTCAGTGTGGTTTCCGCCCGAAAAGGAGAGAAAAGTCCTGCTTGCAGCGCTTTTCTCTCTGCATTTTTCATGCGGAGTGGGGAACGGAATCCCCGAACGTAGTGCAAGCGCAGGTGTGAACCAAGCATAAAACAGGATGTTTAGATGTTGCCTAAGTTTAGGATGCCAAAAAGATGGAATTTTGAATGTTGAAACATGGATAAATGTGTTAATATACACATAAAGGATGGTTATCAGACAAAGGTTTGAGAAACAAAGCAATGTGTTAGTTGAAAGTGCCCAAGAAAGTGAACAAGGGTTGATTTAAGTCCATTGAGAACACACAAAGGATTCGGTATCAGTATTTCAGTTTTGGAATGCAAAAGGAAGGGCGTAGTCCTAGCGCTTCGGCGCCATCTTTATTCTAAATAGCCTCACCGTATGGGTGACCAGTAGGCTGGACCTGCCCTAAATGTAGACAGTAAAATCTGTTGCATATTGTGTTCTTTTGTTATGAACCATGCCCTAATAAATCATGGCTGTTCCCCATTGTAGAAAGATTTACAGTCAGATTTACAGTGATGGGTAGCTCCAGGTATTAGCACCGCTGCAGCCAGATACATGTAAGCCTGCATTACATGTGCCAGATACAATGTAGGCCAAAAAGTAAAGGTTCCTCAGAAATACATCCCAAAGCCCTTGTACCCATTCCAGAGATTGCAGGTTAACTAAGAATTTACCAAAGGTGGGAAGGTATGAGTACGTGTTTGTGTGTATTGATCTCTTTTCAGGGTGGCCTGAGGCATTCCTGGTACGGAAAGCCACCACAAAAGGAACTGCAGATAAACTACTGAAAAAAAAAAAAAGTAGTGTGCAGGTATGGGATCCCCGAGACCATCGAAAGTGATAATGGAGCACAGTTTACAGGACAGGTAATGAGAAAAGTAATGGAAGCCATGGGGATAGAACAAGCATTCCTTACCCCATAACCACTGATGGTACACCACATGATTGCCTTGCCGAGGTAATGGAGAAAGTACTTTCCAGGCCTGACCTTAAAGATACACCATTGCCTCATTCCGACCTGATCCTTTTTGTTGATGGGACAAATGCTGTTGGTTATGCTGTTGTCTCACATACTACTATCCTTTCCTCTGTTGCACTACCAAAGCACTTTTCTGCTCAGGATGCGGAACTGATTGCCCTCACTAAGACATGTGAACTTTCTGCTAATAAAGCGATCACCATTTATACTGATAGTCAGTATGCTTTTTCCACAGTCCATGTTTTTGCCCAACAGTGGAAAAATAGAGAAATGGTTACCTCCACAGGGAAACCTAGTTCCCATCAAGATTTGATTCTTCAGCTTTTGGACGCCATACAACTCCCAAAAGCTTTAGCCATCTGTAAGTGCTCAGCCCACACGGGAGCAACAGATTCCATATCCCTTGGTAATGCAAAAGCTGATGAGGCCACAAAACATGCTGCACAAACATTAAAGGGTTTGTCCAGGAAAAATGGACAACCCTTTTAAAGTTTAAATAAGCTGGGGGCAGTGAAAATTTTTTTAAAAAAATGCATGCTCACCTGTCCCCGTTGCTCCGGTGTCCTCTGCTCCCAGCGTTGTGCTGAAGCTGCTGAGGCTAATCAGCGAAGGGCCTGTGACATCATGGCTCCTCTTTCTGAGACTTGCTGAAGGCACTGATTAGTCTCAGCAGTCACGTGACCACTGAGGCCAATCAGCGGCTTCAGCACAACGCCGGAAGAGACCCGGGAGAGCTAACGAACCGGTAGACAAGGGACGACAACGGAGCAACTGGGACAGGTGAGTATGTATTTTTTTTATTTTTCTCACTGCCGCCAATGTATTTAAACTTTAAAAATTTAGCCTGGACAACCCCTTTAAATCCATCTACCTCACTCTGTCCCAACACTTCCAACAGAATTCTCCAAACACTGAGATCTCCCCGTGGATACAGTCTAGAGCCATCCTCCTTAAGTGTCTATACCATTCCCAGGGTATTGCCAAAAAAATCTTTTCCGATTTGCAGAAATTTTGAGTCATGGTCCAACCCATGTCTCAACAGCAGGATGGTGGGTCTTAGAAACAAAAATTTTGTGGCAAAAGGATTCACCCTAATCTGTGCAAAGAATAATCCACAGGGTAATCTTAGACCACGTAAGGGCTCCTTCCCTACACCAGAATACCCCTTCCAACATATATACATAGATTTTATTGAATTGACTCCATATCAGGGAAAGAAATATTGCCTGGTATTAAGTGACCCTGTGACCAAGTGGGTAGAAGTGTTTCCCACAACAAAAGCAGATGCTATTGCAGTAGCAAAGGTGTTAATACAGGAAATAATTTCAAGGTTTGGAGTCCCAGAAAGAATTTATAGCGACAATTGGCCACATTTTGTAAATGAGATAATAACTAGACTAGCTGAAGTTTTAAATATAGAACTTAAGCACCACTGTGCCTATCATCTCCAGTCAGCAGAGCTAATGGAAAGACATAATGGTATAGTTTTAAAAAAAAACTTAAAAAAAAAAAAAAAAATGATGGCAGAAACTGGACAAGAATGGGGGTACTGCTTACCATTAGTGACCTTAAGCATGCACATTACCCCAACTAAGACAGGACTGACCAATTTGGAAATGATTTATAGGCGGGCCTACAAGATTCCTCAATTGAATCTAATGAATCATTTTGTGAGTCCAAAGCCACAGTTCCTGACTATATACGTAAAATGCTTGAAAATAAACAAATGCAGACGTTTAATTCTCTTCCAGACCAAACGGTGCAACAGAAGGAAGAAGTCAAGCCGGAGGATTGGGTCCTGATCAAAGTAATTCGGAAAAAGAACTGGAAGAGCCCTTGCTGGGAAGGGCCCTATAACGTATTGTTAGCAACCCCACTTAAGGGTGGGTTCACACTTGCGCCAGCACTCCGTCCACCGTGAATCCGACCTAAATGTCAGAAAAAAGGATTGGGACAGGATAGGGAAAGGTTTAAGACGGTTTGCTTAAAAACCCATTCATTTGAATGGGTCTGGTATGGTAACCTCGGTATTAATATACATCAGTATTGCAGTTGGAATACTAGTACTATGTGGATGTTGTTGTATCCCTTGTATCCGAGGTCTTTTTCAGAAGCTGATTGATATTGCTATCACCTAAACGATTTATCACCGGGTCGTGACTGAAGAGAAAGAGACTTGCACCTTTCTGAATAGATATCCAAAAGAGGAAGATCCCTACACTTTCATATCAAATTCAATAGCATGAAGACCAGAGAATAAAACCCTACAGAAAGGAGAGGCTCTGGTTCGAAAACTTCTATAAAAAGTTGAATTTTGATAAAAAGTAGGGAATGTGGTTAAAGAAAATTCTTATCATAATTCAATTAAAATATTATTTTATGTATATATATTTTTGTTTGTCAAATGAGATTGTGAAATGACCAGGTGTCTCCAATAAAGCCTTGTATGAGACCTTGATCATTGAGAAAACCTTGGCAAGGATGTATTTTCTGCTTAGTTGCAATATTAATTATAATATATTGTTTCTACTTGGGAGAGAGAAACCTTGAGGAAAGGAACAGAAGAACCTAGAAGACCACATCAGTAGATATTGTAGTTGTGCTCTTATTTTTATAATCCTATAAAAAGGATATCTTTAGAGGGGGAGGTTACACAACGCTTTTGCAGGGATAGAATCTTAAGCCTAGTCTCCAATATCGATATTGCAACCTCAACCTTAATACTTTGCTTATTAATCACTGAGAGATATTGTCCTTATTGGTAAAGCTAGTGAATACTTTTCCAACATTGGGTGTTGACAGACTGTATTTTTTGCTTTTCCATTCCGTCTAACCCAGGAAAGATGGCAAAGGAAAATGGTAATTACTTACCAGTAATTGGATTTTCCAGAACCCACGACAGCACCCAGAGAGAGGATCCGCCCCCAGGGACAGGAAACCTACGGTATAAAAAGGTGGAGCCTCTCCTACCCCTCAGTTGTTTTATAGAAGCGAGAGGGAGACTCCAGTTAACTTGTAACTCATGACCCTAAGGTCAAAACTTTTTTTTTTTTTTTTTTTGCTTGCTACACCCAGTGCCAAACAAAAGTCCATCACCAAGAAAAAAGGGAGGGATAAAGGACGGTGCTGTCGTGGGTTCTGGAAAATCCAATTACCGGTAAGTAATTACCATTTTTCCCTTCACCCACGACAGCACCCAGAGAGAATAAAATAGGAAAACACTAGGGAGGGACCACCGCTTGTAAAACTTTCCTTCCAAAAGAAAGATCAGCAGAAGCCCCAATGTCCAGCCTATAATGGCGAAAAAAGGTAGAAGGTGAAGACCAGGTTGCTGCTTTGCAGCTAGATTCTATGGAAGCATCAGCTCTCTCGGCCCACGAGGTGGCAATCGCCCTAGTAGAATGTGCCTTGAGCCCTACTGGGGGGGGGGGAGAAGGCCCAAAGAACTGTAGGCCAGGGAGATTGCTAGTCTCACCCACCTAGCCAGACTACACTTAGAGGCCGCCTTCCCTTTGTTGGGACCTGAAAAGAGAACAAATAGGGAAGTAGATTTCCTCCAAGAGGAAGTAGAGGACAAAATACTGGATTAGGCAACGTCTTACATCCAAACAGTGGTATTTCTGCTCTTTAGTACTACTTGGGTTAGCACAGAGGGAGGGGAGAACTATCTCCTGAGATCTATGAAATTTTGAGGCTACTTTAGGCAAAAAAGCTGGGTCTGGTTTAATTATTACCCTGTCCTCTGTAATAACAGTAAAGGGTGGATTAACTGATAGAGCCTGCAATTCTCCTATGTGACCTGCCGAGATAAGGGCCACTAAAAGAATCACTTTCAGGGATAAATTTTTAATAGGGATAGAGATCAATGGTTCAAAGGGAGGTTTAGTTAAGGCACACAGAACTAGGTACAAGTCCCAGGGAGGAACTCTGGACCTAACCACCGGTCTACTTCTAGAGGCCGCCTTGATGAACCTAATCACCCAGGGATCGTCAGCCAATTTATCATTTAGTAGAACACTAAGGGCTGAAACCTGGACTTTTAAAGTGCTGGTACAAAGCCCCTTTTCTAGTCCCTTCTGAAGGAACTCTAGAATCTGTTTTCTAGGTATATCCCCAAGCTCCCCTGGAGAACCACCTAGAAATTGAAAAATAACCGGAACCAAGTCCTAGCGTATATTTTAGTAGTGACCGGTTTTCTGCTTTTTAGAAGAGTGGAAATGAGATTCTGAAAAAAACTTTAGAAGCTAGTAATCTCCGCTCAAATTCCAGGCCGTCAAATGTAAGTGGCTGGACTCCGGATGGAGAATGGGGCCCTGACATAGAAGGTCCTGGCTGACTGGGAGAATCCAAGGGTCCGAAAGAGACAGGATCCTTAGCCAGGTAAACCAGGCTCTCCTCGGCCAAAAAGGGGGCAATTAGAATAACCCTCGCTCGATCCTCCCTGATCTTCCTCAGAACTGCTGGAATGAGATAGAAGGGAGGAAAAGCGTAAGCTAGATTGAAATCCCACTTGTAGGACAGAGCATCCACCCCAAAGGGGGGTTCCTCTGGGTTTAGGGAAAAGGGAAAAAAACAAAAAACTCTCCACCTTCTTGTTTGACCGACTGACAAAGAGATCTATTTCCGGGACTCCCCAAACCCTGGTGATCTCTAAAAAGATGGATGGGTTCAATTCCCACTCGCTCTGATTCAGATTGAGACGGCTCAGGAAATCTGCCCTGAAATTGTCTGACCCCCTGATATGCAGAGCAGACCAGGAGAGAACCAGAGGTCCTGACAGATGTAGAATCCGGGCCATTATTTTCATAAGGGGAAGGGACCTCGTACCCCCTTGCTTATTTATATATGAAACTGCTGTCATATTGTCGGACATGATCCTTACATGGCGATTCCGAATACCCTGACCTACGACTTTCAAGGTCTCCAAAAATCGCCATTAGTTCCCTCTGATTTGAGGATGCCTGAGAAAGACTCCTTGACCAGCAGCCTTGGAACACCTGATCCCTCATGTGGGCACCCCACCCCCAAGGGCTGGCATCCATGGTAATAATTAGGGGGGTCTGAGATCTTGCATGGAACTCCAATTTCTAGGTGACCCCTGACTAACCACCAACCCAGGGTTTCTCTTGTTGGCTGAGACACCCACATAAATTTGTCAAGAATTTTCTCTTCCTGACACCAGGCTGCCAGGATTTCCCACTGCAGGACTCGGGAGTGGCTCTGAGCCCAAGGTACAGCTGGAATACAGGCCGTGAGAGTCCCCAGGATGGACATAGCCTTTCTTATAGTGACCCTGGGGGACTGGATCAGGATTTTTACTAGGGACAGAACTCTCTCTATTTTCTCTGGAGGGAGAAAAGATCTCTGAGCCGTGGAATATAGAATGATCCCTAGAAACTTTTTCTGTTGAGAAGGAACTAAACTTGACTTCTCTAGATTTACCATCCAACCTAATTCCTCCAGAATGTTCAGTACTACTCTGACACTTTCTAAACATTCTATTCTGGATCTTGCCACAATGAGAAAGTCGTCTAGATATGGAATAAACAGAACGTCTTTCTCTCTTACATGCGCCCCCATTTCTGCCACTATTTTGGTAAAGACTCTTGGGGCTATGGAGATTCCAAAGGGAAGAGCCTGATATTGGTATTGCTGAAACCACCCCTCCCATCTCTACTGCTACTTGCAAGAACCTCTGGTGACCTGGAAAAATTGGAACATGGTAATAAGCATCTTTCAGGTCTATCACCGCCATCCAGCAATTGGGAGTTAACAATCTCACTGCTGACTGCACTGTCTCCATCCGGAATTTCTTGTAAGACAGAAACTGATTTAACCCCCTTAGATTTATTATGGTTCTGTAGGAGCCATCGGGTTTCCTTACCCAGAACAGATGGGAATAAAAAACCCTTATGAAATTTTCCTCCAGGCAGGAAGGAATTTCCTCAGTCTCCCCTCTACCCGGGGCCTGGCGTCATTGCCTATTGGGTCTTGGATCTTTATTACGGGGTGAGTTGTTAAATAAGAACGCCTTGTGTTTCTTATTGATTCTGCCCAGCTATTATCTCTGGACTTGACAATTTTCTGCCCTCTGTATGCTGCAAAGGGACGAAAGGACCTCCATGTCCGACCAGAGGAAGGCAAAGGAAAAGCTCTTTTTTTTTTTTTTTTTTTTTCTGCTGCCTTAGCTAAGATGTCATCCAAGGCTGGTCCAAAGAGATATTCACCGTCACAGGGCAGATTGCACAGCCGGGTCTTAGACCCTACATCACCTGTCCAACTCTTCAGCCATATAGCCCTCCTGGCAGAGTTGGTCAGGGCAAGGGAGCGAGCTGATAATCTTACAGCGTCAGCTGAAGCATTTGCCAAAAAATCTGCAGCTTTTCTAATAGTCGGCAGGGCTGACAGAATCTGCTCTCTTGGGGCCTTATCCCTTAATTGATCTTCCAGCTCCCCTAGCCAGATCATAAGGGATCTAGCAGTAGAGGTAGCCGCTATATTGGGCTTGAGGGACGCTCCTACTGACTCCCCAGAACGCCTTAGGAAGCTTTCTGCTTTCCTGTCTAAGGGATCCTTCAGGGTACCCATGTCCTCGAAGGGCAGTGCCGAGTTCCTAGAGGCTCTGGCTATGGCAACATCAATTTTTGGTACATTATCCCAAGAAGAGCAAGCTTCCTCTTCAAACGGTATTTACGCTTAACTCCTCTAGGGATAAAACCCTTCTTGCTAAGCGATGTAATATTTTTATGGACTGGAAAGTGTCTCCTTTGACGAACCTCCACACATAATGTCCTGTATAGAATGGGAGTGTCTAGAGTCCTCAATCCCCATAGTCGCTCGAATGGCTTTGAGCAACTTGTCAGTGTCCTCAACTGGAAAACACGACTGTCCTCCCTCTACATCAGATATGGAGGAAGAAGAGACATCATCGGATAATTCTCCACTTTCACCTTGAACAGACTCCTCCTCAGAAGAGAAGTCTTGACCTTGGGTAGAGGAACTGGACTTCTTTTTCTGGCCACTTTTACCCTTAAGGGAACTCCTGACCTCCTCCTGTATCATAGATCTGATACCCTGTAAGAATGACGGGGACTCCTCAGTAATAGTTCTATTAATACATGATGGGCAGAGCTTTTTCTCATAAGAAGAAGAAAGTCTAGTTCTACATAAGGCACATTCCTTATTCTTAGGTCTATCCTACAAAAGACAGGGGAAACCATTAATCAATAAAAAATAAAGGGTTGGAACGCAGCCACTTACATCCCCCTAGAATACCGAGGAAGGTGGAGGTGGACCTTCATCTTGCCCTCCATCTTGGGGTCTTCCTCCTGCCGGCGGCAGCTGCTGTGGCGGCGGCTGTGGCTGCTGCTGCTCTTCCATACTATAGAGACTCGGTGCATGGAGGGCCAGGAACTGCTTAGCAGCTCCACTTTCCTTCAATCTGCATTATATGGCCATTCAGCCGCTAGGCCACGCCCCTTCCACCGGAAGCCACGCCCACTTCCTGCCGGGCTGGCACCTCCATGTGTCTCCCTGTAGGCCCGGAACTCCTGCGGCCTAAAGCAGAGGAAACACACTCCTTCTGCCTGGATATTGGAACCCCCGCGCCCGGAACACCAGCGGCGCATAGCTGGGGGGATGGCACCTGACTCCAGACTGGGCCACAGCCACCCCTGGAAGAAGAGAGGCAACCCCTACCAGGACCAACTCTTTCCTATGCCATCAGGTAAGCCTGCCTCAAGCAGACACGTAGGTCTCCCTCCGGGGACAGGAAACAACTGAGGGGTAGGAGAGGCTCCACCTTTTTATACCGTAGGTTTCCTGTCCCCTGGGGGCGGATCCTCTCTCTGGGTGCTGTCGTGGGTGAAGGGAAAATTAAGAATTATTTGGTGCCCATTAAAATCAATGGGTCACACATGGTAATAAACAGAGCTGTCCAGCAAGTAAAATACTTTGGCAAAGTGCTAAAATAAAGAAGTGATGCTCACCTCACAGTTCCCCAATAACTCCTGTTCAAATTCTCACCAGGTCCCTATTTTTTCCCACTTCCTGATCCCATCTTGACACAGAAGATATGCCAGTAATTGTAAGTAAGTGGGCATTTACTGTGTGCCCAGTAAATGGCAGAATAAGGGTGGAAGGCATGCATCACTACTTTTATGTTTTTAACTCATTTTGAACCTTTTGCCCTAAAATTGTTCGCTGCTGTACAGACCCTACAGTTTACCCTATGCAGACTGTGTGTGACTTGTAATTTCACACATGATGCTCATTCTCACTAAACTAAACCATACATGCATTTTTAATTTAACTGGCCTTACACGTAAGACAAAGATTTCTTTTTTATGGGTATAACATTTGACTATGTATGGATTTATTTACCAGTAGGGTATTCATACCTTTAGGTATTGTGTATGGCAGCGGGTTATGTCTTTGGGAACAAAAGGTTTAGCCAAACCACTTCTAATGTTTATGGCCAGGTTTAGTTTCCTACACATTATTCATCATGACTAAGTAATTGCATTACACTATTTAGCTGGGAATTGATATCTTGTGAGGATAGCTGTCTCCTACTCGAGGGAGCCTCACCTAGACAATGCAATTCTTTTCATTACAATGCAATACCTACAAATGATGCAAACCCTTAGAAACAGTTGTTCAAAACAGGGAAATAAAAGTCATTCTCATCCCCCGACACTGGTGACCACATGCAATAGACTGAAAATGTACCAAAATATATGCATATGATAGTCCATCAGCAAATGCCTCTCTTTTTCTCTATTTATGTTTTATTGCAGGCTTTTTAAAAAAAAAACAAAAAACTTTGATACATAAATCTTTACTTATATCTATTAATTTCTGTTCACATAAATCATGTATTTTTAGGCTTTTTTTTCACCTCTGCACCAAAGTTGAAAAATTCCAATGTTAAAAAAAAAAAAAAAAAAAAAATCACATTTTGCTGGATTCACATAGTTCTCCCATAAAAGAGTACTAGTAAAGTGCCCCTTTTATATAGTACCAGCAGAGTGCTGCCCGTGATTAATTTACTAAGACCAAAAACCTGTGCTTTTTATATATAGGTTGATGCTCTTTGCTGCCAACTGTCTGTACCCATCACAGGGGGAATGTCTTTGCATACATATTTATAAAGGTTCTATTAAAATACATTAATGAAATATAAATACATATACAGCAATCTCCCACTAAAAGGTTTCTGCTAGCTGCCATTGAGGGGGGCTTGCCTATTATTCAATATTAAAAGGTCTATATGCACTTTAGTCAGTTGGCATAGGATCTCAGTCCAAGACTTCAATACAAAATAGAACACTGCACTAAAATTGTGTAGCTTATTAGGTTGTTTAGAATAGGTAGCAAGGGTTAATAGGGATAGCACAATGAGATTAAAGAATAAATAGAAAAAATGAAAGCCGAGTAATTATTACCACACATACATATAAGGGATTGCTTATATAAATTGCTTTTAAATGAAATTACATTTGATCATTCACTAGTATACACTTACATTTAAGGTTAGCTATGTATTGTTTTTACAGTTATTTATTTATAGGGTATTTTTTAGTGTTTGCATTTGTTTTTTTTTTTCATGAATTGTTTTTGGTGACACACATAATATAAAGGGTATTTATTTTTTGCAATTGCTTATGAATTATTTTTGAATTGTTTTGTTATTACATAGGTATATATTATATTTATTTATAGAATGGTTGAATTATATATTATTTTGTTTTATACCTTATAGGAGGTTCGTGCATGGATTTTGGTTATGCCTTATACAAACATGACCACTATAGATGAAAGGAGTGTTGCGTGCATGCGCAGGATTGCTCCCCCCTCTCTCCTGTCACATTATGAGGCTGGTGACATGTACTCTGTTACGCAGGGTGTTGTGGGGCTGGCTTCTGGGAAATGGCATGCGTCTCTTGTATGTGCCCGGTAACAAAGCACTCCGGGTAAAACCAATTAAAAAGGATCTTTCACCACTTCCACCAATTCAAGATCCTAGCATCTGTGAATAGGTGCTTCTCCACTGATTCCAGCACAGATGGAATTTTTCTCTAGCCCCTGTAGGAAGTTTTAATGCCTGATATCCCTTTGAGTTCCTCAGAGATGTGCAGTATTGCAGTATTCTTCCATAGCCTTGTGCTGTCAAGGGGGAGCGTTCCTCACAGCCCAGCGATGACGCTCGGCTGTAAGGCCCGCTTTTCTGACAGTGGAGAGATAGCGATGTCGAAACTAACTGCACCGATACTCTAGCAGTGGGGCGCATACCGAGAAAGCCGACTGTCAGCTTTCTAGAGGTATGTAATACCACACATCTCTGAGGACATGAAAGGTCCTTTTTAAGCTCTGTAACGTCAGAAGGGCAGTGACAGGCAAGTGGCGAGTTTCAGCCAGTGTCAGAGCTCAGGATCACACCCCTTGTCTGCTCCTGACACCTCCCTCCTGACAGTACAGAGCCTAAATAACATACGAGGCATCAAAACTAATAGCAATGATTGCTCATGGAATGGTGGGGGCTAGAGAAAAAATTCCAACTGTTCTAGAATCAGTTGAGCAGAAGCTACTACTTGAGGAAAAAAGCTGGACTTGTTGGAGGAGGTGAAAGGTCCTCTTTAATAGCACGTGTGGCCATGTGTATGGTATTTAAACCCCTCCTCAACACTGTCCAAGCATTTCCTGAAGAAGCTTGGTGGAAAACCTGCATCAGGGTGTTGAGCACTTGCTATGGCTGCTGGTTGGTATCATGGTCTTATATTTTGGTAGTAGCTGATTCTGCCATGGTCTTATGTGTGTACTACTGTGACTATTTATTATTATGAAATTGTTTACTATGGATAGTAATTGATGCATTATGATATTTATCAGCCGTGGCCTATGTCACACTGTCTGAAAGATGGGGTTATGTTTTGAATGGAGATTTTGTAATATCTGTACATTTGGTGTATAATACAGTTTATATGGGTTTTTGATATTTATTGAAATTGGTCTTTATTATTACCGTGTTTCTCCAAAAATAAGACCTACCCCGAAAAATAAGCCCTAGGTAGATTTTCCAGGTTTTTTGGAGTAGGCTTGAAATATAAGCCCTACTCCAAAAATAAGCCCTAGCTAATTTAACCCCTTCCCGACATCTGCCGTGCGATTACAGCGGATGCAGGGTTCTTAAAGATGGCGGTCGCTCTGCTGCAGTGCGGCTACCATAGCTACCGTACCGTACTGAAGTTAATGCCCACAATCACTGTCTACCCTGATCACGGGCATTGTTCAGCGTGACCCCCCCCCCCCCCCCTTCCCACCAAAGTAGCAGAACCGCCGGAGTTAATGCCCGCGATTAGAGTGGACTCTGACCGCGGGCATTGCTAAGTGTGACCCTCCCCCCTCTCACGCAGTCCCCAGGGCCAGTCCCAACCGCCTATAGCTACTATACTATAGCTATAATCCCTATAGCCCCCCCCCCCAAATCCACCTCCCCAAAGTAGAGCAACTATCCCCGGGGCCGGTCACCACCGCCCCGTACCTTTCACGTTGCAGGTTGGCTCCCGTGTGGCGAGATCGCGGGAGCCAACCTGTTCCTTTTACAGCCGGGAGCCTTATGAAGGTCTTCCAGGCCTGTCATAGGAATATTACTATTGAGGTCCAGCCTATTGCAGTCTATGGGATGATTGCAGGTTCAAGCCCCCTAGGAGGGGTTAATAGTAAAGGAGGAAAAAAAAAAAAAAAAGTTAAAATATTAAAAAAACAAAACAAAACAATAAAAGTTCAAGCCCCACTCCCCACTTTCACTAGAATACATATACAACTAAAATATTACCGTGAAACACATACACATTAGGAATCCCTGTGTCCGAAAACGCCCACTCTACAAACTTATAAAAATATTTTACCTCTGTGGTGAATGTCATAGCGGAAAAAAAAAAATCAAAAAGTGCCGAACTGCTGTTTTTTTGCTGTTTCACCTCTGATAAAAGTTGAAATAAAAAGCGATCAAATGTGTGATTGTTGTTCATGGAAAAAATTAAGACCTACACCGAAAATAAGCCCTAGCCCTTTTTTCGGAGCAAAAAATAATATAAGACCCTGTCTTATTTTCGGAGAAACACAGTAGTAGCTACTCTGTGAGAATAATTATAGGTTTATATATATAATTTAGGGTTTCCTAGTGGTATTATATATGTATAATTAGGATGAGATCTGTTATCCTTTTTTTGTTGGTTTATAATACATGGATGCCCAGGGAAGGCGAGTAAAAATAACTTATATTCATACTCACCTCTTCTGTGTGTTTAGCGGCCTCCAGGTGTTCTCTTTAGGCCTCTGAATGATGTCACATACCCAGCGGTCACAGCTGGGTATCATAATAGCATTTCTGGAGGGCCGAGCCTCAAATCTTGTGAGGTTCCTCCATCTCTAATTAGGAGGTGACATTGTGATTTCTCTGGGGGCAGAGTCTCTATGCTGTATGTCATGAAGTGATAAAACTCGCTTGGCTAGTATACTCTGATTTGCATTAAATTTGCATTATATTCACACGATCGTCTCTGTTTTTTGGCCATGAAAAAGGATAAATCTGCACTAGTTCCATGTCCATTTTTGACAGCCAAGTATCATCTATTTGGCATCCATTTTTGAAGGGGTTGCTCCGGACTATGATATTGATTGCTGTATTCTCTTTACTGCTTACAAAGCACAGCGCTGTATATTGTATAGTGGC
Organism: Leptodactylus fallax; assembly: GCA_947044405.1. Lineage (NCBI taxonomy): Eukaryota > Metazoa > Chordata > Amphibia > Anura > Leptodactylidae > Leptodactylus > Leptodactylus fallax. The sequence goes on from CAMRHE010000078.1 coordinate 5,444,742, forward strand.
TGTGCTTGTTATTACAGCTCAGCCCCATTTAAATGGCCATGTGACCCCTGGGGGCGAGATTTCACTGGCATGAGGAGAGGAAGTGCTGCAAAACCCCTTTAACAGACCTTAAATAAAAACAGATGAATTTCATTGGTCTCTTTTTTGACCCAAACCACTGTTCCACTTTTAAAGGACATAACTCAATTGTCAATCCGTTTTTTGTGTCCATTAAAAAGGGACCTATTGATTTCTATTGGGTCAGTGTGTCCGCTAAAATGGATAACCATAGAACATATCTGTTTTTTTTTTTTAAATTACCTTTTTTTCTGTCCGTCATTCCTTGCAGATGACTGGACCTTATTAGCAGGGAGTCGCAAGTGGCGGATTACGCGCAGCATCTGCGGCAAGATGAAACAGGACACATATTTTTTCAGTGTCCTGCTGCAATCTCTGCCTCCCATTGAAAACAATAGGAGGCAGAATCTGGGCGGAATCTGCCGCTGATTCGGGGGCAGAATCCACCCCCAAATCAGTGTCAAATTCCTACGTGTGAACAGCCCCTTAGAAGGACATTTGATTCCACCTAAAAGATGCACTTAACAGCAAAAAAACAGACAACCAATACTGTAAACAAAATATGTTACAGTAGAATAGTATAAGTAATTCAAACGTGGAAGTTAAGCTATATACATTTTTATGCATACCTAGACTATGGTTTATACAAGGTTGCTGTGAAGGTGTGGAATGCAGACACAGCTCATACAGGTTATCAGATGACTGACATTTCTGAACTTTGCTGCATTCTTCAAGAGACAACATGACATTCTGCACAGCACTGCTTTATAGATGTGAGAAGTTGTGATGATTCTGCCTAAATATGGCCATAACTCAGCTGTATTTTGGTCTCTGGGTATAGGATATCCCTTCTTGCTTGCTTGCATACTGTGCGCAGCTACAAGCCTAGGTGCATATTGGCAGTAGCAGCCAGGCTGGAACAATAGGGCTCCATTGTATTCTTATACAGCCCTGGCTGATCAAACAATAGTGCATTGTTCAAGCCTGGGCTGTTGATCAGATATGACGGATAACAGTGTACCAATTCACTTTGTCTCAGCTCTATACAAAAGATCTGGATTTGATTGAATTAACTCATCAGACGTACTGTCGCCGGTGACCTCATTCTGGGAGGTGGCAAAAAGGGTATAAAAGATGAGGTAAGAGGTCTGTGGGAGTAGATTACCCTATGGAGATTATGCAGGAGACCATCACAGACTACAGGATATGACAGACTTTGACTGAGATGCTACTATGAGCAGGCAGGTTGGAATGCTGCTGCTGACGATGATGAGCCTACAAGAGACTGTGAAGAGCATGCAGGCTGGAGTATTGTACTGTGATGCCACATGCTAGGAGTTAATGCCACATGCCAAGAAGCCTCCACTGGTGACTCAAACATGCCATGTGTGAGTGTTGGACTATAGAACCACATCAAGGACATGTGTGGTAAAGTAATCATTTCACCTTTAATCCCTTTTATTTTATTTGTACTGTATCTTGCAACTAGTAACTGTTAATGCTTGCATATATATGCATATCTGTTCTGATCTGTATATGTTAGATTTTAATACCGACCCATTTAGGGGTTAATAAATATATAAAATTTAGAAGGCTTGTCTTGTATTTATCTGGTGAACCCGGCACTCACTGGCGGTGAGTGTGGTTTTTATATGAAAGAGGACTCAGGGTGTGGCCACAGCGGTGTTGGCGCACTGAGGATCTTTCACAGAAGTAAACAGTAAACCACTAACAATGAGCTTCCTGAATATCTGCCCGAGCTACTTCTGCATACTAATAAGGGGGTGATTTACATTTCTGTCCCACTCTAAAGATGGCTATACAGGTTTATGGCTGTTCATGCTGTTCACAGATTTTCATTGTCTTTCTGATTTTCTTCTCTTATGATTTGGTCAGTAAACAAATCCAGAATCATCTAGATGTCTGCTTGTCATTCTTTAATACGTGCACATGTACATTGACTTTGAGACATTTATTGGTCACATCAAACAGTAAAGTGATTTGTAGAATCGGGCTTGCGTTATAAAACTAAGAATTCTTAGTATTAGACTAGGGCTACACAGCGACATTGCTTGCATGATTAAAAATTGCATTAAAATCTTTAATGCTACACAATGTCGCACAATGCGATTTTGCTGTGATGTTGCTTCGTCTTGATGGCTTGTTTTTTTTTTTTTTTTTTAAATACTTTAAAGTTTGAAATTACCTATCTAGTCCACAAATACACATGAATATATAAAAAAAAAATAATCTGGACAATATGCAAAATTACAGCGAAGATTTTAAATACAGCAATTGCACGTGACTCGCTGTCGCATGGGACACAATTGCTGTCTTTGGGTGCGGTGTCGCTTGCGACATAAAGTCAGACAAGGTTGGATTTTTGTACAGCATGTTGCATGCGACACCATAGAAATGAATGGCTTTTTTTGTCATGCCATTTAATCGTAAACAATTAGAAGTTACATTTTTACAAATAAGTATTCTCTTACCAAGATTTTTTCTAACCAATCTTTTGTCTTTATCGGTTGCCAATGGATACAAACATGAACGCAGGAACTTTCTATGGTTTGTTACTTCTCAGAAACTCAGTTATTGTGACAGGGTTATCTTCTTGTGCATGTGTGACCCTCTCTGACAACCCCTGTCCACAGTAAAGAAAATAATGACTTTAAAACTTAACTTTTAATTTTCTACAACTATAAGGCCGGGTCCCACGTGGTGTAAACAACGCGTTTTGGCCACGTTAAAAACCGTGGCCTTTTACAGTCCCTGCAAAGTGGATAGGATACTAGCGAATCCCATCCACACATTGCAGAAAAATACACACAGCAAAAATGCTGCGATTTTTGGAAATCGCAGCATGTCAGTTATACCTACGGAAACGCCAGCGGTTTCCCTATAGGAATAATTGAAGCAGAAAGTCCGCAGAGGAAAACTTTGCGGACTTTGGTCAAAACCTCTGCAAGAAAGAACGCAATGCGTTTCTGCCGCTGTTTTCCCCGCAGTGCTTTTTCGCTGCGGCTTGGATTGAATCCTCAAAATGACTACATCAGATGTGATTGGTTGCTGGGGTTGACACAACACTGAACAGTTGCTCATTTTGTCGTGGGAATGGGGTTGGTGAGTTTTGAGAGGCACTAAGGGGTGCTAGGGTGACAATCTCTGGTACCCCCACAGAACTGAGTGGACAGGTGAAGGTCTGTGAAAGAGCAGCATGCTACTTGTGTGTGTATAAAACAAACAAAAAAACAAAACAAAACAAAACACTGTTTTAGTCCTGTGCAAATTAGCCCCATGGAATGAGGCAATTCCTTGTGAGATCCACAGCACATTCATTTGCATATCCACATCAAAAATCCCAATTTAAGCCTTGGATTTGTGCCAAGGATCCCCAGGTAAATACTCACCAGATTTGTGGTTAGCAAATCAATATGTGTGAATATACCATTACTTTGTGCGACATTATGCCTGTCATTACATCAATACTGTGTGGGGCACAAGGGGGCCCTATTACTGGGTGATTCCTTAAAGGTTGTTTCTGGGCAAAAATTATTATTTTTTTTTAAAAAAAAGGTCTGTTAGTGCTATTAATGGGTTAATAAGTGCACCCAAATACTTTTAGCAGTGTTTTGAGTATTTTCTGGGTTTCTCTGGGAGCACCTAGCATCTTCTGCATTTGTTTACATGGTGTAGCTTCCTGCTGCCAATAGCTGATGCAATGCATTCTGGTAGTTGTAGGCTCTCACTCCTCACCCCTCCCTCTCTAACACCCCCTCCCTGTCTCCCTAGCTATTCCTCCCACTGCTTGCCCTTTCCAACTCACTCAGCCCACCCCCATACCCTATTATACTTTACCTGTCTTCTTCCTGTCTTCCTTCTGCAGGGAATGGCTCCTCCTCTTTTTTGACTGCAAGCGCGCAGCACTGTGCCATAGCCTTCAATACATTTTTATTGTGCAGGCTCCCAGCTTTTGCAATAGAGATGTCGTGTCGGCTTCAGCGCTAAGCTAGGACTCTGGCTCTGTTGCGCATGCGCGTGCTGATGTCAAGGAAGAAGGAGGAGCCGTTCTCCACAGAAGGAAGCCTAGACAGGAAGAAGATAGGTAAGTATGATGGAGTGGATGAGGGGGAGTAGTAGTGACGATAAGTTTCTGGAAATGGGGAAACGGATCATCACCGGATAATCAGAAAATGTCCCTGGGTAAATATACATTTTTGATTAATTATGTAATTTAGAAAGTAGTAAGGGGGAGGGTGTTTAGATTAGTGTAGGGTTTTATAGTTATCCCGGACAACCCCTTTAGGCTGTGGCCCCACGTTCCGGAAACGCAGCTTTTTTTGTTGCAGATTTTACTGCGTTTTTTTGAGACAAAGCAAGGAGTGGGTTGAGCAGAAGGGAGAAGTATAAGAACTTCCTATATATTTCTCATTCCTTTTGTAGCCACTCATAGGTTTGGCTCAAAAAAACGCAGCAAAATCTGCAACAAAAAAAGCAGCTTTTCTGCAACGTGGGGCCTCAGCCTTAAGGTGGCATGTGTTACTGCTTTCAACAAATTAAACCATTTGCTTTGTGTCACTATGTTCTAATACCCATACCTTTTTAGATTTCGGTCTATAGTTTTTGTTTTTTGTTTTAAAACTTTAACTACTTTCCACTATTTTAGCTTTCGTAAAGGACTTGAATATGCATCACTTCATCAGCTGTACAACCACCCAACAATACAATTTCTTGTCTCTGCCTAACTATTTATATGCGATGGTTGCTATTGACCATGGCATCTGTGAGCAGAACTAGTTTCAATAACACAAGCTGACAGCAGGTATTCTGAGCCTGCTCCATACTCCCAGTACGACATCATGACATACTCTTATGTCAAAATGTTGAAATGTGGATAAAGTGGTTGTCTAGCTGGGGGCAAATGGCAAAGCGCTCAATAAGAGTTACAAAAGTTACACAGAATGGGTTACAAAAAAAGTAATGGTAAAGAATTGGTGAGTACCACTTGTTTTATTTTTTTTAACCCACTCTGAGCCCTTGCTAGACAACATTAAGGGGATGAAATGGGTATAAAAAGACATTGCCCACTGTAGGCAGGCAGAGGGAAAGATTGTGGAGGGAAGATACCTCCCACTAAGGTGGCTCCTCTCCACTAGGTAATGGACTGGAATCTGTGTCTGAGGGTTTTGGGTGTGAGTACAGACCCGGGCTCAAAGCTCTGGTCCTGGGTTTTGTTAGAGCCAGGTTGAAGCCTTAACGCTGATCAGGTAGGAGGGTGTGTCTCTCTCCCCCTCTTCTGATGGTGGCTCTGAGCTACAAACACACTGCCTGTGTGGAGGACAGAAAGTGTAGACAAACTACTAACTTGGTGAGCCTGCTGGATGGTTTCTGTCTTAAAGACTATTTTCTGTTGCTGGACTTTCTGCCACTTGGCTAAAACAATCCGTTCTGTTTTGTGTTGCCTTATGCTGCTGAAAGCCATTTATGTTATGGACTCTGTGAACTCCTGCCAATAAAGCACCAGTCTGAACTTGCACACACTCCTCCAGTGTCTTACTTGCCTGGTAACCAGCCCCTGGAAGGTCCAGCATTAACACCACCCATTTTAAATGTTTCTGTTAAGATTTGCAGACCTGTGTCACTACTTCTAAGATGTTAATATGGTGCACTACCCACTAGTGATGTCTTCTTGGAAACCTCCATTATGTGTGTTTTGCAGATGTATATTTGCATAAACTAAGTACACAAAACCCATAGAAGCTTTATGGAAATTGTGTCCATGGAAACTTCAGTAATGTGAAAAATGTATCCGTGCCATGTCCTGGCATACAAATCTCCTTCATAATACAAAGGTTACATGAGTTGATAAAAACATACCCCTTAACAAGTCATGCCAGGGGGTGATGCTGGTGCTCACGTATAGTGGTTGTGCTGTTTTAAGCACTGGTAAAAGTTTTGAATGACATTTAAAGTGACCGCTGTGTAGAATGGAGAACAACCGGCCCACTCTGTTTCAGGTAGCAGGCATCAGTGTGAAAGTCAAAGGACTAGAATTTCTTGTATGACTCAGATCTACTAATAGTTAGTGTAAACTTAGATACACAGTCTAAAACGCACCACATTTATCATAGTGACTGATGCTGGATAATAGATCTGGCATATCTTTACACTGTCTAGTCTACATTTATACCATCTTTTGGTTGGCTTACTTTGAACCAGAATTTTATGACATCTTGGGACATTTGTGGGGCATTTAAGCAGCAAAAAATATCACAGGTGAGTCGCAACCTACCAAAAGGGAAGTATTTAAAATATAAACTTTATTAAATAATTTGAATAAAAAGGGAATCCACCCATAGGACAGAACAACAGAAAAACCACACAGACCATACAAAAAGGATCCAGGATAAAGCCACTACCATATCAGGATATAGTAATCCACAGTATCAGTAGTGCATTATCTCTTAGCAAAATAACATAAATGGTGGTACTGCAAGTTTACTCGCCATTCATCACCAGCAGCAACGTTTTTATCTACTTGCACTGCTTGCCAGTGTTAAATGCACCCAAAAGAAATACATTATTATGCAATACATTTGGCAATAATATCTTCATTTATTTTGCTTGCAATGAAAAAACACAAAAGAGAATGAAACAAAAGTCAAATCATTGATCATTTTACACAAAACTCCAAAAATGGGCCGGACAAAAGTATTGGCACCCTCAGCCTAATACTTGGTAGCACAACCTTTAGACAAAATAACTGCGAACAACCGCTTCCGGTAACCATCAATGAGTTTCTTACAATGCTCTGCTGGAATTTTAGACCATTCTTCTTTGGCAAATTTCTCCAGGTCCCTGAGATTTGAAGGGTGCCTTCTCCAAACTGCCATTTTGAGATCTCTCCACAGGTGTTCTATGGGATTCAGATCTGGACTCATTGCTGGCCACTTTAGAAGTCTCCAGTGCTTTCTCTCAAACCATTTTCTAGTGCTTTTTGAAGTGTGTTTTGGGTCATTGTCCTGCTGGAAGACCCATGACCTCTGAGGGAGACCCAGCTTTCTCACACTGGGCCCTACATTATGCTGCAAAATTTGTTGGTAGTCTTCAGACTTCATAATGCCATGCACACGGTCAAGCAGTCCAGTGCCAGAGGCAGCAAAGCAACCCCAAAACATCAGGGAACCTCCGCCATGTTTGACTGTAGGGACCGTGTTCTTTTCTTTGAAGGCCTCTTTTTTTTTTCCTGTAAACTCTATGTTGATACCTTTTCCCAAAAAGCTCTACTTTTGTCTCATCTGACCAGAGAACATTCTTCCAAAAAGTTTTTGGCTCTCAGGTAAGTTTTGGCAAACTCCAGCCTGGCTTTTTTATGTCTCTGGGTCAGAAGTGGGGTCTTCCTGGGTATCCTACCATGGAGTCCCTTTTCATTCAGACGCCGACGGATAGTACGGGTTGACACTGTTGTACCCTCGGACTGCAGGGCAGCTAGAACTTGTTTGGATGTTAGTCGAGGTTCTTTAGCCACCATCCGCACAATCTTTCGTTGAAATCTCTCGTCAATTTTTCTTTTCCGTCCACATCTAGGGAGGTTAGCCACAGTGCCATGGGCTTTAAACTTCTTGATGACACTGCGCACGGTAGACACAGGAACATTCAGGTCTTTGGAGATGGACTTGTAGCCTTGAGATTGCTCATGCTTCCTCACAATTTTGCTTCTCAAGTCCTCAGACAGTTCTTTGGTCTTCTTTCTTTTCTCCATGCTCAATGTGGTACACACAAGGACACAGGACAGAGGTTGAGTCAACTTTAATCCATTTCAACTGGCTGCAAGTGTGATTTAGTTATTGCCACCACCTGTTATGTGCTACAGGTAAGTAACAGGTGCTGTTAATTACACAAATTAGAGAAGCATCACCTGATTTTTCAAAGGGTGCCAATACTTTTGTCCACCCCCTTTTTTATGTTTGGTGTGGACTTATATCCAATTTGGCTTTTTGACAATTCTTTTTGTGGTTTTCCATTGAAGACAAATTAAATGAAGATATTATTACCAAAGCATTTGTGATTGCAATCATTTTCTGGAAGAAATTGAGTATTATCTGACAGAATTGCAGGGGTGCCAATACTTTTGGCCAGCACTGTACATGTGTCTTTAGACTGGCTAGTCCAATGATCCAAGAACAGGAAAAACAGGAAACACCAGTGGCACTCAACAATTCTCCAAATAACTGTAGGTAGATAAATAGAATACACAGTCACATCTTCAGCAATGGAGAATTTTGCACAATAAAAGTTTCCCATCACATTAGCAACTCTATATCACATGGTATTGTGCCAGCACGCTGACATCAAACGCAAAACAATCCTTGACTCTGTTGTACTTGCAACGAAACATATGCAAGTGAATACTTGAAATGTACATACAAGCCACAATCATGCCGCACAACATTATGGTTGCCTCAAAAGTAATTGTCAACTTCCCTTTGTCAACCCTCAATTAAAGCCATATTAACCACTTCCATACCAGATGCTTCCATACACAGCGATCGGGAAGGTAACAAACCTTCCCTGTCTTCTCTCTGGGAGCTCCGGCTGAAATTACAGCGAGCTCCCCGTTTCAGCAGCTGCACGATTTTGTGCAGCTGCTGAGTTCTGCTTGGACATACCGGTACATCTTTGCAGATCTAGACAACCACCTTCTGGATGTAAAAACCCAATGGGCGGTCCGGAAGTGGTTAAACAAATTGCACCTGCTATAATCATCTATATCCTCTAAGAGTACAACTAATAATACACAAATCAAACTACAGAAAAATTACCATCTCGTTCCTATCATTAAAGGGGTTTTCTGATTAAAAAAAAATCATTTTTCAAAAAAGGTCTGTTAGTGCTATTAATAGGTTAATAAGTGCACCCAAATACCTTTAGCAGTGTTTTGATTTCTGGGTTTCCCTGTGAGCTCCAGGCATCTTCTGCATTTGTTTACATGGGCATCTTCCTGTTCTGTGTTTTCCTCCAACTACCATGATGCCTTGGTTTTCACTCAGAACTGACTCCCTCCCCCTCCCTTTCTCACTCACACCCCCTCTGTAAGGGAATTGCTAGAGGAGCAATTCCCCAGTAGCTGCTGGTGAACACTGGAGGGAGGGGTACGAGTGAGCCCTAAGCAGAACCCCCTGCTAATTCCTGGATACTTGCCTGAACTGTCCTAGGCAACAGCCAGCAACTGGGCGGCGATCCCTTCTTAATATAAGTGATAACACAAAACGCAGACAGGACAAACAACAACAAAAGGGAGGTCAGCTAGCCAAGGGGTCGGTAACAGCAAGAATAAATAGTCAGCACGCACAAGGCAATAGCAAGCGCCAATGTGAATGTGAGCAAACAATAAATAGGAAGGAAGAACCCGCCCCAGACTTGATAGGATAGGCTGTCAATCACACAGGTAAGGCTAAAATTAACTATTAGGGGAGCAGAGGGAAACCAAGGTGAAGGAGATGGGTGTTGTGGAAAATCAATTATGCAGGTGAGGGAATAGGACAGTGTTCAGACAATACAAGAAAAACCCAAAGGAAGGAATCACAACTGGACACGCCTCCTGCGCCGCAGCATATGCCCGGAGGATGGTGTCAAAACCCAGACAGGCAAGGATGTTACACCGTCCGTGTCTCCCTAGCTAGCCTGCCCACTACTAGCCCTTCCTAACTAACTCAATCCCGCCACCCCCACCCCATCATACTTACCTGTGTTATGATCCTGACCTTCTGGACACGTAACGTCACTTCTTCTGGACAGCTGACACCTCCTCTTCTTGACAGCCCGTACAATAGAGCCGGAGTAATGGAAGGGGCTGGAGAGCAGACAGGTAAGTATTGGTACTTGTAGGCCACAGGCTTAATGTGGTCTGTAGCCTATAAGTCAGAGAGTGGTAGAGCAGGAAGTCACCAGTAGCAGAAATGGGTCGAGGCTTCACTTCTCCCCAATTCTGCAATCTGGTTGTATTTTTAAGAATTGGATCGGCAGAATATGGGAGAACTGGCTGCATTCACTTACCGATTCCCACTCACCGATCCTGTCCGTGGTCTCCTCTGCTTCCCAGTTCAGCCTTCAATGGGTCATGTGGACATGCCGGACATGTTGCAACGTGATGAAGTAATGTGTGGCACAGGGGCCAACGGGAGGGCTAAAGGGGAAGCGGATGCAGCAGTAAGCAGTAGTAACCCAGTCAGTAACAGTCAATTCAAAAAAGCAGTCGTGGTCTGTGTAGGGCCCCCTAAATGTACTGGGCGCTCCAGGGGATTCACCAATACCCCAGTCCTTACCTGCCTTTATATGCCCTAATTTATTAAAAGATAGCTGGACCATTGTACCACACAAGCCCTCTTACCTCTTGTGTCCCCCTAGTTCCTCATAGACTGTAAGCTCTAGATTTTTTGGGTTTTTTTTGCCCTGTTAGGACATATAACACTCCTATATTCACAATGGACGTAGCATTGATACCGCTGTGTACATATACTGTATACTCAGGAACGTGAAATGTCCTCTGTTTACCTCTGGAATCCCCTCCATCCTTTCCATATTCCCAGTGTCTTCCCCTTTACTCGGAAACCACAAGACATCACCGAGTTATTTCCCGAGAATTCTAGCCGGACTTTCATGACGTCACTGTTACTATATTCGGCATGTGATGTTTATTTGCCCCGCCCTCCCCGTCTCTATAGTAACCCGTGATCTCCGCAGTTTCTTCTACTACAAGCAAAACGTCACGTATTTTCCTTTCGTAAGGAAGCCACACCTTCTCCACGCCCATTGGTACGTACGGTTACGTCAGATACTATATAAGCATTGCTCAAGCGCTGTTTCGCCATTTCACGCCTTACCACAGAAAGAGAAGAGATATACATTTAGCGCCCTGATGACCAGGTATGGCCTGTACCGATAGCTATGTACTGGAGAGTAGTCACCGCTTCTCATCAATGTGTTGTGTTTTGAGCAAGAGACAAGTTAGAAGAGCTGAAGTGCGACCTGCTGTTTCCTTCCTCGTGTTTCATCGGAATATTCAGGAACCCGGTACCCAGGAGACCGCCTCTAACTTCTGCTGGAGCGCCGTGGTGACAGGCTGACCCTGCCGGAGACACACTGGTATATATGCCGAGTCCTTGTTTTATCTCCGGTCACTATGGTTTGTAATACCAGCCGAGACCTGAGCTGGCTGACCGGAAATGGCCATATTGTCATGGTTGGGGTGGAAGTATATATGTAGCTTATGGGGTGTGGCAGTGTATATGTTCCCTTCTCATAAGTGTCTAGTGGCATCTGAAACCTATACCGCGTCAGTATGGACAGCAGATCGCTGTGGTTGTGTAACACATTATGCTGACGTAAACACGTGGCCGGCTGTGGTACATATAGTAACTTTGGGAGGACTGTAGAGGCTGGAAAACCCAATTATTGAACATGTCAGTACACTTCCTGAGAATTTCCCATGATGGATATCTCTTCTGAGTCTGGCACTTCCTCTTGTAGCAGATCAAGTGAAATGCTTCATGTTTTAGTCAGTCTGACGACCTCACATGGAGGTGTGTGTGTGTGTGTGTGTGTGTGTGTGTGTGTGGGGGTGGTGGTGTTGGGGGGAGGTCTTGGCTGGCACCGGTCCTATAGCTGTGTGAAGTTGAGTTTACATAGGGAGTCTCTAACAAGCTTCCAGTCCTACCCTGGTACTTTAGTCACAAACTTCAGCCGGTGCCAGCTTTTTCGGTTTTTTTTTTTCCTACAGATAACTAGAATGCTTGTAATACAGGAAGTTGAATGCATTTTCTGGGACCTTAATACTGCCTTAGGATAGGTCATCAAATCAGATCTGTGGGGTCTGACTTGTGCCTGAACAGATTAGCTGCTCTTAACCTGTATAGCTTTAAAGGGGTTTTCCAGGCCAAAAAAGTTTTTGAAAAAGGTATTTTAGTGATATTATTGAGTTAATAAATGCACTGAAATACCCTTTAACAGTGTGGTGAGTGATTTGAGTTTCTCTGAGGGGGAGATATTGGTGAAGTTCCGTTTGCAGAATCTGGGTAACAAAAAAAAGAGATCTATAAAGTAAATTTAGAAGTTGGTGGGAAGGGGTTTAGTTTTTTTTTTTTTTTTTTGTTTTTTTTAAATCCCTGACAACCCCTTTAAGGAAAGGGTAAGGGTGGGGGACATGATTAAAACCCTTAAATATGAAAGGTATAAACTTAAGTTGAGAAGTGAAAAATACTAAATATAAGAACAAGGGGGAGGGGGGGGGGCGGCAATCTGAAATTTGTTGGGAAGGAAGGAGCTATCAAATAGTGTCTAACGTCCCATTTTCCTTTTAGTATTTTACAGAATGGGATTTCACTACCTCAACTTAAGCTCCTACTGGAAAAATTTAACCTCTCCTTTGACGTGTTGGCGCAGAGGCACAGCCTTCCAGTTTGAAGTTATGAAAGATCACCCAAAGATCCCAGTTGTCCTCACTGACCTGGGCATAGACGTGGTAATGGTCACAATGGCTGCCAGAATCATGCAGTCCATTATTTCATTAGCCAAGAACCTCCTGCAAAAACGAGTTTTTTATTGGAAGATGCTTCCTCGTGTCTGTGTGAACATGACTTTGCAGGCAACTTTGGGGGTGTGCTGGAGCATTCTCAATCTTCTATTACCATTGCTGATCACCACAGTGTACAACTATAAGAATTGGTTGAGGTGGAAGAAAACGTGTAATACTGGGCAGCCTATGAAAACAGTCACCATAAAGTGTCACTGGGGAAGTCAGCCTGAGCCAGATAAGATGATTGTTGAAGAGATGAAGACAATACAAGAAGCTGCAAAGATGGAGGCAGAACATGAGTTTGAAGGGATGGAGGGCAAAGAAGTTCTATCATTCTGTACAAACCCAGTCATCTTGTCCATGATCCGCATACCATCGGAACATGGGGACTCCTCTGAGGAGTCTGAAGTGGACATTGTTTATGAAGGGTTGGAAGGAGATGGTTCCCAAGAAGATATGTCAATGGACAGTGGTATGCAAGAGCCTTGGACACCAAAGTCCAAGTATGAAGAAGACAGTAGCGAGGAAAGTGATTGGTCTGATGATGACTCTTGGGATGAAGAGAGTAACTCATGCAATGGAGATGAAGACTTATGGGCATCTTTCTGTCGTAGCGATGATCCATATAACCCTCTTTCTTTTGCTATGCCAACAAGAAGTCTTGACCAGCCAAAAGAGGCACATGTCAAAAGTCTTGAAACATGCCAGATTCTGGGGAATTTGCCCAAAATTGTGTGTGGGACTGTTACTGAAAAGACAAAATTGTTGAAGAAACCAGTGTTGACTGGATATAAGTCTTCTCACAATGGTGTACTGAAGAAAGAGGCATTGCCGGAAGGCAACCTGGGCACTAAGAGAGTAAGTAGTCAAAAATAAGCTTTATTTCTATAATAGATTATATACCACCTATCTTCACTATCCATGCAGTTGCCAGATCTCTGGATTATTTTAAGGCCACTTAACTCTAAAAGTAGTTTTGCAACAATTTCCCATTTTGAAGGACTGCATTACAGAGTTTTATGGGGTTGTACTAATGGTGACACATAAGGCCATCAATATCCAATTTGTGAAATGCTGGAAGTCAAACCCCCACCATCAGCTGTCTGAAGTACTGTGGAGCTTGAACCTCTGTGTGGTACTGCAGCAGTGTGCCTGGTAATGAATGGGTCAAAGCTTCTTGCTAAGAGTACAACAGCCCCTTCAAACATCTGATCTATGGGGTGCCAGGAGTTGACCCATCCAGGTCCAATAATAGACCAGTGGTAGTTCATCAGTATTAAAGTCCTAGAAATGCCCTTGCAGTAGAAAGACCCTCTCAATTGACAGGGAAAATAAAGGCCATAATTTAAAAAAAAAAAAAATCTATATTATAACCCAAGCATTTCACCACAATATAAACAAACAGCCTGGAAGGAAATTCTTACATTCTATCCAGGGACTTCTTAGTCAGCGCGTAAAGATCTTAAAATTTGTTGTCATTGCATAAGGTCTCTTGTGAGACCTGATGCCATCTTCTGAAACAGTCAGGTGATCTATGGGAATAGAACCCACCTACAGGAAGTCTGTGATTAGACTGTCATGACAACAAGCACATGACTGCTTTGTGTCTCATTAGTAATAATATAATCACAGTAATTATCCCTTTTGTGTTCTACCTGCCCACCCTACAGTGTCATGGAGCTGCTGTTCATAGGCTGCTATGCTGAAAGACTATTATCCAGCTGGCATGTATTAGCTTTATTGTATAGATTACTTATGTGAACTTCTTCTATTTCAGGTACACTTCTCTCCCAAAGTCACAGTCCACCCTATTATCACCTGGAACTTTGCTCACAGAATGGCCCGGAAAGGACCATGGGAAGAGTATGCCCGGGACCGCTTCCGCTTTCAGAAACGGATTGCAGAGACAGAGGCAGCCATTGGCTTCTGTCTGGAACCTCATCACAGAGACAAGATCTGGGCTAGATTATACAGCAAAAAAAACTGAACTGATAATTCCCCATGGATGACAAGAATAGATCCTGTCTTGACAATTCTTAACACTCCTGTCTTTTGCACTCACCCATAGCAGGGTGACCGTTATGTAACCTTTTATTTGCACTGGGTACTGTTGGGAATTTCACTTCAGATTACTTTACAGTATTGATTCCATACATATAAGTTATGTTTTGTTACATTAACACCATGTCCACTTTCAATGAACCATATGTCTGTGCCATAAAATCCATAACTTGTATTTAAGGACACTTGGACCAAGTCCAGTTTTTTTGTTTTGTTTTTTAAATTGAAGCTTTCCTGCCAAATTACCTGAGATCCCAAAAGACTATACAGAAAAATGGTTTATTCTGTAGTTACTACATCTACCTCACTCCACTCTGGGTTGTGGCATACATGAGCACCCCCATAGAAAAGGGGATTGCTAGTTGAAGTGCAAAATGTTTTGGCAATTGTATTTCAGTCTTGGGTCAGTTTGTGAAGAAAAAAATGTTGCCTGTATTAGGGCCAAGAGTGTCCTGGCCTGACTGGGATCTCCACCTCTATCTATGGGTCGGTAGACACCCCCCCCCCCCAGTCAGATGAACACTTGTCTGAGTGCAGAAATGCCTATTGAAAACTGGTCCTCTGACACTGCCCTATGGATATTTCAAATAGCAGAAAATCTACTTGTAAAGGAAAACATGGACACTAGACTTGATGTAGCATTTTAACTTGTTTATCTATGAAAGTGCTTTTTGGGGGGCAGCTTGTCAGATGACTAGATTCATGGAATAAGGACCTGCAGCTTATTATCCTGGCAGGGAGCATGGTGTAGAGCCTAATGGATCCTCACGAAGAACTGCGCTACCTAGGTTTGGACTAAACTATCTCTTGAACCCACATCGTTTTCCCTGTTTGTTGAATAAACATGTAGCATTGACTGAAACTTGCTTGCAGTGCCCCCTAGTGGGGAAGTTCATAACTGCTTCGCAGTAGTTGTGGAATTTTGTCATCCTTGTGACTTGTTTTACATTATGTGAATTTTTGTTGAAATTGTAAAATATTTTTTAACATTTGCTTTTAATAAATATAACTGAAATTGGCTGTCTATAACGCTGTCCTAGTGTGTTTTAAGGTCTATTGGTGAGCGATATAATTTTTAGAGGGCTTCTAGAAATGTAACTGACTAGACCAATTCTAATAAAACTCCTAGGGTGGAGGCACACAATGAGTTAGCTGCAATGAACTCTCCAGCAGCTCACACATCACTATCTACAGCTGCAGCTAAAACCTGCAATGTGACATTGTGCTGCATGTTTAAAGGGAGTCTGAAATTCTGGCCAAAACAATACACAAACTGAAAAAATATTCTTATGGATATGCAAATCTGCCACAAGTGCAGGCCTTATTTCCTAGGTTTGCCTAGAAGTGTCTTGAATGGCATTTTCAGCCTTTACCAGTCTCTCGGCTGCAGGCAAACCTGGTCTACTCCTGGTGCACTTGTAGATTGAATTGCATCCATAAGGCTACGGTCACACTAGTGTTGTGTGACCACTTGGACTCCATCCCGCATTCTGTTTGAAATATGCAGAGAAGTCCTGCAAGCAGGACTTTTCTCTGCTGATTTTTGGGCAGAAACCTGTCTGACTCCATAATAGTACACTGGTAACCGCTTTTTAAGTGGATAGGGTTTGTTTTTACAAAGTCCTTACATGTTAAGTTTGACACAGATGTATTAGATATTTTAGATGTATTATATCAGCTGAAATTTAATTTTTTTAAAAATATTTTTGCACAAAAACTCTCAAAAATGCATGCATTTTTGCACTATGTGAACACAGCTTCACATCAAAGTGAAAGTAGCTGTGGCCTAGGACTGACTAGCTATAGCTGCATCCAGATGCATTGTCACCACTCTCAGGGTGCTGCCACACTGCTCCTGGTTGCATACATTTACCACTAATTGTAGGGTGGTGCATGTACTTTCATTGCTTGTAATGGGAAAGTACAGGAGCATCCCAAGAACGCATGTGTCCAGAAGCATCTCATGGCAGCACTTCTGTGTTGTGGTATATGGCTTTAGTGTAGGTTGTCAGCCTTACAATTATTGTACGGCGCTCCAAGTTTGTTTTATCAGCATGCTGTACAAAAAAGGTTACCTGTCCTGGTCTAGGACATGTGTTGCAAAGAGTTTATCCAGCACATCTTTTGGTCATAAGGTCATGCTCTGCCTCAGTCCCATTCATTTTAATAGGACTGAGCTGTAGTATTCCCTAATAATCCAATGGATAAGATGTCACTTCCTGAGAAGGAAAAAAAAGCATCCAGGGGGACATGGTTTGATTGCTAATGCCACTGGTCACAAGTCCTGGTATGGAGTACACAGCCTATCTAAAGCAGCTAAAATTGAAGTCTCCCCCTCTCAACCCAGGGGTGGGGGACTGCACATTATAGCAGGGCACGTTGTGAGGGGAAAAAAAAAAACCTCTCCAGCTAAACTCAGTTTTTCCAGCGTGGATAGTCTCGGACCTCCTCATCCTGCCACATCTGTCGCTAGTGTCATCAGGCAGTAAGGCCTCTGATCTCTGATATCTCTGTGGTAGCTGCTATGGTTGATTTCCCTTGGGGTCCCCCTTACAAAGCAAACTATGCAGACAGAAACTTCTTGACTCACTACTGCTTTCTCTATAAGCAGACTTCAGAGCTATAACTGAGCTGCAACATGACATTAAAACTCCAAACTAGTGTTGTATGCCACTTCACACCACGACTTTCTCGATACACATACCACCTTAGAAGAAAAGTTAGTGTATGGACAGCACAGTGGTTAGCCTTGCAGAACTGGAGTCCTGGGTTCAAATCCTGCCAAGGACAGCATCTGCAAGGAGTTTGTATGTTCTCCCTGTGTATGCATGGGTTTCCTCCCAAACTCCAAAGACATACTGATAGGGAATATAGATTGTGAGTTCTATATGGGACAGTGACTGACACTGTCTGTAAAGTGCTGCAGAATATAATGGTGCTATACAAGTAAGCAAATAAATAAGGACTTGGACGATGGAACAATGTCCAAATAAGGGAGATCCAGGAGACTCTCCCACCATGATTTGGGGGACTATTTTCAAGGAAAAAAAAACATTCATATATTCTAATCCTGGATTACCCCTTTAAGGCTACATTTAAAAAGCAGTCTATGCTGGATGAGACTTACATTCCAAAAATATGATCATGAATGCAGATTAACTTGCGCTCAAGTGGATGGATGATATAAAATGGCACAAAAATTATCTAAAATGAGAATGGGATAAGTCATCTCAATACACTGCGTGTTTCTTTTAATCTTTAGTATTACTATGGTTTGACTTTTTATAAAAAAATGAAAGAGCCAAGAAGTGACCAGAAAGTCTCAGCAACGATATTGATAAAGGTAGATTGGACAAATTCATTTTACACTTTAAAGAGTCAGATTGTAATAAACTTAGTAACTATCAATAAAATGTAACCCACAAACATTCTCTATAGCGGGGGTCTCAAACTCGCGGCCCGCGGGACACTAGTTTGCGCCCCCCACCTCAATATCAAAGTTTATTGTTAGTGCGGCCCAAGTTGGCACCAGGGGCGCACTGTCTGGGGGTGGCATTTTTTACTATGTAATGTAAACCAGCCCAGGACAGGCCGCTTTAAAAAAAAACAACGCTGAGCGGGGCCTGTCCTGGGCTGGCTTACGAGACGTCCGCATCACAGCGCAGGCAGAGATATAATGACGTCATCGCGCCTCCTACGCTGAGACACAGACGTCTCGGACAAGAGGAGGAGGCTGCATCAAGGCATCGCAGGTGAGTATCCCCACCAGGTAACGGCCTATTTATTTCCCTACCCGGCATCTGCTCGTGGCCGCCCCCGCTTCCCCTTCTGCTATGGGAGGCAGAAGAGGAAGTGGATGCCGCTGTGAGCAGCCGCGGACATCGGTAAGTGAGGCCGCGGGCCTCAAATACTACTATTGTTATACGCCGGGGTCTTTTTAGACCCCGGCGTATAATAATCGGAGACCCAGGGGAAGTGAAGGAACATAAAAACCATTGCTACTCACCTCTCCTGCGATCCACTGTCACTCCGAGCAGGCTTGGGCGCTCTGTTGACGTCATCAGGTCGCGTCGCCGGTCTCATCACGTGACTTGATTAAACAGGGCCGAAAGCTGCGGTTTCCAGTATAGGTAAGTAAAACTGGTTTTTATGTTTGTCACCTCCCCTGGGTCTCCGGTCATTATACTCTGGGTTCTGAAAAGAACCCAGAGTATAATAGTTCTTGGGTGGGCAACTATGGGTCACAATACCGTGTGCAGGGGCCACTAGGGAGCCTAATACAAGTGCAGGGGCCACTAGGGAGCCTAATACAAGTGCAGGGGCCACTAGGGAGCCTAATACAAGTGCAGGGGCCACTAGGGAGCCTAATACAAGTGCAGGGGCCACTAGGGAGCATAATACCGTGTGCAGGGGCCACTAGGGAGCATAATACAGTGTGCAGGGGCCAATATGGAGCATAATACCGTGTGCAGGGGCCAATATGGAGCATATTACCGGTGTGGAAAACCTGATGCGGCCCAGCCTCAACCAGACTCTACCTCCAGCAGCCCCCGGGTTAATTGAGTTTGAGACCCCTGCTCTATAGAGTGCTTCAGGACACAGATATCCAACCTCAGATCCTTTCTAAACTATTCACTAAACATAAGGGGAATCTAAAACTTAACTTTTAATACAGCTGCATGAAAATCATGCAATGTGCCCAAGTGAACACCTGTAGTTACTGTGGGCCACATCTCTATGTGCAGTACATCTGCAAATTACTGGTTTTCAACCCCTAGATGCTCATAACATTGGAGGGCTGGTTAATTGATGTATTACCTCATTCTGTGCACTAGTAGCCTCTTACCGACAATCTAGCAGTGTTAAAAGCAGGGCTGTGGAGTCGGAGTCGGTATAAAATGGACCGACTCCGACTCCCAAAATATATAATAAATTGGTACAGTTAGTAGTACAATGCAGTATGTGCTGAATATATTTTCATAAGAATTTGGGAAAATGATGAAATGTTGAAAATGATGAAATGTCCTGTAAAGGTCTGTTCTATTCCTCATATAATGATGGGACTGAGTTCTGAGTGAACCTATAAGGTTTAGCATCATTATCTGGAGTAAGCAAAAGATACAAAGTGTTGTGATTGTGAGGACTGAAAAGCTTGACTTTATCTGTAATTGTGCTGGAGACCCACCCACAGCCCGAGGACACAGAGTGACTGCTTGTCAGCAAGTGAATCATTGTGCTGAGACTGAGAAAACTGTTTTTGTTGAAAACTGTTTTTTTACCACTTACTGCAGCGTTTTGCATATTTGCAATTTATTAAAGTTTTTTGTGTTCTAAAGTTGTATCCAATAAATATATTTTATGTTCTACCTAAATAGCTTGATTATTGTATCATAAGGATGATAAAAAGCTTAAATTAAGTTATCTCTTAAACATGCGCCATGTATGTCGGAGTCGGAGTCAGGGGAAATTGAGGAGTCGGAGTCGGGGCTTTGGCGTACCGACTCCACAGCCCTGGTTAAAAGAACACAGAATAAAAAGAGAGTGTAGCAGCAGCGACTATTTCAGTGTCTTTTCCAGCAGCCTCATTCCCTACCATAAGCTAATACCACTAAATAGTGGAGAAGAAAATGTGTTTGTGTTTTTTGGCCTTTTTTCAGAGAATATGAATGTTAACACAAAAACTTTTTCTCCACGCATGGTTAGTGGTTGGTTAAAGCCATTTATTGTCAAACTTCTGTGTTTTCTCTTTTTAAATCATAATGACAACCAAAAACATCAAAATGACCTTGTTCAAAATTTCACATACCCTGGTGATTTTGGCCTGATAACATGCCTAGAAACCAAACCACGGTCAGTTAGACCAACCAAAATTTCGGCTACAACTGCCCAGAAAATTGTTCGGGATGCAAAGAAAAACCCACACATAACATCAGCTGAAATACAGGACTCTCTGAAAACTATCGGTGTGGCTGTTTCAAGATGCACAATAAGGAGGCACTTGAAGAAAAATGGGCTGCATGGTCGAGTTGCCAGAAGAAATCCATTACTGCACAAATGCCAAAGAATCTCACGTTCAATACGCCAAACAGCACAGAGACAAGCCTCAAAACTGGAACAAGGTCATTTGGAGTGGTGATTTTTGGCCACAAACAAACGTTACATTTGGAGAGGTGTCAACAAGGCCTATGATGAAAGGAACACCATTCCTACTGTAAAGCACGGAGGTGGATCACTGATGATGTGGGGATGTGTGAGCTTCAAAGGCACAGGAAATTTGGTCAAAGTTGAAGGAAAGATGAATGCAGCACGTTATCAGCAAATACTGGAGGCAAATTTGCACTTATCAGCCAGGAAGCTGCGCATGGGATGTACTTGGACGTTCCAACATGACTACGATCCAAAACACAAGGCCAAGTCACCTGTCATTGGCTACAGCAGAAGAAAGTGAAGGTTCTGGAGTGGCCATCTCAGTCTCCTGACCTCAATATCATTGAGCCATTCGGGAGATCTCAAGTGCGCAGTACATGCAAGACAGCCCAGGAATTTACAGAAACTGGAGACTTTTTTGCCAAGAAGAATGGGCAGTTTTACCATCTGAGAAAATAAAGAGCCTCATCCACAACTACCACAAAAGACTTCAAGCTGTCATTGATGTTAGAGGGGGCAATACACGGTATTAAGAACTGGGGTATGTGAACTTTTGAACAGGGTCATTATGATTTAAAAAGAGAAAACACAGAAGTCTGACAATAAATGGCTTCAACCAACCACTAACCATGAGGGGAGAAAAAGTTTGTGTGTTGTCATTCATATTCTCTGGCCAAAAAATCTGCCGGGGTATCACACACACACACACACCATCTGGGACCCCCACTGATCCCAAAACTGTAGGGTGTGCAGCACTAAGGCTTATGTACAGTCACATGGCTGTGCAAGGAATTGCAGCAGGGTGCTGGTGTGCAGGGAAAGGCTAAAGTGCCCACACACCTTCCTTCCTCTATCAAAAAGGGCTTGAGAAAAAAGTGACATCTGAGATATAAAGCTGTGTTACACATTACACTAAAAGCTCACATCACAATGTTATGCCTGAATAAGCATACAAATTCAGCTGGAGGAAATGGGAGAGAGCAACAATATCTTTCCTGCTACCAAGTTAAGTTCTATTTGCAGAAGTCCTGAGCAGAGAGGAGTACCACTGCACCAGCCCCAAGCTGTGATATAGTCATAACATGACTAAACAACCCTATTTCACATCTTGAAACTATACTTCACACCAGTACCTGTGTCACTTGGCACTGACTATATGGTTTGGCCACTCTTTTCATTAATACTAAATATGAATTATTGCATTTGAATCTAGCTCTGAAACCTAAAAAGCATTGTACCCTCTGGTACGTTGCACAGAGTTATGTTATGCCTAGAGCAGGGTGTGAGAGCAAAGCACGCTCATCTTTTTGGTACTCTTTGAATCCATGTGTCATGCCATGTCAATGTATAACTTTTACTCAGACTGTTCCTTTAAAATGAACACATTACTGTTAGTGGAGAGGTCAAAAATCTAACAACTGTTCTCAATTTAAAATCATGAAATGTAATTCATACAGTACAGACATTTCCATTTTTATTGAGTGGAAAAAAAAAACAACTTAAAATTATTTCAGATAAAAGCTGAACTATATGTAGTCATAAGCTGCACATCTCTTGGCTGCTATGACCCAGTGGCTTCTGGCACCATGCCTGGAAAAAATATCTGGGAATTCTCAATATGGAGTAATTGATAAATGGATGCAAGAAGAAAACCCTGTCACCCATAGTGTGTAAATATAAACACACGTCAGACCTGGATCAGGGCTTATCAAAAACATTAGCAATTCATAAAACAGGGCTTATGGATGTAACCAAGAGACAGAGAAATGTGGTTCCCTCACTGTTACTGGGGTTGTTTGAAATTGGAAGGAAAAAAAACAAAAACAAAAAAACAAAAAACAAAAACACAACACCTCGCCTCCACCTCCTCCCTTGAAACAGCACTTCTCTTGTCCATGGGTTGTGTCTGGGATTGCATCTCACACTCACTTACTTGACTTTTGCAATATACAGGGTGACTTCTGCCAGAACCTCTATGGCTGATTCTGCATGGAACTAGCCCAGGCCAGATCAGTACTTTGAGAGATCTCTGCCAGATGTGGTAGAAAGACAAGGTTATATTTGCACCAGCTGCACCACTGGAGCAAGGTCTACAGAAATGTTTTGAAGATGGTGCTGAAGGTTTCTTTTTGACAAAATATGCAGCCTGAAGAAAGGCTTAGTGCAGTCCTGAAACATGTGGCACGATTACAGTATGGATATATCTGCACCAATGTACCACTAAAAGCAGAGGGAATTCTGGTCCTCAACACAAGGACATTCATAACGGGAAAAATGCGAACCTGGTCACTATACTTTAACTCTACTGCATTTGCATCGGACAGTTTTCAAACACTTGTCACATTTTGTTCTACTCCTTCCTTATTATGGTAGACTCCAAGGTCTACCATAATATAAAAAGAGTAAAAGCCAACTGGAATTTACTTTTCATGTTTGGTGACATGTTACAACAAAAGACCTTAGCAGTGCTTAAGGGGTTACGGTGCTCCATGGGTTCTGGCACACTGAGGGTAGGCAGGGAAAGTATTGTGTAACTCCAACAGACCTTACAATGCCCCATAATTTCTGTTGGTGCTGGCACTTCCATAAAACAGGATAGAGAAAAATTAAGTAGCACAATTACATGTCTAGATAAGGATTACTACATCTTTACTAGAGGAGATGATGCGTACACTATATACTCCTAACTTGCAGAGACACAATATGACTACAAGACCAATCCATTATATATAAATATGGATGGCATTCTCTGCCATGATGAAAACAGAAAGGTGCTTCTCCAAGGTAAGACCTACTTAACTTCCCACAGTCTTC
Source organism: Leptodactylus fallax (assembly GCA_947044405.1). Classification (NCBI taxonomy): domain Eukaryota; kingdom Metazoa; phylum Chordata; class Amphibia; order Anura; family Leptodactylidae; genus Leptodactylus; species Leptodactylus fallax. The sequence goes on from CAMRHE010000078.1 coordinate 5,468,395, forward strand.
TACTTTTATCATTTTTTTGTTGTTTCATTTTAAGTTTGTTTTTTGAAAACAAGAAGCCAGATTCCCAATGTGAGAGATTTACCCAGCGGTCAATTGCACATCCCTTGACTTTGAAATTCAGGAGAACAGAGGGATACAGGGTAGAGACGCCAAGATGAAGGTGACCAATCCTTGTTTCCCTGCCACGTTCTCCTCCCTTGGGTCTCCAACTTTCTACAGTTAGACTTGCTGAACCTGATGTTCCTGGGAAGGTGCTGAATCTTTATTTTCTTGTTGAACTGCATCTCCTGGAGGTGCTGCATGTTCTTCTCCTGGTGGTCCTGGGTGGACATCCTCTTGTTTCACTGTTGAAACAGATTGCACAGAGATGACACCATGACAGCTACTTAGAGGCATCTAACTATTACTGTGTTTCTCCAAAAATAAGACCTACCCCGAAAATAAGCCCTAGCTACATTTTCCAGGTTTTTTGGAGTAGGCTTGAAATATAAACCCTACTTCAAAAATAAGTCCTAGCTAATTTAACCCCTTCCCGACATCTGCCGTGCGATTACAGCAGATGCCGGGTCCTTAAAGATGGCGGCCGCTCTGCTGCAGAGCGGTTACCATAGCTGCCGTACCGGGTCTCCGCGGAGACCTGGAGTTAATGCCCCCGATCAATGTCTACCCTGATAGTTGGCATTGTTGAGCGTGGGGATACCTAATGTGTATGGGTTTCACAGTATTTAACTACATGTTCTAGGGAAAGGGGGGTGATTTGAACTTTTAATATTTTTTTTTTTTACTTTTTGGTCTTAAACCCCAGGGGGTCTGATCACTAATGATCATTAATGCATCAATAATGCATTACAATGCTACTGCATTGCAAAAAACAGCGCTTCTATTGCAGGCTAGAGTAGCCTGTAATAGAAGTTAATGAAAGACAGGCCTGGGAGCCTTCACAAGGCTCCCGGCTGTCATAGCAACGGGACGCCAGCCCTGGAGCTTGCTCCTGGTGCTGGTAATCCCCAGCAAAATTGCGCCTCGGTCAGCTTTGGGCACTGATCGTGGGCATTAGCTCCGGGTGTCTGCTGTATAATACAGCAAAAACCCAGTGGCTATGGCGGCTGCTCAGGTCCCGAGTGGCCGCCATATTTAAGCACCCAGAAGCTACAATACTATATTACGGCGGATGTCGGGAAAGTGTTAATAGGCTGTAAAGTTCCTGTAAGCGATGATCTAAGTAAGCAATTCCAGAGACTCTTTCCATACACATTTACTCAATGTAGTACATAGAGCCAAGATTTAACTTAAGAACTAGCCGTAACAGAACCTGGCGATATCAGTAGTTAGAAAAGGAGTCGGAATTTCAACTTAATATGCAGCAGTTCATTCATGCTGCATATAAAATCACATTCCCAACTGTGTTTTTAACTAATGATAGCTCAGATTCTGTTATAGATTATGTCAACTTTCTTATGACACCAGAACCATTTTTGTAGGTGGTATAAAATCAAACATACAGCCATTTGAATTCAGCGCACTGCCTGCTTTCCCGTTATGTGCCCCGGGGCTGGAGATATCAGGGGTCTTAGTTTCACGGTTCACTGTCAGAAGGGCATTCCTGACAGTCTAGCTGGGCTGTGAGAAACGCCCTCCCTGACTGTACTCGCTCATAGACTTGTACTGGGGGGCGGGGGGGCGTTCCTCACAGCTCAGCGTCATCGCTGTGCTGTAAGGAACGCCACCTCTGACAGCACAGCGCTATGGACGAGTACAGAGAGAGGGGGCGTTCCTTACAGTCCAGCGATGACGCTGAGCTGTGGGAAGGCCCCCCCAATACAAAGTCTATGGGCGAGTACTGTCAGGGAGGGCGTTCCTCACAGACCAGCTAGACTGTCAGGAACGCCCTTCTGACGGTGAACCATGAAACTACGACCCCCGATATCTCCAGCCCCGGGGCACATACCGGGAACACCGGCAGTGCGCTGAATTCACCGCGCTGTCGGCTTTCTAGCGGTATGTAAAGCAGCATATACATGAGGACGTGAAAGGTCCTCTTTAATAAATACATACAAGCAATCAGAATTGAAGAATTGATGTGCAACATGCAATAAAATGTACAATATAATTTTATTTACAGGTACAGAGGCACTTCTATAGGCAGATAGCTAACTGGGGGATGAGGAGCAACATTGCTCATTTCACAGTAACAGACTAAACATTTGTTTTTAATCCTTGCCATCTAGCTATGTAAGAATAAATTCATGTGGCAGATACGTTGCAAAAATTTCATTTTATCTGAATGGGGTTTGCAGAAGTCCATCAACCAGTTGCCAAAATATACCAAACAGATGCATGAAATTTTAAGTTGCAGAGGTTTCTGCAACAAATCTGTGTGTGAGCCTACCCAAAAGGGTCCCACCTTTTTCAATTGCTCCTTCTGGTACTTCAACCTGGAACTTCAGTTCCCCATTCGGTCCAGTACCAGGAGCTACAGGTACATCAGCCTGCTGGGATTTCTTCTGCTCCATCTGAATGACAGCCTTAAAAGGAAAAAAGCATTTTATTTTGTATGCATATAATTATCTTACATAACTAACAGTACAAGAACCACATTACAGTCACACCTCACTCCTTCATAAAAAAGAATAGTATATAGTGAATATGCAGTATTTTATTATGCACATAATAGCAGGTTTACATTTTTAAAGCTCTATACATTTTTCTATTACATAGGCATCAAAAACAACAAAGCCCTACTTGTAAACCACAAAAGCCACTAGAAATGTAGATTAGGGGCAACAGCAAAAGCCAAATAAGAGGATTACACAGCTTCAGTACAATAACCCTTTCATGGTGCCTTGATGCATTTTGCAGGACATAAAGTAGCACTCTTGCCCTCTTGTGCTCAGTTATACCCATTCAGTTTCCCTACCGATGCAGGAATTTTGACTCATTCAGCATTCTGTCGATAGCCCAGAATTTAAAGGAAATTTTTCACCAAAGTCTTGTAAGTGCATCTCTCAGATTTCCCTTTAAGGCTGAGGTCCCACGTTGCAGAAACACAGCTTTTTTTTTGTTGCAGATTTGGCTGCATTTTTTTGAGCCAAAGCCAAGAGTGGATTGAGCAGAAGGCAGAAGTGTAAGAACTTCCTATATATTTCTCATTCCTTTTGTAGCCATTCTTGGCTTTGGCTCAAAAAACTGCAACAAAATCTGCAACAAAAAAAGCTGCGTTTCCGCAACCCTTGGCCTCAGCCTCAAGGGGTTTTCTGAGCAAAAAAAAATTCATTTTTCAAAAAAGGTCTGCTAGTGCTATTAATAGCTTAATAAGTGCACCCAAATACCTTTAGCAGTGTTTTGAGTGATTTCTGGGTTTTTCAGTTAGCTCCTGGCATATTCTGCATTTGTTTACATGGGTATCTTCCTGTTCTGTTTTCCTACATCTACCATGATGCCTTGGGCCACTCAGAGCCGACTCCCTCCCCCTCCCTCTCTCATTCCCTTCCCTCTCCCTCTCTCTCACTCACTCCCTCCCCCCCCCCCCCTCCTTTCTCACAACCCCTCCCTGTTTACCTAGCTAGCCCACCCACTACTAGCCCTTCCTAACTAACTCAACTCCACCCACCCCATCATACATACCTGTCTTCCGGACAGGACCTTCTGGGCAATGGACGTCACTTCATCTGGCACTCCGGCTATATTGTGCAGGCATGGAAGAGAAGGTGCCGGCTGCCCTGATGATGTGACATCCCGTGCCCAGAAGATCTAGACCGGAATACAGGTAAGTATGATGGGGAACGTCATCAGAAGAAAAAAAAAAATTCTAAATATTGGAAAATGACCGCCCTGGTGATCTAGACAATTATAGCTTTTTCGTACAGTAAGTAATTTAGAAGGTAAAGGGGGGAGGTGTTAAGCTAAGATTATAAAGATCAATTTATCCCGGACAACCCCTTTAAAGTCCAAGGATCACTTGCAACCATAGAATGGCACCATAAATTATCTGTTTTATCGGTGCTGTAAGACTTTTGGTACTGTCTTGGTTGAGTCTATTCAGATCAAAGTTACCACTACAGTAGATCTATTGGAGGCTCAGAAGAGCTAATGTGCATACAAGACAAAAGATTAAAGACCCCCTCCCCCACACAAACACCATTAGAAGACCAGCAGGGTTCTTTTTGTGTGTGTGTGTAGATGAACCAATGTATATATCTAGGTAGGCATCTTTATAATATTATTAGAATAAAGATGGCTCCACCTGGTGTGTCTGGTGAAGGATGCATGCCTACCTCAAATACAGTAGCCCTTCAACTTACAATATTAATACTTTCCAGCCACAGTCATTTTAAAATTTTCCATTCACAGAGCTGTACGAGGGTTTATTTTGTGCATGACAAATTGTACTTTGCAATGGTATCATAAAATATTTTATACAATGTACTGGAAATCTGGGAAAAAAAAATCTGAATGGAGTGGAATTAAGAGAAAAAAAAAAAAAATTGTGCAGCCAAAATGGCACAGTCCTTATATTCTTTGGGTCAGCCGATCACAGTAATACCAAATTTATTTAGTTTTTATTAGGTTTTAATACTTTTACAAAAATGTAAAACTATGAAAAATGCAAAAAAAAATATTTAGCTGCCCTATCCTGACACTGTAGTTTTATTTATACCATCTTGGGGAATGTCACCTTTTATTCAATTTTACTTGGGAGGCGAAATGGCGAAAAAAAAAGGGCCATTTAGATCTTTTTCTTTTGTGGAGTCTGGTTTTGAAATTACAATGTCTAGAAGAGATGATTGTTGAAAATATTGTACTATTGAGGGACCCACTGTATTTACCTGCTGATATTCCTTCTTCTGAGCATCCAACTCAATCTGCCTTTGCTGAAGGACTTCATGCTCTTTGCGTAGCTCCTCTGCTCGCTGATTTAAGGCGGCTTCCTGGGCAGCCAGTTCCTGCTCAAATCTGCGTAACTCCTCTTCTGTGTATACCTGGGATTCATCCACAGTCTGAAAAAGAAAGAAAAGTGAAGTCGATCTTTAATATAGACATTGGGATGCTCCGATTTGGATCTTAAACAAAATTTACACACACAATTAAAAAAATATATAAATTGTAGAGCATTGCTTTATGCAGGAAGTACATCAAGGTGACTATTCTCTTTTGTGTCCACTTTTGATTTTATCTTATTAGTCAGGTTTTTAGTATTAAGACCGGACAGCTAAGAGTCAGATTTGGTGTCAACCCAGAATGCAGCTCAGTTTTTTTTATTATTATTATTATTATTATTATTGGGAATCTGTGCCCTATTTCATAGAGAGTTCAGATTTGATTCCAGTGGAACATCTGTATCTAGTCACAGATTAGACAAATGTATCCATAGTCCTCCAAACACCAAGAGTATATCAAAGGAGTGTACACATACAATTTTTTTTTGGTGTATGCTATGCTTTCCTATATATAGAGGGACACAGTACAAAGCGTATACTATATGTTTCTTGTTTTTTTAAATGGGACACTTGGGCAAGATACGCCACATAGAGTAGAGTATGTTGGGGAACACTCCCATCGCATTCTACAGACAGAAGTTAAAAGAAACTAGAAGTGTAACACAGCCTTAGACAATAGGGATTTCTATAGATTCTAACATGTTGTTCTAGAGATCAGCTGTGCTTTAAAACACTGATAGCATCTCCCCAGTATAATCAGTCAATGTGTGATCAGGAGGGTCCATTACAATCATTGGAGGGTTGTGACCATTTGAAGTTTCCCTAGACTCTTAGTAGTATAATGTTGTACTGTGTTAGCCATTGAAAGTAGTGGAAGAGTGAAGAAATCAGGCAATACCTTTTAGAGGCTGAGTATATTTATAAGTAAGCTTTCAGGAGTACTCGCTCCCTTCATCAGACATGGTGACCATGGTCACCATGTCTGATGAAGGGAGCAAGTACTCCTGAAAGCTTACTTATAAATATACTCAGTTAGCCTCTAAAAGGTATCGCCTGATTTCTTCACTCTTCCCTAGACTCTTATCAGCGTGATTTGTCTGGTATTGTTATCAGTGACAAGTAAGGTCCTAATGCTCAGACTCCCACAGAGAATACGATTTTGGTAGATTCCTCACCTCCCATCCACCAGCCTCATTAAATTCTTTCCTCTCTGTAGATTTCAAGAACTCGTCCAGCGTCACCAAGCGATCATGATTTGTGTCCACCTAAGAGGGAAGAACTCCAGTTAAGTAATATTTGCACAAAGTAGAATTGTACTAAAACATACATGCCTCCAATGATATTAAGTAATGCAAGTGCTATTAATGCTGACATTTATCACAAAGTTGTATCTTCTTCAATCAAAACAATAGAAACCATTGAAGTAGAAAATACACATCATGCCAAACAAACAAACCAAGGCATATTCAATAAATATATGGTATCTGTAAGTGGCTGTCAGAATAAAGCTGATTGCTTGAAGTACCCTATAATCAGCATCTTCAGGTGACCCATCTAGCTATATGGATTGACTTCTAAGGGTGTATGAGTTAGCAGAGAACAATGTTTAAACTCTGGACTAATCTTCCGATACCTTCCAACATGTAATCTCCAATCCTCATTCTTTGCTCTACTCTTATCTGCTATTCACACAACTGCCTCCTGGATTTCACCAATGTATCCCCTATACTCTAACTCCCTACTACTACACCATCATCCAAACAGCTTGTACCCTCACCAACTGCTTCCTTCTCCCTTAACTTATATATTGTAAGGCCTTGCAGGCAGTGACCCCTCTCTTGTTGTACAAACTACTTTATTGTACTCCTTTTTTAGATTATGTATGTAAACCCTATACACATATAAAGCCGTAATAACCGAGTGTGCAGGTCGAGTTAGTTTTGATTTTTTTAATGTGAGGCACTCGGATGGCACCCAAGTGTCATCTGAGTGCCTTCCGAGCTCCATTAACTTCAACAGGGGGTTCTATTCAGTTCCAGTTTCTATGAGCAGGATGGGACCTGCTCTATAATTATCAGAACTGAACGGAGCATCGGACACCCACCCCATGTGCATGAGCTCTGAGTACCATAGAATTAATGGCGCTCTAAAAAATAAATAGCTGTAGCTGAAAAATCCTGTATGCTGTTCGAATGACTGCATGTTCAAAGTCCAACTAGGAGGACTATTAAATAAAAAGTCTATAAAAATTATAATGTTATTTATACAACACATAAATGCTGTAAACCTTTTTTTACAAAGTGAAAAATGTCACGTCAACCCCAAAATTGACTAGAAAGTTAATCAAAACTCGAATGGTGTTAGAAAATGTTAGTTGCACCGGGACTTGTGTAAAAATGAAAAAAAAAAAAAAAAAAAAAAAAAAAAAAAAGGCTCTGGGAAGGCAGGGATGATCTGTTTACAGAACACTGTCTAGACAGTGGACAACAGGGTATAAATCAGAGTCTCTTCCCCATCCCTTCACCAGTACAGTTAACATCTCCGTACATTTTTCATGACATGTTCTCTCATACGTAGCCTCTCTTCCTCCATCTCCACCATGTCATCTTCTTCATTCTTTGGATCATAGACTTTCTCCAGCTAAAAGTACAATACACAAATTATTATTCACATCATTTATAGAGTCATACATAAGTTATATTATTCTAGTAAAGGATACAGCAAGGACCCACGAAGATGCTAGCAAGAATCATGGCCTACTTCTGTACTGTAATTTATTAGACTACTGTAACGGAATTGTAAAGAGATTCTATGAGATTTGTACATCCCAGAAATACCTCCACTCTTGTTTAGGGGCTGTATCTGGTACTGCAGATTACTCATGTGCCTGAAATCTATATATGTAGCTAAATCGGTATACAATTTACATATGTCTTTTAGAATAATTTCAGTAAGAATATTCAAGTCAGTTTACCTCCTTAGTAAACAACGCTTCCAGCTCTTGCTCATCCAGGACTCCGTCTCCATTGGTATCTGAAAGACAGATTATAAAAATATGGAATCCCACATACCAGTGAGGAATTTGCCATGTATATAGTCCACACAATACATACCATGGACTAGACATAACTGCAAAAGAAGTGTTGTGAGACTTTTTACCATGTAATTTGAAGAAAGTTTTTGGGTTGAAGTCATTGGGGTCCAGCCCATCGGTCTCCTCCCAGACTTCTTTCAGTTGATCCTTACTTCCCTAATAATAAAGAAGAACCAGAATATACACGGTGAACAATGGGACTCTGACTAGGTTCTTAAGATCAGGAGCTTACGTGATATCACGTAAGCATGAAATGCTTTGTCTGATGAAGAAACCAGAGCTCTTTTCTCTTCTAAAAGAAAAAGATGGGTCACAGCCCTACTGTGTGAGTGGTGTTGAGTGACATTTCACTATGTAAGAATTGCATGAAAAAGAAAATCTGCAATCAAATCCTAGTGTTGCGAACTTTCCTGAAGAACCACATGGCCTTTTGGAGAGATTTCACTGTATTCGCTTTACCAATCTACTCCTGAGCTGAGACCTCCATGGTCCCCCAGCCAGTCTAATTACTGGTCTTAAGTGATGACCTATGTCAACACATGACCACTTCCACAGTCAGGGTGGGTTCACACCTGCGTTCCAGTCCATCCGTTGCCAATCCGAGTGAAAATCTCGGCGAACAGGATTGGCATCGGATACAGACCGGTCAGCGACGCATTGGTTAAAAACCCAATAATTTGAATGAGTTTTTAAAGCAATGTGAGGGTGTCCGATTGCACCCTCTGCGCCGCGAAGCCGATTTTTTTCGTCGGACACGAAGTCCTGCCTGTCCGACTTTGTTTCCGACGAAAAAAAAGTATTCGCAGCGCAGAGGGTGCAATCGGACACCCTCGCATTGCTTTAAAAACCCATTCAAATGAATGGGTTTTTAACCAATGCGTCGCTGACCGGTCTGTATCCGATGCCAATCCCGTTCGCCGAGATTTTCACTCGGATTGGCAACGGACGGACTGAAACGCAGGTGTGAACCCACCCTCACATGTGTCAACATATTACCACGGGAGCAAGAACCGAGACCAGCAGGAGACCCAAGATTTTATCAGCTTTTTTGAATCCACATTGGCTAAACCACACTAAAATACATGTGTTTAGGTAGAGATTTTCTGTGAGAGCCCAGCTTCAGGGGGTTGTCCAAGTTTAGAACCGCGCCACTCTTGTTTATGGGCTATGTCTGTTAAAGTAAATGGGGCTATGCTGCTACAACAGACACAGCTCAAGTGATGCTGTTTCTAGGGAAAAAAAGATGATTTTTTTTTTTTTCTCTAAACGCCAACAACCCCATTAAACTCCTATGGTTTTTTTCATGAACTTCAGACACACAGGTCACATTGCCCAATGATGGTTCACTTACTGGTACATTAACTTTAGGGTGTTCCCTGTGCTTTTTCTTCATCTCTTCATAGTGTGCTTCCTCCATTTTCCGTTTATCCTCATCCAGGGACTTAAGGTATTCCCGTCGCTCATGTTCCTTCATCATCTCATAACGTTTAAACTCTTCATGCCGAGCTGCATCGTAATTCTCAAGATCCTTGGTGGCCTAATGAAAATAAGAAAGGACCGCATCATCATTTCTCTGCCGTTTTCAAAGGATTGTTTTCTTCTAACTCTAGTACTGATTCTCCTGTGATATTTGTTCATTCCTTTCCTTACATTGTACCTCTCTCAAAAAGTATATTCTTCATTGTGTGATTTCATTTATTTATTGCTAGGTTTCATGTTCTTTTAACAACAATGACATTAAGACTTCAATTCTCTGCATCCATCAATGGGCGCACTCCATTTATTCAGGCAAAGTTGGAATTTCTTTTCTACCTCACATAATATCTATATCTATCATCTCTGTTATCAGAGTTTACCATTGCTTCAGTAATATTATGCATTTCAGGCTAGAGAAAAACTGTGTAGAAATTAGTAGAGCAGCACCAATTGAAGGATGCAAAGAGTTTAAGTTGGTTAAGGTGGCAAAAGGTCCCCTTTAAATGGGTATTAATATAAAATTGGTGGAAGTCCAAATCCAGGCACCCCCACGCACAATCAGCTGATTGAAGAAGCTACAGCGCTGTACATTGTATAGCGGCTGTGCTTGGTAATACAGTTCATTACCAGCCACACGATCAGCTGGTATATACACACTGTCCAAAGCCAAAAGCATGTGGATGCATATACTGTGCAGTAGCTGTGCCGTGCTACTGCTGCTCAGCTCCCATTCAAGTAAAGACTTTTACATCCCCATTGAGACCTTACAAGCTAGGTACTGCTTAAAATGGAACCTGTCAGAAAGAAAAGGGTGCCTGATCTGGGGACATTATTTCATAGCCATCGGGATTCCGAGTGTAGTAACATAAATGTTTTAGGTCAATTGTGTCAGAATGCTGCTTTATTAATCTTCACTGTATTTTGGGCTGTTGATCATGGGTAGGCTTCAGATATATTCATGAGATATTATTCCTCTGTCTTGCCTTCCCTGCCTCAAGTTGACAGTTTCTCTCCCTCAGCAATATAGGCAGAAATCACTCTCAGGCAATATGGGTGGCATGTAGTAGGAGTACCTAACGCTTCTCATGAATGCAGCAGAATCCTACTCACAGAACAGAGCAGCCATGCAGGTTAATGAAGCTGTATTCTAAAACAGTTACTAAATGGCGTCCTCAGATTAGGCACCATTTTCCTGCTGACATGTTTCTTTACATACAGTAGGTCCAAACATCAAATATCTTACTTACAGTTTGAATGAGCAGTTCTAAATCCCGGGCCTCAAATGTATGTTGGTTCTGAGGGTCCAAATGCTCAAACTGTTTCAGCAAAGCAAGGTGGTCAACCTGTACATCTAAGATAAATAAATGATAAACTGTTTCAGAGCACACGAAAAAAAAAAAAAAAGCAAAACAGAACAGAATGTACATAAAGCAGCTTTCCAAATTCTATATTATAAAAACAAATGTCTGTTTGTCTTTTACCCACAGGTAAATTTTGTTTCCTGGAATGTTTACGTAATAGGTGCCAACCTTCCTGCACGTCATGAGGAGATACAAGAGGGCACCATCTGCAGCCACAGTTACAATGTCTCTATCTTCTACCCTCAATCTTACCAAATGCTCCGCTGCCTCGCCCGCATGCAAGCTGATGGCTTGGTCCTCATTACTGTTGGTTAGACACTATCACAGGATTGTTTCCACAGGACAGAAATATATACACAGTTACCTCAGATCATCAGATGCAGGATTTGTGGTCATAATGTATCCTAAGCTTCAAATTTCATTTTTTTAAAACCATTTTTTGCGTTATTATTTGCCAGTAGCAGGTACCGCACTTTACTATTTAATCCTACATGAGAAGGTCCAGTCAAGTGGCTGCCTACATCAACCAGATTAGTACTTTCATTTTCAAAGGCGCCTTAGACAGATAACAGCTGACATCAGATTTGTTGCAACTGCCTTACTTTTCTTTCATGCCACTTTAGATAAATCATCCCCATTACTTATTACGCTTTTTGGGCACATATTAAAGTCTTCAGACATAACTCTTTAAGAGGGGTGGCACATGCAGTTGCGCTTGCTGTCTTCAGTGGGATTCTTTGGATGCACTTAGTTTGAGGAATTTGGAGAAGAACTTGAAAACTTCTGCTTCAGACTGCTTTCTAAATTCCGGCCCTTTGTAGCCCGTGAAAGAAGCCCAACGCAGAGATTCAGCTTTCTACTCTGGTTTTGCTTGCTTGACTAGCCTGACACACATTGGGGCACATTTATCAATACAGTTGAACTTTGCACTGTCTAAATTTACGAATTCTGCTCGTAAATATCTGACTCACTTATCGATATGCCAATTTTCCTGATGCTCCAAAATAAATAAATAAGTCTACATTGCTCATGCCCAAAAATTCTGTCTCAATTGAAACTTCAACTAAGTTAAAACCATGCCCATTCTGGTGAACATTTTTTTCAAAAGTGTCAAGCCAGTTGTATTTTTCTGTTCTTCTGGCTCACTGTTCATAAATGTATTAAGTGCCATGCACCATAGACAGAAATGACTCCCAATAATAATAATAATTGAGCAGGACTAAAGCCAAGGGCAGTGGAGGCTTAAAACTACTCCGGCGCATTTGGTTTGGACACAAGATATATTTTGGGAAATATTCTGACATGTTTGGAGTCACACTTCACCATAGTGGAGTTTGGAGTGTGACTGTTTGAGGTTGTGGACAGGTGTCTTTTATACTGATAACAATTTCAAACAGGTGCCATTACTACAGGTAATGAGTGGAGGACAGAGGAGCCTCTTAAAGAAGAAGTTACAGGTCTGTGAGAGCCAGAAATCTTGCTTGTTTGTAGGTGACCAAATACTTATTTTCCACCATAATTTGCAAATAAATTCTTAAAAAAATCAGACAATGTGATTTTCTGTATTTGTTTTCTCATTTTGTCTCTCATAGTTGAGGTCTACCTATGATGACAATTACAGGCCTCTCTCATCTTTTTAAGCGGGAGAACTTGCACAATTGGTGGCTGACTAAATACTTTTTTTTCCCCACTGTACAAGTTAGTATAGGAGCTGAAAAGAAAATGGTAGCACATTTTTATTCAAAACTATAAGAAAGGGCACAATTCTTCGATTTACTCTCTTCTTTACTTACTTTCCTCCATGGTTGCATCCATTTTTGCCTTGATCAGCATCCGCAGCCTTGACACCTCCTGCCTCTTCAGCTCATCCAACTTTGTCCTTACATGGTGGCTTACAAAATCAAGCTCTTTGCTGAGCTTACCACTCTGAAGATAGGAACAAAACAGCCAGTAACTATATATGAATATGTACATAACCAATTCACCCAATCCCTGGATGTGTCTAGTCTGATTCTGTTTACCTAAAGATAAGCAGCACAAGGTGGTATCTGCAGCCACTGATCAGTAGAAACAATGAGTAGATTAAAAGAAATTATTATCCATTCCAATATCTTTTAGTAGTTATTGGTTTTATGTCTATGGTCAATTTAAGACAAGATGTACACAGTTTACTTATCTAGAGCACAGGAAACAAGTAATATTTCCAAAGCTTCTCTTATCTTTACTGCTGCAATGATCAGTTTTACTTAGAAACCTAACTGCAGTCCCTTATCTTCAGATAATTATTACATTTGTATGTAATAATGATGTACTTCGCCCTTCCATGTCGCCAAGTCAACACAGTAATAAGCAAACACATGGTGCAAAGGTAAGCTCTGCACACAAGCCTGACAAATCCATAGCTCAGGTACCGCAGCTCACCTTGATATCGTCTGCGTTGGCAGCCTGAAGCTTCTCACGGAAATGGTTGTCTGTTTCCAATACATCAATTACCTCTCGGAGGTAGCGATCATAGTAGAGGCCAGTATCCTGGTGTATAGCAAGAGGTTAAAAGTGCGAGATTACACTACAATAAACCAGATATATTCAGCAGAACAGAGAGGGCACTAAGAGCCCCCATATACAGCTGTCAAATTAGTTAGAGATTAAGGAGTTTTCCAGGACTTAAATATTGATGACCTATGCCTAGGTCTGACACCCTCACTATCAGCTGTGTGAAGAGACTGCAAGCTCTACACTATTTATCGTGCACCAAGTCGTATATTATATAGCACCTATGCTTTGACGTTGCAGCTCAGCCTCATTCACTTAAAAGGCAAACATGGTCAGTGAACCACCGCTGCCACTTTAAACAGCTAATCGGTTGGCTTGCCAGAAACCCACTGAGTGATAGGTCATCCACATTTGTCCCTGCAAACAATTTACTATTTACTCATACTTTGCCCAGAGGAACACCACAATGCAGAGTTCTGAGAAATATTGCTCAAGAATTGTTAATACAAGAGGAATGAAAGTATTTACTTAATCAGACATGCCAGGAGAGAAGACCAGTCCCCTTTAAGAGCTTGAAATGTGCGTGGCATCAAACTGGCACTCATCCTGTCCAAACACCAGCCTACATCTGTTTGTCCATAGGCCAGATTAAATGACTCACAAGTATGGAACAAATAGATTTCATGCTTACTTTCAGGACCATGAAGAACCCTGGCTACAACGCCTCAATGAAATCAGTCATTTTCTCTATTAGGCTACGTTACCGTTTGAATCCATCTAAAATCACGTGCAAAGCAAAACTTTTTAATCTGGTGAAATGACAAAGAAAATAGAGGCCCAACAGACCCCAGAATAGTCAAGGGGGTCCCTCAGGATCACCCAAAATCAGCATCTGTCAGATTACAGTTTTTAATGATCATGAAATGACATGGCATACTGGTCTCCAGCTCAATGGTGACACACATCTCCTCCTGCAGCCACAGACAATACACCACACACACACACATTACAGAAGAACTTACTGCAGGTTCTGCCGGAGGCTCAGCTTCTTTCTTCGGAGGGGCCCTGTCTATTGGTACAGCCAGGCTAAGCCCCAGAATGGAGCATAGCAGAAGGAACTGGATCTTCATCTTCACTGTTCTACAAAGCAGAAAATCCTTTAATGGGAAGACATAATATATAATCCCATAAATCAAAATTCTCACACCAAAAGACCTGAAATGTTGATAGCTGTTTTAAAGTAACTTAGTGCTTCTAGAATAAAAAAAAACAAAAAAAAAAAAAACTTTTTACTATTTTTACTTCCATGTGTCCCCCTTGATGCATCCCTTTACCTGTGCTGCTGTGGACAGGCTTTGGATGGACTCTGTCACCTTACCTTCTAGATCTAGAAGCTGACAATACAGTCCCTTCAAAATGACTCTTCTCAGCTATACTGCCATGGTACTACAGAGACTCTGTTCCTTCCAGGAGACAGGACAGTAAGCGATTCCTACTGACAGCTCTGCAGGAAAAAGGCTATGGGGTATGTCACTGAGCAAGAGTATCCACCAACCAGCGCTCAGATCATTAGGTTGATGCGTACAGTGCTATACATCTTAAACACTAGGTGGTATATTTGAGACTTCCAGTGGATGCCATGTGGTATGCTTCAGACTGAGGCCTGTGACAGATGCCATACAGTACATCCATCACCCATAGAACCCTTTGTTAACAAAGACAACAATCTCTTTGGTCAGCTGATTGGTGGGTTCCCCGGGTGTAAGGACCCCACCAATCTGATACTGATAACTATTCTAAAGGATAGGTCATCAAAAGTTCAGTCTGGGAAAACGTCTGTAAAGGTAGCTGACAAACATTCTGTTCCTATCCTAAACGTCTTAACTTTTTTAGGATCTATACATTAAACCTGACTCTAAATGCATACCTTGTGTATTACAGGCAAATTTTCAAGTGGCAAATCCAAGACATAATACACGGGGTATAGCTGTAAAGAGGGCAGGGGTAGGGGTTTTTCCCCATGTAAACAATTGTCTACAAATTTACATATGGTTATAGGAAAATCACTTCAATAACAGGAAAACTTAAACAAGATGAACAGGGTTGTACTTTGATGACTGCCTTTGGTATACACATATATGGAAGGAACAGCTTGGTATCGAAATTTGAACATTGCCAGGCGAGCAATGTAGATATGTGGCCACCACCTTGGGAGCTGTAGCTTGAAGCAGTCATAGAGCCAAAGGCTGGAGACCACTGCTCTAGGTTGCCAGAAAACATCACAACCCAAGCAGAGATTTTCTCAGAGTGCATAGTTTGGGTTGAACTCTCCAGATGGCAGTCTCAAACACACAATACACGTTTGTCACTCCTCAGATGTCACCCAAGGCTCTGTAAGACATTCCAGTCCTTGACCTCAAAAAAAAAAAATCAAGAGATAATTCTAGATGTTCACAGGTTTCTATCAATGACACCTGTACAGGTCAGAATTGTGTGATCTGTGTGTAGAAGAACACCAGTGCTTGTGCAAGGGGAGTTGTGCAGACAAGTCCTGCCACGTGGCTACATTTTGGTTTCAGCATGATGTGAACACTGCATGAGTCAGAAGAAATAGGCAGATCTATTTCTCAATGTGGCAGCAAAGGAAATGACGCTTACCTCATGTGTTCCAGCACTATTTTTTTTTCCAATTCTTTATTCATAATTTTAGGAAAAAAAAAAGAGTAAAAACGACAACTTATACAACAGCCGAAGGGCCACAACACATAGGGAGGGTCAAAGGGGGCCTACAATGGTAGGCTAAACAATGAATATTAAGAGTGGGAAAGGACAGAGAACAAGGAAGGAGGTAGAAGGGTAGATGGAGGGGGAGAAGGGTATAGCACCAAGGACAAAAATTAATAAGGGGGGGGGGGAAGAGGGAGAGGACATGGCAGGGGCACCAGCTCCCACCAACTAGACTCCAGCAAGGGGGGAGGGAGAAGGAGTGTCTTCAGAGTGATAGTCGACTTATAGGCTAGCTCTAAATGGTCAGTATCATCAATTTATATTCATCAGAGTCCTGAAAGATTATCCAGTAGTGCCACACTTTCACGTGGGCTTGGCTGTGGTCATGCAGCTGGGTTGTCAGGTTGTCGCAGCCCCTCGACCTTTTGGAACCAAAGTTTGAGAGAGGGAGGCTCTGGATGTCTCCACATGGCTGGAATGCAAGTTTGTGCTGTATTAATCAGGTTTCTGACAATGGAGACCTTGTAAGACTACATAAGTGTCGCTCAGATGAAGCAGAAAGCACCCCAGGGAGAAAGGAAGGGTGTAATCCGTGAAGCAAGAAGTAATCCTCTACACCTCCCACCAAAAACCAGACAGAATTGGACAGAACCAGAATATATGAAGCGTGTTGTTCCCTGGGGCCTGTCAGCACAAACGCAGATGGGACACTGAGGGCATCAGCGCATGAAGTTTGGTGGGTACACAGTACCAGCAGGAATGTTATAGCCACCTCCTGAAAATAGCTAGAGATGGACGAACTATGGGCATGGTGAAAAAGCCTGGACCTTTGGGCTTTAGAGAAAGTGGTAGTGAAGTCCGTTTCCCAATTACGTATATAGACTGGAGGTCTGGAGCCGACCCCAACATGGCGTAGATGGAGGACAGGACGTGTTGCACCTGTCTATCCATGTTGCAAAGAAATTCAAAATCCGTTGAGTCGTTCTTCAGAACCACCCAGATCATGTAATGTTACCCAAGCACTGTTGCAAAGGAAATGGGGCAATCTATAACGACTCGCTCGGAACCAGAGAAACCCGTGATCCAGCACTATTAACTAACCCAGGAGATTCCAAAGTCAGGAAATTGTCACTAATTGTCACTTTTTGCAAAAATCACAGGAGAAAATCAGCATGGGACCATAATGTGTGAACCAGGCTTTAAACGGAGTCTGTCAGCACAAAACTGAGATATAAACTAATGATAATACCTTGTAGGGCTGTCAGCACAGTTTACAGTGATGTATTTCGTATTCAGGACTGCAGCTCCATTCTTGTAAATATCATTCTTTTATCCCTATGCAAGGATGATTTTTACAAGAACAGAGCAGGGGTCCTGAATAAAAAAAAAAAAAAAAATACATCATTCTAAAGTGTGCTGGCAGCCCTACAAGGTACTGTCAGTTTATAGCTCAATTTTATGCTGACAGACTCCTTTTAAACCAACAGAAGATATGAGAAAGATGAGAGAATATGTCAATTGTTTATCCTTGAGATCGGTTATGCTAAAGTGGTATCTGGCCTCATGGCATGAACTGGGGTAAGCATTTTTTTTTTTTTTTTTTTTAAACATACATCTTTATTATTTTAAAAGAACAAACATGATAAAGGGGGAATCCAAAACTACCCACATATAAATACCATCAAAAGTGGACATGAGGGATCCATGCTATATAGTACACAGCCTAATATAAGCCTCCTCCAAAGTACATAGTACAAAAGCAATGACGAGGCATATGGCACATACAAACATATGTGCATATAGTATAATAGCCTAAGTAAAACAAAGAGACAGGAAAAAGTACATGCAATAAATATGGTATAAAGACTTTATACAGCCCACAGATGATGGACACGTTGCATTGATCCCTCATGTCCACTTTTGATGGGACTTATATGTGGGCAGTCATTGTTTCCCCCTTTATGTTTGTTCTTTTAAACTAATAAAGATATATCTCAACTTTACGGTGTTCTCTGTAATTTGTTGCTTTTTGCATTCTGAAGTTTACTCTCAGATCGTTTTGATCCAGTCGATGACTAGTCTGTTTGTCAGTAGTGAATTGCAATAGGTAGTGGCCGAAAACGTACTCACCTTTCCACGTTCCTATCCAGGTCAGCCTCCGCTGGCCAGATCAGATCAGTTAGATCCTCCGCGAGAGATCCTCCGAGAGAGAGATGCTATTTCAAGATACTGTCCACTCTGTCTTATCGATAGGTCAGGAATAAAAGACTCTACTCTCTTAATTCAAAAAACCCTTTAAATCATATTTTAGTCCTAAGCAAGCAGTATATTATAAATTTGAAACAGCTGTCCCCTTTTCCAAGTAAAACTGACCTCAAGAGGGCAAACAATATGATTAGTTCTATGCACTTGGTATTTTTCAGTACAGGTTGTACAAGTCCCACAAAAGGTAAGCAACAAGACCGACAGGTTTGAAACAGTTAATAAAGAGGCGTGATAAATAGCAATTTAGAAGGAGACATGAAAGTTTAGCAAATCTATGCTCTGGGGCTTGAAAAGTTTTCATTTTAATGCTCCTGTTTCCACACAACTGGGAATGGTGCCCTGTATGTTATTTTCAGAAATTCCATAAAAGTAAACGTAGAGGTCCATGAATTTACAGGATGGGATTAACCAATTAAACTGAAAAACTAATGACCAATCCTTAGGCTAAGGCCCCAGGTTGCGCAAACGCAGCTTTTTTTGTTGCAGATGTTGCTGCTTTTTTTGAGACAAAGCCAAGAATGGCTACAAAATGAATGCAGAATACATAGAAAGCTCTTATACTTCTCCCTTTTGATCAATCCACTCCTGGCTTGGGCTCAAAAAATTGTTTCCGCAATTTGGGGCCTCAGCCTTATAGGGGTTATCCAGGAATTACAAATTTCTGCCAGTAGGCTGGGGAAGGTGGGAAAATAAAAAACAAACCATACTCACCTGTCTCTGATGCTCCGGTGTCCCCTGCCAGCCAGCGGCGGGGGAACCAGAGTATTGAGGACAGGTGAGTATGGGGTTTTTTTTCACCTTCCCCAGCCTACTAGCAGAAATCTGTAATTTCTGGACAAGACCTTTAAATCATTACTAATCTGAGACTGATGGGAATTGAAACACAACATATAGAAGAAAATTGTTTTTGGACATAGTTAAAAAAGTTGAAAAAAGGAAATTAGGTTCATCACGTTCAACCTATAATCCAATGGTTTTGATCCAGAGGAAGGCAAAAACCTCTACAAAGTGAACAGCAATTACAATTTATGGGTATGTTCACACTGCTAATCTGCCTTCAAACTTCATTGAAGCCACATCCTGTGGCCACACACTGATGAACCCCATGAAGGCATGCAAACCTGCAACAGAAAGTACGACACCTTGGGTTTTCTGCCACAGGTACTACAGGCAATACTTGTCTGATTTTCCAATGCATATTCTGCAGAGTATGCAGTGTACATACCCTACTAGGGAAAAAAATTATTTCCTGATCCCCAATTTGGCAGTAAGAATAAATCCCTAGATTAACCCCTTATCTCCAGACTCCTAGTTCATATAAATTATAGTTAGACATATCCAAAACACACAACACGCTCTAAGCCAAGAAGGAAGTTCACATAAGACAATACACAATGTGGCAGGATGTGGCTAAGGCAGGACATCACGTTCTTACCCTGGCTCAGACTGTGGCATGAGAATTGTGATGGACTTTTCTAGTCACAGGTATCTCCACATATATCTGATGGTAGTGCCAGGTTTACCTTACTAATCATATCCACTTTATTGTAGTCAATTCTAACGCTTGCAATGTCTTTCCTATCTGTGACAATAGTGTCTGGGCCTTGCCATACATAGCTGAGGTGCACGGCAGAGCAGTGGGGTTCCGCAGCTAAGACAGTCCATCTCATAAGCAAGGTGGAGCACAGTATGCTATGGGGCCCACTATTACATCCCAGTTGGGAACTGAATAAAGCACTGCAGCCCCTTGGGGTGGATTCCCCTTTAGTTAAAGGAGCTCTCCAGGTTTTTATAAATAAAGTTGTTTACAACTCATCCATGATGTCATACTTTCCTGCGTGACTCGAGTGTGAACTCGTCCACATATTCTGTAGAGGGAGCTCATCGTATGCTGGATAACATATATAGATATATGTATATACACACACTGCCTGCAAATGATATAGAATGATGAAGCCTGGCCTTCATTCACAACCTCATTGTTGACCCTCAACGTCTCTTCCATCAGAATCCCATTCAAACCTTAACAAGTGACGTGTTATGTGACACCATTATGTCACCTGATACTTTCCCAGCCCAGAGAAGACTAACATCTACCCATCCTCCCTCCTTACACGGTTCCATGGTCCCCAGAAAAGACATACCTGCAAACCCGACTTCGCTGCCCGGTGTCTTAGCAGGTGAAACGCCTGTGATCTGTACAGGTTCCACGACACCCTTCCGGCTAGTGACGTACCAACAACAGAACACCAGCCCACCAGAAACATGGCGGATCGTCGCTAGCTTATGACGCTCCTCGTGTACAGAATACTAGTCCACCAAAAACATGGTTATGGCTTGCGGACCGTTGCCATAGGAACAGTGCTTTCAATGGAAAGCCGTGTAGGACAAATTAGCTGTACAAGCGTTCTAGTAACGTTTTACGCTTTTTTTTTTGCTGATGATAGAGATTTACTATGAACAAAGAAAGGACAAAGGTTCTAATAAAGAAATGTGTCCATGTCGCCTTTTTTTCATAGTGACATGTGTTATTAACTATCCATAGGTTTTATTCATATTTGTTACGGACAGAACACAGACACATTAGAGGAAATGTATTATCCCATCTATGCCAGATGTATGGTTTAAGGGTACGTTCACATAGATCAGTTGCATCAGTATCAGTTTTTTTGTCCCTCAGTCATTACAATCTGATGCCAAAACTGATGCAAAATATGCATCAGTTCTCATCAGGCATTTTTTTATTTTTTTTTTTTTTTTACAAAATAAGTTGTCATCAGTTTTTACCATGAAGGCATGATGGGCTGCTGAGGCCAATAAAGTAGGGAGTACCGCGGTCCGCCATCAAGTAAAGAACCAAGCTGAACACATCCATTATTTATGGTATTTTTCAGGCAAAAGATGCATCTGACTAAAAGAAGCACCCCAAGAATAATTAGAATTAGGCGGGAAGCGACTAATGTGGCATTATACTGTGGGGGTCACTAATGTGACAATACAACTATCACCCAGTTATGGGCGCAGTATAATTCCCCATTAGTGCCCCCCATACATAATCTGCATTAACAGCGGCTGGGAGGAACATTCACCTCTTGCCCGCTGTCCTCATTCCTTACACTAAATGGCAGCAGGGGTCAGCAGTCGTTCCAGCTGCCTGCACAAAAGCTCACATGTGTGAAGGCAGCAGGGATGATTACCAATGGTTGCAGCAGCTAGTGCAGGGAACGGGGCTTGGAGAGAAAGTGCAGACAGAAGGCAGCTCCCTGCTCCTGTACAGTAGTGAAGCCAACAATTGCACTACTGTACATACAGTGCTGGCCAAAAGTATTGGCACCCCTGCAATTCTGTCAGATAATACTCAATTTCTTCCAGAAAATGATTGCAATCACAAATGCTTTGGTAATAATATCTTCATTTAATTTGTCTTCAATGGAAAACCACAAAAAGAATTGTCAAAAAGCCAAATTGGATATAATTCCACACCAAACATAAAAAGGGGGTGGACAAAAGTATTGGCACCCTTTGAAAAATCATGTGATGCTTCTCTAATTTGTGTAATTAACAGCACCTGTTACTTACCTGTGGCACATAACAGGTGGTGGCAATAACTAAATCACACTTGCAGCCAGTTGAAATGGATTAAAGTTGACTCAACCTCTGTCCTGTGTACTTGTGTGTACCACATTGAGCATGGAGAAAAGAAAGAAGACCAAAGAACTGTCTGAGGACTTGAGAAGCAAAATTGTGAGGAAGCATGAGCAATCTCAAGGCTACAAGTCCATCTCCAAAGACCTGAATGTTCCTGTGTCTACCGTGCGCAGTGTCATCAAGAATTTTAAAGCCCATGGCACTGTGGCTAACCTCCCTAGATGTGGACAGAAAAGAAAAATTGACGAGAGATTTCAACGAAAGATTGTGCGGATGGTGGCTAAAGAACCTCGACTAACATCCAAACAAGTTCTAGCTGCCCTGCAGTCCGAGGGTACAACAGTGTCAACCCGTACTATCCGTCGGCGTCTAAATGAAAAGGGACTCTATGGTAGGATACCCAGGAAGACCCCACTTCTGACCCAGAGACATAAAAAAGCCAGGCTGGAGTTTGCCAAAACTTACCTGAGAAAGCCAAGAACTTTTTGGAAGAATGTTCTCTGGTCAGATGAGACAAAAGTAGAGCTTTTTGGGAAAAGGCATCAACATAGAGTTTACAGGAAAAAAAAAGAGGCCTTCAAAGAAAAGAACACAGTCCCTACAGTCAAACATGGCGGAGGTTCCCTGATGTTTTGGGGTTGCTTTGCTGCCTCTGGCACTGGACTGCTTGACCGTGTGCATGGCATTATGAAGTCTGAAGACTACCAACAAATTTTGCAGCATAATGTAGGGCCCAGTGTGAGAAAGCTGGGTCTCCCTCAGAGGTCATGGGTCTTCCAGCAGGACAATGACCCAAAACACACTTCAAAAAGCACTAGAAAATGGTTTGAGAGAAAGCACTGGAGACTTCTAAAGTGGCCAGCAATGAGTCCAGACCTGAATCCCATAGAACACCTGTGGAGAGATCTCAAAATGGCAGTTTGGAGAAGGCACCCTTCAAATCTCAGGGACCTGGAGAAATTTGCCAAAGAAGAATGGTCTAAAATTCCAGCAGAGCATTGTAAGAAACTCATTGATGGTTACCGGAAGCGGTTGTTCGCAGTTATTTTGTCTAAAGGTTGTGCTACCAAGTATTAGGCTGAGGGTGCCAATACTTTTGTCCGGCCCATTTTTGGAGTTTTGTGTAAAATGATTAATGATTTGACCTTTTTTTCATTCTCTTTTGTGTTTTTTCATTGCAAGCAAAATAAATGAAGATATTATTACCAAAGCATTTGTGATTGCAATCATTTTCTGGAAGAAATTGAGTATTATCTGACAGAATTGCAGGGGTGCCAATACTTTTGGCCAGCACTGTAGACTGTGAAGAACGCCGGGTGCTGCCGCATCCATCTTCAGGCAGCACCCTGCATGTATCCAGCACTGCAGAAATTTTAAGGGAGCCAGATGGAAAAATGCTGCAGGTATCTTTTTTTTTCCATACGGCGCCAGAACTTGTGCCAGAACCAATCCCATAGAAAACTAGCAAATCCTATCCACACACTACGGGAAAATACGCGCAGCGGACATGCTGTGATTTACAAAACTGTTGCTATTTTGGAAATCACAGCATCTCAATTTTACCTACAGAAACACCGTCAATTTCTTTATAGATATAATGGAAGCAGAAAGTTCTGCATGCACGACTTCATCTTCCGTTTCAAAGGTAAACAAACATTACGGAAGATAGCTTCCATCATGTTGTTTACATTAGTGTCAATGGGAAAGGATACAGAATCAGTCTGTGACCGTTCTCTGCAACAGTTTAATGGCCGTTGCCTTATGACGGAAGACAGCAACGGACATTTACAGCTGTATTGTGAACTCCCCCTAAATGTATTCATTCTCCATATAATAATAACAGATCCCAATTGTTGCTGGTTAAATAAAATAAAGTATTGTGCTATTTTTATTTATGCCATATAGTGTTCACAATAAATATTGTTTTCATTTCATTGTGTAGTTTGAAACGGTTATGGAGTTACCAAATATGTCTATGTTGCTTAGGCTATTTAATGTCCGTTGTTCTAATTAGTCATAGAATGAGAGCAATGAATATTAAATGACAAATGCAGACAGAACACACTTTCTACTGTTATGTTTTTTTTTACTTTTTTGACAGGTTCGACTAGTTCGGCCAAACTTTGCCAAAAAGTTCGATTCGGGTACCTGAACTTGACCCAAATCCGAACCCCATTGAAATCAATGGGGACCCAAACTTGGTGACCCAAAAATGGCCGTAAAATGGAGATAGTAAGGGGTAGAGGGCTTCAAAATGGGGGTAATAACAGGGCAAATGCCCTGCAAAAAATGGGGTAGGGAAAGTACTTAAAATAATAACATAAAATAAATAAATAAAATAAAAAAATTAAAAACAAATAAAATAAAATTCATGGGATCCATGCCAGGTTCATCTTAATGAACGTAAGTATGTTCACATTGGCTGTGGATAGGCAGAGCCTCTTGTCGGTGATGACACCCCCTGCTGTGCTGAACACATGTTCTGATAGGACACTAGCCGCAGGGCAGGCCAGCACCTCCAAGGCATAGAGGGCAAGCTCTGGCCATGTGTCCAATTTGCCAATCCAGAAATTGAACAGGGAGGACCCATCGCTCAGTACCGAGAGACGTGTCGACAGATACTCAGCCACCATGTGAGTCAAAGTCTGCGCTAGGAGACAGTATGGGTACACGCGCAGTTATTTTCACTGAGCTAGGAGACAGTATGGGTACACACGCAGTTAATCTTACTGTGCTAGGAGACAATATGGGTACACACGCAGTTAATGTTACTGTGCTAGGAGACGGTATGGGTACACACGCAGTTATTGTTACAGTGTTAGGAGACAGTATGGGTACACACGCAGTTAATGTTACTGCGCTAGGAGACGGTATGGGTATACACGCAGTTATTGTTACTGCGCTAGGAGACAATATGGGTACACACGCAGTTAATCTTACTGTGCTAGGAGACAATATGAGTACACACGCAGTTAATGTTACTATGCTAGAAGACGGTATGGTTACACACGCAGTTATTGTTACAGTGCTAGGAGACAGTATGGGTACACACGCAGTTAATCTTACTGTGCTAGGAGACGGTATGGGTACACACACAGTTATTGTTACTGTACTAGGAGACGGTATGGTACACACACAGTTATTGTTACTGTACTAGGAGATGGTATGGGTACACACGCAGTTATTGTTACTGTGCTAGGAGACGGTATGGGTACACACACAGTTATTGTTACTATGCTAGGAGACGGTATGGGTACACACACAGTTATTGTTACTGTACTAGGAGATGGTATGGGTACACATGCAGTTATTGTTACTGTGCTAGGAGACGGTATGGGTACACACACAGTTATTGTTACTATGCTAGGAGACGGTATGGGTACACACGCAGTTATTGTTACTGTGCCAGGAGACACTATGGGCATACACAGTTATTTTTACTGTGCTAGGAGACAATATGTGTACAGACATAGTTATTGTTACTGCGCTAGGAGATGGTATGGGTACACACACACAGTTTACTGTCACTATTATTATTTCTAGGCTAACTGTCCCTCACAGTATCTGGCTTCTCTCCCTACCTTGCTGCACTGCCCTGAAAAGGACGATTATTAAATTCAGCTACGGCCTTGACTGTCCCTATCTCCAACTGCAGCCTCTCCCTACTTAGCCTAACTAGCTGGAATGGCGACAGGACCTGTGACCCTGCCTCTTATACAGACGGGTCACATGTCCCACCTGGCCATTCTGGGCATGTCTGTGATGTCTGTGGGCTTAAAGCTGGTTGATTGGCTGCTCAGCATATTGAAATATATCGCTATATATCTGTGCATTATGCATGCAAACAAAACTACTATTCAAACGTTGGGTTAGAAAAATTACTCCACCAGGATAGGATGGGGTTGTGGCTGAGTCAATAGAATGACTGCTTTCAATACACAAAACTCTAGGTTCAAGAAGAAACCTGATGAAAAATTGTATGTCTGTAGTTGGGAGAAAGTGTTTAAAAAATTTGGGATGCATTTTATCCTTTAACCCCTTGTGGAAATGCAAAAATGGGGTTAAAGCAACATTTTAAAGCAACCCCTTGATAAATTCATTGAGGAGTCTAGTTTACAAAATGGGGTCACATTTTCGGGGTTTCCACATTTTTGGCACTTGAGGGCTCTGTAAATGGGACGTGGTGCCTGAAAATTATTCCAGCAAAATCTGTTCTCCAAAAGCTAATTAGCGCTCTTTCCGTTTCAAGCACTGCCATATGCCCGTACATCAGTGTACCAGCATATATGGAGTATTGTCAAGTAACAAAATATGGGGTGTAATTTCTCCTATAAACCCCTTGTGAAGATGAAAAATTTGGGGCTAAAGTGAGATTTTATTAGAAAAAAGTTTTTCATTTTCACATCCCAATAGTAAAAAATTCTGTGAAACACATGAAAGGTCAAAGTACTCACTATACCCCTTGATAAATTCCTTGAGGGGTCTAGTTTCCAAAAGGGGGTCATTTGGGAGGTAGTTCAACAGTTCTGGTACCTCAGGGGCTCTGCAAATACAACAATGAGCCTGATACAAATTCTAGCAAAATGTGCCCTCCAAAATCCCGATAGTGCTCCTTCCGTGTGCCTATACTAGAGATGAGCGAATCAAAGCTGATGAAGTGAATTCGATCCGAATTTCAGGAAATCTTCGATTCGCATCGAATCCGGATTTCCTCATGCTTCGTGGTATCGAATTGCATTTTAAACTAAGGACACGTCGGAATAGCCTTTAGAAAGGCTTTTCTACTCCTACCTTTGCCGTTGCATCACGCCCCTGCGATGTCCTGGTCCTCCTCGCTCATGTAGGAATAGAAAAAAGATGGCCATCGGACATGTGCAGAGCCGCTCGTGTAGGAATATAAAAAGATGGCCGCCGGACATGCACAGAGCCGCTCGTATAGGAATAGAATAAAGAGGGCCGCCGAGCATGCGCAGAGGGTGTGATGCAACGGCAAAGGCAAGAATAGAATAGCCTTTCTAAAGGCTATTCCGACATGTCCTTACTTTAAAATGCATATCCCCATATCCCCAGTCTCTCTGCAGCCAGGAAAATAGCTGTTTTTTAACGCAATTCACCGTGAATTAATTCGGATCGAATCAAATAGTTTTGGGAAATTCGGCGAAGCTGCTGAATCGAATTTTTGAGAAATTTGCTCATCTCTAGCCTATACATCAGTTTACATCCACATGTGGGATAATTTCATGCTCAGGAGACATGCATAACAGATTGTGAAATACATTTTCTCTTGTAACCCCTTGTGAATGTATAAATTCTAGGGCTAAATTAATCTATTAGTGACAGAAATTGAAAAGTGTAAATTTAACCTCCATTTTGTTTTATTTGCTGTGAAATGCTGAAAGAGTTAAGAAACTTCCTAAATACTGCTTGGAATTATTTCAGGAGTACAGTTTTGAGAACGGGGTGATTTATGGGGGTGTCTATAAGGGGGCGTTCACACTACCGTTGGTGACTGTCAGTAGTGTCCGTTACTATTGTACGTTACAAGATCTTAGCATCGGACACTACCTGAACCGTCAGAAATCCATTAAAATTTCATTCATTTCAATGGGTTTTTATATTGTGTCCGTTAGTGTCCGTTTGTGTCCGTTTACACCAAATCCGTCAGAAGTCCGTTATTTTTCGCGGACAAAAAATCCTACATGCAGGACTTTTTGTCCATTTGAAAAAAACGGATTCTTGACGGACACCAAGTGTCCGTTATTTTTTTAACATTGAAGTCTACGGGTAACGGACTTATAACGGACAGTAACTGATAGCCATCAGTTACTGTCCGTTATTTTATGTCCGTTTTTTTTCCTGCGCATGCTCAGAAAGCAAAAAAAAAAAAAAAAAATGGACAGTGTTAAAAAAAACGGACAGTGTTAAATACGGACACTAATGGACACTAACTGATGCTACTGTGTCCGTATTTTTAACTAATCCATTAATTGGATCAGTTAAAAAAACGAACACATTAACATCAGTTAGGGTGGGTTCACACCTGCGCTTCAGTCCGTCCGCTGCCAATCCGAGTGAAAATCTCGGGAAACAGGAGAGGCATCGGATACCGACAGGCTAGTGACGCATTGGTTAAAAACCCATTCATTTGAATGGGTTTTTAAAGCAATGCGTGGGTGTGCGCTTACACCCTCTGCGCTGCAAAGCCGTTTTTTTCGTCAGACACGAAGTCCTGCATGTCCGACTTTTTTTTCCGACGAAAAAAAAGGATTCGCAGCGCAGAGGGTGCAATCAAATGAATGGTTTTTTAACCAATGCGTCGCTAACCTGTCGGTATCCGATGCCAATCCCATTCCCCGAGATTTTCACTCGGATTGGCAGCGGACGGACTCAAGTGCAGGTGTGAACCCACCCTTAGTGTCCGTTAATGTCTGTTATGATAGGTGTCCGTTTTTTGTTTTTTGTTTTCTATTTTTAACAGACACTATCAGAACGGACATCAACGGTAGTGTGAACCCTGCCTTAGAGATTCTGCACTAAAAGCTCACTTTTTATTTTAATCAGCACAGGGAACACTGTTAAAAAAAAATAAATAGAAATCAATTCAAAATTGATAGTTTTGTTAATCTCGCCACCAAAAAAATGAAATAACAAGTGATCAAAAAGTTGAAGACACCCCAAAAGAGTACAGATGAAAACAGCAGACAGCCCAAAATCTGCCACTTCAGCATTCTACAATCTAATTTGTATGGCCAGCTTTAGGCTAAGGCCACACATTGCAGAAAAGCTGCTTTTTGTGATGCAGATTATGCTGTGTTTTTGTTTTTATTTGAGCCAAACTCAGAAGTGGCTACAAAAGGAATAGGTAATATAAAGGAAGTGCTTATACTTCTCCACTCCTGGCTTTGGCTCAAAACATTGTACATAAACAAGGTATGGAATAGTATAGTAGACTATGCTATTCCATAGAAAGTTATACAGTACAGTTAAAGGGAGTCTATCATTAGAAAAACAACTTTTAAGCTAATAACACGTTGGAAAGGCCATTCTACTCCTACCTTCCACTGTTTTCTTCTCCCAGCTGTTTCTGATAAAATTTGTTTCTTCAGTTATGGTAATGAGCATCACGGAGCACCTGGGGTGTTTCTCCTGTGCTGCGAGCGCCTACCGCGTCATCATTTTCCACCGCCCCTTAGTCCGTTCTGGTGACTCCCCTCTTGGTCTTCTCTGTATCTTCTTTCTTCTAAGTCCTCGTACGCAGTGCTGGACGGCAGCGAAATCTCGCGCATGCGCAATTGGCTCTGCCACCTTGGGTTCGGGCAGAGCCGACTGCGCATGGCGGGCCGCCATTTTCCGGTGGTCAGCACAGGAGGAACACCCCAGGTGCTCCGTGATGCTCATTACCATAACTGAAGAAACAAATTTTATCAGAAACGGCTGGGAGAAGAAAACAATGGAAGGTAGGAGTAGAACGACCTTTTTAAAGGCCATTCCAACGTGCCATTAGCTTAAAAGTTGTTTTTCTAATGATAGACTCCCTTTAACTGTATACCTTTCTATGAAATAGAATAGTCTACTATACTATTCCATACCTTGTTTATGCAGAATACTGACATATTCAGGCCAGGCAGAGGCTAAATACAAACTCTTTTTTTTTGCTTCTGGTGGGTAACTGGAGCCATATGATTACACTTACTCCAGCGTACACACCTGGGCAAAGGACCATGCTGTGATGTGCTGCTTCATTAGTGGATCTGATTCTTTTACACTTATAGTCAGATTGTTAAAAAGAAGCTATATGATAATGTTTATGGATCCTAGTAGAGACTCATTGGAGTTAAGGTGCACTATAAGGTGGTATTCACACGTAGGAAATTTACACTAAATTTGAGGCAGAATCCGCCTCAAAATCTACCTCAAATTCAACCTGAAATCTGCCTCCCATTCATTTCAATGGGAGGCAGTAGCTGTTTTTTTTTGCTAGCTGATTTTTTTCATCGGAAAAAATATGTGTCCTCCTTGTTCTTCAGGCGGATTCTGCCTGAGAACTCCCATTTCCGTTGGCGTAGAATTAGACATGGAATTTGTGAAAATCCGCTTGTGAAACTTGGAAGGCAAAATACAGTGTTAGGCTACGGCCCCACGTTGCAGAAAAGCAGCTTTTTTTGTTGCGTTTTTTTGAGCCAAAGCCAACAATGGCTACAGAAGGAATGGGAAATATATAGTTATACTTCTACCTTCTGCTCATTCCACTCCTGGCTTTGGCTCAAAAAACCACAACAAACTCTGCAACAAAAAAGCTGCTTTTCCGCAACGTGGGGCCGTAGCCTTACTCTTCTCCAAATTCTGCTTCAAATTCAGTGTCAAAATCTCCTTCAAATTCAGGGTCATAATCTGTGTAATTTTTTTGTCAAGCAAATAAATTCTGCTTCAAATTCCTGAAGCAGAATTTTCTTCTTGACAAATTCAGCATCAAATTCTTACCTGTGAATACCCACTAAGAATTTATTTAGACAATGGAGTCAGTCATGTCACAGTTTTTGGTGCAATTATGCAAAAAAACAAAAACAAAAAAAACATAATATGACTGCAACATGTGACTTTTTTTTTTTTTAATTCCTTATCCTAAGTTTTTTGCTTCAGGTATCTGTTATCTAGCTCCTGGGCCAGGATGCCAGTCACAGTAGTCCTTTGGTAGAGCCAGTTATGGGTGTCACTACAGTTAAATCAGGCAAAGACATAGGACACACTTAGGTACAAGAAACTCTTTGAATCACTGCAGTTCAGTTGACTGTTGAAAATATCCCAATATTCTTGGCAGAGGTGTATTCTTGGGCCCTAGACCCTGGGGAGCCCCCGAAGGTCCTTCTGCCACATAAAATTAACCACTATGTTAAATGGCACAAGGTAGAAAGAGGGCCCCATTACAGATTTTGCACTAGGGCCCAGGAGATTCAAGTTACATCTCTAATTCTTGGAATAGTTGGGGCACTGTATCCAACATGCACGAATTAGCAGGACTGAATGATCACTTACTGAATATTATATAGAGAGAATATTCTGGGACCTTTTATGTATTTTTGATTACATATATACCATATTCTATTTGCAGTCAATTAAATTGCAGGTTTTTGCCATGCCATAGACGTCTGTTGTGTGACCAGGCTAATAAGCCAAGCTAACAAAGCTGATTATGAGAATCCCAATTTACTGATGTCCATGCCTATAGGAAGATTATACATGCACCATGTCCCTCCCTCTATGCCTGTCTTCAGAGAGACTAATTCAAGCATTGCATTCTTCCAATCCTGCTGCTTCAGGACTGCCATCAGGTACTTGACAGCCAGAGATAGTCTGAACAGATATATGAGGAAACTCAGGCTATCAGTGTTGCTAAAGACAAGCTTATCTGTCTGTTGTTTGCAGATGTCTTAGAATACTGGAGGTCCTAATTCATTGTGGAGATGGAAATGTAAGTAATGTTTTTATTTCATTAGGACTAACTAGAATTGCATTTAGTAATTAATATCAGTGCTTCTCAACGTAGTCCTCAAGGAATTCCAACAGGTCATGTCTTGAGGATTTCCTATAGAGAAAGCACATGCTAATTACGGATTTAGTGTTTGTTCACATGTTGCTGCCATGTTGTCTATTATTGTTTTAGAAAATCATGTCAAAAACGCAGTAGCTCTGACAAAGTGATTTCAGGAAATCCTAGCAAAAGCTATGTTATAGAAACATAAAAGATTGACGGCATAAAAAGACCACATGGTCCATTCAGGCTGTCCTTATATTATTCCTTTTTCTCTTAGGATAGACATGTGTTTGTTCCAGACATGCCTAAATTCACCTACTGTACATTTCCCAACCACATCAGCTGGAATTTTGCTCCAAGCCTCAACTGCTCTTTCAGTGAAATAATATTTCCTGACATATTACCTGATATTTTTTGCTTTGATCTTCCCCCAACTAACTTCAGATTGTACCCCCTTGTTCTTGTGTTTAGTGTTTTATTAAAAAACATGCCTCCTGAGCCATATTTAGATCTCTAAGATGTGAATAAGCCCTTAGTAAAATCAAATAAATCACATCTGCAATACTAAAGGAATCCTCAGGACATGATCTGTTGAGGTTTCTCAAGGTGATGAATAAACAGATAACATCCTTCCAAAACCCTAGAATGCTAAAACTATAGCATCTTACTCAGGTGTTAAGATTTTGACATTTCTAATTGGAGGGAGGTTTCTGATAAAAGGGGTGATATATCCAAAGCCTTCCTGACATGCAGTCTTCTGCTTAAAGAAAACCTGTCACCAAGTACAAAATGCTGAATGACATCCAGTACGTTAGAATTTTGCACTTGGCAGGATGTCTATAAGCCTATATAGCTTCCCCACAATAAAGCCCCACAACACTCTATGATGCATGAGTGTAGCTAGGGACGGCTGCAAGGGCATGAATCCTGAATACTGAGTGACACAAGGGTGCCAAAAAGCCTCTTTGCCTTGGCCTGGGTATTTAGCAAAAGGGTTAGAGCAGCGATCTGAATCTTTGTCCCATTTGTGACCAAATTGTTTCAATGACTCAAAGTGTGCCATCTTTTGCAAGAACCACTGTGGTTCAGGCTCATAAACTTCTCCAGTGTCTTCTAATGCCATGTCTATGTCACAGACAGCAATAGAATATTTTATAAATTTCTTTTTGAAATCAGACATTGATATTTTTGTTTTTAGGCATATTGCTTTGGCTTTTAGCTACTTGGATGCTATAGCAACCCCCAAAATGTACCAGTTCTACCAAGTGTATATGCAGCTATTCACTGGAGGAACATCTAAACCATCCTTGTAGTTTGTAGCTTTTCTGTTCAGTTGCCCAGGCATTACATTATGGCAGTGGTATAGAGTACTCCACATTTCTCATTTTTTATGTCACTGAGGTATCTTGAGCCCCCCTAAACGCCCAGTGCGCTGCATCAATAAAGGGCCTCAGTCCTTGTGATTGTTAGTGACCCCTTGGGTATGTATCTCCATAGCTGAACATAGCCTAAGAACACAAAGCTATATATTTTTTTTTCCAATGGAACCCAGTTAACATATGGGGTATCATTCACTTTAAGTTAGAAATTCAGTAATTTTCACGCAGCCATACCAAATAGAAGAGGTTCAATGCAATCTGTTTGACATATATGTTTCTTTAGTATGCTCTTACGATGCATCATTTACAAGAAGCCGCAGGCTAAGTCCACTGGGGCTGAGCTGTCCTCGGCTAATGGATAAGCAGCTTTGGTGTTGATCTTAATCCAGGGTGTCTGGGCAGGTGCTCCAGCAATGAATATTGACATAACTGTATTCAGGTTAAATGAATAGCATGATGGATCATCTGCTGAAGAAAATGGTGTTCTCCCAGATGAAATTACTGTCTGACTAAAACTCATTACTAGAGTCAACAGAAAAGTATTAACACTGCAAATAAATGAGAATCTTGTTATAGTAGATTTTTGCAGTTTTTGCCAAGAATTTGCAAATTACAAGGGAAAACAGAAGTTTTTTTCAAGATGTTAGAATAAATCCAAAAGGGATGTATAAAATGCACTAAAAACAGTGGGTTTTTTTTTGTTTTCGTGGTCAGTGGCCACACATGGGATCCCTGCTGATTAGCAGAATGAGGGGACATTAGCATTTATTAGAGCATCAAGGCCTCCTCACCGCAGTACATGACATGGATATGTCTATAAAGTCTTGTGCACAAAGCGTTTTTTTATAATCATGTGGTACAGGTCAGTATGTTGTCAGTGTGCAGCCAAGGAAGCCTCATGTTCTATTCTTCTCCAAGAAATAAGCCTAAAATAGGATGTGCACTAAGGTTTTTTCTAAAAATAAAACTGATGTATGCATGGTCACCTTCATAGTTATGGGTCCATACAGAGTCCAAATCCAACTCAAATTAAGCTTTCATGACAGCTGTGATTGTCCTGCCATCTAGAAAAGTCGAAATGTGTGACTGGTCTGGTACTTCAGCTCACCCTACTTATCTGGTTTACTTGATACATCAGAACATGTATGAATGTCATTCTGTCACTCTGTGAAGATGCCACTCCAGCTTAGGGATGTAAATAAAGGTTCTCCTTACGGCTGCCAGCCACATTCCATTCTTCATAGAATCCCTCCTTGACATATGCCAACTAACTGCACCAGTCAGCAGGGGTAATACATTTAGGATGCATAGACTGCCAGTATCAAAGTAATTCGGAAAGGAAATCAAAGGAGTTTAATCAGCTTTAATATGGTGAGGGTAACCTGTGGGCTGCTCCAACTTATAGGCCCCATTGCAGCTGCAACCACTGTAATGACCCCTATAGTTATACCAGTGGCCCAGCTTAGCCTTGCTGCAGCTAGGTTCAGAAACAATGGCACACCTGCCTATCAGTTGTGTCTGCTATTGCAGATCAGCTCCATTCACTTTAATGACCTGAGCTATAAATTGGACATTTCATCACTTCCGCCAACTGAAGTTCTTAGCATCTGTTAATAAGCGCCGCTTCACTGATTCCAGTGCAGTTAGAACTTTCTTTCTAGCCTCCACAATTCCAGAGTAACAAACACAGTTCATTTTGGTGTCTGTTATGCTATTTAAGCTCTGTAATGTCAGAAGGGCAGTGTCAGGCAGGAGGTTTTATTCAGAACTCCAATTAGAGGCAGCCGGTGTCATAGCTCAGAATCACACCCCTTGTCTGCTCCTGCAGTACAGAGTTGACTTCTGTACAACTGTTTTTGACCCAAAGGTTTCCATTTTGATATACTGTTGCATGACATAATGTTTGTAGGCAAACAGGTTTTTTAACAGGTTATATCAAAGATGGTCAAATAATAACTATAATCGCACCAGAATACAATAAGTTAATAGGTGTTTAATAAATATAAAACTTATAATATATAAGTTAATATAATACTTAACTGCAGATTACAAATGATGCAAAGTGGTTCATATGATGAAAATGGGGGTCCTCCTTGTATATTATGCACTAATATACACCCATCTTGTTCGATGACATCCATAGGTTGCTGGGCATCCTATTATGCCAATTCAAGCCAACTAGCACAATAGACCATAGAGTTTTATAGTTCCTTTGAAGGGAGGTGAAGGGTTTCCTGGATGAGTATGACTGGTCATAACGTGTGTACACAGGCAGCGGTACAACCAAAGCAAGAAACTTATGCTATGTATATATGCAGAATATCACTAAAATAAGGCATAGTGTAACAGGTAACAGATCAGTTACAGAAGTACATCAATAAGATATCTATAGATGGACAGCAAAGGATACATAGAGACTGATCAGTAAGACATTAACCCTGTCATATCAGATCAATAAGACTGACTGATTTCATGGAAAAACATGTCCTGTTACATTGTTTGAAGGGTCCCCTGAAAATAAACTGCTGACACAGATGCCTGGCAGTCACCTATAATCAATTGCTCTGTAGTACCACCATAGGCAATATGATACATTACATTGTGTCCATTGAAATCAATGGTCTGCCCATATCATGTACTGCAATTATCTCCATTAATATAACAAATATTATCTTTTTTATATAGGTCAGAAAATAGTTCAGCTATTGAATCACCAAACAGGTAATAAATATGTATTGCTTATTCCTCGCATAATCCTTTCTGTCTGTTGATCTTTTCATGAATCTCACACAGGGCAACTACAGCTGAGAGATCATTTGTCCATCAGTTCATATACACACGTGGACAAAATTGTTGGTTTAATGAAAGAAAAACCCACAATGGTCACAGAGATAACTTGAATCGGACAAAAGTAATAATATATAAAAATTCTATGAAAATGAACAAATGAAAGTCAGACATTGCTTTTCAACCATGCTTCAACTGAATTTTTTAAAAAGAAAACTCATGAAACAGGCCTGGACAGAAATGATGGTTCCCTTAACTTAATATTTTGTTGCACAACCTTTTGAGGCAATCACTGCAATCAAACGATTCCTGGAACTGTCAATGAGACTTCTGCACCTCTCAACAGGTATATTGGCCCACTCCTCATGAGCAAACTGCTCCAGTTGTCTCGGGTTTGAAGGGAGCCTTTTCCAGACGGCATGTTTCAGCTCCTTCCAAAGATGCTCAATAGGATTTAGGTCAGGACTCATAGAAGGCCACTTCAAAATAGTCCAATGTTTTCCTCTTAGCCATTCTTGGGTGTTTTTAGCTGTTTGTTTTTGGTCATTACCCTGTTGCAAGACCCTTGACCTGCGACTGAGACCAAGCTTTCTGACACTGGGCAGCACATTTCTCTCTAGAATCCCTTGATAGTCTTGAGATTTTATTGTACCCTGCACAGATTCAAGACACCCTGTGCCAGATGCAACAAAGCAGCCCCAGAACATAACAGAGATTCCTCCACAGTAGAGACAGTGTTCTTTTCAAGATATGCTTCATTTTTCCATCTGTGAACATAGAGCTGATGTGCCTTGCCAAAAATTTAGATTTTTGTCTCATCTGTCCATAGGACATTCTCCCAGACTTTCATTTGTTCATTTTCATAGAATTTTTATATAGGATTACTTTTGTCAGATTCAAGTTATTTCTGTGACCATTGTGGGT
This sequence comes from Leptodactylus fallax, assembly GCA_947044405.1. Classification (NCBI taxonomy): domain Eukaryota; kingdom Metazoa; phylum Chordata; class Amphibia; order Anura; family Leptodactylidae; genus Leptodactylus; species Leptodactylus fallax. Next base: position 5,505,018 of record CAMRHE010000078.1, read on the forward strand.
TTTTCTTTCATTAAACGAGGGGCACCAAAAATTTTGTCCACGTGTGTGATACTATCCGTTTTCAAAACATATTTGGGTCAGTGTATACATGTTAGTGGTACATGTATAACTGTGGATGCAATGGAGTAACAAAAACAAGATAATAAACCAGATTAACCCATTTTGCCTGCTCTGTTTTTCTCTGTGAAAGTTCCTAGTCTCCCACCAGATCATTCCTCCATAATAATTTGAGCTGGGCTGATTTACAGTACTAAGCACAGACGCACAAAACATCCTGTGTGCCAGAAAAAAGTATTGAAGGGGACTTGGTATTCAAAGAAAATCAATGTAAAGGGGTATCCTGGTAACAACAAGGGTTATTCTGGTAACTTGATAATCAGTGGGAGTCCAACCACTGGGACCTCCACCAATCACAAGAACTGTTTTTGTGCACCCAAGTTTGTATGGACCAGCAGGTCAGAAATGTGCTCCGTTAATTTTAGTGGGAACTAAATGAATGTGGATAGGGATTAACTTGTTGTCAACTAAATACACCTTTAAGGCGTACCTCCAGTTATAAACAACTTTTTAATATAATATATATTATTAATATAATATATATTATAATATATAATTTTAATATAAGAAACTTTGGAATATAACTTATTAAGGAGATCTGGTTTCTTCAGCCCTTAGTAAGCTGTTCTCCTGCTCCTTATCTTCGATCTGACTGCTTGTTTACATTATATCTGTCTCCGTATTCAGCCTCACACATACAGTCATATGAAAAAGTTTGGGCACCCCTATTAATCTTAATCATTTTTAGTTCTAAATATTTGGGTGTTTGCAACAGCCATTTCAATTTGATATATCTAATAACTGATAGACACAGTAATATTTCAGGATTGAAATGAGGTTTATTGTACTAACAGAAAATGTGCAATATGCATTAAACCAAAATTTGACCGGTGCAAAAGTATGGGCACCTCAACAGAAAAGTGACATTAATATTTAGTAGATCCTCCTTTTGCAAAAATAACAGCCTCTAGTCGCTTCCTGTAGCTTTTAATCAGTTCCTGGATCCTGGATGAAGGTATTTTTGACCATTCCTCTTTACAAAACAATTCCAGTTCAGTTAAGTTCGATGGTCGCCGAGCATGGACAGCCCGCTTCAAATTATCCCACAGATGTTCAATGATATTCAGGTCTGGGGACTGGGATGGCCATTCCAGAACATTGTAATTGTTCCTCTGCATGAATGCCTGAGTAGATTTGGAGCTGTGTTTTGGATCATTGTCTTGCTGAAATATCCATCCCCGGCGTAACTTCAAATTCGTCACTGATTCTTGTACATTATTCTCAAGAATCTGCTGATACTGAGTTGAATCCATGCAACCCTCAACTTTAACAAGATTCCCGGTGCCGGCATTGGCCACACAGCCCCAAAGCATGATGGAACCTCCACCAAATTTTACAGTGGGTAGCAAGTGTTTTTCTTGGAATGCTGTGTTTTTTTGACGCCATGCATAACGCCTTTTTGTATGACCAAACAACTCAATCTTTGTTTCATCAGTCCACAGGACCTTCTTCCAAAATGAAGCTGGCTTGTCCAAATGTGCTTTTGCATACCTCAGGCGACTCTGTTTGTGGCGTGCTTTCAGAAACGGCTTCTTTCGCATCACTCTCCCATACAGCTTCTCCTTGTGCAAAGTGTGCTGTATTGTTGACCGATGCACAGTGACACCATCTGCAGCAAGATGATGCTGCAGCTCTTTGGAGGTGGTCTGTGGATTGTCCTTGACTGTTCTCACCATTCTTCTTCTCTGCCTTTCTGATATTTTTCTTGGCCTGCCACTTCTGGCCTTAACAAGAACTGTCCCTGTGGTCTTCCATTTCCTTACTATGTTCCTCACAGTGGAAACTGACAGGTTAAATCTCTGAGACAACTTTTTGTGTCCTTCCCCTGAACAACTATGTTGAACAATCTTTGTTTTCAGATCATTTGAGAGTTGTTTTGAGGAGCCCATGATGCCACTCTTCAGAGGAGATTCAAATAGGAGAACAACTTGCAATTGGCCACCTTAAATACCTTTTCTCATGATTGGATACACCTGGCTATGAAGTTCAAAGCTCAGTGAGGTTACAAAACCAATTTTGTGCTTCAGTAAATCAGTAAAAAGTAGTTAGGAGTATTAAAATCAATAAAATGATAAGGGTACCCAAATTTTTGCATCGGTCAAATTTTGGTTTAATGCATATTGCACACTTTCTGTTAGTACAATAAACCTCATTTCAATCCTGAAATATTACTGTGTCCATCAGTTATTAGATATATCAAATTGAAATGGCTGTTGCAAACACCCAAATATTTAGAACTAAAAATGATTAAGATTAATAGGGGTGCCCAAACTTTTTCATATGACTGTATAACTCTATGGAGCAGGAAGTGGTTGAGTAGGATTCTTCTTCCTGCTAGTTAATTGATTTATTGTCTCATTTTGTGTACTAGCAGCATCATATCTACAACCTAGCAGTGTTAACAAAGCAATTGTTACAGCAGCAATTATTAGAGTATCTTTTCTATCCCCCCTCCTTTCTTCATAGACTAATATGGAGAAAGTAAATGCCTAAAAAGTGGAGAAGAAAACATATTTCTTTAATAAGATATATTACAAAGCTTCTTATTTTCACCTGTACTATTCATTTATGAAAAGTTGTTTATAACTGGAGGTATGCTTTAAACCCTCATGGGAATGGCTGCATTTCAGATTTGTGTTGCATATATTATAATACAGCATCCATAGACTGCTTTGTACCCATCCTATACCATGAACTTTATATTTCATAGGGAAGTTTTTTTTCTCATGTTTTCCATCTAAATTGTGTCAAGTATTTTGTATTATGATGGTATTTTCTCCTACAATGTTCATGGATACTTAGAGTAAATTATCCTGTTTATAGACTTTCAGTGATGAAATCAACCAGTTTTATCTTGGAAACTGCAGGGGTGTGTGCTTGCTAAACCGTATATATATATTGTACAGTAGTTTTTTTTTTTCTGATGCAGTAAATTACAAGATGATGGACATGACATACGTCAACAAAAATTGGAGATGCAGGTAAAATATGAAAATCATGTATCTGTGTTTAGAAAAGTGTAGGAATGAGTTTTTGTGGGCCCTCTACAAAACTTTTCCATCTTCCAAGTACCATATACAGTACAGACCAAAAGTTTGGACACACCTTCTCATTCCAAGAGTTTTCTGTATTTTCATGACTATAAAAATTGTAGATTCACACTGAAGGCATCAAAACTATGAATTAACACATGTGGAATTATATACTTAACAAAAAAGTGTGAAACAACTGAAAATATGTCTTATATTCTAGGTTCTTCAAAGTAGCCACCTTTTGCTTTGATTACTGCTTTGCACACTCTTGGCATTCTCTTGATGAGCTTCAAGAGGTAGTCACCTGAAATGGTCTTCCAACAGTCTTGAAGGAGTTCCCAGAGATGCTTAGCACTTGTTGGCCCTTTTGCCTTCACTCTGCGGTCCAGCTCACCCCAAACCATCTCGATTGGGTTCAGGTCTGGTGACTGTGGAGGCCAGGTCATCTGGCGTAGCACCCCATCACTCTCCTTCTTGGTCAAATAGCCCTTACACAGTCTGGAGGTGTGTTTGGGGTCATTGTCCTGTTGAAAAATAAATTATGGTCCAACTAAACGCAAACCGGATGAAATAGCATGCCGCTGCAAGATGCTGTGGTAACCATGCTGGTTCAGTATTCCTTCAATTTTGAATAAATCCCCAACAGTGTCACCAGCAAAGCACCCCCACACCATCACACCTCCTCCTCCATGCTTCGCGGTGGGAACCAGGCATGTAGAGTCCATTCGTTCACCTTTTCTGCGTCGCACAAAGACACGGTGGTTGGAACCAAAGATCTCAAATTTGGACTCATCAGACCAAAGCACAGATTTCCACAGGTCTAATGTCCATTCCTTGTGTTCTTTAGCCCAAACAAGTCTCTTCTGCTTGTTGCCTGTCCATAGCAGTGGTTTCCTAGCAGCTATTTTACCATGAAGGCTTGCTGCACACAGTCTCCTCTTAACAGTTGTTGTAGAGATGTGTCTGCTGCTAGAACTCTGTGTGGCATTGACCTGGTCTCTAATCTGAGCTGCTGTTAACCTGCGATTTCTGAGGCTGGTGACTCGGATGAACTTATCCTCCGCAGCAGAGGTGACTCTTGGTCTTCCTTTCCTGGGGCGGTCCTCATGTGAGCCAGTTTCTTTGTAGCGCTTGATGGTTTTGGCCACTGCACTTGGGGACACTTTCAAAGTTTTCCCAATTTTTCGGACTGACTGACCTTCATTTCTTAAAGTAATGATGGCCACTCGTTTTTCTTTGCTTAGCAGCTTTTTTCTTGCCATAATACAAATTCTAACACTCCATTCAGTAGGACTATCAGCTGTGTATCCACCTGACTTCTGAACAACACAACTGATGGTCCCAACCCCATTTATAAGGCAAGAAATCCCACTTATTAAACCTGACAGGGCACACCTGTGAAGTGAAAACCATTTCAGGTGACTACCTCTTGAAGCTCATCAAGAGAATGCCAAGAGTGTGCAAAGCAGTAATCCAAGCAAAAGGTGGCTACTTTGAAGAAACTAGAATATAAGACATGTTTTCAGTTGTTTCAAACTTTTTTGTTAAGTATATAATTCCACATGTGTTAATTCATAGTTTTGATGCCTTCAGTGTGAATCTACAATTTTTATAGTCATGAAAATACAGAAAACTCTTGGAATGAGAAGGTGTGTCCAAACTTTTGGTCTGTACTGTATGCCAAAAGTGGTCCAACAAGTGATTTCAATTATCTTCAGTTGGTGTATAGTTTTATGCAGTGTCGTACTGGGGTACCTAGGGCCCACCAGTAAAATTGATTTCAGGGGTCCACTATATACCTACATGCAAATATTACCTGACACTCATTCGCAAACTCTTAAAATGTCACCAACATAAATGTATTTTTCAGTAGTAGCTTGCTGTCTAGTCATTGCCTCTAATTGTATCCTGGGGTCCTGTCAGTAGCCTGCTGTCTGGCTCTTGACTTGAACTAGAGATATGTTCCCACACAACAGCAGATGTTAGGGAGCAGCAAGATGCTCCAGGATGATTGGTTATGGGGGCCCCGGCAGTTTGATTGAGAAGATGGGGGATGGTCACCAACATAACTTTTCTTCACAGTAGTAGCTTGCTGTGTGTGTACAGTATATGATAATAAACAGGGTAGTTTCTTGAATAATCTACCCAGTGTGTTATACACATAGCCTACTGTATAATGAGTGTACTTTGCCATGCTAAAATGAGTTGGGGACCATCTGGCTCAGGGGCCCACATGGGGGATATATCTGTGGTTCAGTCACAGTCTGGTGCTATCCACTAAAGGACAATATGGGTTTTCTCTTGGCCATTATGGTTCTTTGTATGTATTTGATATGAGAATTCATTAACTATATGCACTAAAGGAGATTTAATCACGTGAAACCATGTGCATACAGTGCCTTGCGAAAGTATTCGGCCCCCTTGAACTTTTCAACCTTTTGCCACATTTCAGGCTTCAAACATAAGGATATAAAATTTTAATTTTTTGGTGAAGAATCAACAAGTGGGACACAATTGTGAAGTGGAATAAAATTTATTGGATATTTTAAACTTTTGTAAAAAATAAAAAACTGAAAAGTAGGGCGTACCAAATTATTCGGCCCCCTTAAGTTAATAATTTGTAGCGCCACCTTTTTGCTGCGATTACAGCTGCAAGTCGCTTGGGGTATGTCTATCAGTTTTGCACATCGAGAGACTGAAATTCTTGCCCATTCTTCCTTGGAAAACAGCTCGAGCTCAGTGAGGTTGGATGGAGAGCGTTTGTGAACAGCAGTTTTCAGCTCTTTCCACAGATTCTCAATTGGATTCAGGTCTGGACTTTGACTTGGCTATTCTAACACCTGGATACATTTATTTGTGAACCATTCCATTGTAGATTTTGCTTTAGGTTTGGGATCATTGTCTTGTTGGAAGATAAATATCCGTCCCAGTCTCAGGTCTTTTGCAGATTCCAACAGGTTTTCTTCCAGAATGGTCCTGTATTTGGCTCCATCCATCTTACCATCAATTTTAACCATCTTCCCTGTCCCTGCTGAAGAAAAGCAGGCCCAAACCATGATGCTGCCACCACCATGTTTGACAGTGGGGATGGTGTGTTCAGGGTGATGAGCTGTGTTGCTTTTACGCCAAACATATCGTTTTGCATTGTGGCCAAAAAGTTCGATTTTGGTTTCATCTGACCAGAGCACCTTCTTCCACATGTTTGGTGTGTCTCCCAGGTGGCTTGTGGCAAACTTTAAACGAGACTTTTTATGGATATCTTTGAGAAATGGCTTTCTTCTTGCCACTCTTCCATAAAGGCCAGATTTGTGCAGTGTACGACTGATTGTTGTCCTATGGACAGACTCTCCCACCTCAGCTGTAGATCTCTGCAGTTCATCCAGAGTGATCATGGACCTCTTGGCTGCATCTCTGATCAGTCTTCTCCTTGTTTGAGATGAAAGTTTAGAGGGACGGCCGGGTCTTGGTAGATTTGCAGTGGTCTGATACTCCTTCCATTTCAATATGATCGCTTGCACAGTGCTCCTTCGGATGTTTAAAGTTTGGGAAATATTTTTGTATCCAAATCCGGCTTTAAACTTCTCCACAACATTATCACGGATCTGCCTGGTGTGTTCCTTGGTCTTCATGATGCTCTCTGCGCTTTAAACAGAACCCTGAGACCATCACAGAGCAGGTGCATTTATACGGAGACTTGATTACACACAGGTGGATTATATTTATCATCATCAGTTATTTAGGACAACATTGGATCATTCAGAAATCCTCACTGAACTTCTGGAGTGAGTTTGCTGCACTGAAAGTAAAGGGGCCGAATAATATTGCACGCCCCACTTTTCAGTTTTTTATTTTTTACAAAAGTTTAAAATAATCAATAAATTTCGGTCCACTTCACAATTGTGTCCCACTTGTTGTTGATTCTTCACCAAAAAATTAAAATTTTATATCTTTATGTTTGAAGCCTGAAATGTGGCAAAAGGTTGAAAAGTTCAAGGGGGCCGAATACTTTTGAAAGGTACTGTAGCTACAAACACAAGGAATATACATATACTGACACTATTTGTAGGGTTTTTTTTACCCCATAAAGTTCTTAAAAGAGCTTTCTGAGGACCTAGAGAATTTTACCAGAGGGAGGAAATGTGGTTAAGTAACAAAAGAACCTATACTCACCTGTTAAATAGCCTACTCCTCCATCAGCAGCATAGTAGTGCCCACTGGTCTTCGATTTGGCTGCAGTTAAAGAGAACCTTTGACCACCTCCACCAATTCAAGTTCTTAGCAAATAATAATAATAATGTTAATAGGTGCTGTTCCACTGATTCCTGCACAGTTGGAATTTTCTCTAGTCGCCACCATTCCCTAGCAACAAACACAGTTAGTTTTGGTGCCTGATGTGCTATTTAGGATCTGTATTGTTAGAAGGGCAGTGTCAGACAGGGGGTGTGATTTAGAGCTCCAATCAAAGGCAACCAGTGTCAGAACTCAGAATCACACCCCTTGTCTGCTCCTGCCTGACATCGCCCTCCTAAATAGCATATCAGTCACTAGAATTAACAGCATTGACTGCCCATGAACAGTGGGGGCTAGAGAAAAAAATTCCAACTGTGTCGGAATCAGTGAAGCAGCAGCTATTAAATGATGTAAAGAACTAGACTTGTTGGAGGTGGTGAAAGGTCCTCTTTAAATCACCATCTACCCACATGACCTCTGAAGTCAACCATTGATTAAGTCTTAAAATTGTTAGAATCATAACAAAAAACTTGACATTAAGTTTTCACTAAAAGCGAAATATTCATGAGAAGAAACAGAGAAGGAAACGCCTGGATCCTCTAATGCTTCAAGCCAATCCAGATATGAAGATAAAGCCACGGAGGTCTCCAAAGCCTGAAGAACAAGTGCTTCTGGTGGAGTCATGCACTGTGTCCAGCATATATTCAGGTATGGGAAGTAAAATATAATAAAGACTAAACTTGGCATTGACTGATTCATTTGAAAGTTGGTGGCCTTCCATGCCAAAGCTCTATGCTAGACTTTGTTCTAGAGAACACTCTTCTATAATTCATTTTTTGTGTGATAGAAAAAAGATAAGACAGTTTACAACAATGTGTGCATCTCTCCCCAAGGAACAAGTCCAAATACTTGTGGAAGAATACATATTCCCTAATCTGCATGTTATTTTTTCATGTCATAGAGGAAGCATCTTATTTGTTTTTTATAATCTCCTAATAAATATTTTCAGGGGTTACCAACCCTTCCATATCAGAGGGAATGCATGCAAGTCCCTGTCACACTCCAGTCATCAGCTCAAAGAATATGAAGGCGGATTCCAAGGTACAGAAGAAGAATATAGAACTACATGGAGGTATACTGTGCAGCCAACCTCCTCTTGGTTTTGATCAATCCCAGTTTTATTCTCATAATTATTTCAGTACTAAAAACATGAATGATTTGGTCTTTTCCTTCTAGTAGAAATTTCTGACGATGATTTGGAGGAGACATTACTTGAAGATACCAGACCCCTATCTAGCAAGAAAGAACAAGTACAAGCCAAATCAAAGCAGAAGACCAAGACTAAGGCAGGTATGTGTTACAAGTAAGGATATGTTCACATTACTGTTATTACAGTTCGTTGCTCATACATTAAAGGTAGTAGAGTGACTGATACAGGCGGATCCCCCTACATTGACTACAATGTAAAAACATGATGGACACTTTCTTCTGTCATCTTAGTTTACTTTTGTAATGGCATAAATGTAATGGTATCCTGCAAGCATAATTTTTTCTTGCATCAGAAAAACAAAAAACATAAAGGAAGAAAGTTTCCTTCATATTTTTTACAAGATGGTGAATGCAGACAGACATCAGACAGAGGGGGCTCTATCTGCATCTCTTGTTTAATGTCCATTGCTCCATTGCCATTAAATAAAGGTGGTGTGAACCCATCCTAAGGTTAAAGCCCCACGTTGCAGAAACGTAGTGTTTTTGGCTGCTGCTGAAACGCAACAGAAAAAAACACTGCATTGTGCAGTACCAGTAAAGTGAATGAGATTTCATTACTTTCATCCACACATTGTGGAAAAAAGAGCTGCAAAAAAGCCTGAGTATTCGCCTAGAAAATCATAGACAAAAGTTAAAAACAAATACAAAAGTATAGACTAGAGGACATTCTCAATGTAACTGTGGAGTAAATTGTAATAGATACATTTGGTGAATGCACAAAAAAGATTTCTTAGCACATACATTAAACATATTCTATAAATGCAATGTGAACATAAGACTAAAAAAAGCTGACAGGTCTTCTTTAAGATGAAACTTTGTATCTGAGTCGATATCACGATGGAAGATGATTCAGCAGTTTGTATGGGTTCCGTTCCATGAATTAGAACAATGCAGCTGAGAGTGAACCGTTCCTATTTGACATGTAGTTTGGTGATCAGGAGACCTCTGAACCAATGTTGAAGAACTGGCCATAAACATGAATGTATTTTGAGAAAAAAAAATTATGTTGTACAGAAAAGCATTTATCAATCTGTTACCATATATGAATTACCAAAGTGTATGTGAGCCATAAAAAAGTGATACCTGTAAAATAAGCCATAGCCTCAAAAGAATAATATCACCTACTGACCATTCCAACCATGTTATTTTTTTACTGTTATTAGAATACTAATAGATTGTTACACCAAAAAGATATAGCATATATAGAAAATATCAAAATGGTACTTCCTTCTGGTGCTATTTGACAGTGAAATACCCTGAACAACCTGTGAAAGATTAGGCCTATCATTAACTATCATAATACTTTGCTTATAAGATACATTTTCTACATCTCATTATTTGAAAAGCATAAAAACAAACAATGATCTACTTGTCTTATTATATGGCAGACCAAAACCATTAATAACAATATTGATCAATACTGTGATAAAGCTCAATACTTATGACTTAGCTCTGCCACATCTGTTGCTTCCAGGGAAACCAACTGACTAAGAAATACTATGTAACATGAGCAATACTATGAGCAACAATCTCTCCATTTTCTCTATGAAAGTATGTCGATATATTATTATGTTGTTTTTTTTTTTTACTATGTCCAGGGAAACATGAAGCAAAGGAACCCAAGAAAACATCACCCAAGGTGTTAAAAAATCGTAGAGCATCAGCTTCCGTAACTCATGACTGTGAGAAGGAGAACACACCACAGAACAAAGGTTGTGACACTTCATAAGAATATTGGTGCAGACTACACTACAAGAAATAAGTTGATAATTGAATTTTCTACAGTGACAAATATCAGGGTTAAAAGAAATCAGGTCTATTAGGATTTTAAGAGAGAGGTATAGATGTTTATTCCCATTTTGCCATTTAAATAAGCATATATGCTTGGCCAAGACCAGTGTCGGACTGGGATGCCTAGGGCCCACCAGTAGAATTCATTCTGGGGGCCTGCAATACAGCTACATGCAAATATTCCCACAGGGTCGGACTGGCCCACTGGGGGACTGGTGAATCAGTAAGGCCCCCATTCACTTACCTCTCCCCGCTCCAGGTCAGGGCTCACTGTGAGTCGCACATCACGTCGCGATGATGTAATGTGTGACGCATAGGGCCCAGGCTGCTGCGGGAAGAGGACAGGCCATGAGCAATAGCGGGTTGAGGTAAGTGATGCTGCCAGGTTCTCCCCGGTTTTGCGATCCGGTTTTAATAAGAAGTGGCGGCGCCGACCCGGTTCTGATACTTACCTAACTGTTCTCCAGCGCCTCCTCCTTCTTCCTGCTCCGGGTGCACATGACGTTATATCAGTGTGCTTTCAGAAATAAGGGGCAGCACGGTGGCTCAGTAGTTAGCACTGCAGCCTTGCAGCGCTGGAGTCCTGGGTTCGAATCCTGCCAAGGACAACATCTGCAAGGAGTTTGTATGTTCTCCCCGTGTTTGTGTGGGTTTCCTCCGGGTACTCTGGTTTCCTCCCACACTCCAAAGACATACTAATAGGGAATGTAGATTGTGAGCCCTATATGGGACAGTGACTGTCAATGTCTGTAAAGCGCTGCGGAATATGATGGCGCTATATAAGTAAGCATAATAAATAAATAAGGACCGGGGAGCAGACAGGTAAGTAATCACCCAAAACTGCTATAGGGGGGACCAGTGAAAGGTCTACTGTATGCGCCATACAGTGGCCCCTGCACTATTCTCCCCCCTGTAGTGCCCCCTGCACTATTCTCCCCCCATACAGTGGCCCCTTCACTGTTCTCCCCCCATACAGTGGCCCCTTCACTATTCTCGCCTATACAGTGGCCCCTTCGCTGTTCCCCTATACTGTATGGGGACTATTGATGGGGCCATTATATCGGGGAGGGGGGCAGTGATGGGGGCTAATATCCTGGGGGTCATTAAAGGGGTTATCCAGGATAACTTCTTTTTTTTTTTTTTTTTTTTTATTAGGCTGGGGCAGGTGATAAAAACCCCCAAAACTTACTCTTCTGTGCCGATTGTCTCCCAGTGTGGTTCAGTTCTGCGGCCCTATTCTTTTCTTCTCACTGAACATGACTACCTGTGCCAGTGAGGATTCCGGAAAAAGAAAACAGCGGAGCTACAGGACCATACCCTGCTGGGAAGACACCGGAGAACAGGGGAAAGGTGAGTAGGTTTTTTTTTTTTTTTTTTGGGAGGGGTGTTTTTTCACCTCCCCCAGACTAATAATAAAATAAATAAATAAAAAAATTATACTGGACAACCTCTTTAAAGTGTGAGGCTTTAGGGGGGTATATTAAAGGAGTTGTCCATGCAGAATTTTTTATGATTTATCCTCAGGATAGGCCATAAATACCTGATCTGTAGGGTGCCAAAACCAGACCGATCAGCTGTACGGAGCCACTTTTGGCACCATCCTGGAGAGTGGCCCCTGCACTATTCTCCCCCATACAGTGGCCCCTGCACTATTCTTCCACCATACAGTGGCCTCTGCACTATTCTCCCCCCTATAGTGGCTCCTGCACTATTCCCCCCTTATAGTGGCCCCTACACTATTCTCCACCCCCCCATAGTGGCCCCTGCACTATTCTCCCCCCTATAGTGGCCCCTGCACTTTTCCTCCCCATATAGTGGCCCCTGCACTATTCTTTCCCCCTATAGTGGCCCCTGCACTGTTCTCCCCCCCCCCCCATAGTGGCCCCTGTATTGGGGGCCATTAATAAAATTGGGCCCAGACAACCACTTTAAAGATGTTGTGCATTAATTGGAGAGACCACTGTGACGGCCAGAGAGGTGTAAAAATTAAAAAAAAAAAAAAGCATACTCAACTGTCCTCAGCACCCCGTTGTTCCCCGCCTGTGTCTGTTCGGTCTCATGGTGGCGCCTCATTTCTAGAAATCCTGTACCTAATTGGTCTTAGCGGTCACATGAGGTGCAGGACTTCCAGCAAGAAGGCGCCAGCACGAGACTGAATGGACACTGGTAGCGGACAACGGAGTATGCTTCTTTTATTTATCTATTTTTTTATTTTTTTATTTTACTCCTCCTGCTCGCCACATGGGTTGCTCCAATTCCTGGACAACCTCTTTATCCATCTTTCTAATATTGATTGTCCTTAGGATAGGCCATCTATATTACATCTGCGGGGGTACAATAGCCAGGACCTCTGCAGATCAGCTATTCCAGGAGAGGCGGCAACAGGTAATGGTAACAATTCTAGGAGCCACACTGTTCACTTGCCATACAGAGTGTAGCTTAGTTTAGTTTAGTTGTAGTTTAGGTAGTGCAGTGGTGCACATCGTATGGCGGGTGAGCAGCATGGCTCCCGGCATTTTATTACCTTTAGCCGCCCTGTCTTTTTACCGCTCATCTGCAGGGGTCCTGGCAGTGGGCCCCTAGAAACAATTCCACTGGTGGGCCCTAGACATCCCAGTCCGACAATGCCTGACACTTTTTCACAAACTCCTAAAATGCCACCAAGATAAATTTATGTTTCAGTAGTAGGTTGCTGTCTATCCATTGCCTCTAATTGTATCGTGAGGTCCTGCTAGTAGCCAGTAATCCAGGCAGCAACAGGATGATCCAGGATAACTGGTTATTGGGGCCCAAGCAGTGTGATTAAGAAGATGGGGAACAGGGAGGTACGATGAAGGCCAATAAATATACTGTGCCATGCCATGGTGAGTGGGGGCCCACTATGAAATGTGCCTGTTCACCTGTGGACCATTCCGAGCCTGGCCCACATGCAGGAGTGCATGTTTATGATGGATTTCGCAGATACAGTTTATTCATCTAACAGCTATCTCATATGTTTCACCAGGTTTAGACCAAGACATAATATTGTGGTTCTTTCCCATTGGATATTTTTTATGCAGCTGTTGATATACAACCCCAAGATGTCATCCAAGAAATAACATCAGATAAGATGGTTGCCTTTAAGAATTCCAGTGATGAAGAGAATTCAATGAGTGTAGGGGATCGAACAGTTCCTCCTGCTCCCATCAAACAACGTCATAAAAAGAAGCCACAGAAGACAGGTATATGTCAGTATGTACACATATCCCCTTAAATGGTCACTATTTAAACCTCATTTATTATAGCATGTGATCCTTGACCAAAATGTAATATATTTAATTGAAAAATGTTGCTTTTTTCTGCCTGGAAAACCTCTCTAAAGTTCCTGTCCCTAGGTGTCTCCCTTCTTTCTAATTTGCTGTTACTACCGGTAGGGACATTTAATCTTTGGAATCCAGCAGGTCTCTCTTCACAGTCTCTACATGTTCCTGCACAGTTTTCTTTGTTTGTACACTGCACAGATAGGAGTCTTCTCACTGCTCATTAGGAGTGTAGGGAGACTCTATGTACTTCTATCCAATTCTGACTAACTACTTATGTTATTGATGATAGGACGTTAATCATAGAAAGCAAGAAGCTTTCCTGATTTTGCTTAGATTTCTTTTTTTTGTGTGTCAAGGATCTTTTTAGCTGCATCATAACCTGGATTTGCAGTCCAGTGTCCCTGGATCTCCTATGTTATGTTTACTTGGGCTTTTCTCAGCTATTGGTTTTCTATTTTACAGTTACTTATGACAGAATTACTTGTAAAGAAATCAGTAGTATTAATACTGGATAGGGGCAGACTGCTCTCTATATTGTACACACCCCCAGCCTCAGAAAGAAATGCAAAATGTGCTGCAGTCATAATGGGGATATTAGCAGCAGAAAAACTGTTAGGACACCATGTACAGGGCCATTTTACATTGGTGGACCCAGTGCTAAGGTTTCATAAGTGCCCCCTCCCATCACCACCACTTAAACATGCCTGACCCGCACAAGTTGACCCCTCAGAGGCTCTCACATAGTATAATGCCCTTTAGTGTCCTTCAAACAGTATAATGTCCCTGCAGTGGTGTCACACATTAAACTCCCCCCTCAATGGATCCTCAAACATTAACCTGTAATACCCCAGTGGCCCCTCAGACATTATATTTTAATGTCCTAATCCAGTTGCCCTGACAGTATAATGTCTCCCTCCAGTTGCCCCCACAGTATAAAGTCCTTCCCCTGGAGCGTCTACAGTTTGATGTCCCTCTCTTGGTTGTCTCTATAGTTTCATGTCCCATTTCTGGTTGCCCCCACAGTTTCATGTCCCCCCTCCAGTTGCCCCCACAGTATATATCTAACAAAGAAAAAAACCAAAAACTAATACTCACCTTTCCCCATTCCCCTGTTTTCTTCTGTCTCTACTCCCAGAGGCTTCAGACCCCAGAGTATAATAGTAGCAGTTCCATTTCAGACATATTCTGTCAGAAAGAAACCACTGGGTGAACCTCGCAAGACGAATCTCGCAAGGTTCGTCCAACAAATACACTCAGTGCCACCCCTTCAAGGACTCGGCAATCTGCTACCTGAGGCCTAATGGCAGATGCAGCCCTGAGACTGTCCCAAGGGGCCCCCATAGGGCCCAGTGTAAGTGCAACATTTGACCATGTATGAAGGCTTATGTAGCCAGAAAACAGATTGCCCAGCAAAACCCTGCAAATATTTCTGATGAAACCTCAGGTACCCTTTAATGCCACTATTATAAGACAGCTACTATAGGCAGGAGGACTAATATCTAGGGATTCATCCACCTGTAAATCCAGCATACAATGTCCAATTTATTCTTCAGTGAAATCCAGAAGAAGACAGGATTCAAATGAAGGGGATACCAATGGAACAGAAGATAATGACTTTGATGAAGATTCAGATATCCTTAGTAGTGTTGTATATACAAGACCTATGTCTTCTATGAGTAAGGTAAGTTTAAAGGTAAACCCAATCACTCTAGGAAAAGACCATGGTATGGTACAGTAGCCTAACCTTAAGTGGATTTCCTTTTTCTTGTAAAACTAGGAAGAAGACTGCCAGATTGCTGCACCCCTTGAAATTGATGATCTGAAAGATTTTGCTTTGCGTCCGGCTCCCTGTGGTATGACTTTTCAGTGTCGTATCACTAGGGACAAGAAAGGAGTAGACAGGGGACTCTATCCTACCTACTACCTTCATCTAGAGAGAGATGATGGGAAAAGAGTAAGTAAGGAAATAACTATTTTATTCCTATGGTCTTCTATTACTACTTTGAGCGCCCAGTCATAGTTACATTAGCTAAACTAATTAATTGGTTTATTCATTCAATCACAGTAGTCCTTGTACCAGATGGACTCACATTCTCATTTCTCTATATTAAGCTGGCTATACACATTCAATACATTTCTTCAAAACCCACCAAATTTAGTGGTACTGGATGAACATATGATGTGTATGGGCGCTTCTTAACTCACCTCTGTCAGAGGATCTATAGCTGCCCAGTCATTGCCAAGGAGATTAAGCTGCCAGAGGTTCTCCTCTACATTCAAACTACATGTGCATGTGTACTGGCAGAAGAAGAAGGGGGTAGGGGTCAGGAAGAATATCTTAAAGGGGTTGGCCACTTTCAGACTAATATTGAGAGACCAATGTTATTGTTTGTATAATAAAAAGTTGTACAATTTTCCAATATACTTTCTGTATCAATTCTTCAAGGTTTTTTTTATATATCTGCTTGCTTTCATTCATTCTGCTTACTCCCAGTAGATACAAATCAGTCCATGGTCATGTGATATATCATGCATGGTCATGTGATGGGCACACAGGTGCACAGCTGATTATAGTCACAGCACAATAATCAGACATCTATCTGATAACAAACCATACACCTGTTTGTATATCACATGACCATTGACTGATTTTTATCCACTGGGAGCAAACAGAATGAATGAAAGCAAGCAGAGATCTTAAAAACCACGAGGCATTGATATAGAAAGTATATTGAAAAATTGTAGAACTTTTTATTGTACAAACAATAATATTGGTTTCTCAATATTGGTCTGAAAGTGGCCAACCCCTTTAAAGAAGACCTTTCATGTCCTCATAAAAGTGCTAGAAAACCGACAGTGCGCTGAATTCATTGCACTTTTGGCTTTCCTGGTATGTCCCCCGGTGGTGGAGATTGGCATTTGTATAGCTTCGGGTTTATGATGTTTACATATATTGCCCTTTATGTGGAGGTTAAGTTACTCTACTATAAAACAAGTAGTGTCCAGTGGAAATAAACTTGTAAGTTTAGTGAGTCTAGTTATTGCCAAAGTCTCCAAGTGTAAGTTGTGAAAATATTTCAAAGCACTGTATAACCTATAATGGTGATGGTCACATGAGTGTTTTTCCTGATGCCATTATGATTGGCTATACCGGTAACCATAGAGGAAGTATAAATGAATCATGAATTAATCCTTTTTTATTCTTGTATCTGAATTTAGTAACACAACTGTATTATGTCCTTTAAATAGCTTTTCCTTATGGCTGGAAGGAAGAGAAAGAAGAGTAAAACTTCCAATTATCTCATCTCAGTGGATCCCACAGACCTTTCACGAGGGGGAGAAAGTGTGATTGGAAAAGTCAGGTGATTGATTATATATACACCTTCATTGGGTTACTAGAGTTGATAGGGGATTTTCTGTGCCCTGCATATTATTGCCTAAGGGGTATTGGATACTGCTCACTATATGACTATAAGCAGTATACATGCTGCATTTCTGTCCTATGGAGGTCACCACAGGAGAAGACCATGCTGCTATGGGGCCCTTGTTTATTCCAACTGCTTTTACTTTTGGCTGGGGAGAACCTGTGGAAGATGCCATTCTCCAGAGGAAATGGATTGGTAGCAAGTAAGGGTCATGTAAAGAGGGTGGGCAGGAAGTCAATGAAAATACTCTCTGTCCTGAGTTGCAAATCCTGAAATCATAATGTGGGGCCTATTTGAATTTTTGGTGCATAGGCCCCATCTCTTCTTTGTATGTCACAGATTACCAATGATAATTTGTATGAAACATGTCTGCAAAGATCTTTTATATGATAGGAGCTATATTTATTAGTCACAACCATCATTGTAGCCTAGACCTAGTTATTGTTCTGTACGTTATCTTTGGAAATAGGAAGTTTGTTGTCAAACACATCCCTTAAAGCTCATCGAGCTTCTAAAATGCAGGGAGACAGGTAGTTTTTCCTGCTTTAGAGTAATTCTGGGCCTGCTGAAAATACTACAAATTCCAGAACGCAAACCACCAGTCTGTGCAGCAAGAAATGCTGGGAGAGTTTACCTATGTATTCTTCAAAGTATGGTTATAGTCCTTGGCTTATTCTACTTGTTGCTATGCAATAAACACAACCCCAATTCTAAAAAAGTTGAGGCGCTGTGTAAAATATAAAAATAACAAGAATGCAATGATTTGGAATCTCATATAACCATATTGCATTCACCATACAACACATATCAGAATTTGAAAGTTACACATTGTTCCATTTCATTTGAAAAAAATATCTCATTTAGAAATTGATGGCAGTAAAACATCTCGAAAAAGTTGGGGCGGGGTTAATAAAAGGCTAGAAAAGTAGGTGGTACTAATGAAAATGAACTGGGTCAATTATCAATGAAGTCACATGATAGTATATAAAAATAGCATGTTAGAGAGACAGTCTCTCAAAAGCAAAGATGGTCAGAGGTTCACCAATCTGTTAAAAACTGTATCTAAAAATTGTGAAACAATTTCAGGAAAATGTTCCTCAACATAATTTGCAAAAGACTTTGAATATTGCCCCATTTATAGCAGGCCCTGACTGGCCAACTGGAGACTAGGTCCTTGATGGATCCCTGAGCCAGATGGGCTCCCAGCTCACTCTGGCAATTAACATGGGCACTCATTGAACTTCATACAGATACTCATTGTACAGCATCTCACCCAGGCTATGCATCAGTTAATAGTTTATTTATTAAAATACCAAGTTTATTTTTATATACTGTAGAAACACTGGCTAAGTTGACATCTAGGTACAGAGTCAGGCCATCTGTATCTTTCCTCTTTAGGCCCTAGCATCTCAAGCACACTGCAGGGACATGTGACATGATGTAACATGTGACAGAACCTGCTCCCGATATCAAGTGGGGAAGAAAATCTGGCACACGTAGTTTGCCAAGCAAACCCTTTTGCTTATGCGGGTCACCTCTGGTTCTATGGGGAACACCTCTGGCAACTAAAAGTTCTGAGACTCTTTCAGCTTCCGACCAGCTTTTCACTCATCAGATCAGCACAGACTACCCACTGCTTCACTCTGGGAAACAGCTGATCGAGGGAGGTCTTGATATTTACACTCCCTCTGATCTAAAACTCATGGACTACCTTAATGATAGGCCATACAGTTTTAAAAGATAGATAATCCCTTCAAGTTCCTTACTATTAATGACCTATCCTTTGGTCAGAAGAGATCAGCGGAGGTCCAACAGCCTTGCTGATCAGCTGTGTGTGAGCGCAATGACCCCTTCATTATTTACACACCATCCGTCATATAGCAACCATGTAATGTATTACATCCTACTTACTACTATAGAACGAAGCTATAGTAACATTACACGGCCATTATAAATTAGATGGCATATGATCTAAATAGTGAAGGGATCACTGCGTTCACACAAATGCTGTTGTCTCTTCAAACTGTTAAGCAGGTGTTGGAACCCCACTGATCTCTTATAGATGACCTATCCTGAGGATAGATCATCAATAGCAAGGAACTATAATACCCCTATCATGGTGCTGGAGTCCTTACTCCAGCATGACAGCAGTCAGGGAAAGCCTGATAACCCAGCCGCTGTCACCCATGTATACAGTAAACAATACAAAACTAGCAACAGAGATTGCCATTCATCTCTGCTTCCTGGAGAGTTCAGTGTAATCACCTCTAGAGGCAGCAGAGATGAGGAGATAGTTGGGTTATTAGTCTTTACCCGAATGCTGTCAAGATGCTGTTTATCCCTGGCCATCTCCAGCTGGCCATGGTCAAGGTACCCTGTCGCAATCATATTCCCTCCGACCACAAGCATTACTCACCTGTTTTTGTTACTGCCTAATGTCTGCTGCTGTGTGGGCACATATCCCTGGCTCACAGAAATAAAAGGGCCCTAACTCAAGGCAAGAGCCAGGCATCAGGCCACTGACAGGACCCCAGGACAGAAACAGAGGCAAGGGCTAGGCAGCAGGCTACTACTGAAAAATACATTTATGTTGGTGACATTTTAGAAATTTACAAAAGAGTATCAAGTAATATTTGCACGTAGCTGTATAGTGGGCCCTAGGCACCATAGTCTGACACTGATCTACAGTACATGATATTCTCAAAAGATTCATAGAATCTGGATATATCCATGTGCACAAGTGACAAGACTAACAAAAAATATTGGATTATATGATCTATGAGCCCTCAGACAGCACTGCATTAAAAATAGGCATGAAATGGTAATGCAGATCAATGCATAGGCTCAGGAATACTTCCAGAAATCACTATCTGTGAACACAGTTTCATGTGCAATCCACAAATGCAAGTTAGAGCTGTAGCATGCAAAGAGGAAGCCAAATATCAACTCAATCAACACAGCCAGAATCGTCCGAGGGAAAAATGGAAAACTGTTCTGTGGTCAGATGAATCAAAATTCTAAATTTTTTATGAAAATCATGGACACCGTGTTCTGTGGACTCGAGGACAGGGACCATCCACCTTATTATCAGCTCATAGTTCAAAAAAGACTGCATGGCATGGGCAACTTAAAAGTCTTGAAGTGAACTATCAATGCTGAGAAGTATATAGAGGTTTTGGAACAGCATATGGTCCCATTCAGACAACGTCTCTTTCAAGGAAGGTCTTGCATATTTCATCAAGACAGTGGTAAAGCACATACAGCATCCATCTCAACAGCAGAGAGTACAAGTCTTAACCTGGCCTGTCTCCAGGCCAGAGCTTTCACCAAATTGTGAAATTAAAAATCTGACAAAGACGACTCAGGACTATTGAGCAGCTAGAACCCTACATCAGACAAGAATGGAACAACCACATTAATCTCCCAAAACTCCAGCAATTGGTCTCTTCACTTCCCAGATGTTTACAGACAGTTCTAAAAAGAAGAGGGGAAGCTACACAATGGTAGACATGGTCCTGTCCCAACTGTACTTCAGATGTGTTGCTATCCCTTTCTAAATGAGTTAATTTTTTCAAATGAAATGGAAAAATGACTTTTAACGTCTGATATGTGTTCTATGTTCTATTGTGAATAAAATATGGTTATCGCAAATCAAGCTTTCTGGTTTTCTTTACATTTTACACAGCATCCCAACTTTTTTTTGCAATTAGGATTGTAGAATCTTGGAACCTAGATCCAAAATTTCTATTTTTCATAGGTCAAATATGCTTGGAACCAAGTTCACAGTATTTGACAGTGGGGTGAACCCTGACAAGCAGCCCTTTGTTCAGGAGAGGGAATCCCTCCGGCAGGAATTGGTGTCTATATCTTATGTAAGTGATAAAAACAAGAAATTTTACTTGAAAAAGAGAACTAGATAATATATATATTGTTGATATCATAAATAACAGGTAACAGGTTTAGCTATAACTATGTGTAAAACGTCAAAATATTTCAGAGATAAGTGAGTCAGTCCTCCTAATTTCCATAATTTGTCAACCAAAAAATACAATGAATCAATTTAAATATGCATTGATTTACTGACATGAAATGTAAATTAGGCAGACTTCCTCATCTAGATGGTGCTTTTCATATTTATTTATTACCTAATTATATCAATATACAGTGGGGAAAAAAAGTATTTAGTCAGCCACCAATTGTGCAAGTTCTCTCACTTAAAAAGATGAGGCCGGCCTGTAATTGTCATCATAGGTAGACCTCAACTATGAGAGACAAAATGAGAAAACAAATCCAGAAAATCACATTGTCTGATTTTTAAAGAATTTATTTGCAAATTATGATGGAAAATAAGTATTTGGTCAATAACAAAAGTTCATCTCAATACTTTGTTATATATCTTTTGTTGGCAATGACAGAGGTCAAATGTTTTCTGTAAGTCTTCACAAGGTTGGCACACACTGTTTCTGGTATGTTGGCCCATTCCTCCATGCAGATCTCCTCTAGAGCAGTGATGTTTTGGGACTGTCGCTGGGCAACACGGACTTTCAACTCCCTCCAAAGGTTTTCTATGGGGTTGAGATCTGGAGACTGGCTAGGCCACTCCAGGACCTTGAAATGCTTCTTACAAAGCCACTCCTTCGTTGCCCTGGCGGTTTGCTTGGGATCATTGTCATGCTGAAAGACCCAGCCACGTTTCATCTTCAATGCCCTTGCTGATGGAAGGAGGTTTGCACTCAAAATCTCACGATACATGGCCCCATTCATTCTTTCATGTACACGGATCAGTCGTCCTCGTCCCTTTGCAGAGAAACAGCCCCAAAGCATGATGTTGCCACCCCCATGCTTAACAGTAGGTATGGTGTTGTTTGGATGCAACTCAGCATTCACTCTCCTCCAAACACGACGAGTTGTGTTTCTACCAAACAGTTCTACTTTGGTTTCATCTGACCATATGACATTCTCCCAATACTCTTGTGGAACATCCAAATGCTCTCTAGAAAACTTCAGACGGGCCTGGGTATGTACTGGCTTAAGCAGGGGACACGTCTGGAACTGCAGGATCTGAGTCCCTAGCAACGTAGTGTGTTACTGACGGTAGCTTTTGTTACATTAGTCCCAGCTTTCTGCAGGTCATTCACTAGGTCCCCCCGTGTGGTTCTGAGATTTTTGCTCGCCGTTCTTGTGATCATTTTGACCCCACGGGGTGAGATCTTGCGTGGAGCTACTGATCGAGGGAGACTATCAGTGGTCTTGTATGTCTTCCATTTTCTAATTATTGCTCCCACAGTTGATTTCTTCACACCGAGCTGCTTGCCTATTGCAGATTCAGTCTTCCCAGCCTGGTGCAGGTCTACAATTTTGTTTCTGGTGTCCTTCCACAGCTCTTTGGTCTTCACCACCATAGGAGTTTGGAGTGTGACTGTTTGAGATTGTGGACAGGTGTCTTTTATACTGATAACAATTTCAAACAGGTGCCATTACTACAGGTAATGAGTGGAGGACAGAGGAGCCTCTTAAAGAAGAAGTTACTGGTCTGTGAGAGCCAGAAATCGTGCTTGTTTGTAGGTGACCAAATACTTATTTTCCACCATAATTTGCAAATAAATTCTTAAAAAATCAGCCAATGTGATTTTCTAGATATGTTTTCTCATTTTGTCTCTCATAGTTGAGGTCTACCTATGATGTCAATTACAGGCCTCTCTCATCTTTTTAAGTGGGAGAACTTGCACAATTGGTGGCTGACTAAATACTTTTTCCCCATTGTAGCTGTATAAAGAAAAAAAAGAGACAGAGTCAGAAAAAGTAGTGGCTTTTATTATAAACAAGAAAAACACTTTACAAATATTTAAAAAACAACATTGTACTATAACCACTTCTAAGCAGTCACCAGGATAAGTGACATGTCTAGCCCCTCGTCCCTACCAACAATATACCTGACTCCACTGAAATGCATAAAACCCCAGTGGTTCAATATATAATGTGTAAAGATACATGCAAAGTGTCACATTATACAAATCAATAAATGCATGGCCGATTCTAGCTTTTCTGCTGTCTGGGGTGAAAACTGAAATAACCCCGCCCCCATAAATAACTTGGGTTGTGGTCCGTATTTGCCATGAGGCGCGATAAGTATCTTGCCTCAAATGGAAGATGGTAGAGTCCCTGAGGGGGCAGCACAGGGTATGCAGGTCACTCACACTCACTGTGACACTGTCTGAAAAGCAGGACTTAGGAGTGGCCGCTTCCCATACTAGCCTGATGCCCTGTCTTGCCACAATAGTTATAAGTTACGGTGGGGGCCGGAAGGTGCAGGACTTTTCTCTCCGCCTATTTATGGCAGATTCAGAGACTTTGACGCAGATGTGAATCTAGCCTTATACAGTCATAAAACAGACCCCACATTTATGTCAACTTTTCATAAAGGTTATACTGTACATTCCCTTTACAGCAAAGTATATCGATATGCTGTGCTAATCAAACTATGAATTACAATATGGATATTAATATTTGCTACATTAGTATTGATATACTGTATGTTATATAAGTCAGTTATTATCTTACATCCAATTTGCACATATTAGGCACTTCTTTAATGCATGTGGTTTATAGATATGAACTCTTCTATTAATACCTACAGTATTAACTGGTTTATAACATAATTGTCAGCATTGTTAAATCAACCTTGAAGTGCTCTTTACACCGTGCACATTACAGATTATGCTTTCATATCAAAGGTTGAAAATAAGAATGGAAAAAGCATGTTGAAATGTGCTGAACACACATCAAGCTGGTGAAATATTACATTTGAAGACCATTGATAGTCAGCATTTAATTTTTTGCCCTTATCTTTCAAATAGGAAACCAATGTTTTGGGATTTAGAGGACCCCGGAAAATGGCTGTTGTTATTCCTGGGATGAACCAGGACTGTGAAAGAGTATGCATAAGGCCACGCAATGTAAGTCACATAAGGGATCACTACTGGAGTTGTATTATTGTACTGCTACACGTCGGTGGAGATGTAAGATGAGAATATAACTTGTGATATACAGTACAGACCAAAAGTTTGGACACACCTTCCCATTCCAAGAGTTTTCTGTATTTTCATGACTATAAAAATTGTAGATTCACACTGAAGGCATCAAAACTATGAATTAACACATGTGGAATTATATACTTACAAAAAAGTGTGAAACAACTGAAAATATGTCTTATATTCTAGGTTCTTCAAAGTAGCCACCTTTTGCTTTGATTACTGCTTTGCACACTCTTGGCATTCTCTTGATGAGCTTCAAGAGGTAGTCACCTGAAATGGTTTTCACTTCACAGGTGTGCCCTGTCAGGTTTAATAAGTGGGATTTCTTGCCTTATAAATGGGGTTGGGACCATAAGTTGTGTTGTTCAGAAGTCAGGTGGATACACAGCTGATAGTCCTACTGAATGGAGTGTTAGAATTTGTATTATGGCAAGAAAAAAGCAGCTAAGTAAAGAAAAACGAGTGGCCATCATTACTTTAAGAAATGAAGGTCAGTCAGTCCGAAAAATTGGGCAAACTTTGAAAGTGTCCCCAAGTGCAGTGGCCAAAACCATCAAGCGCTACAAAAAAACTGGCTCACATGAGGACCGCCCCAGGAAAGGAAGACCAAGAGTCACCTCTGCTGCGGAGGATAAGTTCATCCAAGTCACCAGCATCAGAAATCGCAGGTTAACAGCAGCTCAGATTAGAGACCAGGTCAATGCCACACAGAGTTCTAGCAGCAGACACATCTCTACAACAACTGTTAAGAGGAGACTGTGTGCAGCAGGCCTTCATGGTAAAATAGCTGCTAGGAAACCACTGCTATGGACAGGCAAAAAGCAGAAGAGACTTGTTTGGGCTAAAGAACACAAGGAATGGACATTAGACCTGTTGAAATCTGTGCTTTGGTCTGATAAGTCCAAATTTGAGATCTTTGGTTCCAACCACCGTGTTTTTGTGCGACGCAGAAAAGGTGAACGAATGGACTCTACATGCCTGGTTCCCACCGTGAAGCATGGAGGAGGAGATGTGATGGTGTCGGGGTGCTTTGCTGGTGACACTGTTGGGGATTTATTCAAAATTGAAGGAATATTGAATGCATGGTTACAAACAGCATCTTGCAGCGGCATGCTATTCCATCCGGTTTGCGTTTAATTGGACCATCATTTATTTTTCAACAGGACAATGACCCCAAACACACCTCCAGACTGTGTAAGGGCTATTTGACCAAGAAGGAGAGTGATGGGGTGCTACGCCAGATGATCTGGCCTCCACAGTCACCAGACCTGAACCCAATCGAGATGGTTTGGGGTGAGCTGGACCGCAGAGTGAAGGCAAAAGGGCCAACAAGTGCTAAGTATCTCTGGGAACTCCTTCAAGACTGTTGGAAGACCATTTCAGGTGACTACCTCTTGAAGCTCATCAAGAGAATGCCAAGAGTGTGCAAAGCAGTAATCAAAGCAAAAGGTGGCTACTTTGAAGAACCTAGAATATAAGACATATTTTCAGTTGTTTCACACTTTTTTGTTAAGTATATAATTCCACATGTGTTAATTCATAGTTTTGATGCCTTCAGTGTGAATCTACAATTTTTATAGTCATGAAAATACAGAAAACTCTTGGAATGAGAAGGTGTGTCCAAACTTTTGGTCTGTACTGTAAATTGAGAAAGTGTAAGGTCATCTTTAGTGAACTTACAGTTTACCCAAATTTGACATTGACAACATGGCATTGAGACATGTCCTGAGTTAGATCACTTCAAGTTTCCATAACTTCAAGAGATTTTAATACTGGTCATGGCCACCTTCAAGTGGTAAATTGGGTAGGGACTAGAGATGGGCGAACTGACCCCAGAGTATAATAATGTCACTTTCACTTTGATATAACTTCATCTGTGTTTGCCTAGAGAGAGGTAAAAATTGGATGGATAGGTTTCTAGTAGCCTTGAGAGTATTCTACACTATGTTTAAGCCATTTTAAGGTTTGGCTTATACCAAATTTGTTCGACCTGAAACAAGTCTTGAACCCAAGCCACCCGCACTCTAAATGAATCCTTGGAGGTCACCCATCTCTGGTAGGGATGCCATCATTCCCAAGACTAGCCAAGCTCTGATTGCCCCTGACTCAACAAGCTGTTGAGAGTTCCCACCATTGTCCTGACAATGCATCAGCAGAAAATAGGCTGAGGTTGGCAGAAAAGCTACCTTGATCACTATCTGAAAGCTTCTGGTTCACCAAAGGTTGACCTACCCTTTATAGATCCTTTGTGACATGTGCAGAGTGTACTATATATTATATGCTGTTGTGTTCTCTCCTCTCCGTGTGAAGGAACATGAGACCCTCCTAGCTCGGTTTCAGAATGGAAATATGGAGAATATTTCAGTTCTTCACAATAAAGCCCCATCGTGGAATGAGGAGACTCAGTCCTATGTTCTGAACTTTCATGGACGTGTTACCCAAGCATCTGTGAAGAACTTCCAGATAATAAATGCTGATGACCGTAAGTTCATGCTTAGACAAGTTGAACATTGGGTACAATTTTGATTATAAATTACTTCTCATGTTAAAAGCAAGACCTTAAAGGGGTTATGCAGGTTCCAAAAATTATCTGCAAATACATTCACAGCAGCACTATATACTCACTGTTCCCTTGTGCAGACTTTGCTTGGCTTTATTTTACTTGCTGCTCCTTGTATCACTGTTATTTACATGCAGTGATCTGTGGACAAACTACATTTCCCATGAGTCATCTGCCTGCTCTCACTCTCTGTGTTTGCTGCTCACGGGGAGGAGGGGGATGGGAGTGAGCTTGCAAACAAAACATCACAACTTCATGTGACTTCAGATGTGGGAGTGATTTGTTATCTGTGATTTAATTGGAGGGGAGAGTGGAGAAGGGAGGGGTACACGGAGTAAGAGCAGGCAGCTGAATCATGGGAAATGTAGTTTGTTCAGAGATTCACTGCATGTAAATAACAGGAGATACAAGCAAGCTGGAAAACCCCTTTAAAGGCTGCACCTGAAAAAGGAGCCTTTTATAATACATGTCTTTTCTGATGCAGCTGAGCACATTGTCATGCAGTTTGGCCGTGTCGCAGAGGATGTTTTCACCATGGATTTCAGTTATCCACTGTGTGCCCTACAAGCTTTTTCCATCTGCCTGTCCAGCTTTGACAGCAAACTTGCCTGCGAGTAGAGTCTAGACAAAACAAGAAGCTAAGCTGTTGCACATGGAAGTTAAGAGGACCTGTCAGCTCACCTGACATAAATTTTACTAAATACTTGTATACCCCATAAATTAAAAAAATTCTGGGGCATTTCTGCTTTGTGCAATTCCTCTGTTATTCCTTCCGGAATTTTATGAATTAAGGTGAGTCAATATATAGTATGGCATTGTCCAATTTTTGCTAAGAGTGTCGGACTATGTGGGTCCACACCCAATTAACAACTCAGATATCTATATATTTATCCAAGACATAAAACAGAGGAATGGCTCTACACAGAGTCATAGGATAAGATGTTCCAGAATTATTTTATGCAGAATACCAATATTTTCTAATACAGACATTTAAGAAAAGTGAACAAGAAGAATTCTAGTTTTTCTCTATTTTTTTTTTTGTCTAAAAAGTGGTTTTTGACCCCTACCATGATCTTCCTACACACTCAGAATCTTTCTAATAAACCTTATAATATACTTACCTGTAACCAGCTCTGTTCAATCTATGCTGGTCACAGGGGTCCCCAAACAGTACTTGTTGCCATCACTGTTCAATGACTAATAGTCATGTGTAGATACTACTACTGTACAATATGTCACAAACAGTGCTACAGTCACGTGACATTAAACTTACGTGAAATGGAACATCATCATTCCAGCAACATACCAGTAACATGTGCCTATGACCAGAAGTTTGGGAATGCCATAGACTTTTTATGGTAAATATATTATAATATATTTTTAAGATTGTGAGTCTGTAAAAATATTTTTCAGGGGTTGAAAATATCATTTATAGATACTTCTATTGAAGGATATAAGTATCTACACTGATTCAGGCACACTTGGAATTTTTTCTCTACTCCCCCACTGTTCCAAGTAGTAAGTGCTGTTAGTTTTGGTGTCTGATTTGTTAATTAGGCTTCTGTTGTCAAGTGAGTAGTCTCAGGGAGGAGCAGGCAAGGGGCATGATTCTGAACACTACCCAATAAGAGGAGGACAGAGGAGCTCAGAATCACACCTCATTGCCTGCTTTGGGCCAAGACCACCCATTTGACAGTAGAGAGCCTAATTATATCATGCACCAAAATTACCTGCACTGATTGGGAACAGTGGAGGCTAGAGAAAAAAGTTCTAACTGCAATGGAATCGGTGGATGAAAGGTCAGATTTAAGCAGAAACACAGTAATGTGATGTGCATGTACATGTAAATTTTGTATAAATTAATAAAGCTTATCTAAATAATTCACTGGTCCTTAATATGCTAATGTTTTTGTCAGCAACGTGAAGAGCAGATAAGGAAACCTTTGTATTTTAAGGCCACAGCTCATGGCAGAATGATATTGCATGTTATCGATGTTAACCTAAGTAGTGGCATAAAATTTCATGTATATGAAACAATATCTTGGAGGAAAAAATGAGTGATTTCATGCGCCAGCCATACTTTAACATTAGCAATGATATAACTCACTACGATCACTGAGTGAATAATTGTATTGTGGAACTCTGGAAATCTTTTAGGGGCACGGAAGCAAAAACACATAACTGACCTTTTACTATGGGCAGGCAATGCATTTTGCTCCTTGACTGGCACTTTGAAAAACTAATACTATCCATAATAAAATAATAATTCAATAAAAAAAACAATATTCATCACATGTGTAGGCATACATATTATCAGGGGTGTAGTTGATTTGGGTGCAGCGGTAGTAGTTGCACATGGGCCCAGTGCCACATAAAAAGACATTATTATGATTGGCACCTGGTAGGTAGGGATCCTGTTACACATTTTGCAGCGGGGCCAGGAGTTTGGAGTTAAGAAAGGGCTGGAGCGGGGGGGGGGGGGGTGTCAAACCCCCTGAGCGCAAGCCAGCATGACTGGCCGCGCGGGGGGCATAGTTTTAATGGGACAATAGCCGGCGGAAGTGGGGGGGGGGGCTTAAGCCGAACTTCCGGCCGGAGATCGTCAGTGATGGCAAGACGCTGAACAGAACGGTCGCCTGCATCAACGACTCCTGCTACACAGGTGGTGTACATCTGCATCGCCATGGGAAGTGTGGAGGACCTCCTGGGGCAGCTTCGGGCTGCTGCTGGCTCGTGGGGAGAAGAGTGGCTATGGTCCCAGGTAGCGGGAGTGCTGGGAGGGGGGTGGCCCTGCCGGAGTGGCCCCCACGCCGGGCATGCCCTCCAGTGCGGCTAAGCCCAGACCATGCACCCAGGGCGCGGTGCCGTAGGAGCCCCACTAGGGACCCTTCGGACCGGGAGCCTCGCACCACAGCCCAGGGGCGTAAGTCCAGGTCCGGGAGGAATCCACCCAGGCGGCTGCGTCCAGCGGGAGTGGGAGGGCCCAGTGGAAGAACCATTGCTGAGCCCTCTTCCGCTCCCAGTCCTCGTGTCACCGCAACAGCGATACTCCAGTCAGGGTGACCGCCAGCCGTCATCTGAGATCCCGGGCACAGATGACTTCAACTGAACAGACTCGCTCCGTGGACCTATTTCCTATGAATGTTAGCCCCCCAACATGGGGAAGTGCGGCAATATCTCCATCCCTGGGTTTTCCGCAGGCACCTTCTACATTGCTTGGCGTGAGCCATTCTGCATCTTGCTGCGGCTGCAGCAGAGGTTTGTCCACGGTAGTGTCCAACGACCAGGTTCCGTCCCAATTGGATGTGATGCACAGGATTCTGGAGGTACGGCTGGTGGGCTCACAGCATCTACGCAGACCGGTGAGTATATGTCACTGTCTTGTCCTTTTCCCCCTATACTTATGTCCCAGGCTAGCGCAGAGGAGGTTAGAGTTAGTTCTCCCGCTAGAGGGAGGGCAGATGACAGTTCGCCTGGGGAGGGTGTGAGGGAATTGTTAGGAAGTGTGAGGGAGTTGCTGTCCCGTGGTAGTCAGATGGTTTTGCCTTCTCCGTTAATGGGTTGGCTTCCCGCTTTTTCTCCCACAGTAGCTGGGGTAGCCACGGGGTTAGGTGGTGCGATAGCGGCTAAGGAAGCGGGAGTTACTGTCTCAGTTCAGACTGACACAGCATCCGGTGATGGGGTACAGTTAGATGACAGGGCCAGGGGCGATGTGTACATGTGTTTTGAGGGTCCCCTTTGTGCGCATCTGAAAAAGAGGTTAAGGAGAAGATCTGGAAGGACGAATACGTCGAGATCTTCTCCTTGTTGCCTCTGGAAAAGTTTAACCTGGACAAAGGTAAGAGGGACGATTACAAGAAGGAAGAGGAGGAGAAGCGTCAATGGCGGCTTATCCCCCAGACTTTCACGAACTGGCTTCAGGCCTTTGCTATACTGGCTAGTGTAATCGGTGAAAGCCCCGGAGAACTGCTCCGGTCTTTTTTGCTATATGGACGCAATTGGAGAGGCTCATTAGGTATATGGCGGCCAGACTTGGCTGCGTTATGATAAGCAGTTTAGACAGAGGAAGGCCATTAGGCCTAATATTAGGTGGGATCAGAAAGACATAGGTTTGTGGCTGAGGGTGATGGCGCCTGCGAGGTTTGGTCAGTCCTTTCCAGGCGGGGCCGGTAATGCCGACACTTCTGGAACAGGCTCCGGCACAGGCCAGGGTTCTGGACAGGCCAAGAGGCATGGCGTGTGCTGGCAATTTAATGAGGGTCAGTGTAAATTTGGGTCTAATTGTAAATTCAAGCATGCCTTCTCCAATTGCAATGGAGCATCTCACGGAGTGTCACGGTGCTTTTGTAAAGGAAAAGGAAAACCTCCTGCCGGTGGACAAGGGGGTGACACCGGTGAGGCTCCCGGAAATGGGTCCGTACCCCAACCATGCAATGGCTTTGCTTATTGAGGAAGGTTTTGAGCATGGCTTTGTTATCCCGCCTCCGGCCCATCGGATCCCTCCGTGTCGACGGAATTTGAAGTCAGCATACCAACATTCCATGGTGGTCGCTGAGAAGTTGCGCAAGGAGGTTTCCCTGGGTTGGATGGCTGGTCCTTTTGTTTCCCCCCCTTTTGGTGATTTAGTGGTTTCCCCTTTAGGGGTTGTGCCCAAAAAGGAACCATCGAAGTTTCGGCTCATTCACCATCTGTCACATCCCAGGGGCGCATCTGTAAATGATGAGATGAATCCGGAGCTATGTGCTGTTGTTTACACTTCCTTTGATGCGGCCGTGGGATGGGTCAGATTTTGCGGTCCTGGGGCTTTGTTGGCAAAAACCGACATTGAGGCAGCGTTTTGCCTCCTGCCGGTTCAACCAAGTAGTTTTAAGTTGTTAGGCTGTTTTTGGGACAATGCATACTACGTCGACCGATGCCTCCCTAGGGGTATGCCTACTTTGAGGCCTTTAGTTCATTTCTGGAATGGGTGGTGAGGGACGTTTCTGGCGTTCCTTCTGTCATTCATTATTTGGACGACTTTCTATGCATTGGCCCTGCTAATACAGGTGTTTGTGCCATGTTATTGGCGTCGGTTCAGTGGGTGGCTCATAAGTTTGGGGTACCTTTAGCTCCAGAAAAAACGGAGGGTCCATCCACTTGTTTAAATTTTTTGGGTATAACCATTGACACAGTGCGAATGGAATTTCGCTTGCCTGAGGATAAGTTGAGAGATCTGAAAACTGAAGTCTTTAGAGCTCGGCACTTGCGTAAGATAACACTTCGTGCACTCCAGTCTCTCCTGGGCAAGCTGAATTTGGCAGCCAGGGTTATGCCTATGGGAAGGATTTTCTGCCGCAGATTGGCTAGTGCTACAGCGGGGGTGGCAGCTCCGCATCATTTTATTCGTTTGTCTGTGGACCATAGGGATGATCTCGCGGTTTGGGCAGATTTTCTGGAGCAATATAATGGTAGATCCCTACTGATGGGAGGGGCTGTGGATAGCTTCGACTGTGATCTATACAGTATACGGATGCAGCCGGGGGTAAGGGTTTTGGGGCCTACTACAGAGGGGAGTGATGTGCGGCGGCATGGCCAGCAGAATGGGTGGAGCGAGGATTGGTTGGTAATATGGCACTTTTAGAGCTCTTTCCCATTATAGTTGCCATTACCATCTGGGGTGACCTTTTTAGGAATAAGAAGGTGAGATTCCATTGTGACTATATGGGAGTAGTCATGGCCATTAATAATATGTCTGTGTCCTCTCCGCCAGTTGTTAGCCTGCTGCGGCGTTTGGTTTTGCGCTGTTTGCGTTTAAATGCTTGGGTGGTCGCTGTACATGTCCCTGGGGTTTCTAATTCGATCGCTGACTCTCTGTTTCATTTTCAGTGGTAACGTTTCTGGCAACTGGCTCCAGGGGCAGAGAGTCGGGGTTTGGAGTGCCCAGAGGAATTATGGGCCTTGGTTTGACATCGGCGGCACACCTACTGGATAATTCGCTGGCCCAGTCCACACGGGCAGTGTATGTGGCGGCTTGGGGGTTGTGGGAGAGTTGGGTTAGTGAGTTGGGGTGCAGTCAGAGCAGTGACGACATGGTTGAGGCATTGCTTTATTTTCTGGGTAAAATGTTTTGGGAAGGTTGGTCGAGGGCTAGGGTTAATCGTTTTATGTCGGCTTTTGCTTATTGGTTTAAAATGCGGGGTATGAAAGGATTTTACAAAAGGCTTCCTGGTTCAGCAGGCATTACATGGCTTCAATAGGGGTCATAAGAACAAGGATGCCCGATGGCCGATTTCATTTGCTATGTTGGGGCGGTTGTGTGCGGTTTTAAGTTCAGTCTGTTTTTCGGCTTATGAAGTGGCCCTTTTTCTTTTGGCTTTTGTGTTGGCTTTTTATGGTGCCCTGCGTATTGGGGAATTTGTATCGCCGAGTACTTCTATTCATGGGGGTTTGTTGGCAAGAGATGTGTCTTTGGTGTCGGACAGGATTGAGTTTTGGTTACGGCGGTCTAAGACTGTTCAGGTGGGTAGGGGTAGGCACGTGGTTTTGGGAGCTAACAGTGCTACTGAAGTTTATCCTGTGGAGTGTTTGCGTGCTTTCTGGGCATTGGGTGCGTCCAGGGATGGATCTCTTTTGTGCCATGCTGATGGATTTTCCCTATCCCGTTATCAATTCAGCACGGTATTGAGGCGCAGCGTTGATCACCTGGGTTTAGATGGTAAGTCTTACGCTTCCCACTCATTCAGGATTGGGGCGGCAACAGAAGCTGTGTGCAGGGGTATGTCTCCTGGGATGGTCCATAGAATTGGTAGGTGGGTGTCCTCCCGCTACCAGCTGTATGTGCGGCCTGAAATGTTGTGATTATTTTATTTTCTATTGTATGTGGTCGCGGTTGGTCTCTCCTGGTTGCTCTTCATCTGTTCCTTTATTTCTGCTGCAGGTTCCTCCCTTCCGTTCGTGTGGATTTTTGGGCACTCCTTTGTGCATTGGGGAGCAGAGCGTGCGGATGCCCGGCCTCGCGGTAGACAACTCGGTTTTGGGAGGGATGTCACGGTGATTCGTTGGCTTGGTTTTAGAGGTATGCTATGGCGGCGGGTGTTACCTGAGATTACTAGATTTGTACAGTTTGACTGGGTGCCGGTTATTTTGGTTCTTCATGTGGGCGGCAATGACCTGGGGGTTCGTCCTTTTCGGGAGCTTTTCCGTGATGTTAAGACCGATTTGCTGCGTTTGTGGGTTATGTTCCCTGGTTAGCTGGTGATTTGGTCAGAGATTGTTCCTCATAAGATGTGGCGGACTGCGTGTTCTGTTGACAAAATTAATAAGGCCTGTATTAAGGTAAACAAGGTGATCTCCCATTTTGTGGTCAAGAATGGCGGTTTGTCAGTGCGACATTTGGATTTAGAGTCGGGTCAGGGCGGTTTTTGGTTCCAGGATGGAGTGCATCTCAGTGCAGTGGGTATTGACATGAGGTCTTTGGAGCTGCAGGAAGACATTGAGAGGGCTTTATATTTGTGGGGGGCATTGCGTGTTTGAGGTTTCGAAACACGCTTGCTATGGCAGGTGGGGATCCTTGCAGTTGGTGGAATTCGGTGTGTGATGAGGGGAATCGTCGTAGTGGGGTTCCCCCCACCCGTAAATTGGACTGCTCAAGTGCAAGGTGGTCTGGCGCATGGTTGGTGGG
Source organism: Leptodactylus fallax (assembly GCA_947044405.1). NCBI lineage: Eukaryota > Metazoa > Chordata > Amphibia > Anura > Leptodactylidae > Leptodactylus > Leptodactylus fallax. Next base: position 5,539,438 of record CAMRHE010000078.1, read on the forward strand.
TCTCTCAGAAGTGGGAGTCACCCCTTTTCTCTGGGCCTCCGAGCTGGGGGAAACGGCTGGTGGTAAGATAGGTGCAACTTGGCTACATGTACTTGTGGGAGCCATGCCATTTATGTAGCTTCAAGGACCTCCCTCCAAGGCTGGTATGTAAACTGTAATTTATATATAATTTTGCTCGTTTTGGTAAATATGTATGTTTTTAATAAAATGGCTGCTGTGGCCAAAATTATCCAACGTCAAGTCTCTGTGTCATTTGTGGGGGGGTTGGTATTAGGGGTAGGGCGGCCACAGGGACGGTTTGGCAGTTGGGGGAGGGTTTATTCAGGCTTCAGGTTACATAGGCGGGGGTTAAGTTTATATTCACCTGGCCACATTTCGCAATGGAACAGTCATGCCTTTGCATGCATACAGCAGAGTTATTTTAGTCACCTCTTTAGTTGATTCAAAAATCTAACAATTAAGCCGTTTATAACAAGCCCAGAAGCAGAAGACTGAGCACAGAAACAGTTAATAAATTCCAAAAGTGGATTTTGACTGATCATTTTATTTTGGACTTCTTTCCTGAAATAAGCTGCTATCATTTTATTATGCTATAGACTCCAACAACTGATTTAATACACTAGGTGGTGGTACATGGCTGAGATCTAAAGAAAACAGTAAAACAATATATCTACCTATTGAACTCTGCTAGCACCATTCTCTGCAGGTTGAGTGGGGTCCTGTGTTAATTTATGTCAGCAAAATGTTACTTGCAACATACTAGACCCTCCCATCTTACATCAGTATAAACCCAGGATATCAGGTGAACAGATCAGAGAATTTTTGCTGGATGTGAGGAGTTTAGGCTTCTTCTGCAGCAATGGCCACAAAATGGGGCATCTGCTCTGCAGGCAAGATAAGCAATGATTTCATGGTAGCCCTTCAAACCCTGCCAGCTCAGGATCACCAGGTAAGTTCTACAAAACTAACCAAAAGCTGTTTTTGAAGATTCAATACAAATATTTTCCTACTATATGGAATAATTATTGGAGAAGTTATGAAAATGACTTTAAAATATTTAGAATTTTCTTGACTGATTAAAGGGGTATTCCTATCTGGACATGACTTAAATAGCTGGAAGATGCGGGGCCACCTCTGGAAGATGCATCTATCTCGACGGCTCCCCTAACCCCTGTTAGCGGGTGCAGTGACGGGAGAGATGGTAGTGCATGTGTATGTTTCTCCATTCACTTGTACAAGAGTTTCTAAAATAGTTGAGAATGGAGTTTTGGCTATTTTCGGAACTCACTTATAGGTGATTGGAGAGGCTCACACATGCTCATCTGTCTCTAACCACAGTGCAGAAGCCACTGTTCTCAAGATAGATGTAGGTTCGGTGGTGGGACTTGCATTATTCGTCCATTTATCCTGTGGATTTTCTTAGATACCGTACATTCTGATATTATGTGGTAACCAGTGGAAGCATTCTCCAAAATGGTGTACACTTTTTGAAAGACTGCTGCATACACTGATGTTGATGCTAATTCAGGTAGTGTTTTATTATGTGCAGCTTACAGTTGCTGTAAATCTGTGTACTTTACAGTGATGTACATTACAATCCATCCACCAAATTAACAAAGAATATGAAGATCAATGATAGCAACGTTTCAGTCTTTTCACATCAGGTCGTTCCTATCACCATGCAACCAGCCATATAGATCAGGCTTGAGAAAGGCCTGAGACAAGACCAAAACGTTGCCTACATGAATGGGTTGTAGCAGTGATCTGCAAACCAAAGGTATCTTACCAGTTTTATCACTGGAACTTTCCTTTAATTGGCATACACGATGTACTATATAAACATTGAGAATGTGCTGGATTATGTTACATAGACTCATTTATCTATACAATGAAGTATGTAGGTATTCTGTATACATGTGATATGTAGTGTGATATATAGAAGTTTAGACATGAAATGTCCACATTTATCAATCATTCTTCTTGCTGATGTAATTAATGGTAGCCATACACATTAGTATAAAGTCCATCACAACAGGCAATGTCAATTATAATAATCGTCTGTAATAATAATAATAATAGTAATAATGTGAAATTTAATGAATGATCATGTATTGGTGCATCAGAGGAACAATCCTTCACAATCAAGCTACTTTTATCCAATGTGTATGGCCAATTTAAGACTAAATCATCAGTTTTTATTGCCCTTAGGCTGTGGCTGTTGCAGCTAAAGATCTGAAACGTGCTAAAGAATTTGGCCAAACCCACAACATACCAAAGGTGTACGGCTCATATGAGGAACTTGCCAAGGACCCAAATATTGGTGAGGGATTACTTTGCCAGACAAATAATTAAATACATTGTCAATGCTACTTGTAGAATGGGCAGGTGTGTAGAACACCATACAACATAAAACACAGAACATACCTGACATTTCATAGGAATTGTCACTGAGAAGGAAGCAGTGAAAAAGAGTTCATATTTTATGTTACAATTTCCAGCCAGAAGATTAGAATGATTGGAAGGGCAGAAGTAGAAGGAAATGGATCCCAAAGCAATCCGCTGCTTTTGGGAGGTCCACTAAACAACTAATGGCTTGATAGACATCATCATGATGTATGGAAACTATACATGTTATATAACTATCACTATAGAAGAGTAGAGGTTGCCAGATATGATCAACACAATACTTAATATACCATGTATATATGCAATACCAGATTGGTGTTTGGGGGGAGGGGCATTTACTAAGAGTTTCTCCCTTGTGTCCTTTCATTAGAATCATATTATCATTGACTTGAATGGATTAATCCTTCCCATGAAGAATACTATAGCGATTCAAGACAAACTCTAGCAGTACAATTACAAGTTATCTGTCAAACCTAACCCCCTAATTCTGAAATGTAACCTTCTAGCTGCCATATTGCTTGCAGAAATCACACTGGGTTCCACAGGGGGAAGCATTATTATGTCTGAGCTTTGAGGAGTGAGACAAATGACCTTGTGGGGGCCAGTGGGGTGTTACCCACTCCGACAACGCCAACCAGTTGTTACTCTGGCCTCAGCTCCCCTCCCCCTACTCTGACCCTCCCAAGGCTGGACTTTGCGCTCATAGAATGTAGTGATGTCATAGCTAAGAAATGCACCCTACTCACACAAGCACACTGTCACCAGTGTTACCTGAGGTAGATGTTTGGCTTAACACAAGTTAATGTCAGTTGCTCAGCAGTAGGAAATAAGGTCTACATTATCAGTATACTCAACAGGAACAGAACAATTCTTGGAGCATTAGAATGACAGTCCTGTGGCACACACAGCGACTGACCAGCTCTCACAGGGGTTTGTGCTTATTTCTCACAATGGCGAGTATTCAGACTCACAACAGATTCGATAATACTAGCCTTTGGAAGAATAGGCTAAGCTCTAGAATTGCACCACACAGACGGAAAGCCGAACCGGTAGCAACGGCTGTCTAGATGGAAGACGTGAAAGTACAGGAAAGCCTCTCGTTTATACTATTCTTAGTAGAAGACTGTACCTTCAGTGGCGCAAAAGAGACAAAGCTCACTGCACAGTTTTCACCCATTTAAAGAGATATTGCACCACCCTATTTCTAGAAAACACCAGACAGAGGTAGCTAAGAATTAAAGTGAAGGTTTAACATACTCCGGTGCGATAAACTATCAGTATAAGTAAATACACAAAGCAGTTGCAGATGTCAGTCTTGGGCAAGGACCTAACCTAGTCTTCCACCTATGGCCATTTTCAGGAAGCGGTGGCCTCTACCCCCTTCAAACCATATGGCAATAACTGTATATTATGTAGAGGCAGCTGAACATGGCATTAAAGATGTCAACTATAGATCATGGTAAATAATGGAGGTCTGTACTGGTCATTAGGTGCATGCACTGACTGCTGTTATGCAGATGCTGCGGTAGAATCTAGTAAAAATGTATTATGCAGAAACCAATAAAAATAGCACTGGCTTCAGAAATCATAAACCGGAATTCAGCAGCAGAGATCAGTGTGGTGTCTTGGAATTTGAGTAAGTCTTCGACAGAAAGTCATTGCAGAACTTTGGCTTTCCACAACATCTTTGGTCGCTGATTAGCCTCAAACACAATGGGAGGGAATTCATGAACACATCTACGCCAATTTTCTGACATAGATGTGTGATGATGTAGCACGCAAAACACATCTCCTAATAAATCAGCCGCAATAGGGATTCTCAGCATAAGTCTCACACCCTGCACACCGTGAGTTCTGCAGTTGAATGAGCCACAGAATGTGCATGAAGATCGAGCATCTATCACTGCTTCCCATTGAAAACAATGGGAGGCAGGTTCCGGTGGAAATTTGGAGCTGATTTTAAGGTAGAATCAGCCTCAAAATCAGCTACAAATTCCTCAATGTGAACTTAGCCATAGAGCCAGATATCCTGGCTCCAAGAAAGGTGAGAAGTGGCCAACTTGTTATTTCTCATGTTGTGGTAGCTACTGTAACTGTGGATGTCTCATGTTAATCGTCACCTAAGGTCATCATTGTTATGCAACAGGTTGAGTATATTCAGGCTGTTGCTCAACAAAAAGAAGGGTCAAACAATAATAGTAAAAGAGAGTCCTTAACCGGACTGTTTTAGGCCTTGATGACCAAACCATTATTTGTGTTTTTCCATATTAGGACATCCTCAGATATCAGTGTCAAACATCAGATTAATAGCAGTTTACAACAGTGACACCTCATTTTCACTTTGATTCTGACAACGACTTTGACTTTGATTCTGACAACGACTTTGATTCTGACAACGACTTTGACTTTGATTCTGACAACGACTTTGATTCTGACTCTCACTTTGACTCTGACTTTGATTCTGACTTTGATTCTGACTCTAACTTTGATTCTGACTCTGACTTTGATTCTGACTCTGACTTTGACTCTGACTTTGATTCTGGCTCTGACTTTGATTCTGGCTCTGACTTTGATTCTGGCTCTGACTTTGATTCTGGCTCTGAATTTGATTCTGACTCTGACTTTGATTCTGACACTGACATCTGCAGTTTCTGATTGGCCAACAGATGAGGTCCGCCCCCTATATAACTGTACTTTACAGGGGCTTCAGACTCTTCAGACCTCATTTCTCACAATAGTGGCAGAAGAATCATTTCAGTGCATCAATAGGTACAGACATTTCTGACTTTTACTTATCCTAAATAATACTTCATGTTTACTGCTCCCTTAGGGGGCATTCACACTACTGTTGTATGTCTGTTCTGATAGGGTCTGTAAAAAAAAAAATGGACACCTATCATAACAGACCGAAACTGATGTTAATGTTCTGTTTTTTAGACTCTCCGTTTTTGCTTATTTTTTTGTCCTTCTTTCTGAGCATACGCAGAAAAAACCCAACAGTATAACGGACGACCGTCAGTTACTTTCAGTTAGCCATAGACATTAATGTTAAAAAATAACGCACGGTTAATGCCTGCACCCCGCGTTATTCTGTCCACTAAAAAAAAAAAACACATGTCATGGATTTGGTGAGAAAGGACATTAATGGACAACATATCAAATCCCAGTGAAATCCCCCTGGGCTATCTACAAATTTGCCAGTGGCTAACTTGTGGCAATTTACTGGCACAGCATAGTCAATGGCATCTAAACAGGTCCCATTCACACTGTGCAGTTTCTGGGCTGCTTGAAAACCTCAGATGTTCTCTGACTTTCATAGGTGACTCAGTCAGGTATCAGACAACTTTGTGTCAGACAACTTTTTATCAGACTCACTGAGCTCTCAGCCTGCAGCCTTATACAATGTATCTTCTACTGCTGAGTGTGAGCAGTGAGGTCACTCAGAGGTCAGGCATCTTGGCCAATCACAGTGTAACACTGTATGTGCTTCATACTGACTGCTGACTTGTGACTCAATCACAGATGAAAGTCAGAGAACATCTGAGGTTTTCAAGCAGCCCAGAAACTGCACAGTGTGAATGGGACCTGTTTAGATGCCATTGACTATGCTGTGCCAGTGAATTGCCACAAGTTAGCCACTGGCAAATTTGTAGATAGCCCAGGGGGATTTCACTGGGATTTGATATATTGTCCATTAATGTCCTTTCTCACCAAATCCATGACATGTGGGGTTTTTTTTTAGCGGACAGAATAACGCGGGATGCAGGCATTAACCGTGCGTTATTTTTTAACATTAATGTCTATGGCTAACTGAAAGTAACAGACGGTCGTCCGTTATACTGTTGGGTTTTTTCTGCGTATGCTCAGAAAGAAGAACAAAAAAATAAGCAAAAACGGAGTCTAAAAAACGGACACATTAACATCAGTTACGGTCTGTTATGATAGGTGTCCATTTTTTTTTTACAGACCCTATCAGAACAGACATACAACAGTAGTGTGAACGCCCCCTAAGGGAGCAGTAAACATGAAGTATTATTTAGGATAAGTAAAAGTCAGAAATGTCTGTACCTATTGATGCACTGAAATGATTCTTCTGCCACTATTGTGAGGACTGAGGTCTGAAGAGTCTGAAGCCCCTGTAAAGTACAGTTATATAGGGGGCGGACCTCATCTGTTGGCCAATCAGAAATTGCAGATGTCAGAGTCAGAATCAAAGTCGTTGTCAGAGTCAAAGTCGTTGTCAGAATCAAAGTCATTGTCAGAATCAAAGTCGTTGTCAGAATCAAAGTCAAAGTCGTTGTCAGAATCAAAGTGAAAGTGAGGTGTCACTGTTGTAAACTGCTATTAATCTGATGTTTGACACTGATATCTGAGGATGTCCTAATATGGACACTGTAAATATGGACACTGTATATTTGGAGGTACCTCATTGATTACAGTTTATTTAGCTATTACCTTTTTATGCTATATGTTTTGCGTCATTTACCATGCTTACATAACATGATAAATTTATTCACTGGGTCAATACAAATAAATTGATATAAAAATTTATATAGTTTTTTTTTTTTTTTTAAAGTATTTTTACTTTTGCGAAGTAAAAAACTCTTTTTGTAATAACAATTTTTTTTTCCATCTCCACTTTCAAAGACCCATAACTTAAATTTTTTGTTAATGGAATTTTGTGAGGAGTTATTTTTTACGGGAAGAACTGACATTTTTATTGATGCAATTTTGGGGAATGTAACCCTTTTTGAATGGTTTTGGTAACATTTTTTCAGTGACCAACAGACAACAATATTGGCATATTTTTTTTACGCCATTAAGTGTGCAGTCAAAAAACCATTACAGTTGTATTGCTCATGTCCTTACAGAGGCCAAAAAGCAGTAAGGCCATGGAATTGTGTAGCCCTATTTGGGGGGGGTGGTATGAGTATTATCCCTCCCGGAACAGACTCTGGCGCTGACCTGTGTGTATAATGGGACCTGAAGCCTTCGCTGAAGGGAAGAGTGGGAACATATATGAAATATATCAGTGCCTCCACCCAGGATAGAGCCTCTGTATTACAGGGAGGATCTCTTCCTGGGACTTACCCATGAGGTACAGTTAGTAGCCTTAACAAGGATCACTGTACTAATCTCACAGTCTGAAGAATACATACAGATACCACATAAGGTTATAACAGTAGCTTTATAAGAATCAACAGGGTAATAATACATACATAAAATATACTCAGAACACAGCAATACTACAACAACCAGCAAGTCCTCAACCGTCTTAGGTTATATACCCGGGTATATATATATAGATATATAGCAAGAGTCCGGTGCACAATACCTCCAGGCAACAGAAGAGATGCAGGGGCCCCTGTGGATGACTGTGGATCCTCGGATTCTTCCAGGAGATGACAGACAGCCGATCAGGAGATGATGATGATGGTGAGATTCTTCACAGGCAGCAAACAGGGCGACGGTGACGGCAGTAGATGCAGGCCTGACTACCCTAACACTGAGTCCTTAACCTGCCAGCTAAACTACTAGTGCCACCGGGCCTCTAACTAGCTAGTTGGCCTTCGGAAGCCTAACCTATCACTGCCCTGAACTGTATATATATATGGATCCCTAACTACGGTTACTAGCTAGGTCCTGTGAGTATATAGGGGGTAACACATACCTAACTATATACTGTGAATTAAAGAGGAACAAGTGGCTCTTAGACTCCCCCAGACATAACATGTCTGTCTCAGCAGCTCTGCTCACATCTCTCCCCCCAGCAGCTCTGCCTCACATGTGTCTGACTCACTGTATTTACAAAACAAAACTTGCACTGAATGCCTGGGGTCTCTGAAGCCAAACTGCAGGGGCAAAGAAGCCAGATACATTATATACTAGTAGAAATGGCAGTTCCCTACAATTGTAAAAGTACAAAAGGCCTGGATGTCTTTCTTGAATGAAAAAATATTATGGGTTATGGGTTTTACATTTTGTTAAAGACAATAAATCCGGGATTATATAGTGATTGCCGGACTTGCAGTTGGGAAGGAATTTTTTTTCCTCTGACATGGTGTAATTGGCATTAGCCTCTTGGAGTTTTTTGCCTTCCTCTGTATCAACACTGTAGGGTTATAAGTTGTACTTGATGGACCTGTGTCTTCATCCAACCTTATCTATATGACTATCATAGGATGTACTGGGTGGGGAAAGAGGATGTGAGGAAAAGGTACTGTGTGTGGATGATAAACTGCTCTGAGGTGCAGTAGAATGACATTGCAAGGGCTGCCTAGAAAACTATTTTTACTGCTACAACCAGGAAGTATTACATCAGCCTAAAAACATGCGGAATGGTACAAATGGTACAAACCATTGGCATAACAATCGTGGTCGCCATGATAGTGGTTGGGGAACCAGGCTTTCCCCGACCGCTATACATATTGTTAATGGAAAGGGGCCTGGCCGGGCCTCTTTCCAATTGATGCCAGCCCAGGGGAGGTGACTAAAAATAAAATTACTTATACTCACCTGTCCTGGGCTCAGCATCCACTCCGGGGCTCTTCCGGCCGGTAACTGAGGTCATCGCGCCCCACGTGACCACTGAGGCCCAATCACAGGCCCCAGCAGTGACGTCTGGAGTGTGAGACCTCAGTCGCAAGAGAGAAGAGGTTGAAGGAAGATGCAGCAGACAGCTGGACGGAGCGAGGATGCCCAGGAGAGGTGAGGTAAGGTGAGTATAAGTGTTTGATATTTTTAATCACCTTTCCTGGGCCTCTACTTATTATACTCCGGGGTATGTGGTGACCCCAAAGTATAATAATAGCACCGGCTCTAGGAGGAGGGGGGCTCTTCAGAGCTCATAATACTGTGTGGGCGCCACTGTGGGCATATAATACTGCTTGGGGGCCACTGTGGAGCATATAATACTGTGTGGGGGCCACTCTGAAACAAATAATACTGTGTGTGAGTGTGATGATGAGATACTCCCAGTTATGTATTTCTTGTATTACTACTTGCTCATATTACTCCTACACAGTGTGGTGTTTATGACTGTTATCAAACCCTTTGATCCCCAGAGAGTCACTTACACAGGCCTTTGTTTGCATACCCTTGTTACACTCATTAGCTCCTCAGGGGTTTCCTGCAGAGATGTGGCTGGGAGAGCCCTGAGCGAACAATCCGCAGCCAAGCCAGCCAAACTACAAAGGAAATATGGTTTTATGGTAATATTCCCATGGGAGGACATCCTACCATCAGACCGATAAATTCCTCAGGTGCACAAGGCATAGACGAATGCCCCAAATCCAAACACAGGAATGGTGGGTGCAGGGAAAAGGTCCAGACACTGAACTCATGACCCAAAGGGTTCTGTGGGGTCATTTTTGGTGTCTAGACAATGGGGGTCTCGCCACGAACCCCATCATTCCCCTTGCCTGACACTAAGATCATCTGGCAAGGAAATATGATGATTCATAGTTATTTCAGTTTCAAGATAGAGGGCGGGACTTCCCCTCCTAGTGACATCACTCAGGGTGGAGACTGGGATAGTTCTATGATCTCCACTGAGGGACAAAGATAGTTGTTATCCTGGGAAAGATGTGAGGACATGTTGTGCTGTGGACTTAAGCAAACGCCCTAGGCCAGACTGCTGAGGCCTAGAGAACCAACTACAAACTTGTACTAGTATTTTCCTATCTTTTATTCCCATTTTATTTTCTGTACTTTATTGTGCTTTTACCGTATTTGCTTGACAATCCTCTGATGTGTACTCTGTATATGTTAGTGGCTAGTACCGACCCGCTCGGGTTAATAAATATATCAAATTTATAAAGCTCGTTTCATATATCCTATGAACTCAGTCCACTCACGGGACATGAGTGGAAGGTTAAGAAGGGTGTTCGCAGGTGTGCCAAGCAGTTTGGCAAAGTGGTATCCTTCACAGGGGGTGACTCTGGAGCACATAATACTGTGTGTGGGCCACTGTGCAGCACATAATAATACTGTGTGGGGGCCACTGTGGAGCACATAATACTGTGTGGGGGCCACTGTGGGGCACATAATACTGTGTGGGGGCCACTGTGGAGTACATAATACTGTGTGGGGGCCACTGTGGATCATATAATACTGTGGGGGGGGGCACTGTGGAGCAGATAATACTGTGTGGGGGGCCACTGTGGAGCACATAATAACTGTGTGGGGGCCACTATGGAGAACATAATACTGTCCCTGTATTGTTTACATGCGGGTGCTGTGCTGTTCACTCACCAAATTCTTGATAACTGCAGTTGTGAGCACTAAAGCTGTATCCCTTTCAAGTATCTGAGATATCACTGCTGCACCTGTAACTGCCACTATCAAGAATTCGCTCTAGGGAGGGGAGCCCCGGACAAAAGGTCCAAGACTTTAGTTATGCCACTGGCCCAAACGGACATAAAGGTACTGTTATGTTTGTTCATATATATATATATATATATATATATATATATATATATATAAAACAAGCATTTCCTGCCTTTAGTCACATTTTCTTAGTCCCAGAAAACCCCTTTAAGTAGAGGAGAATCTGCCCCATCTCTCTCTCATTCAGAAACAGACCCTGGATCATGAAGGACACTTATAGAAAAGTAATGACTTGTACTGATATGAATAAAGTGCTTTGGTTGTGATAGAAACCTCATATTTAGCTCCAGCATTACACTGTTTCTCTCTCTGCTTCTACTCACTCCTCTCCAAGGACCTTAACAGATATGTGTAATCTCAGTCATATGACCTGCAGTCCATCCCCATCTGGATATAGCAGAATATTCAGTGAAATTCAGTTTAGCATAGGGATGGAGGCAGAAAAAGAGACTGATAAGAGCAAAAAGAGATATTTTACAAAGTTTCTAATAAATGTACTTTTCATTTAGGCAAAGTTTGTTAAAAAGTGATGATTTAACGCACAATTACACTGCAAAATGACCCTCTACACAGACTGCATAATCCCTATAATTATTATATGTTGCAGATATTGTCTATGTTGGTGTCCTGCATATAGTGCATCGAGATGTAGTGTTGATGTTCCTTCAGAACAAGAAAAATGTCATTTGCGAAAAACCACTGGCAATGAACTCATCTGAGGTTAAAGAGATGACAGCAGCTGCAAGGAAACACAATGTCTTTTTCATGGAGGTATTTTCTTCTCACTTTATGTAAAGATAATAAGCACATGGCTAATTTGACTGAGGTAACTATAACAATGTGTGTTAATACTTAGTGTATGTAACACTGTCCAATCCCTAAAATAGGGAATGTAGTTGTATTCTCAGGTATGCTCAGGTCATCGAGGCCAGTTAAATCCCCATCAGTAGTGATGTGCTGCATCCTGTGAGACTAAACACATTGCACACTTCTAAAGCAGGTCCAAACTTGATGCTTGTTTGTCCCATCTCCTTTCCATGAATGGTGGGTTGATTCCACAGGCCCTCGTCTGTAGTAAGTTATATGGACTTTAGAGAAATAGAATCTGATCTCTGTGCCTATTAGCTCTGAAGATTTCTCACTGATTCACAGGCAATGTGGAGTCGCTTTTTTCCTGTATATGATGAGATCCGTACTCTGCTATCCAAGAAAGCCATAGGAGATATCAAAGTTGTTCAGGCAGAATTTGGCTCCAACCAATACCATGTTCCTAGGGCAGTGGGAAAGGAGCTAGGTGGTGGAGCTCTCCTGGACATTGGTTGTTACTGCATCCAGTTTGCACTGATGACATTTAATGGTGAAAAGCCAGAATCTGTAACAGCTAAAGGTTTTCTATATGAGACAGGTACGCCTGGTTAGAACAATAATTCATTACTAACAAGAAAAGCTGCAAGCATCACTCATTGCTTCTTATCTTTTAGGAGTTGATGAAACCATAACCATTATACTGCAATACCATGGTAAACGTCAAGCCATCCTCACTTGCACTATCATGGTTGGAATGCCAAACCAGGCTTCTATTTGTGGTTCAACGGGCATGATTCAGGTATTGCCAATTTTGTTATGGTCCATAAAAAGACTTTAAGGTCTTCAAAAATAAGATTCTGAATTTAAAAAATTCCAAGAAAGTCTCTATATATAAAACAGAGGGCTAGGAAGATGTCAAATGTCTTCTGCTTAACCATCATTTTAGCTTTATGAAATGTAATGAGACACATTCTGACAAAGGTATTTTCTTCTCCCTTGTCCTTCTAAAACCTGGAAATTTTTCATGTTGAAGACTCTCCCATTAATCAGAATATGATGTATGAGTTAGAGCCAATGTATGAATATAATCTGTTTTCTTTTTGTTGTATGATGGAATTGAGTGGTGTCTGATGGACTCCCTTTGACTTATAAAGGGAGCTATTTAAGTGTCTAAGGTTTCCTGCAAGAATACAGGAACAGAGTTTACTATTAATGCTGTAGAAATAGAAGGAAACCCTGAATGAGCTGCTTAATACACATGTGAACAAAGCCTTAACCAGACTGTCTTCTCAGGTTCCCTCATGCATGTGGTGCCCAACTTCAGTAATCTTTAATGGAAAAGAAACCAAATATCCTCTCCCCCAGTCCACAAAAGCCATGCATTTTACAAACAGCACAGGACTAAGCTATGAAGCTGAACATGTACGCCAGTGCTTGCTTAAAGGTAAAATTCATGATCATGTGTTCTTAAATTCCACTGATAAGTCAAATATACTCTGCTCTTATGGCTTCTTCTGGGTGTTACAGGATTAAAGGAAAGTCCACTAATGACCTTGGCTGATAGTGAACTCCTTGCCACCATAATGGAGGAGGTTCGCAAACAACTTGGAGTTAGGTTTCCCCAAGACAAAGCCTGAACAAATAATAGTTGCAAATATAAATATTTAATGAAAATGTAACTTAAAAATAAAATAAATACAATTACTTAACTGAATTAATTGACTTTTATCCTGCAAATATCTAGTTATTAACAATAAATTTGCCGTAAATATTACATGAAAGAAGATTAATTTTATTTTAGTATGGTTGCTATTTGGCCATTTGACAAAATTCACTGCATTAGAGAACTGTCAAGCTTTCAAGTAAATAGTCTCCCATCTTTGTTTTTGAAAGATACCTCTTAAAAGATCCCATCAATACTTTACTATGCTACATATCCCTGGCAGGCAGACAAATTATTGTGCAGAATCACTTAGAAAAACACAAACGATACAAGCACCGAGCGGCACATAGCGTAATTCTGTACAGAGTAAGACACTAAGAATTACTTCTACAATAAAAGAAATGAGACGTAATACTGTGCAATATCTTTATAAAGTCAGAGAAGTGGTGCTGAGCACTGTTCATGTATAAAGGAAAATGGTACTGTGTGTTGTCCAAATATACAAATTAAGAGTAGATGCTGAGAATTACACACAACATATGGCATGAGAACTGTTACAGACAAGAGAAGTGGTATTGAACAGCTTATGTATACACAGAGCAAAAGAACAAAAGAAGTGGTACTGTGCAGTGTTATATATATATATATATATATATATATATATATATAGCAAGAATGTCTGCATATATTGGGCAAGAGAAGTGTTACTATGTAGTGTCTGTAAATGCTAGGCATAAGAAGTAGTACTGAATTATGTCTATACACTGAATAAGAACAGACACTAAACATTAAACAAAGTATACATCATAAATCACACACATAGACACTCATACACATACACTCAGCCACACGACACATAACACAGGCAGGGGTATATTCAAGATTTTGTAAAGGGGACAGTTCAGGCTATGACAAATTTGGCTGTGTTCACCCATGCCCCTAACGCTCATTTCCCCATTGGTCCTGCTCAGTCCCTTTGTGTTCTCACACAATAATAGTACCACACAGTATAATCAGAAGTGCCCGCCCCCCCACACAGTTTGATGCTCCTTTTGTGGCTCCAGAAATATAAAACTCCCTTAGTGTCCACCACACAGAAGTCTTGCCATAGAAATAGCATTACTCATCTAACATGATTCCTCCAGGGTAGGTCTGTGCTATCTATCATATCCATTGTATAATGGAGCAGAAAACTCCAGTCTGGTGGCTTTTTTGGCTCATGAAATGGGTTCATATAAATACATTCAAAAGCTGTTAGGTAATTTTTGGGTTGAAAAAGTGGAAAGCTAAGATGGACTGGAATGCACACAATGGGGAAGATTTGTTAACAGTAATTATTAGTCATTGCAAATTTAGACTAGACAGTTGTAAACTGCACTAGATTTATAAAAGTATGTGATGCTGTTTGATAGGTCTAGTATAACATTACACCACTTAGTTGGCTTAAAAATTATGGTGCATTTTTGGAGCATTGGGGCACATTCTACACCTTTTCACATAATCCTGCCCCTTTTTGCATAAATCATGCCCTTTTTTCATATAAGTTGTAAAAGTATAAATGTATAGTGGGAAAAAAAGGAATCAACACTCCTAAAAGATTAATGTGCAAAAGATTTAGGCAGGTGTGCCAAAAATAATGGAAAGTAAGAATGGTTCAAAAATATAAGTAAAAAGTTTATTTTTATCAGTTAACAAAATGCAAAATGGATGAAAAAAAGAGAAATCTAAATCACATCAATAGTTGGGGTGACCACCCTTTGTCTTCAAAACAGCCAGCTCTTTTATGCATACTTGCACATTTTTTTTCAAGGAACTTGGCAGGGAGGTTTATCCAAATATTTTCTGCAGATGTAGGCTTGATCAAATCCTTCTGTCTCTTCGTTTAATCTCAGACAGCCTGGATGATATTTATACTCCATCCTGAACATAATTGCAAATCACTTTCATTAAAAAATCTGATGTTTTCCGCCATAAAAATTGCTTTGAAAGTCTTGCCACTAGGGGTCTCCTATCTTTAACATCTGCTGTTCAATAGCTGTTGTTTGGTAAAATACGTACAGGGGTGAACCTAGCCTCTCTGCTGCTTGAAAGGCGACACCCCCAAAAAAAGATTCCCAACCTGGATATCTTTGGTTGCGTGATGGGGCCCCCCTAATTAAAATTGTAGGACATGCCCCCTCATTTGCAGATCAATAAATTGCTTTATTTGGCACCCACATGGTATACGACCCCTTTTTCTAGAACAGGCTAGAATGGAGTGGGTAGGATCAGGTCCTTACCCTGGATTCAGTAATGGAGTGGGTAGGATAAGGACCTTACCCTGGAGTCCATTTTCTAGCCTGTTCATTATACTGTAGAGCAGGCTAGAATAGAGTGGATAGGATCAGGTCCTTACCCAGGAGTCAGTAATGGAGTGGGAAAAATAAGGACCTTACCTTGGAGTCAGTAATGCAGTGGGTAGGATAAGCACCTTACCGTGGAGTCCGTTTTCTAGCCTGTTCACTATAGAGCAGGCTAGAATGGAGTGAGTAGGATCATGTCCTTACCCTGGTGTCTGTAAAGAAGTGGGTAGGATAAGGACTTTACCCTGGCGTTAATAATGGAGTTTGTAGGATAAGGACCTGTCCTGAAGTCCATATTCAAGCCTATTCTTTATAGAGCAGATTAGAATGGTGTGGGCCAGGTAAGGTTTCTTACCCTGAAGTCAGTAATGGAGTGGGTAGTATAAGAACCTTACCCTGAAGTCCGTATTCTAGGCTGTTTATTGTACAGCAGACTAAAATGGAGTGGGTAGGATAAGGTCCTTTCTAAAGATGGGCAAATCAGTCCGTAAAGAACCGGATTCGAACCTAAGTATTCCAAATTGTTCAGTATTTAATGAAACCAAACAATTTCAGGTTTGTCTCTGATGAACTAAGATGGCTGCCGCGACATGTGTTACATTCAGTTATTACACTGTGGGATCTCTTCAAACCCCAGATAATAATAAGTGGTGACCGAGAGGAGGCGACAAAAATAAAAAACACTTATACTCACTCACCTTTGGTTACCTCTTTTGGGCCTTCTTTCGACATCTGGCACTCTGTCACTGCATCCACCCATGTTTCACTGTTGGGATTGTATTGGGCAGGTGATGAGCAGTGCCTGGTTTTCTCAACACATACTGCTTAGAATTAACGCCAGAAAGTTCAATCTTTGTTTCATCAGACCAGAGAATCTTATTTCTCATAGTCTGGGAGTCCTTCATGTGTTTTTTGGCAAACTCTATGCAGGCTTTCATATGTCTTGCACTGAGGAGAGGCTTCCTTCGGACCACTCTGCCATAAAGCCCCGATTGGTGGAGGGCGGCAGTGATAGTTGTCTTTGTGGAACTTTCTCCCATCTCCCTACTGCATCTCTGGAGCTCAGCCACAGTGATCTTTTGGTTCTTCTTTACCTCTCTCACCAAGGCTCTTCTCCCACGATTGCTCAGTTTGGCTGGATGGCCAGGTCTAGGAAGAGTTCTGGTCATCCCAAACTTCTTCCATTTAAGGATTATAGAGGCCACTGTGCTCTTAGGAACCTTGAGAGCTGCAGAAATTCTTTTGTAACCTTGGCCAGATCTGTGCCTTGCCACAATTCTGTCTCTGAGCTCCTTGGGCAGTTCCTTTGACCTCATGATTCTCATTTGCTCTGACATGCACTGTGAGCTGTGAGATCTTATATAGACAGGTGTGTGCCTTTCCTAATCAAGTCCAATCAGTTTAATTAAACACAGCTGGACTCCAATGAAGGAGTAGAACCATCTCAAAGAGGATCAGAAGGAAATGGACAGCATGTGAATTAAATATGAGTGTCACAGCAAAGGGTCTGAATACTTATGACCATGTGATATTTCAGTTTTTCTTTTTTAATAAATTTGCAAAAATATCTACATTTCTGTTTTTTTTCTGTCAAGATGAGAAATAAAATGAACTTTTTTGCTTTTAGCAAATGGCTGCAAAGAAACAAAGAGTGAAAAATTTAAAGGGGTCTGAATACTTTCCGTACCCATTGCAGGCAGCAGACCCCCAGGGACCTCTCACAGCCCCCCTCACCCACTGGCAGCACCCCAGGGATGACCACAGCCACCTCTCACACACTGGCAGCACCCCAGGGACCCCTCCTACACACAGGCAGTACCCCATGGACTCCCCACAGCTCCACTCACACACAGGCAGCACCCCAGGGACCCTTCACATTAAGTCAGTACCACAGTGACCCCCACATGCACCAGGCAATAGCACTTCAGGGACCCACACAGTCATCCCGATACACAGACTGCACCCCAGGAACCCCTATAGCCCCACCTCTCAATCACACACAGGGACCCAGGGACCTCCAAAGCTCCTTCTCACACTCAGGCAGCACCCCAGGGACATCTGTCCTCTCTTACATGCAAGCAGCATCCCAGGGACTACAGCCCCCCTTACATGCAAGCAGCATACCAGGGACCCCTGCCCCCCAGATGCCAGCAGCACTCCAAAGACCCCCAAAGCTCTACCTCCCTCACACACAGACAGCACCCCAGGAATCCACACATGCAGGAAGAAATACCTTAGGGACTCCTTCTCCCCCTTAGATGCCAGCAGGGTTCTGTCATAACCCCCCTCACACACTGGCAGTACCCCAGGCACCCCCCCACACACACACAGGCAGTACCCCAGGAACCCGCACATGCATGCAGCAACACCCCAGGGACCCCTGCCCCCTTAGATGTCAGCAATATCCCAGGGACACCTGCCCCCCCCTTAGATTCCAGCAACACCCCAGGGTTCCCTCATTGTCCGCCCTCACACACTATGAGCAACCAGGGACCCCCACAGCCACCTCACACCATGGCAGCACCCTGGGCCGTTTTAACACATTGGTGGGCCCAGTGCAAAGGTTCCTTAAGTGGGCTCATCACCACTTAAAAATACCTGACTTTACAAATTATAATGCACCTTAGTGGCCCTCAAACAGTATAATGTCTCTCTAGTGGCCCCATACAATGTAATGCCCCTCACTGACCCATCACAGTCAAATGCCCCTGCATGCATCACACTTTAACCTGCCCTTCCCCCGTGGTCTCTCAGACATTAACCTTCCCCAACTCCCCCCAGTGGCCCCTCAGACATATTATATTATAAAGTCCCCCTGCAAGTGTCCCCATATTTTCATGTCCCCCTCCAGTTGACCTCACATTTTCATGTACCCCCTCTAGGTTGCCATCACAATTTCATTTCCCCCTCTGGATTGCCCCCACAGTTTCATGTCCTACTCCAGGTTGACCCCACAGTGTCATGTCCTCCCCTGGTTGTCTTCACAGTTTCAATTCCCCCTCCTGGTTGCCCCCACAGTTTCATGTCCCCCTTTAGTTTCTCCCACTGTATATATCAAACAAAGAAAAATATAACCTTAATACTCACCTTTCCATGTTCCCCTGTTCTCTTCTGTCTCTGGTCCTGGAGTCTTCAGGGAGCGGTGCAATGTCACCACATCGCACCACCAAGGTAAATTCTCCACGATTTGCCTCCTATAAACTTCTCTGTCTCAGATCCTTAAAGAGTGCACACATGCAGCATCACAGAGTGCTACTGCTGTAAGTGTTTGTCTTTTGTGCCTCTGGGTTGTGTTGGTACGTCCTGTTCTCTGTGTTCCATTTTATAAGTCATTGTTTTGCAACTTTCCCTGTTGTCTTCCCCTCAGTGTTTCAAACCCTTTCCTTTGGTTCAGCCCTGGCCAATCACAGGCCACTGGGCAGGGTTGTAGGAGATCTAGGTCTCCACGGCAACCGTTGAAGTGCAGTGTCTAGTGTGTGCCAGTTTGTGAGCAGTTGGTTTCCTGCTTCATGCAGAGGTACTCATACAGCACTGTGACTGGACTTCAGTAGCCGCCTATACAGCCCCTAGGAGGATTGTTATCTGCCCCAGGCTCATCTAGAGACAGCCCTAAGAAGAGAGTACTGCTGTCTGGACTATTGGACACCGTGCCAGGAGGAACAGTGGAGGACACTGACAGGAGGAGTTCACTCAGGCCTAAGCAAAGGTAACCAGATCCCTGTCAGGACTCCCTGCAACACTAACCCCAGTATCCATAACTGGGAGTGGCACGAGAGGTGGTGTAGTTGAAGGAGAAGTCTGCCATAGAGCCTGTATTATCCCTGGGCACCCTGCTATAACCAAGGCTGGGGGATTGGACATTGTGGTACTACTACCCCCATTTGGAAGCTGCTGTTGTACCTGTTTCCAGTTGCTGCAATAACGTTATCACCCTGTTCAACTGCAACCACTGGCTACCTGACTCGTGCCTGCCTTACCATCAGGGCCCTTCCGAACACCATCACACATTCTCAGAGCAGAGAAGTCCCCTCTCCAACTGGAAGTGCCCCGGGGGAAACTACTACCGCCACCATCCAGGTAGTACTACTCAGCTGTGTCCGGCCCTGGAGAGGGGCTGGGGTGCTTGGTTGAGTGTGCTCGGCCTAGCAGGTGGCACATCATCCGCCATCACTACTCCCATCCTCTGGTTCCCTCCATCTGGGTTGCAGCACACAGCAATATCTCTCAGGTACACACTGCGCTTAGCCAAGTACAGCTTATTGTTTTGGGACCTGAAAGGATATATCTCAGGCACACATGTGCTTAACCAAATGCAAGGTACAGTAGCCCATGGCTACATCTTCTCCTTCCCTCTAGGTCCGGACATACAGTCTCTTTAACACCCTACATGACTCAAATTAAATGAGACGAGCAGTGAGGTAACCTTTATGTTGATACTTTCCATACAATCCAGCACATAAACAAACCAATTGCGATGCATGCCAAAACACAGCGCAGAATCTCTACATCAGTTATTCTTCAAATGCGGATACTTCAGTAATCAGGGTTCTTAACCCTAGGCTTCAATAACTATATAGCGAATCTTCCATAGACTGCAATACAGGTGGAGTCTATGCACAAGTGATCTGAAGATCAAATGTTCAAGCCCCCTAGAGAACTGAAAAAAAAAAAAGTAAAATAAATACATCAACGTTTTTAAAAATATAACAAAATTAAAAAAAAAAACTAAACGTTTAAATCACCCCCTTTCCCTAAATCACATACAGTATAAATATATATAAATAAAAGTAAACAAACACATTAGGCGTCCCCAAGTCTGAAAATGCCCAAACTATTAAAATATAAAAACATTTGTCCCATACGGTAAAAACTTTAGCTTTAGCTTAGTAAAAAAAACTAAATGGCTTTACCCCCTTAAAAAAAATGGAATAAAATGTAATCAAAACATCATACATTTCCCAACATGGTATCAATAAAAACTACATATTGTCCCGCAAAAAAAAAAAAAGACACCTTACGCAGCCCCGTACAGGTATCGCCTGATTTCTTCACTCTTCCACTACTTTCTATGGCTAACACGGTACAACATTATACTACTAGGTCCGTACACTGAAATATAAAAAAGTTACAAGTGTCAGAATATGGTGATTCAAAGAATTTTTTTCCTTCAAACTAGAATTTTTGTAAAGTTATTGAAATATGAAAAAAACTATATAAATGTGGTATCACCATGATCATACTGATCATTACTGTTGTGGGGCATGGGAGTCTACAGAAGGTGAGTATTTGTTCAACTGGCGGTTTTGTTCACACCGAACACATCCGAACCAGAACTTCTATTATATTTTGGGGTCTCTTCAGACCCCAGAGTATAATTAGTGGAGGCAAAGGGAAGTTGAGCAAACATAAAAAAAAACAGTGTTACTCAAATCTCCTGAGCTCCGGCGCTGGTCCTCATCCTCTTCAGGCCTCTTGAATGATGTCAGGGAGTGCTGAGGCCTGTGATTGTGCCTCAGTGGACTGACATCATTCAGGAGACCTGAAGAAGACAAAGACCCTCAACGGAGACCAGGAGAGAAGAGTAACACTGTTTTTGTTTTTTTTTTGTTATTTTTTAAACTAGGGCAGCACGATGGCTCAGTGGTTAGCACTGCAGCCTTGCAGCGCTGGAGTCCTGGGTTGAAATCCCGCCAAGGACAACATCTGCAAGGAGTTTGTATGTTCTCCCTGTGTTTGCATGGGTTTCCTCCCACACTCCAAAGATATACTGGTAGGGAATATAGATTGTGATCCCTATATGGGACAGTGACTGTCAATGTCTGTAAAGCGCTGCGGAATAAGATGGTGCTATATAAGTAAGCATAATATAATAATAAACTGTAATTTTTATTAAGTTTTTACAAAAGTTTTAGAATACAAACTGCATTATAATATAACATAGGTTAAGTAAGCAAGAAAAAATATCCGAACAAGGACAAACAGAACACAAGACGTAAGACAAGACATATACAGAGTTGGGGAACAACAAAAAGAGAGGAAGGGAAGAGAGCGATCAGAGACCATTAAGAGTGCAGTACGTATCCCATGGGGACCAGACTGACTGAAAGACATCCGTTGTGTTGTTGAGCATAGCAGTAAGATACTCCAGGCTGCGCACATCCTTGACACGGCCCACAAGGGCAGGACCAGTAGGAATGTGTACACTTTTCCAGTGGAGGGCCACAAGTGTTTTAGCAGCAGTACAGAGATCCAGGAAGAGTTTAGAGGCCTTTCTACCAAATTAAGTAAATAAACCAGAGGATCCAGCGGGACACCCTGGAGAAAAAGCTCATCAGTTAATACTCTGACTTCTGTTTAGAAAGCACGAATCAAGGGACAGCTCCAAAAGATGTGGTACAACGTGCCTTCCCCAGAGAAGTATCTCCAGCAGGCCATGGGAATGCTGGGGTTAAGGGTGTGTAGGAGGACTGGGGTATGGTACCAAGACATCAGCAACTTATACTGAGTTTCACAGAACGTAATACATGTGGACGATTTTGCTGCACAGGACCTTATGATCTGCCATTGTGCTGGGGAGATCTGTTTAACCAGAGCCTCCGTCTACCTGACCATGTATTTGTGGACAAGGGGAGTGCGTCCCTCCGGAGAAGAGAGGATACGGTAAATATCCGATATCAGGCCCTTCGTAGAGGTACCAGCTCAGCAAATCTTCTCAAAAGGAGTAGGGACAGACACCCACGGGGCCCCAAACAAAGTGGTCATAAAGTGGGCTATCTGCCTATAGTGAAGCCACTCAGTGGATGGCAAGTGCAGATTGGAGGTAAAATAGTCAAAGGGTCTGAGCTCCAAGGTCGACGGGTCAATCAGATCAGCTCCAGGGGTGCACCATATCAGGTCCCAGACCCCCCAGGAGGAGAGGGTTAAATAGGAAAGAAACCATAGAAGAATGGCGGGAGGAAAATGGGAAGAGGATTATGGCAGGTAATCCATAATGGCCCTAGTGAAGCGGATGGGTCCCAAAATAGGGGTGGGAGGCAGAGGGGTGAACGGGACCATAAGAAAGCATTCGGATGGATAGGAGCCAACCAGAGCTTCTTTATCTCCACCCATTTAGTATAGGCCCTGGGCCGCCCAATAATAGTGGAGCAAATGCGGAACCGCTAATCCCCCCTCTCCCGTTCCAAATGAAATAGAAGATAGCCTTCTGAAGAGAGCGCAGTTCTGAGCAGGGGACCGCCACTGGTAGTGTTTCAAAGAAGTAGAGGAGTTTAGGGAGAAGCGTCATTTTAACAGCAGTAATCCGCCCTATCAGGGAAATATGTAAGGGGCGCCACTTATCTAGGAGGGACCGGAGGTCACGAAACAGTTGGGGGTAGTTGACCGAATATATGGTGACATAGGATGAAGACAGTTGGATACCCAGATAGAGGAGGGAACGGGCTTTCCACTGGAAGTCATAGTTATGACGGAGAAGCTGGAGGACAGAGTCTGGAATATTTAATGGGAGAGCCTCTATTTTGGAGGAGTTAACTTTATAACCAGAGAAGTGGCCATAATCTCGCAACGTTAACATAAGATTTGGGAGTGAAGTGTGGGGATTGGTGAGGATCAGCAGGACATCATCAGCGAAGAGGCTGATTTTAATGTCCCGATCACGCACAGAAATCCCCGTAATATCAGAATTGGAATGTATTTTAGAAGCTAGGGGCTCAATACAGAGAGCAAAAGTAAGAGGGGATAGAGGGCATCCCTATCGTGTCCCATTGCAAATGGGGAACGACAAGGAAGTGGTGTGTGGGAGCTTAACCACAGGAGAGGGGGCAGAGTAAAGCGCTGTAACTACTTAGAAGAAGGCCCGCGAAAAGCCAAATTTTCTAAGAGTAGCAAACTTAAAAGACCAATCAAGGCGGTCAAAGGCCTTCTCAGCATCTAAACTCAAGAGGAGGGCAGGGGTGGCAGTACGATTGGCTACATCTATCAAATCCACAGCCCTTCTGGTGTTGTCAACCCTTGTTGGCAGGGGACAAAACCCACCTGGTCCTTGTGGATAAGAGAGGGGAGCCAAGCGTTCAATCTAGTGGCCAAAATTTTCGTGAAAAGTTTAAGGTCAGAGTTGATAATAATTGGAGCACTCCTGGGGATCTTTATTTGGTTTAGGAACTAAGGTGATGTGGGAGTGGAGCATCGACTGGGGTATAGGGGCACCATCAAGGAAAGAGTTGAATAAGTTTCGCAAGTAGGGCAGAAGTAAAGACTGAAAGGTCTTGTAGTATACAGTGGGGAAAAGTATTTAGTCAGCCACCAATTGTGCAAGTTCTCCCACTTAAACAGATGAGAGAGGCCTGTAATTGACATCATAGGTAGACCTCAACTATGAGAGACAAAATGAGAAAACAAATCCAGAAAATCACATTTTCTGATTTTTAAAGAATTTATTTGCAAATTATGGTGAAAAATAAGTATTTGGTCACCTACAAACAAGCAAGATTTCTGGCTCTCACAGACCTGTAACTTCTTTAAGAGGCTCCTCTGTCCTCCACTCATTACCTGTAGTAATGGCACCTGTTTGACATTGTTATCAGTATAAAAGACACCTGTCCACAACCTCAAACAGTCACACTCCAAACTCCACTATGGTGAAGACCAAAGAGCTGTGGAAGGACACCAGAAACAAAATTGTAGACCTGCACCAGGCTGGGAAGACTGAATGTGCAATAGGCAAGCAGCCTGGTGTGAAGAAATCAACTGTGGGAGCAATAATTAGAAAATGGAAGACAATATCATCAGGATGGTGTAGGAGGGCACCAGAGGGGCCATGAATTACATTGGGGGTAGAAGAAGCCTGATGGTCCTGCAAGGTCTCAGCTAACAGGATATGGGCTTCATTACCACGCTTATAGTAGCGCTGGTGACTACAGAGTGAAAGACGCTGGGTAGCATGCGTAGCTAAATCACATAGGTCAGCTCGAGCTGCAACCAAGTGACGTTGGAGGGACTGAGAGGGGTGTAACGCCCAACTATCAGTGAGGGACTTTATCTTAGTGTGCAAGGCCACCTCCCTAGCCTTTCTGTCTTTTTTCAATCTTGTTGCTATGGCAATGCAGTGCCCTGGCATAACAGCCTTATGGGCCTCCCAGAGGGCAGAGACAGAAGAGACTGAGGCCTCATGTCTTGAAAATATTCAGTCAAATGGGTATGTAAGGTGTTAAGAATGATTTATGAATGTAGGAGGGACTAATTAAGGCGCCAGTGACAGCATTTAGTCGGGATCGGCGTAGGGGAGAGGGTGACAGTAACCAGAGCATGATCTGACCACGAGATGGGTCCAATATCAGCATCAATGAGCAAGCAGAGTGTCAGGGAATTACCAAAGAAGTAGTCTATCCTTGTGTTGTGGGGTTGGGAGAAGAATGTGTAAGAGCGAGCAGTGGGGTTGTTGACGCGCCATAAGTCATAGAGGACGGAAGCTGTAATCAAACGGTGGAACTCCCTGGCAAGGCGAGGTTGGGAGGCAGCAACCGGGTTATCACGCAAGGACAATCTATCCGCATGTTCGGCGAAAAACATATTAAAATCTCTGCCAAGGAGCCAAGCCGTGCCAGAGAGGGTCTTCAAACGGTTCAAAACCCCACGGAAGAAAAAGTTGGGAGGTGTTGGGAGCATAAACATTGCAGAGGACAATAGGTTTTCCATGCAGGTGGCCCTCCAATATAATATAGCGGCCCTGAGGATCGAGATGGGGGGTGGTGACTGTGATGGGACATGTACGTGATAATAGGATAGCCACTCCCGCCTTTCGGCGATTATAGAAGGCGGAGTAGGCCTGTGGATAATAGTGCTTGGCAAAATTAAATGTACCTGTATGGTCGTTTTCCTGAAGAAAAGCCAGATCCGCCTGGTGGGACTGGAGTTCTCGCAGGACCATGCGTCATTTGGTGTTGGAGCCCAAACCCTTGACGTTTAGAGTTACGCACTTAGCCATAAGGACAGAGCATAGTCAAGACAGCGATAAGCAAGGCAGATCTCACCCTTGGAGTGCAGTGCCCAGAGCAGACAGAGTCAAGAGGGGTTATGGAGTCCAACTGCAATAGCTCGTTCAATAGAAGAGGATCTCCAAACCTAGAGGGAGAGAGAAAGGGAGGAAGGGGCAGAGGGGAGAGATACACAAAAAGACAAGATGCAACAAGCAAAGGACAAAAGAGCAGCAAACAAATAAAGTAAACAAAAAAACTAGGCATGTTGGTCAGGACTAAATCTCCTGGATGGGGGCAAGAAATAAATGTCCAAGTCAGAGTTAACAGTAACACTACGTGGGACCAACCAATGGGTCCACAGCTGGACATAGTAAGGGAAGTGGGGAATAGGGAGGAACCACCAGTAGGCGGACCAAAAGAAGCAACTAAGGACAGGAAAAGGATGGTTACGGGAGGTACAAGTAACCCGCCCCACCTGCAATACAAAAAACAGTTAAAAGTGTACAGCTAAATGATTGTGGGACCGAAAAACAGCTTATGAACAAAAACAGCAGTAATGGTAGTGTCAGAGTGTGCAGGCTAAAAAGAAAAAAGAGAAAAAAACCCGCAAAAAAGATATATACTACTCTAGTGCCTGCAAAAACAGAAAAGATACGACAGTCAGGGAGGGGTGGATCCACCCTTGGTCTTTTTGGGGGGGGGGGGAAACACTAGGACAAGGCAGCTGGTGTCTCTTAGATTTCTGCACGGTCCAGACTTGGGGAGGCGGTGGAGCAATCAATTCCCAGTTCAGTAGGCCCGGAAAAGGAATGTCCATGGCAGAGCAGAACAGCTTTAGGTCTGCATAGGCTTGTAGGGCAGCTGAACGGCCATTAAGCCTAGCCGTCAATGCAAAAGGAAATCCCCAGTGATAAGGTATCAGGTGATCACGTAGAAGCTGAAGCAGAGGGTGCAGATGTCTCCTTTTCTGTAGCGTAATCCAGGAAAGATCTTAGGGCAGCTGCTCCTCAAAAACGTGTCCTACTGCATGGAGTCCCAGGCCACGCCCCAGTAACGCTGTTTTAATGTTTGAGCACCTTTCTTCGGCCCCTGCTAATTATACTGTGGGGTCTGAAGAGACCCCAAAGTGTAATAATGGCAGTTCTGTAAATAATGTAATAACCAAATAAAAATAACTGACATGCACAAAATCATGTCGGATATCCAGATTTATGATCAACTTTGGTTATTTTTCAATTAATTGGCCAGTCCTACTTGTACAATAAATTATGGGTTTTTTTTTTGTTTTTTTTTTGTAAGTCTCTTTTTTATTGACATTTTTCAATTTTTAACATACAGACAATGGAATTAAAAAAAAAAAAGGGCCATACAGAATACTCAGAATCTGAATAATGAGTCACAGATCACAATGTAGGGCTGAGCCTGCTAACATAAGCGCATAAGAACAAAATTGTATGAGACCATAGTCGATTCCATGGGCTGCAAGCGTGCCCAAGGAACATAGCCATAGGTACCCTAATAGTACCTGCATCAGAGGTAACCATTTCTCGTAGTAGGGAGGCTCCCCCTGGGGGGGGGAATGGAGAAGGGGGGGTAACTGCAAGGTACGATGGGGAAGGGAAAGGAGGAAGGAGAAAGCTAGTTAGTATGAAGGGTGAGAGGAAGAACTGAGAGAAATATAGTGTGGAGACTTGGAAGACAGGGAGGGGAGAGGGGAGATGCCAGAGGAAGAGCTACAAGAGTAAAGTGGAGATAGGCCGAATTCGGGGAAGGTGTCGTGTGACAGGTGACTGTGTGTCTTTCCAATTGATAATAAATTATGCTATCTTTTATCAGAACTGTCTTTGTTTCCAATTTTGTCCTGTGATTGTTCGTTTTTATATATATATATATATATATATATATATATATATATATATGAGGCCTACTCCAGGAAATATATTTTATAAAGATTTCTTTAGGGTAAAGTTTTGCTCGAGTCTTGCTTTACTTTAAATATATTATTACAATATTTTTTTCACTAAAAACATTCATTGTCCTGTTTTTATTTTTGCTTTCTCTGTGGTTTTTAAAACCTGTCTTTAAACAGGTTTTCCAGACTGGGGGCATTTATGATACTGATGATGGTCTACCCTCAGGATAGGTCACCGTTATCAGATCAGTGGGGGTCCCACACTCAGACCCCACACAGATAAGCTGTCCCAGTCAGCCTCCAGCGTTAGAACCTATACAGGGAACTGAGCTGGAAAGAGAAGTGGTGAAGTGCTGCAGCTGTGCTTCTACTCACTTGGATGGAAGCAGAGCTGTAAAACTTCGGCACTGCAGCTATACTGAGGGCAGAGATACCTGCTGATACCGATACTGATTGCCTATCCTGAGGATAAGTCATCAATATCAAAAATGTCCTGAGCCCAGAAAACTGCTGTAAAAAAGAGTTCAGAGACGAGGCTATATACGTAGATATATGTGTGGAGCTTCTCTAAGAAGATCAGGAAATGGCCCAACTCAGCATTTTTCCTATAGAATTCAGGCCAAGGCCCCAATTTGCAGAAATGCAATGTTTTTCCTGCTGCAGAGACGCAGCAGAAAAAACAAAGTGAATGAGATTCTGGCTAATCCCATCCACACATTACAGAAAAAAAAACCTGCTGCGGAAAAGCTGCCTATTTAAAAACACATGCGTTTTTGAAAAACGCAGCATGTCAATTTTACCTATGGAAAAATTCCCGTTTTCCCTATGGACTTTGTTAATCTCATCAGGGGTGATCCTAGCCTCTCTACCCCCCCCCCCAAAAAAAAAATACACAACCTGGCGATCTTTGGTTGCTGGATTGTAGGACACATCACCCATTTGCAGATTAAAAAATCCCATTATTTAGCCCCCACACTGTATAACGCCCCTTTACTAGATCCTACAAAGTATAACATCCCCTTTACTAGCCCCAACACATAATATGGCCCCCACACAGTATATGGCCCCCTGTTTTTGGCTTACACACAATATACCCACATACACACGTGGACAAAATTGTTGGTACCCCTCATTTAATGAAAGAAAAACCCACAATGGTCACAGAAATAACTGCCAAACTACATGTTGACAAGCCACAAAACTTCTGGGAGAATGTCTTATGGACAGATGAGACAAAAATCGAAATTTTTGGCAAGGCACATCAGCTCTATATTCATAGACGGAAAAATGAAGCATATCTTGAAAAGAACACTGTCCCTACTGTGAAACATGGATGAGGCTCTGTTATGTTCTGGGGCTGCTTTGCTGCATCTGGCACAGGGTGTCTTGAATCTGTGCAGGGTACAATGAAATCTCAAGACTATCAAGGGATTCTAGAGAGAAATGTGCTTCCCAGTGTCAGAAAGCTTGGTCTCAGTCGCAGGTCATGGGTCTTGCAACAGGATAATGACCAAAACACACAGCTAAACACCCAAGAATGGCTAAGAGGAAAACATTGGACTATTCTGAAGTGGCCTTCTATGAGCCCTGACCTAAATCCTATTCAGCATCTTTGGAAGATGCTGAAACATTCCATCTGGAAAAGGCACCCTTCAAACCCGAGACAACTGGAGCAGTTTGCTCATGAGGAGTGGGCCAAAATACCTATTGAGAGGTGCAGAAGTCTCATTGACAGTTCCAGGAATCGTTTGATTGCAATGATTGCCTCAAAAGGTTGTGCAACAAAATATTAATTTAAGGGTGCCATCATTTCTGTCCAGGCCTGTTTCATGAGTTTTCTTTTTTTAAAAATTCTGTTGAAGCATGGTTGAAAAGCAATGTCTGACTTTCATTTGTTCATTTTCATAGAATTTTTATATATTATTACTTTTGTCAGATTCAAGTTATTTCTGTGACCATTGTGGTTTTTTCTTTCATTAAACGAGGGGTACCAACAATTTTGTCCACGTGTGTAGTGGGTAGACCCCCACAGTGATATGTTAAGCCACTACCTATTGGAATATTTCAATAGGTAGCGGCCGATAATTTACTCACTCATCCACGCTCCAAACAGGAAGGCTTCCGCTGCCACCTCCAGGGCAGTACTGCTACTTCCAAATAAAGGACAATTTTCCATCAATCTAAGATTCTGGCGGACTGGATTCCTTTTGCTGATAATATATATATATATATATATATATATATATATACAGTCATATGAAAAAGTTTGGGCACCCCTATTAATCTTAATCATTTTTAGTTCTAAATATTTGGGTGTTTGCAACAGCCATTTCAATTTGATATATCTAATAACTGATGGACACAGTAATATTTCAGGATTGAAATGAGGTTTATTGTACTAACAGAAAATGTGCAATATGCATTAAACCAAAATTTGACCGGTGCAAAAGTATGGGCACCTCAACAGAAAAGTGACATTAATATTTAGTAGATCCTCCTTTTGCAAAAATAACAGCCTCTAGTCGCTTCCTGTAGCTTTTAATCAGTTCCTGGATCCTGGATGAAGGTATTTTTGACCATTCCTCTTTACAAAACAATTCCAGTTCAGTTAAGTTTGATGGTCGCCGAGCATGGACAGCCCGCTTCAAATTATCCCACAGATGTTCAATGATATTCAGGTCTGGGGACTGGGATGGCCATTCCAGAACATTGTAATTGTTCCTCTGCATGAATGCCTGAGTAGATTTGGAGCTGTGTTTTGGATCATTGTCTTGCTGAAATATCCATCCCCGGCGTAACTTCAAATTCGTCACTGATTCTTGTACATTATTCTCAAGAATCTGCTGATACTGAGTTGAATTCATGCGACCCTCAACTTTAACAAGATTCCCGGTGCCGGCATTGGCCACACAGCCCCAAAGCATGATGGAACCTCCACCAAATTTTACAGTGGGTAGCAAGTGTTTTTCTTGGAATGCTGTGTTTTTTGGACGCCATGCATAACGCCTTTTTGTATGACCAAACAACTCAATCTTTGTTTCATCAGTCCACAGGACCTTCTTCCAAAATGAAGCTGGCTTGTCCAAATGTGCTTTTGCATACCTCAGGCGACTCTGTTTGTGGCATGCTTTCAGAAACGGCTTCTTTCACATCACTCTCCCATACAGCTTCTCCTTGTGCAAAGTGTGCTGTATTGTTGACCGATGCACAGTGACACCATCTGCAGCAAGATGATGCTGCAGCTCTTTGGAGGTGGTCTGTGGATTGTCCTTAACTGTTCTCACCATTCTTCTTCTCTGCCTTTCTGATATTTTTCTTGGCCTGCCACTTCTGGGCTTAATAAGAACTGTCCCTGTTGTCTTCCATTTCCTTACTATGTTCCTCACTAGAAACTGACAGGTTAAATCTCTTGAGACAACTTTTTGTATCCTTCCCCTGAACAACTATGTTGAACAATCTTTGTTTTCAGATCATTTGAGAGTTGTTTTGAGGAGCCCATGATGCCACTCTTCAGAGGAGATTCAAATAGGAGAACAACTTGCAATTGGCCACCTTAAATACCTTTTCTCATGATTGGATACACCTGGCTATGAAGTTCAAAGCTCAGTGAGGTTACAAAACCAATTTTGTGCTTCAGTAAGTCAGTAAAAAGTAGTTAGGAGTATTCAAATCAATAAAATGATAAGGGTACCCAAATTTTTGCACCGGTGAAATTTTGGTTTAATGCATATTGCACATTTTCTGTTAGTACAATAAACCTCATTTCAATCCTGAAATATTACTGTGTCCATCAGTTATTAGATATATCAAATTGAAATGGCTGTTGCAAACACCCAAATATTTAGAACTAAAAATGATTAAGATTAATAGGGGTGCCCAAACTTTTTCATATGACTGTATACAGTGCTGGCCAAAAGTATTGGCACCCCTGCAATTCTGTCAGATAATACTCAATTTCTTCCAGAAAATGATTGCAATCACAAATGCTTTGGTAATAATATCTTCATTTAATTTGTCTTCAATGGAAAACCACAAAAAGAATTGTCAAAAAGCCAAATTGGATATAAGTCCACACCAAACATAAAAAAGGGGGTGAAAAGTATTGGCACCCTTTGAAAAATCATGTGATGCTTCTCTAATTTGTGTAATTAACAGCACCTGTTACTTACCTGTGGCACATAACAGGTAGTGGCAATAACTAAATCACACTTGCAGCCAGTTGAAATGGATTAAAGTTGACTCAACCTCTGTCCTGTGTCCTTGTGTGTACCACATTGAGCATGGAGAAAAGGAAGAAGACCAAAGAACTGTCTGAGGACTTGAGAAGCAAAATTGTGAGGAAGCATGAGCAATCTCAAGGCTACAAGTCCATCTCCAAAGACCTGAATGTTCCTGTGTCTACCGTGCGCAGTGTCATCAAGAAGTTTAAAGCCCATGGCACTGTGGCTAACCTCCCTAGATGTGGACGGAAAAGAAAAATTGACGAGAGATTTCAACGAAAGATTGTGCGGATGGTGGCTAAAGAACCTCGACTAACATCCAAACAAGTTCTAGCTGCCCTGCAGTCCGAGGGTACAACAGTGTCAACCCATACTATCCGTCGGTGTCTGAATGAAAAGGGACTCTATGGTAGGATACCCAGGAAGACCCCACTTCTGACCCAGAGACATAAAAAAGCCAGGCTGGAGTTTGCCAAAACTTACCTGAGAAAGCCAAAAACTTTTTGGAAGAATGTTCTCTGGTCAGATGAGACAAAAGTAGAGCTTTTTGGAAAAAGGCATCAACATAGAGTTTACAGGAAAAAAAAAAGAGGCCTTCAAAGAAAAGAACACGGTCCCTACAGTCAAACATGGCGGAGGTTCCCTGATGTTTTGGGGTTGCTTTGCTGCCTCTGGCACTGGACTGCTTGACCGTGTGCATGGCATTATGAAGTCTGAAGACTACCAACAAATTTTGCAGCATAATGTAGGGCCCAGTGTGAGAAAGCTGGGTCTCCCTCAGAGGTCATGGGTCTTCCAGCAGGACAATGACCCAAAACACACTCAAAAAGCACTAGAAAATGGTTTGAGAGAAAGCACTGGAGACTTCTAAAGTGGCCAGCAATGAGTCCAGACCTGAATCCCATAGAACACCTGTGGAGAGATCTCAAAATGGCAGTTTGGAGAAGGCACCCTTCCAATCTCAGGGACCTGGAGAAATTGGCCAAAGAAGAATGGTCTAAAATTCCAGCAGAGCATTGTAAGAAACTCATTGATGGTTACCAGAAGCGGTTGTTCGCAGTTATTTTGTCTAAAGGTTGTGCTACCAAGTATTAGGCTGAGGGTGCCAATACTTTTGTCCGGCCCATTTTTGGAGTTTGGTGTAAAATGATCAATGATTTGACTTTTTTTTTCATTCTCTTTTGTGTTTTTTCATTGCAAGCAAAATAAATGAAGATATCATTACCAAAGCATTTGTGATTGCAATCATTTTCTGGAAGAAATTGAGTATTATCTGACAGAATTGCAGGGGTGCCAATACTTTTGGCCAGCACTGTATATATATATATATATATATATATATATATATATATATATATATACAGTCATATGAAAAAGTTTGGGCACCCCTATTAATCTTAATCATTTTTAGTTCTAAATATTTGGGTGTTTGCAACAGCCATTTCAATTTGATATATCTAATAACTGATGGACACAGTAATATTTCAGGATTGAAATGAGGTTTATTGTACTAACAGAAAATGTGCAATATGCATTAAACCAAAATTTGACCAGTGCAAAAATTTGGGTACCCTTATCATTTTATTGATTTGAATACTCCTAACTACTTTTTACTGACTTACTGAAGCACAAAATTGGTTTTGTAACCTCACTAAGCTTTGAACTTCATAGCCAGGTGTATCCAATCATGAGAAAAGGTATTTAAGGTGGCCAATTGCAAGTTGTTCTCCTATTTGAATCTCCTCTGAAGAGTGGCATCATGGGCTCCTCAAAACAACTCTCAAATGATCTGAAAACAAAGATTGTTCAACATAGTTGTTCTGGGGAAGGATACAAAAAGTTGTCTCAGAGATTTAACCTGTCATTTTCCACTGTGAGGAACATAGTAAGGGAATGGAAGACCACAGGGACAGTTCTTGTTAAGCCCTGAAGTGGCAGGCCAAGAAAAATATCAGAAAGGCAGAGAAGAAGAATGGTGAGAACAGTCAAGGACAATCCACAGACCACCTCCAAAGAGCTGCAGCATCATCTTGCTGCAGATGGTGTCACTGTGCATCGGTCAACAATACAGCACACTTTGCACAAGGAGAAGCTGTATGGGAGAGTGATGCGAAAGAAGCCGTTTCTGAAAGCACGCCACAAACAGAGTCGCCTGAGGTATGCAAAAGCACATTTGGACAAGCCAGCTTCATTTTGGAAGAAGGTCCTGTGGACTGATGAAACAAAGATTGAGTTGTTTGGTCATACAAAAAGGCGTTATGCATGGCGTCCAAAAAACACAGCATTCCAAGAAAAACACTTGCTACCCACTGTAAAATTTGGTGGAGGTTCCATCATGCTTTGGGGCTGTGTGGCCAATGCCGGCACCGGGAATCTTGTTAAAGTTGAGGGTCGCATGGATTCAACTCAGTATCAGCAGATTCTTGAGAATAATGTACAAGAATCAGTGACGAATTTGAAGTTACGCCGGGGATGGATATTTCAGCAAGACAACGATCCAAAACACAGCTCCAAATCTACTCAGGCATTCATGCAGAGGAACAATTACAATGTTCTGGAATGGCCATCCCAGTCCCCAGACCTGAATATCATTGAACATCTGTGGGATAATTTGAAGCGGGCTGTCCATGCTCGGCGACCATCAAACTTAACTGAACTGGAATTGTTTTGTAAAGAGGAATGGTCAAAAATACCTTCATCCAGGATCCAGGAACTGATTAAAAGCTACAGGAAGCGACTAGAGGCTGTTATTTTTGCAAAAAGAGGATCTACTAAATATTAATGTCACTTTTCTGTTGAGGTGCCCATACTTTTGCATCGGTCAAATTTTGGTTTAATGCATATTGCACATTTTCTGTTAGTACAATAAACCTCATTTCAATCCTGAAATATTACTGTGTCAATCAGTTATTAGATATATCAA
This sequence comes from Leptodactylus fallax, assembly GCA_947044405.1. Classification (NCBI taxonomy): domain Eukaryota; kingdom Metazoa; phylum Chordata; class Amphibia; order Anura; family Leptodactylidae; genus Leptodactylus; species Leptodactylus fallax. The sequence continues at coordinate 5,574,073 of CAMRHE010000078.1, forward strand.
ATTGAAATGGCTGTTGCAAACACCCAAATATTTAGAACTAAAAATGATTAAGATTAATAGGGGTGCCCAAACTTTTTCATATGACGGTTATATATGCAGCTGCTCTAAGACGATAACGAAACAGCTAAGTCAGCACAAAATTGTATCTATATGTTACCCCAGAATGGAGAGTGCACAGACATCTGAGCCTCCATCTACAAACTTGTAGATATCTACTCATACATGATGGAGGACACAGGAGATAAGATACGATATCAATGCAGGGCTGTGTCTTAAGACAATTCTCCATTCTTAGAAATTGCCAGGTACAGGACATTTCAGTCATTTGGAAGTAATATTAAACTCTACCATACAAACACTGAATAGCCATTACATAAAAACCACCTACCTAATATTGTGTAGGTCCATCTTGTGCCACTAAAACAGCTCAAACCCATCAAGGTATAAGTTCAACAATACCTCCAGGGGTGTCCTGTGCAATCTGCTACCAAGGGGTTAGCAGCAAATCACTTAGGGATAATACTGTAAAGTTCTGCAAAATATGTTGAGAGCAGTGTTGGACTGGGATGGCTAGGGCCCGCCACTGGAATTGTTTGTAGGGGCCCACAGCCAGGACCCCTACAGATCAGCTATATCGACACAATGCAGCTACAGGTAATAACAATGCCATGCTGCTCACCCGCCATACGATGTGCACCACTGCACTACCTAAAGCCACCTCTACACTCTGTATGGCAAGCGAGCAGCGTGGCTCCTGGAATTGTTAACATTAACATGGTCCATACAACTATAGTATACACAACTGCAGTTATCAAGAATATGGTGAGTGAGCAGCGCCCAGCATGGAAACAATACTGGGATCTGCATGTTCTGATAAACATCTGATCTGCGGGGGTCCTAACAGTCTAAGAGATCAGTGGGGGTCCAACACCCAGGGCTCCTGCTGATCAACTGTTTGAAGGGACCGTAGTGCTTTTGCGAGCACCCTCACCCCTTCCCTATTTACATTGCACAGATCTGTTTTATAGTAACCATGCAATGTAATTACATTCTGTGGTAATATCAAATGTCTGCTATAAAATAAATGGGGTGTGATGTAAATAATGTAGGGGCCTCACACAGTGTAATATGCTTCACCGTAACCCCCACACAGTATAATATGCTCCACAGTGGCCCCCACCCAGTATAATATGCTCTACAGTGGCCCCCACATAATATAATGTGTTACACAGTTGCCCCCACAAAGTATAATGTGCTCCACAGTGGCCCCTACAAAGTATAATGTGCTTCACAGTGGTCCCCACACAGTATAATGTGCTTCACAGTGGCCCCCACACAGTATAATGTGTTACACAGTGGCCCCCACAAAGTATAATGTACTCCACAGTGGCCCCCACACAGTATAATGTGCTTCACAGTGGTCCCCACACAGTATAATATGCTTCAGAGTGGCCCCCACACAGTATAATGTGCTTCACAGTGGCCCCCACATAGTATAATATCCTCCACAGTGGCCCCCACACAATATAATGTGTTACACAGTTGCCCCCACAAAGTATAATGTGCTTCACAGTGGTCCCCACACAGTATAATGTGCTTCACAGTGGCCCCCACACAGTATAATGTGTTATACAGTGGCCCGAACACAGTATAATGTACTCCACAGTGGCCCCCACACAGTATAATGTGCTTCACAGTGGTCCTCACACAGTATAACTTTCTTCACAGTGGCCCCCACACAGTATAATGTGCTTCACAGTGGCCCTCACACAGTATAATGTGCTTCACAGTGGCCCCCACACAGTATAATTTGCTTCACTGTGGCCCCCACAAAGTATAATGTACTCCACAGTGGCCCCCACACAGTATAATGTGCTTCACAGTGGTCCTCACAGAGTATAATTTGCTTCATAGGGCCCACACACAGTATAATGTGCTTCACAGTGGCCTTCACATAGTATAATGTGCTCCACAGTGGCCCCCAGACAGTATAATGTGTTCAACAGTGCCCCCCACACGGTATAATATTCACCCCACAGTGGCCACTAACAGTATAAAATACTGCTAAGAGTCCCCCCCTTAATCCGCTTCAGGCGAACCTCACGAAATTCGATGAATATTTGTGAGGTTCAGCACTCAGATTAGTTTTAGTGCTATTATTATACAATGGGGTCGCCTCAGACTACAGAGTATAATAATTGGACGCCCAGGGGAGGTGATGGAAAATTTAAAAAAATTATACTCACCTTACCTCACGTCTCCTGCGCATTATCGCTCCATTCAGGTCTTCTGTATCCTCTTCGGTCTTCTTCTGCGTGTAACTGAAGTCACTGCTGGGGCCTGTGATTGGGCCTCAGTGGTAACACGGGGCGTGCTGCAGGTGCGCTGCACGTGACTGCTGGGGACCAATCACAGGCCCCAGCAGTGACGTCAGGGGCGCGTGACCTCATTCACAGCCTGGAAGAGCCCCGAAGAAGATGCCGGGAGCCGTCGGATTCCCAGGAGAGGTGAGTATAAGTATTTGTTATATTTAATCACCTCTGCTGGGTCTCCTAAGGTGACCCTAGTGTATAGTAATATCAGTATTGAAAAGGGGCCGACATAATGCTGGCCCCTTTCCATTAACAATATGTATAGCGGTCAGGAAACCAGGCTTTCCCCGATCACTATCATGGTGCTGCGGGGCCCCGGCCATCTCCACCAGGCCCCACTCTGGTCGCGGTCGCACCACTTGCGCGATCGTTACCAGACCTCCACTGCCTATTAAAAACAGCAGTGGGATCCGGTAGGGCCCACTAAAGGCATGACCCTGGTTGAGAGAGAGAAAAATACATAAATAATAAATGTTTCAGCCAAAACAAGTTATATGCTATGGGGATAACTAGTAAATCACTGGGGATCTGACCATTGGGACCCTCACTGATCTCAAGAACAGGGATCCTGTTTATTCCAAATGAGTAGAATGATGGTCCAGAATGTGCACTGCCAATCTGTTCATCTCTTTGGGACTGGATAGATGATGACCCCCTTAAAGGTGTTACTTTTAAGTTTATGCAACAAAGAGTACAGTATTATCCTCTATCGATAGGATAGAGGATAAATACCTGATCGGTGGGGTTCTGACTGCTGAGACCACCACTGGTTTTAGGAGCAGGGAGTCCTTTCCCCTAGAGTTGGTCGCTCTGCCCACTAGAATATAGCTTGCTATTAACAAAAGGATTCCGTCCCTCTGTGCACTAGGATTTAGCATACTCTATACATACATAGTAATACTTGCCAACTGTCCCAGGAATATCTGGCAGATTCCCAGAAGAACTGTGTAATCTCCTAGATACCCCACATACTCCCCAATCCCCCTTATTTTGTTGACAATTATAACATTGCTTCCTTGGGGGTACATGATTGGAACTTTTTGTTGCTAGGGGTACTTGGCTTGGAAAAGTTGAAAAACACTGTTCTAGTGCTCAAAAGGAGCTGGTCCTTTAGCCCACTTGGATCTAGCATCCTTATATAGAGCGGGCTATATCCTAATGGGCAGTGGTCCTTTTGATGACAACTAGCTATCACTAATGGGCAGTAGGACCAGGTCCTTTAGCCCACTAGGATTTAGCATCCTTGTATAGAGCATAGAAAATCCAAGTAGGCAGAGGTACCTGTTTTTTTTTTTGCTCAGAACTAGCTACAGTGGGTACGGAAAGTATTCAGACCCCTTTACATTTTTCACTCTTTGTTTTATTGCAGCCATTTGCTAAAAGCAAAAAAGTTAATTTTATTTCTCATTAATGTACACTCAGCACCCCATCTTGACAGAAAAAAACAGAAATGTAGATATTTTTGCAAATTTATTAAAAAAGTAAAACTGAAATATCACATGGTCATAAGTATTCAGACCCTTTGCTCAGTATTGAGTAGAAGCACCGTTTTGAGCTAGTACAGCCCTGAGTCTTCTTGGGAATGATGCAAGAAGTTTTTCACTTCTGGATTTGGGGATCCTCTGCCATTCTTCCTTGCAGATCCTCTCCAGTTCCGTCAGGTTGGATGGTGAACATTGGTGGACAGCCATTTTCAGGTCTCTCCAGAGATGCTCAATTGGGTTGAGGTCAGGGCTCTGGCTGGGCCAGTCAAGAATGGTCACAGAGTTGTTCTGAAGCCACTCCTTTGTTATTTTAGCTGTGTGCTTAGGGTCATTGTCTTATTGGAAGGTGAACCTTCAGCTCAGTCTGAGGTCCAGAGCACTCTGGAAGAGGTTTTCTTCCAGGATATCTCTGTACTTGGCCGCATTCATCTTTCCTTCAATTGCAACCAGTCGTCCTGTCCCTGCAGCTGAAAAATACCCCCATAGCATGATGCTGCCACCACCATGTTTCACTGTTGGGATTGTATTGGACAGGTGATGAGCAGTGCCTGGTTTTCTCCACACATACCGCTTAGAAGTAACGCCAAAAAGTTCAATCTTTTTCTCATCAGCCCAGAGAATCTTATTTCTCATAGTCTGGAAGTCCTTCATGTGTTTTTTTGGCAAACTCTATGCGGGCTTTCATATGTCTTGCACTGAGGAGAGGCTTCCTTCACGCCACTCTGCCATAAAGCCCTGACTGGTCGAGGGCTGCAGTGATAGTTGACTTTGTGGAACTTTCTCCCATCTCCCTACTGCACATCTGGAGCTCAGCCACAGTGATCTTTGGGTTCTTCTTTACCTCTCTCACCAAAGCTCTTCTCCCACAATTGCTCAGTTTGGCTGGACGGCCAGGTCTAGGAAGAGTTCTGGTCGTCCCAAACTTCTTCCATTTAACCCTTTCCCGACATCCTCCGTAATAGTACGGCGGATGACGGGTATTTAAAGATGCCAGGTCTCTGCTGTTTTATACAGCAAAGACCTGGCGCTAATGTCCGTGATCAGTGCCCACATTGATAGCGGGCATTAACCCCTCTGGTGCCTCGGTCAAAGCTGACTGAGGCACCATTTTACCGGCGGCGCGCGGTCGCCGCCTTTTTGCCGTGGATCACCGGCACCCGGAGCAAGTTCCGGGTCAGCGTCCCATTGCTATGACAGCCGGGAGCCTTGTGAAGGCTCCCAGGCCTGTCTTTTGTTAACTTCTATTGCAGGCCACTCTATGTAGCCTGCAATAGAAGCTCCGCTTTTTGTAATGCATTACAATGCATTAGCATTGTAATGCATTGCATAAGTGATCAGACCCCCTGGGGTTGAAGACCTCCTAGGGGGTCTAATAAATGCAAAAAACATTTTTTTAAAAAAGTAAAAAAAAAAAATATAAAAAAAAAATAAAAAATATTAAAAGTTCAAATCACCCCCCTTTCAAATCACATATCAAAGTACTTAAATACTGTGAAACACATACACATTAGGTATCCCTGTGTCCGAAAAAGCCCAGTTTACAAATATATAAAAATATTTTTCTCGTATGGTAAACGCCGTAGCAGGAAAAAAAAATCAAAAGTGCCAAACCGCCATTTTTTCACTGTTTTGCCTCTGATAAAAATTTGTATAAAAATTGATCAAAGCAATAGTAATTCTGCAAAATAGTATAAGTAAAAAGTACACCTGGTCACACAAAAAAAACGCCCTATACATCCCCGTACACGGAAGTATAAAAAAGTTACAGGTGTCAGAATATGGTGACTTTTAAAAAACATATATTTTTGCAGTTTTGGATTTTTGTTAAGGGGTTAAAATGTAAATAAAACCATATAAATTTGGTATCCCCGGAATCGTACCGAAACATAGAATACAGATGACATGTCATTTTGGCTGTAGAGTGAATGCCATAAAAACGAAGCCCGTAAGAAAGTCGCACAAATGCACTTTTTCTTCAAATCCACCCCATTCTGAATTTTTTTCCAGCTTCCCAGTAGTTTGTACAGAATAATAAACAGTAGCATCATGAAAAAAAAATTTGTCCCGCAAACATTAAGACCTCATATGGCTCTGAGAACGGAAAAATAAAAAAGTTATTGGGTTTGGAGTCAAAAACGGGGGGGGGGGGGGAGTCAAAAACGAAAGACAAAAATCAAAAAATGTCTCCAGCGGGAAGGGAAGCCTTGAGTGCCACAGAAATTCTTTTGTAACCTTGGCCAGATCTGTGCCTTGCCACAATTCTGTCTCTGAGCTCCTTGGGCAGTTCCTTTGACCTCATGATTCTCATTTGCTCTGACATACAATGTGAGCTGTGAGGTTTTATATAGACAGGTGTGTGCCTTTCCTAATCAAGTCCAATCAGTTTAATTAAACACAGCTGGACTCCAATGAAGGAGTAGAACCATCTCAAGGAGGATCAGAAGGAAATGGACAGCATGTGAGTTAAATATGAGTGTCACAGCAAAGGGTCTGAATACTTATGACCATGTGATATTTCAGTTTTTCTTTTTTAATAAATTTGCAAAAATATCTACATTTCTGTTTTTTTTCTGTCAAGATGGGGTGCTAAGTGTAAATTAATGAGAAATAAAATGAACTTTATTGCTTTTAGCAAATGGCTGCAGTGAAAGAAAGAGTGAAAAATTTAAAGAGATCTGAATACTTTCCGTACCCACTGTATATCTAGTGACAGTGGCGTAACTAGGAATGGCTGGGCCCCAAGGCAAACATTTGACATGGGCCACCCCCCCGAACCGGTTACGGTTCCCCAAACAGTTAAATATGCTCAACAGTGGCCCCAGATAGTATTATATGCTCAACAGTGGCCCCCACACAGCATTATATGCTCCACAGCGGCCCCCATACAGCATTATATGCTCTACATTGCTCCCCCCACACACAGTATAATATGCTACCCACAGTGGCCTCCCACAGTATAATATGCTCCACACAGTGGTCCCCACCCGGTATTATATGCTTCCCACAGTGGCCCCCACCCAGTATTATATGCCCCCACAGTGGGCCCCACCCTGTATTATATGCTCCCTAGAGTGGACCCCACACAGTATCATATGCTCCCCACAGTGGCCCCTACACAGTATTATATGCCCCCCACACAGTATTATATGCCCCCCACAGTGGCCCCCACCCCGTATTATATGTCCACCACAGTGGCCCCCACCCAGTATTATATGCCCCCCACAGTGGCCCACACACAGTATTATATGCCCCCCACAGTGGCCCCCACCCAGTATTATATGCCCCACACAGTATTATATGTCCCCCACAGTGGCCACTACCCAGTAGTATATTAGTATATGCTCTACAGTGGCCCCCACCCAGTATTATATGCCCCCCACAGTAGCCCCTACTCAGTATTATATGCCCCCACAGTGGCCCCTAACCAGTATTATATGCTCCACAGTGGCCCCCACCCAGTAGTATATGATCTACAGTGGCCCCCACCCAGTATTATATGCTCTACAGTGGCCCCCACCCAGTATTATATGCCCCCCACAGTGGCCCCCACTCAGTATTATATGCCCCCCACAGTGGCCCCCACCCAGTATTATATGCTCCACAGTGGCCCCCACCCAGTAGTATATGCTCTACTGTGGCCCCCACACAATATTATAAGCTCCCAACAGCCGCCCCTCCCTCCGGTGCTATTATTATACTTTGGGGTCTCCTCAGACCCCAGAGTATAATAATCGGAGGCCCAGGGAAGGTGATTAAAAATAACAAACATTCATACTCACCTTGCCTTACCTTTCCTTGGCATCCTCGATCTATCCTGCCGTCTTCTGCGTCTTCAGACCCTCTTCCGACGTCGCTGCTGAGGCCTGTGATTGGGCCTCAGCGGTCACGTGGGGGCGCACAGACGTCATTACATGGCCGCGCCCCATGTGACCGCTGGGGCCTAATCACAGGCCTCAGTCACATGACGGAAGAGCGCCGGAGAGAACGCTGTGCCCAGGAGAGGTGAGAATATGTATTTATTGTTTTCAATCACCTTCCTTGGGTGCCCTGCCCTGCCATCTATTGGAAAGGGGCCTGCAATATGCCAGGGCCCCTTTCCAATAACAGTATGTATAGCGGTCGGGGAACCAGGCTTTCTCCGACCACTATCATAGTGGTCCGGGGGCCCGGCCATCTCCAGCTGGCCGCGGGCCCTGTACCCTGCCTGGTCCGGTCGCGGTCGCACCCCTTGCAACCGCGATCGTTACGCCATTGGTTTGTGGGGTTCGCGGTAGTGGCTGCCACAGGGCTCTGGGCCCCCTAATGTCCCGGGCCCTGTGACAGCCGCTGTTATTTATTATTTATTTATTTATTATGCTTACTTATATAGCGCCATCATATTCCGCAGCGCTTTACAGACATTGACAGTCACTGTCTCATATAGGGCTCACAATCTATATTCCCTATCAGTATGTCTTTGGAGTGTGGGAGGAAACCGGAGTACCCGGGGGTACCGCTGCTACCCCGGTATTTCCGCCCCTGTCTAGTGAGCAGAGGGACCTGGTCTTTTAGCCCAGTAGGATTTAGAATCCTTATATAGAGTGGGCTAAATCCAAATGGGCAGAGGGACCTAGTCTTTTTGCTCAAAACCAGACATATCCAGTGGGCAGAGGGACCAGGTCCTTTAGCTCACTAGGATTTAGCATCCTTATATAGAGCAGGCTAAATGCAGGTTAGCAGAGGGACCTGGTCCTTTTGTTCAAAGCTATGTATTTGTAGTGGGCACAGAGGGACATGAAAATATATAATATATAGACAATTGGATGAGGCTTTGTGTACACTCCTGAGCCCCATGGGAAGTGTTGCTTTGTAAACTACTGCCAGAGGTCCACACTATGTACCTGCCCTCTTTATTTTTAATACTAGTTTTATTGAAAATTACACAGGATGGTACAAGAAACAAGTAGGCAATGTTATTTAAGTATCACAATAATCACAGGCCATACATTATATGATACATATACAATGCTGCAAAATCAACACCATTGGGGTGTGTTCACATGGCGGAAAATCATTTTCCACCGCCGGATTTTTTGCCACGGTCTGCCGCGACGGGATGCCTATGCAGTGCATCAGCATTCCGTCGCGGCATCCCGCTCCTGATTAGGCCTGGATGAATGGACCTAATCAGGAGGGAGTCTCGAGCCGCGGACACCGCGGGCGGAATCCGGCTGAAGATAGGTCATGTTCCTTTTTTTTTCCGCTAGCGGAAAAAAACTGCTAGAGGAAAAAAAAAACGCTACTGACTCCCATTGAAATGAATGGGAGGCGTTTTTTCAGGTGGATTTTGAGGCGGATTCCGCCTCAATATCCGCTGCCAAAAAACAAAAAACTCTGTGTGAACACAGCCTTGCCAAGTCCATAAGCAGGTACTCAGAAAGGAGGGAGGTCTGGGCATGGGAATCCAAAGAAAGAAAACAGCACAACCTATATAGGAGGTAAACAAGCAGGGGATACTAAAACAATATTGCAATTTCAACCAAACCATATAGTTTAGTACATAGGAAACATTGCAACTACTAGAGTAATACACAGGTCCAAAATGTAACAGAGATCTTGGGTGCTTCTGGCAGTCACCCCCGCTTAAGCAATAAGACTAGGTTCACACATGCGCCTGCTCTCCACTGGGGGATTCTTTTCCCAATTCTGCTTGAAAAATGCAGAGAGAAAAGCGCAACCAGCATTTTTTGCCCTTTTCTGGCGGAAACCAGGTGGAAATCCAGCAGACACCATTATAGTCTATGGGTTCCGCGGGTAACCGCTTTTTTAAGCAGATTAAGTTTCCGATCGGGGGTTCCCCAAGCAGACCCCGAACACAGGTGTGAACCTTGCATAAGCGAGTTGGGGCAATGTACAGTGTCGACGGTGAGTTACACCATTGGCCCCAGACCTTTTGAAATTTCTGTGGGCCACTATGTACCCGCCCTCTTACTCTGAGTGACCTGCAGATCGAGGTGCGAGTAAACACTTCTGAAGGGTCAGACATCAACAGAGCGAGGTTCCCAGGAAGACTCTACGTGATAGCAGCAGTTACAAAAGTCAGTGATCAGCAAAATGAGAAGGGAGATTTAGCACAGGGGATGGCCATAATCTGCCATCTCGACTGAAAGATAGCAGAAGGGAAGGATGTGGGCTAACTGTGAAGATAAAATGATAAAAGTTGTTTTCAATACATGGTCAGTTAAAAAGGTGGAGAGCATCAATGTCCGTTTTTGCAACCATTTTGCATCATGGATGTCTAAATAGAGCTTAACACACACTGATGCAAAACACTGGCTTGTGAATAAGGTCTTACTGGAATCACACATACAGTTTTTTAAGCCAAAGGCAAAAGTGTATCCAGTAGAAATGCATCCAAAACTGCTTGTGTGTTTACAGCCTAATAAAGGGCCATCACAAACAGACTAAGCCTTAGGCTAAGGCCCCACATTGTGGAAATGCTTTTTTTGTTGTTGCAGATTTTGCTGTGTTTTTTTTTTTTTTGAGCCAAGCCCAGGAGTGGCTACAGAAGGAATGGGAAATATCTAGGCAGAACTTACATACTTCTCACTTTTTCATGTGGGCCTTAGCCCAAATCGATTCTCCATACTGATGACCTATGCATAGGATAGGTCATCAGTATGAAATCTGTGTGGGTTCGACACCCAGACCCTGCACAGATCAGCTGTTGCAGCAGCATCCAGGTGCCAGAAGCTGCAAGTGGCGCAGCAGCGGTGTCCCCTGCATAGCGGTGCTGCTGGGGAATTGCAGCATCTTTCCTATTACTTGAATATTAGCAGTGCAGCATACACTGTCTTTCCACTAGCAACATCCAGCACTCGGAGGCTGCTGCAACAGCTGATCTGCACAGGGTGTTGTACCCCCATAGATTACATATGAATGACCTATCCTGTGGATAAGTCATCAGTATGAAAAATCGACGTGGGCAGGAAAACCCCTTTAAGTAGTTCTAAATGCATAGCAAAAGCCCACAGTATAACACACATTGCACAACAAGCTGGATTTTGGCTTGGTTTCAGCAGTGATCAGCAGAATGTGTGACACTCCCCTTTGGCTGCCCTATAAAACGCAGGCACAGTTTTTTACCTTCCTGTGACAGAACCCGGATTTAGTCAGCTATGGCCACAAGATGGGGCATCTGCTCAGCAGGCAAAATAAGCAATGATTTTGTGGTAGCTCTGCAGACGCTGCAAGCTCAGGATCACCAGGTGGGTGCAGATCTCCGGCTCCTTGCTAGGAGTACAATGAGTAGTACTGTAATGTGTACTCACCCAAGCTAAAGAGAACAATACTCTGCACAGTTATGATCTATCTGCAGTTTACCATGATTAGCAGTGCAATGTTCATAGAGGTGTGCAGAAATTTTATCTAGGTATGACCCTGCTTCTGCCACTCCCAAATCTGTATGTCGCCCTCATACAGCATACAGTATGTAATATGGTAATCCTAATGTCATAACATTAGTAAAGAATATACACATGTTGTGTATACATAACAGTAACATAACACATATATAACAGCCAGCAGAAGTATACATGTAATAATAGGCAGGTGCATATACAAGATCATCTGTTTCAATGCATATATAAGGCCGTTATCATAGCTGTATTATGCTTATGTACATGGCCATTTAATATAACCATATAATAAAAGACCCATTGCATGCTACATACTGTACTGCCAATGAGCCTATGACTTTATACAGAAAAAATAATGCTCTATTGCTTAAGAGGTGTTACAGAGGGGCAGTTAAGTGAGTATTGACCAAACTGGGGATAAGGAAACTCTGAGAATGCTAACAATTATTATTAAAGGGGTTGCTCAGAATTAGAAAAAGAAAGTCGCTTCCTTCCTGAAACAGCACCACACATGCCCATAGGTTATGTCTAGTATTACAGCTCAGCTCCATTTATGTTAAATAGACCCCGGAGTAAGGCCTCGGAGTATAATAATAGTATTTGCTGAGGTTCACGGCCTCACTTACCTATCCCCGCTCCTGCTTACAGCCGCTTCTGCGTCTCCATAGCGGAAGCAGCCATGAGCCGGAGCAGGGATAGGTAAGTAAATAGGGCACATTACCTGCTGAGGTTACTCCAGCAAGTAATGGCCTATTTATATAAAAAAAAAAAATTATCCTCACTTGCCTGCGATCCCTTGATGGAGCTGCCACCTCCTCTTCTCGACACGCGCATAGGACGTCTGCATCTCAGCGCAGATGGCGCAGTGCCGTCATTGCATCACTGCCTGCGTTGAGATGCAGATGTCTTGTAAGCCAGCCCTGGACAGGTCCCGCTCAGCTTTGCCGCCCCTCCGAACAGTGACGGATAGTGCCGCCTGAGGCAGCCGCCTCACTTTGCCTCATTAGAGGTGCCCCCCTGCATCAAGGGCCCGGATGGTCAGGGCTTAGAAAAACAATGGTCCTGTAATTTAAGGGTCGGTGTGGGAGTGATGTTTTTAAGTAATATGAGTAGTGTGTGATACAGTATGTGCGTACTGTTACAAACTCGCTGCAATTACAGTAAAGAATCTCTGTCTATGATGCTGGTAAAATGTTCTTTCCTCCAGGCATAGAGGATGCCGCCTGGTCATTGTCACCAGCCTAGGAGTAAAAAGATTAAAGAGTTCTTTGTGCTGACCCTTCCCTTGTATTTGTACTTTATTCGATCTCTCCATAGATATCTTTTTCTAAACTGAATAATCCCAAATTTGTTATTGTATTCCAATCCACCCATTCCCCTAATAATCTTGGTCGCCCTTTTCTGCCTTCTCTTTAGTTCAATTATGACCTTCTTGTACACAGGGGCCTCATATTTTTGACAAAAGTCTTTGTGGCCGTACCTGTGATTTGTATAGAGGCATAACTATGTTCTTGTCATGAGAACCTATGCCTCTTTTGACACATCCCATAATTTTATTTGCCTTGGCAGCAGCTGCCTGGCACTGGTCATTAAAGGTAAGCTTACTGTCCACCAAAATCCCCAAGTATTTTTCAATGGCTGTCTTACCCAATAATTTATTATTAAATACATAATCATACATTTTATTTCTTTGACCAAAAATGCTGTATTTCCGCAACATAAAGCCTTAGCCTGAATGTATTAAAAGTGTGTTTTATAAGTTCAGGGTGTGGCATGTGTACAGTGTGTTTGTGATGTATGTGTCTAATATCTGACTTGCATGTGAGATGTGTGTGGCCTGAGAACAATGTGTGAGGGGTGTGAGAAGCATGTGTCTAATGCAGAGGTAGGCAACCTTTTTTGTTCGGTGTGCCGATTTCGATTAAAAAAATCAAAGTTGAGGTACTTGGAGTGCCGGTCAATAATTGTAAGTCTGACGACCCCTGCACACGGTATTATGTCACATAGCGGCCCCTGCACACGGTATTATGGTGATAGTACTAGTGATAATTGCTATTACTATTATTTTAGCGTGTAACAGATATCACTAGAGAGGCGGGCGGCGTATTTTACTCTATAAAGATCAGGTATGGACAGGACAGGGACAGTGAAAAAATGTAAACTTTATTGGTGACTTTGTGCATGTGTTGTGTAAGTGTTTGGTGCACACTTTTGGTGCTGCGACCTGGACGATCTTAAATATCTGGGTCACAGCGCCAGTAACTTCCTGGTTATGTGATTAGGCTCAGAGGGGTATTACATTATCCCTCTATGTGACTATCAGAGAGCAGAAGTATAGTATGCTCTCTGATTGATAGGAGAGGGGATAACATGGACAGAAGTCTGTGCTACCCCCTCCTCCGTCACATACAGCTTATGCACAGACAATGAGGAGTTAACATTGTCTCTGCAGCTCCTCCTCCCCCTCCTTCCTTAGCTCTAAGATGCTGCCTGAGGCAGGAGGGGGGGGACACATTTAGAGCCCCATTTCTAAGGATCTGTTAGGGCCACAAAGATGCAACTGGATTCATTTTAAAGATGAGAATCTCATCTTTAAAACGATACCAAGATCTCCATGATTAACCTTACACATTCAGAGCGATTCACTGTTAAAACGATGTCGGGAATTGAGATCTGCATTGGGATTTCAATGCCGAACATAGTTTTCACCAGCAAATTGCTCAGGATGTTTAAGGACGATCATCGTGATCTTGGTATCATTTTAAAGAGGAGATTCTCATCTTTAAAATGAATCCAAGTGTTTCTTTATAGCTTTAACCATTCCTGAGCAATTCACTCAGGTACAGTAGTGAAGCCGGCAATTACCGTCTGGGTGAGGACTCCGCTGCCGTGCCAGGGAAATAAGCCTGGCGTGCCACTCTTGGCACGCGTGCCGGGGGTTGCCGACCCCTGGTCTAATGTGTGGCTGATATATGTGCAGCATTAATGGGTGAGTAGTTGTGCATAGCTTACAGTGGGTACAGAAAGTATTCAGACCCCTTTAAATTTTTCACTTTGTTTCATTGCAGCCATTTGCTAAAAGCAAAAAAGTTCATTTTATTTCTCATTAATGTACACTCAGCACCCCATCTTGACAGAAAAAAAAACAGAAATGTAGATATTTTTGCAAATTTATTAAAAAAGAAAAACTGAAATATCACATGGTCATAAGTATTCAGACCCTTTGCTGTGACACTCATATTTAACTCACATGCTGTCCATTTCCTTCTGATCCACCTTGAGATGGTTCTACACCTTCATTGGAGTCCAGTTGTGTTTAATTAAACTGATTGGACTTGATTAGGATAGGCACACACCTGTCTATATAAGACCTCACAGTGCATGTCAGAGCAAATGAGAATCATGAGGTCAAAGGAACTGCCCAAGGAGCTCAGAGACAGAATTGTGGCAAGGCACAGATCTGGCCAAGCTTACAAAACAATTTCTGCAGCACTCAAGGTTCCTAAGAGCACAGTGGCCTCTGTAATCCTTAAATGGAAGAAGTTTGGGACAACCAGAAATCTTCCTAGACCTGGCCGTCCAGCCAAACTGAGCAATTGTGGGAGAAGAGCCTTGGTGAGAGAGGTAAAGAAGAAACCAAAGTTCACTGTGGCTGAGCTCCAAAGATGCAGTAGGGAGATGGGAGAAAGTTCCATAAAGTCAACTATCACTGCAGCCCTCCACCAGTCAGGGCTTTATGGCAGAGTGGTCCGAAGGAAGACATATGAAAGCCCGCATAGAGTTTGCCAAAATACACATGAAGGACTCCCAGACTATGAGAAATAAGATTCTCCTGTCTGATGAGACGAAAATGAACTTTTTGGTGTTAATTCTAACCAGGCACTGCTCATCACCTGCCCAATACAATCCCAGCAGAGAAACATGGTGGTGGCAGCACAGAGGCATAGCTAGGGGTTCAGCATGGGGGGCGAACATGTCCAAGTGGGCCCCCAACTTGGACATGTTCGAATACTGATACTATGAGTATACGTTGAGCGTATTGTGGTATATAGCGGCTCTATACAGGGCTCTGCAGATGATTTAGGTGAATACAGTGCAGTAACATTTAGTGACTTACAGGTGATGTCTCAGACTAATTGTTCACATTCCCCATCTCTTTTATCTGGACGGCCATGACCACTTCTTCCAGTCTCTGTAAAGTTTGCAACACAGACATCTTTGGCTCCTTACTTTTCCAGGCTCCTGACCCACATTGTCCTCCCCTACACAAAGCCCCCATCCTGCTGCTACCCCCAATTATAAAATATATAATATAACCCCCCATAATGAATAATACCCCCAAGTGTATCTTTAAATTAATAACTTCGCCGTGCACCCCTCTAAATAGTTCCCCTTATTAATAATGCCCCAGGTGTTTCCTAATTGAATAGAAAAAAAAAAAGGGAAAAAAAAATTGCCATGACTGTATTCATTTATTACTAATAAAACAATTTTCATATACAGGATGGATAAAAATTATTGGGGTTCCAATACCCGGGACCCCAAGGATCAGCTGTTTGAATGAACTGTGGTACCTGTGTAAGTGCCGTGACCCCTTCTCTGTTTACATAGTGTCATTCTTTTCATAGCGGCCATGTAATGTAACTACAGCCTTGTCCTATACACGTCTATGTGACAAGACTGGAATTATATCACATGGTCACTATAAACAGACAGCGTGTGATATAAACAGGCGCCATAGCTCCTTCTTATTGTGTTGGCACCCCTGAAATTTTTCCAGAAAATTATTGCAAGTACACGTTTTGTTATGCACATGTTTATTTCCTTTGTGTGTATTGGTACAACACAAAAAACAGAAAAAAAGCAAATTGACATAATTTCACACAAAACTCCAAAAATGGGCTGGACAAAATTGTTGGCACCTTTTCAAAATTGTAGGTAAATAACTTTGTTTCAGGCATGTGATGCTCGTTCCAACTCACCTGTGGCAAGTAACAGGTGTTGGCAATATAAAAAAAAATCACACCTAAAACCAGATAAAAAGCAGAGAAGTTGACTCAATCTTTGGATGGTGTGTCCATGTGTGCCACACTAAGCATGGAGAACAGAAAGAGGAGAAGAGAACTGTCTGAGGACTCGAGAACCAAAATTGTGCAAAATTATCAACAATCTCAAGGTTACAAGTCCATCTTGATGTTACTTTGTATCACGGTGTGCAACATAATCAAAAAGTTTACAACCCATGGCACTGTAGCTAATCTCCCTGGACGTGGACAGTGGAGAAAAATTGATGAAAGGTTGCAATGCAGGATAGTCCGGATGGTGCAGCCCCAATCAAGTTCCAAAGAAATTCAAGCTGTTCTACAGGTTTAGGGTGCATCAGTGTCATTGCAAACTATCCATCGACATTTAAATGAAATGAAACGCTATGACAGGAGACCCAGGAGGATCCCACTGCTGACACAGATACATAAAAAAGTTAGACTGCAGTTTGCCAAAATGTACGTGAGTAAGAGAAAATCCTTCTGGGAAAACGTCATGTGGACACCTGAGACCATGAGAGAACTTTTTGGTAAAGCGCATCATTCTACTGTTTACCAAAAACGGAATGAGGCCTACAAAGAAAACACAGTACCAACAGTCAAATATGGTGGAGGTTCAAAGATGTTTTGGGATTGTTTTGCTGCCTCTGGCACTGGAAGCCTTGTCTGTGTGAAAGGCATCATGAAATCTGAAGATTACCAAAGAATTTTGTGTCTCAATGTAGGGCCCAATGTCAGAAAGCTGGGTTTGCTCCCATTTTTGGAGTTTTGCAGGAAATGATAGCTCCTTTGGCTTTTTTTTTTTTTCTCAGTTTTTTTTTGTGTTGTTCCAATACACACAAAGGAAATAAACGTGTATAACAAAACCTGTGCAATTGCAATAATTTTCTGGGCGAAATACTTCATTTTCTGGAAAAATTTCAGGGGTGCCAACACTTAGGGCCATGACTGTGTATATTTTTTTTATAAGAATACACCTATATTTATGTAATGCAACTTTCATACCATTGAAAAGAGGAGGATCGAGGCACAATACCTGTACAGGGGCCATTTGCTGTCAATGTCCTGCCCTGATTTTGGTGGCCAGGTTTGCAATGGTGACAAGTACAGCCTACAGACAGTAACTGTCAACTTTGTATTGGCTTCTTAGAATGAAATGATGGCAGATCGTCAGCATATTGAAATTGTAACACACTGAAAATTTAGTGAGACGCTAATTGATATGGTGACAATTTATGTAGCAGCAAGCATAACCATAAGCAAGCATAACATAAGTACTGCTTCCTGATTTATCAATATATTACCATTTTTATGGTTTGTGTGGAAATCCTCCCTAACCCCTTCCTGCTTTGTGCTGTACTATTGTCATGCTAAGTGTATAGTTAACGCTCAACGCCGTAATAGTATGGCCCTGTAATGCTGCGGGCACAGAAGCTGTGTCTGCGGCATTACTTCTGGGACTTGGCTGTGTTACACAAATGAGGGTCGGGACCAGCCATCAGTTGGAAGATAATCCGGCGGATTAACCCCCTGGATGCCGTGATCAATAGCAATCACGCCATACAGGGGGACCAGGGGCAAGAATGTCGCCCCTCAGACCCCCACGATAAGACTGTGGGTTCCGAGAGGATCCTGACTGCCTATGCACAGTTCCCATAGGGCACTAATGTGCAGTGTTCTGCAATACTATACTGAGGTCCCAGCTTCAAGTCCCCTTGTGGGATATGTATAAAGTAAAATAAGAGTTTAAAATACACAAAGTAAATAAACAAAGTTAAAAAAAACCTTTACAGTTTAAAAAAAAAAAAACATAATGTAAACAAACATGTTAGGTATTCCTATGTGCGTACTATCCAAAAATAGTTTATTATCCCATACGCTGAACGCCGTAAAAAAAAAAAAAAAAAAATATATATATATATATATATATATATATCTATCACAATGCTCAAATTAATGTATTTTGGTCACTTTGCTTTCCTAAAAAAAAAAAGTGATCAAAAAGTCATACATAACAAACATTGGTATCAATAAAAAAGTACAACTTGCCCTACAAATAATGATCTCGTACATATCTCCGTCAACAATACAGTAAAAAAGTTATAGGTATCAATATAAGGTGACCCCAGGAAAATCGTTTTATTTGTAAAAGCAGTAAAACCTAATAAAACCATTATAAATGTGGTGATCGTAATGACCCGCCAGACAAAGCTGCCAAATCATTTTTTAATGCAGAGTGAACGCCGTAAAAACAAAATGCAAAAAATTATGATAGAATTAGTTATTTTTTTCACATCGACCCTCAAAAAAGTTAATAAAAGCTAAAATGAACATTATATGTACCCAAAATGGTGAAAAATGAAAGTACAACTCATAACACAAAGAATAAGCCCTCACATAGCTATGTCGACATAAAAATGTTATGAATTTTGGAAGGAAGAGAAGGAAAATATGAAAAAAGTTGCCGAGCATTAACGTACAAACAACCCTTAAAGGGGTATTCCCATGAACATAACCATATCTATATTTGTAGATAATTAAAAGATAAACATTTTTGCAAATATAAATAGTTAAAAATTCTGCAGAGTTTTAAAGATTTTCTCTATCTTAGTGGCGACATTCTGCTGTCTTGATCGGTTGCCAATGGACATGACCACAAATGCAGTAACTTTATATGGTCTGGGACTTGTCAGGAACCCAGCCATGATTTCCTTATTGTGGACAGGTTATCAGACAGGAACACTACATATATCAGAAGATATCCCGGCCACGATAAGGAAACCATTGCTTATTTTCTGACCTTAGAAAGATCATCATTCATGGTTGTATCCATTGGCAACCGATCAAGACAACAAGACTGTGACCACAAGATATTTAGAGAAAATCTTTAAAACTCTGCAAAATGTTTAATTACTTATATTTGCAAAAATGTTTAACTTTTAATTATCTACAAATTTAAAAATGGTTATGTACGTGGGAATACCCCTTTAAGGGGTTAAAGGCCTGCCCGCATCCTCCCTGTTAGGGCGTATGGAGTTTCCACTTAGGACCGCCATCTATTCTCGAGATAAACATTTATGTACAGTCATGGCCAAAAGTTTTGAGAATGACACAAATATTATATTTTCACATGATCTGCTGCCCTCTGGTTTTTATGTGTGTTTGTCAGATGTTTTTATCACATACAGAAATATAATTGCATTCATATTATGAGTAACAGAAGCTTATATTGACAGTTAGAATGAGTTAATGCAGCAAGTCAATATTTGCAGTGTTGACCCTTCTTCTTCAGGACCTCTGCAATTCTCCCTGGCATGCTCTCAATCAACTTCTGGACCAAATCCTGACTGATAGCAGTCCATTCTTGCAGAATCAATGCTTTAACCCCTTAATGACCCGGCCATTTTTTGTTTTTGCATTTTCGTTTTTCCCTCCCCACATTCCAAGAGCCATAACTTTTTCATTTTTCAGTTCACAGAGTCACATGATGGCTTATTGTTTGCGAAACAAATTGTACTTTGTAATGTCACTATTCAATATTCTGTGCAATGTACTGGGAAGCTGGAAAAAAATTCAGAATGAGGTGCAATTGGAGAAAAACTGCATTTGCGCCAAATTCATATGGGTTTAATTTTTACACCATTCACTGTGTGGTAAAAATGACATGTTACCTGTATTCTGTGGGTCAGTACGAACACGGCGATACCAAATTTATATAGTATTTTAATGTTTTGATACCTTTTTAAAAAATTAAAAACTTTGCTAAATAGAAAAAAAAATTTGCATCGCCATATTGTGTCACCTGTAACTTTTTCATATTTACATGTATGGAGCTGGGTAAGGCGTCTTTTTATGCGGGACAACAAGACGTTTTTATTTATACCACTTGGGGAAAGATCTGATGGTTTGATCACTTTTTATTAAATTTTTTATAGGAGACAAAGTGTTGAAAAAACCGCTATTTGGCCATTTTGATTTTTTTTCCCCGCTACGCCGTTCACCGTATGGGATAAATATTTTAATATTTTAATAGTTTGGGCATTTTGGAGCGCGGGGACACCTAATGTGTTTGTTTACTTTTGTTTATTTACTTTTATATCTGATCTAGGGAAAGGGGGGTGATTTGAACTTTTGTGGTTTTTTTTAATTTTTACATACTTTTAAAAACTTTTTTTTTTATACTTTTACTTGTATGATCAGACTCCCTAGGGACCTTGAAACCTAGGGAGTCTGATCGCTCATACTATTCACTGCGATACTACTGTATCGCAGTGAATGGCAAAATGCCTTCACTGCTATTAGACGATGCCTCTGGCATCGTGTAATAGCTATACTGAAATGACAGGCCTGGGAGCCTTCAATAGGCTCCCGGCTGTCATGGCAACCAAGCGCTGCCCTCCGATGACGTTCCGGAGGGCGGCGATGAAGTAAAAATGGCGGCGCCCTTGTCGGCTCCGCAATTTAGATGCCGCGGTCGCGTTAACAGCCGCGATCGGTGCAGGGTCCTGGCTGTATTATACAGCCGGCACCCGCGGTGTATGGAGAGCGCTCAGCTCCTGAGCGCTCTCCATACATCGTCATGCGACTCAGGACGTACTATTACGTTCTGGGTCGTTAAGGGGTTAATTTTGTCTGAATTTGTTGGTTTTTGTTTGTCCACCCGTCTCTTGATGATTGACCACAAGTTCTCAATGGGATTAAGATCTGGGGAGTTTCCAGGCCATGGACCCAAAATCTCTGTTTTGTTCCCTGAGCCATTTAGTTATCACCTTTGCTTTATGGCAAGGTGCTCCATCATGCTGGAAAAGGCATTGTTGAGCACAAAACTGCTCTTGGACGGTTGGGAGAAGTTGCTCTTGGAGGACATTCTGGTACCATTCTTTATTCATGGCTGTGTTTTTAGGCAAGACTGTGAGAGAGCCGATTCCCTTGGCTGAGAAGCAACCCCACACATGAATGGTTTCAGGATGCTTTACAGTTGGCATGAGACAAGACTGGTGGTAGCGCTCACCTCTTCTTCTCCGAATAAGCTGTTTTCCAGATGTTCCAAACAATCGAAAAGGGGATTCATCAGAGAAAATGACTTTACCCCAGTCCTCAGCAGTCCACTCCCTGTACCTTTTGCAGAATATCAGTCTGTCCCTGATGTTTTTTCTGGAGAGAAGTGGCTTCTTTGCTGCCCTCCTTGAGACCAGGCCTTGCTCCAAGAGTCTCCGCCTCACAGTGCGTGCAGATGCACTCACACCTGCCTGCTGCCATTCCTCAGCAAGCTCTGCACTGCTGGTAGCCCGATCCCCCAGCTGAAACACTTTTAAGAGACGGTCCTGCCGCTTGCTGGTCTTTCTTGGGCGCCCTGGAGCCTTTTTGGGACCAATGGAACCTCTCTCCTTGAAGTTCTTGATGATGCGATAGATTGTTGACTGAGGTGCAATCTTTCTAGCTGCAATACTCTTCCCAGTTAGGCCATTTTTGTGCAGTGCAATGATGACTGCACGTGTTTCTTTAGAGATAACCATGGTTAACAGAAGAGAAACAATGATGGCAAGCACCAGCCTCCTTTTAAAGTGTCCAGTGGTGTCATTCTTACTTAATCATGACAGATTGATCTCCAGCCCTGTCCTCATCAACACCCACACCTGTGTTAATGGAGCAATCACTGAAACGATGTTAGGTGGTCCTTTTAAGGCAGGGCTGCAATGATGTTGAAATGTGTTTTGGGGGATAAAGTTCATTTTCTAGGCAAATATTGACTTTGCAAGTAATTGCTGTTAAGCTGATCACTCTTTATAACATTCTGGAGTATATGCAAATTGCCATTAGAAAAACTGAAGCAGTAGACTTTGTAAAAATTAATATTTGTATCATTCTCAAAACTTTTGGCCATGACTGTATTGTGCAGTCATTTCTTTATTTGAATAGTATTTAATACTACATTTCCACTAGTATTCATTGCATGGGAAATGTACAGTGCCTTGCGAAAGTATTCGGCCCCCTTGAACTTTTCAACCTTTTGCCACATTTCAGGCTTCAAACATAAGGATATAAAATTTCAATTTTTTGGTGAAGAATCAAAAACAAGTGGGACACAATCATGAAGTGGAACGAAATTTATTGGATATTTAACTTTTGTAAAAAAATAAAAAACTGAAAAGGGGCGTGCCAAATTATTCGGCCCCCTTAAGTTAATACTTTGTAGCGCCACCTTTTGCTGCGATTACAACTGCAAGTCGCTTGGGATATGTCTCTATCAGTTTTGCACATCGAGAGACTGAAATTCTTACCCATTCTTCCTAGGAAAACAGCTCGAGCTCAGTGAGGTTGGATGGAGAGCGTTTGTGAACAGCAGTTTTCAGCTCTTTCCACAGATTCTCGATTGGATTCAGGTCTGGACTTTGACTTGGCCATTCTAACACCTGGATACGTTTATTTGTGAACCATTCCATTGTAGATTTTGCTTTATGTTTGGGATCATTGTCTTGTTGGAAGATAAATCTCCGTCCCAGTCTCAGGTCTTTTGCAGACTGCAACAGGTTTTCTTCCAGAATGGTCCTGTATTTGGCTCCATCCATCTTCCCATCAATTTTAACCATCTTCCCTGTCCCTGCTGAAGAAAAGCAGGCCCAAACCATGATGCTGCCACCACCATATTTGACAGTGGGGATGGTGTGTTCAGGGTGATGAGCTGTGTTGCTTTTACGCCAAACATATAGTTTTGCACTGTGGCCAAAAAGTTCGATTTTGGTTTCATCCGATCAGAGCACCTTCTTCCACATGTTTGGTGTGTCTCCCAGGTGGCTTGTGGCAAACTTTAAACAAGACTTTTTATGTATATCTTTGAGAAATGGCTTTCTTCTTGTCAGTCTTCCATAAAGGCCAGATTTGTGCAGTGTACGACTGATTGTTGTCCCATGGACAGACTCTCCCACCTCAGCTGTAGATCTCTGCAGTTCATCCAGAGTGATCATAGGCCTCTTGGCTGCATCTCTGATCAGTCTTCTCCTTGTTTCAGATGAAAGTTTAGAGGGACGGCCGGGTCTTGGTAGATTTGCAGTGGTCTGATACTCCTTCCATTTCAATATGATCGCTTGCACAGTGCTCCTTGGGATGTTTAAAGTTTGGGAAATCTTTTTGTATCCAAATCCGGCTTTAAACTTCTCCACAACAGTATCACGGACCTGCCTGGTGTGTTCCTTGGTCTTCATGATGCTCTCTGCGCTTTAAACATAACCCTGAGACTATCACAGAGCAGGTGCATTTATATGGAGACTTGATTACACACAGGTGGATTATATTTATCATCATCAGTCATTTAGGACAACATTGGATCATTCAGAGATCCTCACTGAACTTCTGGAGTGAGTTTGCTGCACTGAAAATAAAGGGGCCGAATAATATTGCACGCCTCACTTTTCAGTTTGTTATTTTTTTACAAAAATAACCAATAAATAAACAATAAATTTCGTTCCACTTCACAATTGTGTCCCACTTGTTGAATCTTCACCAAAAAATTAAAATTTTATATCCTTATGTTTGAAGCCTGAAATGTGGCAAAAGGTTGAAAAGTTCAAGGGGGCCGAATACTTTCACAAGGCACTGTATGTTTAACCTTATCAGCCAATACCATTTCCTTATTACAGTGATATATCCATATTGCTAATGATTTTTCTTTGACCCTTTCAGGCAGTAGCAGTGGCTGCCAGAGATCTGAACCATGCTAAGGAATTTGCCCAAAGCCATGACATTCCTAAAGCTTATGGTACATATGAAGAACTTGCTAAAGACCCAAACATTGGTAAGTGGTGAAATCTGGAGGATCGATTTATTGCCTACTGTTAAATCTGACATTTGGATTACTAGGAAGTGGCAGCTATCTTGGCCTGTCCACTGCTATAAGTATGGACTTTAGGTGTATTGTTAGATAAAAGATCTTAGTAATTATTTTGCATCTAAAAACTTTTTGCCATGTTGTTATGGGTACTCCAGTTTATGGGGCACTATTTGTTCTCTTCTGTTGTGAATGGTGTCTTGATATAAAGTGACGTTGGCTTAATGTTACCTGGGTTACGCTGCCGTCATTTTGCGTCCTGACGCCAAAGTGAACGCTGAGGTCTATTGGGTTCTGATATCATTCATGATGTTTCTGTGACCAGAAGATGCTGGAAGATTGGCACAGGACCCAGGAGAGGTGAGTAACATTGTTGTGTTTAAACACCTTCCCTGGGCCTCCGCTCATTATTCTCTGAGGTCTGAAGAGATAAATGTATATAATAATGTATTATTATTACCTCTTTTGATGCATCCCATACTTTGATTTGCCTTGGCAGCAGCTGCCTGGCATTGGTCACTAAAGGTAAGCTTAATCTCCACCAAAATCCTCGTCTTTTTCAGTGGCAGTCTTACCCAGTAATTTACTATTAAGTACATAATCATACATTTTATTTCTTCGACCAAAATGCATAACCTTACATTTGTCAACATTAAACTTCATTTGCCAAGTCTCCGCCCATGCTTCCAGCTTCCTTAGATCCCCCTGTAATATTCTACTATCTTCCTCATTTTTGATTACTTTACAGAGTTTAGTATCATCAGCAAATAAGGACACCCTACTCTGTAAACCCTCTACCAGGTCATTAACCACTTCAGTACCGGGTCAATTTCTGGTCCATGACCAGACACACGTTTTTTTGTGTGTGGTTTTGAGGGCTGTAACATTTTTATCATTTGCGTTATTCAACTAATTTCTGCGTCTTTTTTCGGTGAAACACAGGGCACATTTTAATGTTGTTTTTATTTCTGCATGCGTTTTAATTTTTTTTTATATCCAGGAAAATATAAACAAAGGAGGAAGGAAAACGTGTCTGTTTTTCACGTTTCATTTTTTTTTGTATTTAATAACACAAAGTGCTACTAAAAAAACTTTATAAAATAGTTTGTACTCTCATTACGGTAATTTTTATTTTGTATGGTGTCGTCAGGGGGTGGGGCTATAACATTTAATAATGGTGTTTTATTGGCGTATTATTTTATTTACTTTGTGTCCCCATAAGGTCATAATAGACCTTTGGAGACATCTGATCACAGTTTTTTTTTGTTTTTTTTTTTTGGGGAGGCTGATTTTCCCTGTAACTGGGGCTGGTACATTTAGCCCCAGTTGCAGGAGGAATACAGCCTCCTGCACCTTACTATAGAGCTGATCTGGGTCCTGTAGGACTTAGCAGCTCTTGCAGACTCTGCACCTGGCGGATCAGAGGGCGGCCGCAAGATGGCAGCGCCTATAGCGCTGTATACAGCTCTCAATGAGCGCTGTATACACAGCGATCAGAAAGACAGGGAAGGTAATAAACCTTCCCTGTCTTCTCTCTGGGAGCTCCGGCTGAAGTTACAGCCGGCTCCCAGTACCGGTATGTCCTTGCAGAACAAGGCAACCACCCCTTGGACGTACACACGTGGACCAAATTGTTGGTACCCCTCGTTTAATGAAAGAAAAACCCGCAATGGTCACAGAAATAACTTGAATCTGACAAAAGTAATATGTAAAAAGTCTAAAAAATTAACAAATGAAAGTCAGACATTGCTTTTCAACCATGCTTCAACTGAATTTTTTAAAAAAGAAAACTCATGAAACAGTCCCTTATATATGATGGTACCCTTAACTTAATATTTTGTTGCACAACCTTTTGAGGCAATTAAATGATTCCTGTAACTGTCAATGAGACTTCTGCACCTCTCAACAGGTATTTTGGCCCACGCCTCATGAGCAAACTGCTCCAGTTGTCTCGGGTTTGAAGGGTGCCTTTTCTAGACGGCATGTTTCAGCTCCTTCCAAAGATGCTCAATAGGATTTAGGTCAGGGCTCATAGAAGGCCACTTCAGAATAGTCCAATGTTTTCCTCTTAGCCATTCTTGGGTGTTTTTAGCTGTGTGTTTTGGGTCATTATCCTGTTGCAAGACCCATGACCTGCGACTGAGACCAAGCTTTCTGACACTGGGCAGCACATTTCTCTCTATAATGCCTTGATAGTCTTGAGATTTCATTGTACCCTGCACAGATTCAAGACACCCTGTGCCAGATGCAGCAAAGCAGCCCCAGAACATATCAGAGCCTCCTCCATGTTTCACAGTAGGGACAGTGTTCTTTTCAAGATATGCTTCATTTTTCCATCTGTGAACATGGAGCTGATGTGCCTTGCCAAAAATTTTGACTTCTGTCTCATCTGTCCATAGGACATTCTCCAAGAAGCTTTGTGGCTTGTCAACATGTAGTTTGGCAAATTCCAGTCTGGCTTTTTTATGATTTGTTTTCAACAATGGTGTCCTCCTTGGTCGTCTCCCATGAAGTCCACTTTGGCTCAAACAACGATGGATGGTGCGATCTCACATTGATGTTCCTTGAGCTTGAAGTTCACCTTTAATCTCTTTAGATGTTTTTCTGGGCTCTTTTGTTACCGTTCGTATTATCCTTCTCTTTGATTTGTCTTCAATTTTCCTCCTGCGGCCACGTCCAGGGAGGTTGGCTACAGTACCATGGATCTTAAATTTCTGAATAATATGTGCAACTGTAGTCACAGGAACATCAAGCTGCTTGGAGATGGTCTTATAACCTTTACCTTTAACATGCTTGTCTATAATTTTCTTTCTAAACTCCTGAGACAACTTTCCTTTGCTTCCTCTGGTCCATGTTGAGTGTGGTACTCACCATGTCACCAAACAGCACAGTGAGTATCGGTAGCCCTATATACAGGCCCACTGACTGATTACAAGATTGTAGACACCTGTGATACTAATTAGTGGACACACCTTGATTTAACATGTCCCTTTGGTCACATTATTTTCAGGGGTACCATCATTTCTGTCCAGGCCTGTTTCATGAGTTGTATTTTTAAAAAAATTCTGTTTGAAGCATGGTTGAAAAGCAATGTCTGACTTTCATTTGTTCATTTTCATAGAATTTTTATATATTATTACTTTTGTCAGATTCAAGTTATTTCTGTGACCATTGTGGGTTTTTCTTTCATTAAACGAGGGATACCAACAATTTTGTCCTCGTGTATATAGTCTATGGGCGGTACAGAAGTGGTTGATAAAGATAGTAAACAGGAGAGGACCCAATACTGACCCCTGTGGCACTCCACTGGTGACTTTGACACAGTCTAAGTATTTACCATTAATAAGCACTCTCTGTTTCTTATCACTGAGCCAGTTACAAACTCAAATGCATAGGTTTTTTCCCCCAGTCCCAACATTTTCATTTTGCTTACCAATCTTTTATGTGGTACAGTATCAAAAGCCTTTGAAAAGTCCAGATACATCGCATCCACTGCATTTCCCATGTCCAGTCTTGAACTTACCTCTTCATAGAAGCTGATAAGATTAGTCTGACAGGACCGATTCCTCATAAACCCATGCTGATTGGGTGTTATAAGATTTACATTCAGATACTCCAGGATTGCATCTCTTAGAAAACCTTCAAATATCTTACCGACCACAGAGGGCAAACTTACTGGCCTATAGTTTCCAGGATCACCTTTAGACCCCTTTTTGCAAATTGGCACCACATTTGCTATGCACCAATCCTGTGGAACAGACCCAGTCATTACTGAATCCTTGAATATAAGGGTCTATCTATCACCGTGCATATTTCCCTCAGAACTCGGGGGTGTATGCCATCTTGACCTGGGAATTTCTCTATTTTGGTGTTTCCTCCATGGTTAAACAGATGATATTTAATTGAGAGTTAACATTACATCTACTCATGTTGCTGGCCATTGGATTTTCTTGTGTATTTTTGAGAGGGCCCACATTGTCAGTTTTTTTGTTTTTTTTTCAATTCAAAGTTTATTGGTTTTCAAAAAGACATAAAATACAGTGACAACAGATAGCTGCAACGGAAGCTATACTGTAGATAACGGGGAGATCCCCGAGTAGAGGACAAGAGGAGGAAGGGAAGGGGAGAAGAAAGGAGGAGGAAGAGAAAGGAGCGCCGAGACAACAAAAACTAAACACAGAATGAGAGGGAAGAAAGAAGGGAAAAAAAAAAAAGGGGGGTCCGGTGGAGGACCCCAGGGGTGCAAGCAATTGAAAATTCTTCATCAGAAAGAGCAATAAAACTTCACAAGGAGCAAATCCAGTGGGCCAAGAATAGCCCTAAACGGGTAACCCATCAGTTAGCTATAAAAGCCAGAGCATCCCATTGTAGGTCTGCGGGGGAGGCACAGGCCCAAGGAGCGTCTGATATTAACAGGTACGTTGGAATTCCATCCAGTAGAACCAGGTCTTGTTAAAAGTTTCAACAGTGTCATGCAGGAAAGAGGTAAGGTTTTCCATACGCATAATCTCATTGACCTTCAAAACCCAGAGGGGGAGAGGGAGGGTTCAGTTCGCTTCCAAAACTGCGGGCTACATGCCTGAGCCACGAGGACTAAAAATCGAAGCAAGGAGTGCTTATAGATACGCATCGGGGACTTGCAATGATGGAGGAGGAACAGAGCAGGGCCCAAATGGTGAGAAGTGTCAGTTTTTATTTTCTTATTATTTATGTAATTGAAGAATAATTTTTGGATTACTTTTACTTTCCTTGGCAATTATTCTCTCAGCCTCGATCTCTGCCTCCTTTATTTTTCTTTTACACAATTTATTTTTCTCCTTATAGTTTTTTAATGCTCCGTCACTACTTTCTTGTTTTAACCCTTACAGTACTTTAAAAGCTTCCTTTTTATCCCTCATTGCACTCCTTAGTTTTTGTAAGCCATATTGGTTTTCTATGATTTTTGGCTCGCTTATTCACATATGGTATATGTTTTTAGTGGTCCTATTTAGAAGGCTTTTGAAAATGTTCCATTTTGTTTGTGTACCCGTCACTTTGAGGACATTGTCCCAGCTTATGCTGCTAAGCTTCTCTCTTAGGCCCATTTCACATCTGGTTTCCGCATTTTCGTGCGGAGCGAAAAGTAGAATTTGCAGGACTTTGTCTCCGTACTGAAAATAAGGATTCCAGACGGACAGCAACCGATCCGTGTGTGTTTTTTTTTTTTTTTTTTTTTTTTTTAACATTGTGGTCTATGGAAAACGGATTACATACTGATTACAAACTGATATTAATTAGTTTGTTTCCATTTTGCAATCTGTCTTTCCCTCTGCGCATGCTCAGATTGAAGAAGGGGGAAGGTGAAAAAAAAAAAAACCAGATTGGTCAAAAAACGGACACAAACTGATTGCTATCAGTATGTAATCAGTTTTTGAAGATTTAAAATACTGATTGCAAATGGAATGGCCAAATGCAGATGTGAACCGGGCCTAGCTGGTTAAAATTTGCCTTCCTGAAGTTTAGTGTTTTTGTATCCCCTCTAATGAACATCTTTTTAATGTGTACAAGAAAACTTATGTTGTTGGCAATGTTACCTAGATGACCCCCAACCTCTACTTTTGACAATGTGTCAGGTTCATTTGTTAAAATTATGTCTAAAACTGCCTCGCTTCTTGTTGGGTCCTGCACTAGTTATGATAGGTAACTGTCTTTCATACTGATAAAAACCTGTTCCCTCTGTTGGACCTGCAGGTTTCTGCCTCCCAGTTGATATCTGGGTAGTTGAAATCCCCCATAATAATGACTTTATTATGCTTTGCAGCCTCATCTGTTTGTTTTATTAGTATATTTTCAGCATCTTATAAAGCGAAAAATACAGTATTTAAAAACCACGCCAATTTACATACCAGTCTAGTTTTCAGCCGCATACCTGGGTGTTGTTTGCAATATGAACCCTATATGAAAATCCTGCCATGTAAGTGTAACTATGGCATGTTCTGTGAGCACCAGCCACAAAACTCCTTCTTTTGGGGGAGCATTCCGCCAAAGCACTGTCAGCTTTCTAGAGGCAAATAAGACCGCTAAAGTCAGAGGCAAGAAGCGTAGCTAGATGTTTGGCACTGGGGAAGGGGGGGGGGGTGCAAACACATCTGATTGGGCCCCATACCCAGGTATACCAATATTGCCACTATATGGTGTGTGTGTGTGTGTGTGTGTGTGTGTGTGTGTGTGTATGTATATATATATTATATAATATATTATACGAAGTGCGATGCAATGATGTTATCACACTGGCCCGCGCTGGAATGCAGATACCCTAACTGGGATCAGGACACCCTATAGGCCACAGTCCTGAAGAGGCTTGTGCACTGCAAGTATCAATGGAAGAGTCGCCCTCCTGCCCCCTCATGTCACTGGTCAGAGGACATGAAAAGTCCTCTAAGTGCTGTGGGGGGAGGAGCTTAGATGTTAAAATGCTGCTAAAAGTCTTGTGTGTATTAATACACACAAGAATTTTTTTCAGTATGTAAAAATGCCTTTTCAGGTGTATATTATGCCTGTACAGGCGTTATTGCGACCTCTGATTGCAAGAGTTACCTAATTTCAGGGAGTCCCATTGCTTGGATTCCCAGCAGTCAATTGAGATTTGCAAGGGAACCTGGGAGCAAGTGTTCAATTACCATACAGTGCCACCACAGGGAAAATTAAGCATTACACAGTTCCCATTGAAATCAAAGGACTGCCTGTGTGTTAACCACATGTTGGGTTCTTTAGAGCTAGGGAAATAGCCAGCCTTTACTGTGGTTATTAGATGAGGGTTGTGAATAGGGAACCTCCTTCCCCCCAACATTAATATACAGTTCCTCAATACGGTTTTGAAAATTTGCTTTCTAAACCAGACTACCTCTTTCAAAGTAAAAACTATATGGCAGTGACAGCATAAGATAACGTCTATTAGGGTGCAGACCAAGTACTGTTTGGAGGTGCCTGAGTCAAGTACATTATGACTGATAGAACATGCTGACTTAGTCATATCAGTAATAAAGTCATAGTTTTACCATCGGTTTATGAGAAGATAATATGGCAGCCGTGCCTGTTGTTTGGGATTAGTGAAGTATGGCGCCCTTCTTCCAAAAAACAGTGAAACCATGCCAAACCTATCCATGGGATATCTGGCATTACAGCTCAGATCCTATGAAGTAAATAAGAGTGAGCTGCAATACCACACCCAACCTATTTATAGGGGTGGCACTGTTTTTGAAATAAAGCACTAATGTATTTCTAATTCTAAACAATATTTATCAATGGATAAACCTCAAAGTTTATATCAGATCATAAAATGATCATAATGTTCTCTTCTGCTTTTCATTTGCATATAACCATTTTCTGTCTTAGATATAGTCTATGTTGGAGCCATACATCCTGTCCATAGGGATTTGGTCCTTCTGTTTTTTAACCATGGAAAAAATGTCTTATGTGAAAAGCCTATGGCCATGAATCTTACAGATGTTAAGGAGCTCACCTCAGCTGCAAGGCAACACAATGTATTCTTTATGGAGGTAAGTTTTGTTCCCTATCTACTCTATGATCATGACCAGTTACTTACATTCGTGCATACTTCTCCGACGTACAGTTCAACCTCACTTTTTTTTAAGGTGTTTTCCCATAAGCATGTATTCCCTATGTAGAAGGAAGAAGAAAGGGGGGCACTCACCAAATCTTTATAAAATCACCATGTCTTTATTCTATATTCCAATAGATAAAAGAACAGCAACAGTAATAGGAGAGAAGTGAAAAATGCAGCAATCAAGCGATGACCGTTTTGCGCCTATAAGCGCTTCTTCTGGCCCCTATCTGCACACAAAACATGACCGCTCACCAGGCTTTTATATGATGTCTCATGGTCACCCATCCAATAGAGTGTAGCAGATGAGCAGCAGGGACCTGGCGCAAGTCCACCACGCCCCATCATGCCGTCTTATCCCCGCCCATCTTATAAATTCGTGCCTGACCAGAGGGTGACCTGGCCCTGCCAGAGCCAGAAGGGCTGATCCGCGCATGCGCTAAAATGAACCCTACCCCCATGCTCTGACAGTGGCTGGGCCGAGACTCCAAAACCACACATGCGCAATTCAAAAGTTCATGGCAACTGGGAATGCCATCTGTGTCTTGGAAAAAAAAAAAAACACAAGACACAGCAGCAACACTGCTTAATCGGCATTCGGGAGGCTAGATCACTGCTTGCTGTCATTCATTCTGCTTACTCCCAGTGGATAAAATCAGTCCATGGTCATGTGATGGACACACAGGTGCACAGCTCGTTACCAGGCAGGTGTCTGATTACTGTGCTGTGACTGTAACGAGCTGTGCACCTGTGTGTCCATCACATGACCATGGACTGTACAGAGATCTAAAAAACTGTGAGGCATTGGCAAAAAAAAAATATATTGGAGAATTGTATAACTTTCATTAAACCAACAATAACATTTGTCTCTCAATATTTATCTGTAACTGGACAACCCTATAAGGCTCATGGGCCCTGGTACAGAAGGATGGGCAATGACTCCTTACAACTGTCAGCTGCGTCCCATCCAGCATATATTTTCCCTTTTCTTCTCCATTGGGGGCCCAGACTGCTGCATACCCTTGTTCAAAACCTGTCTGAGCATGCAAACTTCTCATCATTCCCATTCCCTGTTGGTGCCCCTCTCATAATAATCGTGCCCACTTTTGTGCTAAAGCACAAATCCCTCCTTGACTGTATGCTGCTTACTAATTGCTAATTTTTTTATTTTTTTGCCAATAAAGGGCTAATTTTTTTCCTTTCAGACAGCGGAAAGCTGTATGCTAAAAGTCTGCTTTACTTTTCTCCCTCTTTGTTTCATAGGCTTTTTGGAGCCGCTTTTTTCCAGTCTATGAAGAGATCCGTTCTTTGCTCCATCAGAAAGTTATTGGAGACGTAAAAGTTGTACAGGCAGAATTTGGTGCTAATCTGCTTGGTGTTCCACGGGCTGTGGAAAAGGAACTTGGTGGAGGAGCAATTCTGGACATTGGTTGCTATGCTATACAGTTTGCCTCAATGGTTTTTAATGGAGAAAAACCAGAGTCTATAACTGCCAAAGGTTTTCTGCATGACACTGGTAAGCATGTCTCATAAAGGAATTTGTCATAGCAATAAACTAGTAAATTTTAATTCTTACATTATAAAAACTTAGAGAGGTTGTCCAGGCATTTTTTAATGCCTTGACAACCGGGGGAGGGGGGAAAAAAAAAAAAAAAAAAAAAAATCAATCATACTCACCAGTCTTCAGTGTCCTTCTGCTAAGGCATCTTCTCAAAGTGAAACTATTCACTGGCTGTGATGTCACAGATCCCTTCCGCTGAAGCCGTTGATTGGCCTCAGCAAAGGAAAGAGTTAAGTCATATGAATGCATTGGACTGAGGTGGAAGTCATAAGTGGCAATGGCCACTTTTTCACATCTATTCACAGTTCAGTACAAGGTGATGTCATCTTGTCATTACAATGCACATGGCTTCTCAAACAGTTCACACAATTAGCATTTCATAATGCAAAGTAATGAAAATGACCTATACTGTCCTTTTTTTATATGCCTGTAAGGTGGTAGGGGCCACTACCTTTCAGAAAATGTCCTTAGGTGGGTGACCTTTTTTTTTTTTTTTTCTTAGGTCCTTGCCCATAATTGACCTTTACAACTATATTGTAAAGTCATGCCCAGTATTTAAATTGACACAAAATTTTGGTTGTCACAAAGTTTGCTGCTTCAGTGTTTTTAGATCGTTAGATGTTTCTATGGTTACTGAAGAACAATTATAAGCATTTCGTAAGTTTTTTAACTTATCAAATTTATACAAATACTGAATATTTACAGTGTTGACCCTTATTTTTCAAGACTTCTACAATTTGCATGCTGGATTTCGGCTTCTGAGCCAAATGCTGACTGATGACAAGGCACTTTTGGCTACTCAATACTTGGAGTTTATCACAATTTTTGTGTTTTTGTTTGGCCACCTGCTTTTTGGTCATGGACCCTTTTTTCTATGAACAATCATTCTTCCAACTGCCACTTCTCTTCACTTCAAGAAAAACATTAATGAAGGACTGACATTCTGCAAGAAGTAAAAAGATTGGATTACAGAGGACTGGGATAAAGTTATTTTCACAGCACCCATGTGAGGAAATTTCGCATCCTAAGACAGAAAACCTGAGGAGATAAAAAGGTCTAAACCCCCTCCACACCTTTATTTAGGTTTCCTGCTCTCTGGATAGGAAGTGTCTGTAGGAGCTCTGAGCTCCTTCTGGAGATAGTGTTCACACCCTTGGGCTCTCTGTGGCTATCGTCCCTCCATTTTAGGATTCCCCTCCTGTAAATTTTGTGGTGGTATTTCAGTAGCTTGCAGAAGTATTCACTAGTGAGCAAACAGCATCATGAAGACCAAGGAACTCACCAGACAGGTCAGAGATAAAGTTGCAGAGAAGTTTAAAGCAGGTTTAGGTTATAAAAACATATCCCAAGCTATGAGCATCCCAAGGAACGCTGTTCAATCCATCATCCAAAAATGGAAAAAGTATTCTACAACTGCAAACTTACCAAGACATGGCCGTTAACCTAAACTGACCGAGCAAGTAGAGCACTGGTCACAGAAGCAACTAAGAGGCCCATGGTCACTCTGGAGGAGCTGCAGAAATCCACAGCTCAGGTGGGAGAATCTGTCCATAGGACAACTAGAAGTTGTGCACTCCAAAAATCTGGTCTTTATGGAAGAATGGCAAGAAGAAAACCATTGTTGAAAGAAAGACCCAAGAAATGCCGTTTGCAGTTTGCCACAAGCCATATAGGGGACACAGCAAACATGTGGAAGAAGGTGCTCTGGTCAGATGAGACCAAAGTTGAACTTTTTGGCCTAAATGCAAAGCACTATGTGTGGCGGAAAAGTAACACAGCTCATCACCCTGAACATACAATCCCCACTGTGAAACATGGTGGTGGCAGCATAATGCTGGGGGGAGGTTTTTCTTCAGCAGGGACAGGGAAGCTGGTCAGAGTTGATGGGAAGATGGATGGAGCTAAATACAGGGCAATCCTGGAAGAAAACCTGTTGGCGTGTTATGTTCATGTGTTAGAATAGCCCGGTCAAAGTCCAGACCTAAATCTCATTGAGCATCTGTGGCAAGACATGAAAATTGCTGTTCACAGATGCTCTCCATCCAGTCTGGCTGAGCTTGAGCTATTTTGCAAAGAAGAATGGGCAAAAATATCAGTCTCTAGATGAGCAAGGCTGGCAGAGACTGAGAAAAGGGGTTTCACGAGCAAAAAAGGTCTGTTGCTATTAATACGTGCACCCAAATACCTTTAGCAGTGTTCTGAGTGATTTCTGGGAGCTCCTGGCATCCATCTGCATCTTCCTATTGTGTGCCTTTACTACAACTCCCATGATTCCTTGGGCTGCACTTCGAGCTGACTCAGTCCACACTTTCACACACTCCCCCTTCCTGTTTCCCTAGCCCGCCAACTACACCCTCAGCAGCCATCTTTAGACTCCTAGTTCTCACTCACTCAATATACTTCTTCTTTCTTCTTTGTCTGTATTGTAATCTCTTCCGCATATCATCCTTATAGTCACACAGAGAAAGCTTCAGGACAACAACTCCTTCTTGATGTTTTTTTTGGCACTTGGTAAATATAAAGTACATACATACATACATACATACATACATACATACATACATAAACATAAATATTTTGACAACTACATAGCTCTCTTTCTATACTTCATG
Organism: Leptodactylus fallax; assembly: GCA_947044405.1. Classification (NCBI taxonomy): domain Eukaryota; kingdom Metazoa; phylum Chordata; class Amphibia; order Anura; family Leptodactylidae; genus Leptodactylus; species Leptodactylus fallax. Next base: position 5,609,969 of record CAMRHE010000078.1, read on the forward strand.
ATTGTTAGAAATGTATGTGTCTCTCTCTTTCTCATATATACACAGTGTGGGACTAAAGGGCCTAGGTCTCCCCAGGGAGGCCCACCCAACAGCTTCCTGCAAATAGCCTACACTCCAGCTCCTTCACTGAAATCTTACATATAGGCTGACTTGAGTATTTTGCCAGTATCGGCATCCCCTATAGTACTGTGCAGGCCTCAGTAGCTCCATGGCTGGTTCATGCACAGTACTGTATGGGGAATGACACGGCCATGGAACAATACACGTATGTGCAAGATTACAATGAAAGAGCTGTGCACACAGGTCTGCCAGTAGGAATTTAGAGCCCCCCCCCCCCACAGTATAATGCTCCACAGTGGCCCCCTGCACAGTATAATATGCTCCACAGAGGCCACCACACAGTATAATACTCCACAGTGGCCACTGCACTTTATTTTATGCTCCACAGTGGCCCCTGTACAGAGTAATATGCTCCACAGTGGCTCCAGCACAGTACCATATTATACTGATCTACATGCCAGCTGCCTACCTGATTCCTTTGATGCTCACAAATACAAAAAAGGACACCAAACGGCCAAAATAGTGTAGATCTGGGTTCTTGTAGGTGGTGAGGGTGGCAGCAGATCCGTCTAGTGTCACTGGAGAACCGGACGTATAAAGATACGCAATGAAGCGGGGTAGAATCCCCAAAATATGGACCGTCTGCTCTCTTTTAAAGGGCATCTGTCATCAATTTTGACATCTGTAACTGCTTTCATCTTTATAAATGTCCATTTTGCATCTGGGTTTTGTGTGTCAGTTTTTTACATCTGTATCGTCCAATGGTGTGTTTGGTTTTCTCTGCCCTCCTCCACAGAGGCTGCGGTGAGAGGAGACGCGACCCTGAGAGGGGAAGAAATATTAGTCGGTGTGAGATCCGCTGCAAAGCGATGCTTGACCAACAACTGTAACCAGGAAGCGCAGATGGATGACATACAGATGTAAAATACTGACACTGATTCTACCCCCTGCTTCATTGCATACCTGATTCCTTTGTGACGTGTACCGGCCACCCACTGTATTGCGCATGAGTGGGCAGCCAGCATCACCTTGTACAACGTATCCCGGCTGTCCGCTGTACTGTGCCTGCCGGCATTCCGGCTGTATTGTGCAGGTGTGGGCAGCCAACACATGGCACGAACAGGAGGTGTCGGCCACCTATAAGAAGTGCCATCCCGTGCCCCGATGGTCCGGAGGTGGAGGGCCATTAATGACCAGGTATTTTCTATGGAGTAGTCCTCCATCTACCTGTCTGCTTCAGATATTTATTCTTCAGATGCTTATGACCATACTGGTGGCTGCTATTATGACAATATTACTTCAACCTGGGTATGTGAGCAATGGGTTGGGACAAAAGTGGGAGTGGCCGTTTCATGGGGTGTGCTGTATATATAAAAAGGGTACCCCCTATATTAATATTAGATCCCAGACCAGACCCTTATATTAATATTAGACCCTTGAAATATATTCAGACCCCCACATATGAATATCATGATGATTTGGGAGTATTACATGCATAACCCTAACCTCAGACCTGTGGAGTTGGGAGCTGCGTAAATGACAGAGAGGCACAGGAGATCCACCACTATGGACCTGGAGTTCATTTTGTATGAACACTCTGTCAGCCCATGGTGCCAATTTAGGGGACACAGAGGCACATGACACCTCAAAAAATCTGGGACCAGTTTTGAATGGAGCAGTTGGTTGTACATTCAGTGAGACTGCTGGTAGGGCTGGGCAATTAATCGAAAAATAACTGAAACTGAATGTCAACCCAGATGACCCACATGGTGTTGTGCATGTCGGTTATTTCGGTTCAATTATTACAATAGTCTAGGGTCTGAGCCTCCCCTGAGCCAGAGTATGATTAGCAGAGACCCAGGAGAGGTAAACAAACATAAAAAAGTGTTACTTACCTCTCCTGGGCTCTGTCGCAATTCCCGGTTTTCTGACTGATGTCAGGTACCATTGAGGCCTGTGGTTGGGCCTCATTGGTCACATGGTGTGACTAATCATGCTCTGCAATTCACACTCCCAGTGCAATGAATGGAGTAGAGTGTGTTGTCTGACTAGCTGCTTCATTTAAACTGAGGTGATCAGTGAGGGTCTTAGCAGTTCTAGTGATCGCTGAGAGTCCCAGCAGTGGCACCGCCACTGATCAGCAAGTTATCTTCTATCCTGGGGATAGGGTGTAATTTGCTGTGCAGACAACCCCTTGTCGCCAGATGGAGATGCTCTGTATGTCATTATGGAGGTACTCTGACCAGTTGGGAGATTGGTTGTTGACTGTTGTCAACAACCAATGCTGTAAAAACCAAACCCGTAAAAGTCTTGCAAACTCAGGTTTTCTCTATTTCCACCAATTCCAATTTTTTTCCCACTTTCCCAGTATATTGTATGTGCTTAAATGCTACCATTATGAAGTACAATTTGTCCTGCAAATATTAAGCTCTGTGAATGGAAAAATAAAAAATATGGCTTTTGGAAAGTGGGGAGTCAAAAACAAACAAATTATGGTTTGAAACTGGATGCAAATTATTCCTTCAGGTTTTGGAGATTAGTTTCAAACCCAGTGATTCTATATAACCAGTGTTGGAACAGACTGCATTACAACAGGATTTGGAAGAGAACGTTGCTATCATAATGGCAAGAAAAAGGCAAATTACAAAGAATAGACTATTACCCTTAAAAGTAGGTCCGTGCTACAGAGAAATTGCCAAGAAAGCCAAGGTGGTAGTCAGTACAGTTTCCTATACCATGAAAAAGGCGCTTGGAAATTGGAGGAAATGCTGACATTAAGCGATTTGGCCCACAAAAGGCCACTGCAAAATAAGATAACAATTTTTTTGGTTCAACAGTTATCAGTGCCTCACAGCCCAAAATCTTCAAGCACCACTTTATGCAGAAAAATGGAAAAAAAAGTTTCCATTTCAACTGTGAAGAGAAGACTTCTATCTGTAGATTTGGCAGGTCTAGAATCAGTAAGAAAGTGCTGGGATTGCAAAATTAAAAAAGCAGCACCTCCACTGGCAGACAGAACAGTGGAAAAAGGTCTTATTGACTGATGGTACATCACGCAGGGTTTTTGTATATCAAGTAGGTAAAAGTTGTGTGACACCAACTGTCAAAAGTGGGGGAGGAAGTGTGATAGTCTGGGGCTTTTTTGCTGGATCCAGACTTGGCAACTTGCATAGGGTGACTGACACACTAGCCAAAAAGGGCTACTACAGCATTTTGATGCACCATGCAAAACCTTCTAGTGTCCAATTAGTTGGTAAAGGGTTGATGTTACAATGAGGCAGTGATCCTAAACATACTTCTTCTTGTCTTAGGTAGTGCTGAAATAACCTTGAAGATGGTAGGCTTCAAAACCTGCACAGTCTCCAAACAAACAAACAAAAAAAATACCAATTGAGCTTGTTTGGGATGAACTGGCCAAAGGGTGTATGCAAAGCAACCTACAAATAAAGCACATTTGGGGGAATTTCTACAACAATGTTGGGAAGAAATTTCTGAACAATATCTGAATGTAGTTGTAGAAAGAATGCCTCAGTTGTGTAAAGCTGTTACTGGTGGCTTTAGAATTAGTTTGTTAAAACAAAGTTAATCCATTATTTTTATTCATCTTAAATAGTTTTTCTTCTGTGCTTTCATTACAAAGTACACTTGAAACCTTAAACTGGGTAAATATCAATAAAAACTGGAAAACTTTTGGTGGTGTATATCGAACATGTACCTCAGCAAATGCTTGTGGCAGTGTACCTGTGTGAGTAATGTATTTCTTTGTTGCGACATTACTGCATTCTATGAGTGGTAAGTTCATCTTCCCCATCCTTGGGGAGATCGGAGTAGAGGAAGGTGAGCCAGGCCTGGAGAAACAGCTGTATGGTGTAGATTGAGTGGGCTGTGGACCACTGGTCCCTAAACCCCCTTGTGTGGTGAGTGCTGCTCTCAGATGAGCTTGAGAGGAATAACAGTGCTGACCGTGTTTCTTCTATAGGATAAAATGTTTTATGTACCACAGAATGGGAGAAATGAAAACTGTAGCTTATCCTGCAAAAAACAAGCTCTCATTAAAAGTTATTAGACAATTTTCTTTTAGACAGTTTCATAAATCTGCCCCAGTGAATGGTTTAGTAGAAGATAAAATTGTCAAGCTGCTATTCCCCCCCCCCCCCAAAAAAAAAAAATTATTTTTTAGCACGTTATATACAGTGCCTTGCGAAAGTATTCGGCCCCCTTGAACTTTTCAACCTTTTGCCACATTTCAGACTTCAAACATAAAGATATAACATTTAAATTTTTTGGTGAAGAATCAACAACAACTGGGACACAACTGTGAAGTGGAACGAAATTTATTGGTTATTTTAAACTTTTGTAAAAAATAAAAAACTGAAAAGTGGGGCGTGCAATATTATTCGGCCCCTTTACTTTCAGTGCAGCAAACTCACTCCAGAAGTTCAGTGAGGATCTCTGAATGATCCAATGTTGTCCTAAATTACTGACGATGATAAATATAATCCACCTGTGTGTAATCAAGTCTCCGTATAAATGCACCTGCTCTGTGATAGTCTCAGGGTTCTGTTTAAAGCGCAGAGAGCATCATGAAGACCAAGGAACACACCAGGCAGGTCCGTGATACTGTTGTGGAAAAGTTTATAGCCAGATTTGGATACAAAAAGATTTCCCAAACTTTAAACATCCCAAGGAGCACTGTGCAAGCGATCATATTGAAATGGAAGGAGTATCAGACCACTGCAAATCTACCAAGACCCGGCCGTCCCTCTAAACTTTCATCTCAAACAAGGAGAAGACTGATCAGAGATGCAGCCAAGAGGCCCATGATCACTCTGGATGAACTGCAGAGATCTACAGCTGAGGTGGGAGAGTCTGTCCATAAGACAACAATCAGTCGTACACTGCACAAATCTGGCCTTTATGGAAGAGTGGCAAGAAGAAAGCCATTTCTCAAAGATATCCATAAAAAGTCTTGTTTAAAGTTTGCCACAAGCCACCTGGGAGACACACCAAACATGTGGAAGAAGGTGCTCTGGTCAGATGAAACCAAAATCGAACTTTTTGGCCACAATGCAAAATGATATGTTTGACGTAAAAGCAACACAGCTCATCACCCTGAACACACCATCCCCACTGTCAAACATGGTGGTGGCAGCATCATGGTTTGGGCCTGCTTTTCTTGCTTTTCTTCAGCAGGGACAGGGAAGATGGTTAAAATTGATGGGAAGATGGATGGAGTCAAATACAGGACCATTCTGGAAGAAAACCTGTTGGAGTCTGCAAAAGACCTGAGACTGGGACGGAGATTTATCTTCCAACAAGACAATGATCCCAAACATAAAGCAAAATCTACAATGGAATGGTTCACAAATAACCGTATCCAGGTGTTAGAATGGCCAAGTCAAAGTCCAGACCTGAATCCAATCGAGAATCTGTGGAAAGAGCTGAAAACTGCTGTTCACAAACGCTCTCCATCCAACCTCACTGAGCTCGAGCTGTTTTCCAAGGAAGAATGGGCAAGAATTTCAGTCTCTCGATGTGCAAAACTGATAGAGACATACCCCAAGCGACTTGCAGCTGTAATCACAGTAAAAGGTGGTGCTACAAAGTATTAACTTAAGGGGGCCGAATAATTTTGCACACCCCACTCTTCAGTTTTTTATTTTTTACAAAAGTTTAAAATATCCAATAAATTTCGTTCCACTTCATGATTGTGTCCCACTTGTTGTTGATTCTTCACCAAAAAATTAAAATTTTATATCCTTATGTTTGAAGCCTGAAATGTGGCAAAAGGTTGAAAAGTTCAAGGTTCAAGGGGGCCAAATACTTTCGCAAGGCACTGTATGTACCTGAAAATGGTGTTATTAAAAATATATCGTGCTCTACAAAAAATAAACACTCAAAACTAAAATATAGCTTGCAAAATAGGAGATTAAAAAAAAAATGTGTCGCGAAAGTCAAAACTGGCTGCTGCAAATTTCTGAAAGGCATCCATCCATTCCTATAGTCATAACATCAATCAGAATATAAAGTATGAAAATGAAGCCTAACATATTTTTATCAAATTTAGGTGTAGATGAGACAGTGACTGTTATTCTGCAGTACCCTGGAAAACGTCAGGCCGTTATCACCTGCACTATGGTGACTGAATTGCCAAATCAAGCCGTTATTTCTGGTACCAATGGAATAATTCAGGTAAGCCTTGCCACTAAAGAAGGCAAAAAAGGTTACAGGGGTTGCCCAGTTATTTAATTGTTGACCTATTCTTAAAATGGGTGGTATTAAGATTCTGAAACCCGGGTCCCCTGCTGATCAGCTGTTTGAAGGGGTTGTTACATTTGTGCGAGCACCACTTCACTGTTTACATTACATGCTGTCTGTTATTGGCTGTGCGATGTAATGAGAGCCTTGTCCCATAGAAGTGAATGGGACTAGGCTGTAATCACATGTCCCCTGTGAAACAAACGGCATGCTATGTAAACAGTGAAGGGGTCACTTAAGGAGAACTGTGCATTGCTTCATTTACCTGTTGAAGCCTTGCACTTGCTTGTAGTTTGATCCACAGATTACTATTGATCACTGGGATTCTCAGCAGTGGGGCACCCTATGATTGAATTTTTGTCTAGTGACAAAAAGGGGTTGTCTTAAATGGACAACTTCTTATTTATGTGATATATTTGCATATATTTGATATGTACAATAATATATATTTGATATGTACAATAATATGTACAATAATTTGCATATATTTGATATGTACAATAATTTACAATAACTTCTTTGTGTGAATAGCATTGGCTATATGTTTAAATGCATAATGTAATTCTCATTCATTCCTCCCCAGATACCTTCCTATATGTGGTCACCAACGTCCCTTGTAGTTAATGGAAAGGAAACAAAATACACCCTCCCTCCTACTGCAAAACACCTGTTCTTCAATAACAGTACAGGCCTGAGTTATGAAGCAGAACATGTGCGGCAGTGTCTCCTAAAAGGTAATAAAAGCATCTAGAAGTAGTTCATTGTTTATCTGCTGGTCTAAAGGTGGTCATGCAAAGAACCTACTTAGAACAGTCAAACTCATTAGCACTACACCCAGTTGTAACATTCCCTTTTATGTGATCTTTTTTCCGATATCTCACTGCACTACTCCTAAAAGACTATATATAAACCTGTATTCTAGAACCTGCAGGAGCTGGCCTTTGTGTCCCCTTGAAAATGTATATCTATTAATGTACATGTTCATGGTGTAGACAGTAGACTGCTGTTTTTATGTATGGATGATTTTACACTAATTTTTCCGGTTAGGAATCTAACCCAGATTCACTATTGTAGTTACGACTAGACTCTTGTGAATACATGCTGCATCTTAAGCACATTTTCTATGAAGTAACATTTTTCAGATTTGTGGACGTGTGGGTGTGGCTTCTCAGTTAAAGGGGACACCAAAAATTTATCATAAAATTCTGGCTCAAAATAAGTTAATTAAAGTGGTTGTCTGACCCCAAATGGAATTTTTTTCATACTGATCACCTATCCACAGGATGCATGGGAGTCGGACATGTGGACCCCACACAGATCACCTGTTCAGCAGCCTCCAGGTGCCAGAAGTAATAGCAGCTTTGTAGAACCATTAACTGCCTAGCGGTGGTTCTGGAGAAGTGCAGTGCTGCTCCTATTACTTAAATACAGGTGCATCTCAATAAATTAGAATATCTTTGAAACGTTTATTTCTTTCAGTAATTAAATTAAAAATGTGACCTCCTATATTTTCTAGATTCTTTACACACATAGTGTTCTATTTCAAGTGTTTTATTTCTGTAAATGTTGATTATGGATTACAGCTAATGAAAACCCAAATCTAAGAAAATTAGAATATTGTAAAAAATTTCAGTATTGTAAATTCAGTGTGTCACCTGCCAAGGTTTCCTAAGGGGGCATTCACACTACTGTTGGTGACCGTCAGTAGTGTCCGTTGCAATTGTCCGTTACAAGATTTTAGCATCAGACACTAGCTGAACCGTCAGAAATCCGTTAAAATTTTCATTCATTTCAATGGGTTTTTATATTGTGTCCATTAGGGTCCGTTTACACCAGATCCGTCAGAAGTCCGTTATTTTTTCGCAGACAAAAAATCCTACATGCAGGACTTTTTGTCTGTTTGAAAAAAAACGGATTCTTGACGGACAGCAAGTGTCCATTATTTTTTTAACATTGAAGTCTATGGGTAACAGACTTATAACGGAGAGTAATTGACAGCCATCAGTTACTGTTTGTTATTTTATGTCCGGTTTTTTTCTGCGCATGCTCAGAAACCAAAAAAAAAAACGGACAGTGTTAAAAAACGGACACTAACTGATGCTAATGTGTCATTTTTTTTTTAAACTAATCCATTAATTGGATGAGTTAAAAAAACGGACACATTAACATCAGTTAGTGTCCGTTAATGTGTGTTATGATAGGTGTCCATTTTTTTTTTTTTTTTTTTTTTTTTTTAACGGACACTATCAGAACGGACATCAACGGTAGTGTGAACCCTGCCTTAGCCTTTAAATGGTCCCTCAGTCTGGTTCAGTAGAACACACAATCATGGAAGACGCTGATTATGAATTGAATTACTGAAATGAATGAACGTTTCAAAGATATTCTAATTTATTGAGATGCACCTGTAGGAGAGCCTGCATGTGCATCAAGCTCACTTCTATAACTTCTGTCACCTGGAGGCTGCCGGCTCAGCTGATCTCTGTGGGATGTGAGTGTCTGACTCACACACACAGATCACATACTGATGATCTATCCTGTAGATTTACTGAGTTATTAAAGTTATTACATCTACTTCTGTTGGTGTCTTTTATTAGCAGGATGTGCAGCCAACATGACATGTCACCTGTATTCCATGGATCAGTACGATTCCAGCGATACCAAATAGTTATAGCGTTTTTATACGTTTTAACCCCTTAATAAATCCAAAACTTTGCACCATATTCTGACATTCTTAATTTACTTATATTTCTGTGAACAGGAATACATAAGGCGTCTTTTTTTGCGGGGCCAAATGTACTTTTTAGTTATACCATTTTGGGGAATGTCATTTTTTTTTATTAAAATTTTTATGAAACAATGGCGGTTTGGCTCTTTTGATGATTTTTTTCCTGCTATGGCATTCACCATATGAAAAAATATTTGTATTCGTTTGTAGATTGGACGTTGTTGGACACAGGGATACCTAATGTGTATGTGTGTTAACTTTTTTTTTTTTTTTTTTTTTATGTAGTTTTATTTGTTTTCTAGGGAAAGGGGGGGGGGGGGGTAATTTTTTTTTATTTTTTTTTTAGAGCCCCTAAAGTTCTTGAACCCCAGGGGGTCTGATCACTAATACAATGTATTGCGATACCAATGCATTGTGCTAGAAGTGTTTCTGTGTGCATTGAGCCTTAATATGGTCTCACAATGTGTGAAGCTTATCCAGTTCCTTTTGTATACAGTTCAGTTTATATCACACATGAGTACTTATTTTACCTAACCTTGTATACTACTGGATAATAATTTATTCCTGCATAGAAAAAATATATAAAGAGCACTGTGTAAACCCAGCCTTAAAGGAACTTGATTGGTAGAAATAAATTAAAGTAACCAGCTCCTGGTAGCCTTAATATACAGTTTTATAACTCATTTAGTTTCGTTATTAAAAGTTATATTTTATGCAATTGGAAACACACTTGCCCACCCCCAATCCCTACTTCACCTTAACCTGTATTACTAATTACTGATTGTGTCCACTAGGGGGTGGTAAAAGAACAAAAACAGCCGCAGAAATAGAGAATAACCCCTATTACATGGCAGACATTCAGGCAAATAACTACCCTGAATGATGGATTTCCTCTATGAAGTCCATAAACCCTAATATGGCCATGTGTACAGTGGCATCTTGAAGTACCAAACAGCATGGAGGGGAAAAAAAAATGGTATCTCGTTTTAAAACCTACAACAAAAGTATTTGTGGCTCCCTAAGTTCTTTTGTATAACAATTTTATATATTTCAGGACTGAAAGAAAGCCCAATTATGAGCTTAATGGAGAGTGAGCTGTTGGCCAGTATCATGGAAGAGGTCCATATTCAGCTTGGTACCTATAAGGGATAAATGACTGAAGCAGGACTTTACCGGCCTTATTGGTATCAATAAATGTTTACTTCAAACATACTGAATATTTCTTCAATTAATGCAACCTTCAACATAATATATTAGTTGCTGGACAAAAATGAAAACAAATTTGCAACTCATGATAACTTTGGGAATAAAGTTTACCACCAGCCAAAAAACTTTAACAATGTTTCCTATTCCAAAGTATAACATTGGTGTGCAGGGTCTTGTATGGTATGTAAACTGGATTTGATATTGAGTATTTATATAAATCGCTTCTTCTGACCACTCTGCTTTCAATAGAACTTATGACTTACCATATATCTGCCACAACTTTCACAGGCCAGCTTCAGACCCAGCCAAATACAGGTCTTTATTATCTGTTCTAAGAGCATCAAACATCCAAAAGTGTGGCCACTTGTCATACAGAGGCTATATTCACAAGATCGCGCTGATTCTTGGCAGTGTTTAAGTTGAGTCATTTTTTTTCACAGATCCATAGACATTCAGTAGCAGAGTAGGGTCTATGAAAATGAGCAGTGTTTCCGATCACTCGAGGAGAGCATGCTGTTGATCATGGGCATCATTGGCTTGTGATCATAGTGTGAGTAGAGCCTAACCTAGCTTAAAGGGAATGTGTCACTTATGTTTAACAATTAAACAGTTAATGAAAATTTTCTTAATTGTTTACTTTTCAAATTGGAGTTTTATTCTGTTTTCTGCACATTATGTAGGCTGCCATATTATGTGAGTTTTTAGATTCTTTACAGCAGCTACATGGACCACATATCACTGAGGTCTGGTTTATGGGAGATTTTTCTAGACATACTGACGCTAGGTTCACACTAGCGTTTAGGTTTCTGTTATTTGGGTCTGCTTGGGGACCCCAAAAAAATGGAAACACAATCTGCATTTTTTGAAGTGGAATGTGGGATGGAATCTCCAAACGGTGACTGAGCGCTAATGTGAACCTAGCCTGACTTGTGCAGAGGTCTTTGTTCAGTAAAGTAGATAAATTAAGTCTCCTATTGTGAATGTTGGTTTCTAAGTTATTGCATTTAGATTTTGTAATCATACCTGTGTTGATTGAGGTGACTGGTACAGTGTCTTACAAAAGTATTCATACTCCTTGAACTTTTTCACATTTTGTCACCTTACAGTCACAAACTTAAATGTATTTTATTGAGATTTTTTAAACTGTAATTTTTATTTAAAGTTTTATAAAAGTTACAAAACAACACAGCCAGAATAAACTGCAAAACAAAAAAGGCAAAACCATCACGAATAAGAGGCCAACGCAAGAATAAGAAAAACTCACAAGACAAAGAATGGAATGGGGGGGGGGGAGAATAAGACAAGACAAAAGGAGGGGGAGGGGTAGGAGGGGATCAGAGACCTTGGAGGCTACAATATGTATCCCAAAGGGACCAAATAGATTGGAAGACCTCCACCTTATTGTTGAGAGTGGCAGTGAGGAACTCCAGACCTCTAACATCCTTGCTACGAGCCACCAGCTCAGAGCCTGTGGGAAGATGTAAACTCCGCCAGTGGAGAGCCACCAGCGTCTTAGCCGCAGTGCAAATATTTTTATTGAGATTTTAAGTGATAGACCAACACAAAGTAGCAGATAATTGTGAAGTGGAAGGAAAATGATAAATGGTTTTCAAAATTTTAATCGAATAAAAATCTGAAAAGTATGACGTGCAAAAGTATTCAGCCCCATCCCATATCAATACTTTGCATATCCACCTTTCACTGCAATTACAGCTGCAAGTCTTTTGGGGTATGTCTCTACCAGCTTTGCGCAGCTAGATACTGAGATTTTTTTGCCCATTTTTCTTTGCAAAATAGCTCAAGCTCAGCCAGATTGGACGAAGAGTGTCTGTGAGCAGCAATTTTCATGTCTTACCACAGACGCTCAATGGGATTTAGGTCTGGACTTTGACTGGGCCATTCTAACACATGAATATTCTTTGATCTAAACCATTCCACTGTAGCCCTGGCTGTATGTTTAGGATCATTGTCTTGCTGGAAGGTGAATCTCCTTCCCAGTCTCAAGTCTTTTGCAGCCTCCAACAGGTTTTCTTCCAGGATTGCCCTGTATTTAGCTTCATCCATCTTCCCATCAACTCTGACCAGCTTCCCTGTCCCTGCTGAAGAAAAGCATCCCCACAGCATGATGCTGCCACCACGTTTCACAGTGGGGATGGTATGTTTAGGGTGATGAGCAGTGTCATTTTTCCATCACACATAGTGCTTTGCATTTAGGCCAAAAAGTTCAACTTTGATCTCATCTGACCAGAGCACCTTCTTCCACATGTTTTCTGTGTCCCCTATATGGCTTGTGGCAAACTGCAAACAGCACTTCTTATGTCTTTCTTTCAACAATGGCTTTCTTCTTGCCACTCTTCCAAAAAGGCCAGATTTGTGGAGTGCAAGACTTATAGTTGTCTTGTGGACAGATTCTCCCACCTAAGCTGTGGATTTCTGCAGTTCCGCCAGAGTGACCATGGGCCTCTTGGGTGCTTCTCTGACCAGTGCTCTCCTTGCTCAATCTGTCAATTTTGGAAGATGGCCATGTTTGCAGTTGTAGAATACTTTTTCCATTTTTGAAGGATGGATTGTACAGTGCTCCTTGGGATGCTCAAAGCTTGGGATATGTTTTTCTAACCAAACCTTGCTTTAAATTTCTCCACAACTTTATCTCTGACCTGCCTGGTGAGTTCCTTGGTCTTCCTGATGCTGTTTGTTCCCTAGTGTTCTCTAACAAACCACTGAGGCCTTCACAGAACAGGTGTATTTATATTGAGACTAAATTTCACACAGCTGGACTCTATTAACTAATTAAGTGACTTCTGAAGGCAATTCATTACACTGAATTTTATTTAGAGGTATCAGAGTACAGGGAGCTGAATACATTTGCACGTCCCACTTTTCAGATTTTTATTTCATTAAAATTTTGAAAACCATGTATCATTTTAATTTCACGTCACAATTATGTGCTAGTCTATCACTTAAAATCTCCATAAAATGCATTTAAGTTTGTGGTTTTAAGGTGACAAAATGTGAAAAAGTTCAAGGGTATGAATACTTTTGCAAGCCACTGTAGAAAGAAAGTCTACAAAATAGAACCTGCCTATAAGGATTAGTGGCCAGAGTGGAAAGTGCAGGCTTTTTTTTCTGCACATTGAAGTTTATATAAACTTTATATGCTCAACATAAAATCTCACAGACCATTTGCAAATCTTCATTTACTTTTGGACACCACACTTTTGTTAGGGATAGATTTGAGTTAATATTCCAATTTTCGCCACTGTGGGGACTCTTCGCACCTCAGAGTACCTTTGGCACTCCAGCTGTTGTAAAACTACAACTCCCAGCATGAATATTTGCTCTGCTATCCTTGGAACTCCCATGGAAGTGAATGGAGCATGTTGGGAGTTGTAGTTTCACAGCAGCTGGAGTGCCGAAGGTTGCTGACTAGAGATGAGCGAATTTCTCAAAAGTTTGATTCAAAGTTCCAAACAAATTTGCTTCGATCTGAATTACTTTGTGGCGAATAAACAGCTATTTTCGGGCTGCAAAGAGCCTGGGTGGGCGGCAAAATGGCAAAAGCCTTTGGATAATGTGGTCATGTCTCTCTCTCTCCAGCACTGAACTTTTATTCATGGGGAAGGATCTGCTAACAAGCAAAGACACGCCTACCCAATCACATCACTAGAGAATATCATGTAGCTGTCTGATGACACAAAGGTCCTTACTAAATATTCGTTACTGCAAAGCATCAGGAAATCTGGAATTGTGGCGAATCAAAGATTTCCTGAAATTGGGATCGAATTCCACTCTATTGCTGACCCCTGCCTCAGAGTATAATAAGTGGAGTGCCAAGAGAGGTGACAAACAAAAAACAATGTTACTCACCTTCCCTGTGCTCCTTAGTGGCTCTCTGTTCTCTTTAGCGCTTCTGACTGACATCAGCGACCGCTAATTGGGTCTTAGGTGTCACGACGGCATGGTTATGCGTAACGACGCTGACGTGACCCCTGAGGCCCTACCAGTGGTCTCTCACTTCTGGCAGAAGACAGCAGTGTGTTGCTGTGGAGAGGAGAGTAACTTTTTTTTTTTTTGTGTGTTTGATCACCTCTCCTGGGGCTCCTCTTATTATACAGTATAATAGCAGTTTAGTTTCAGCCGTGTTTGGTCTGATCGAAACAGCTGCACGAAGACTCTGCCTGCCCTGCCAGAGAAATAAAGCCTCGTGTGCCACTCTTGCACTCCCATTCCCTTGCACTGAGTACCCCAAGTATGTGGTCAAAAAAAAGTGAACTAGATTGCCATTGTGGTAATACAAGAGTACTGAAAAAAGGAGGGGGCAACCCACCTCACTTGTCCCTGATACTTGTATCCCCCTCCTGGTGCATTTGCAGGACAGCATCTTTAAAGCTTCATGCTATAACTCCTCTCCCACATCACTAATGCTGGTGGTCAAACAATAATGTGAACCTAAGTCCCAAATTTTGCTTAAAATTGGCAGAGGAAAAAAAAAAAAAAAAAAAAATCCTGCAAGGAAACTCTGCAGATTTCAGTATAAAGTTGAAAAACTGGGCAGACCCCATTACTCTATTGGGAAGTTCGTGGGTTTCCACCTTTCAGGTCCCTATGTGGACATGAAGGGCAGAAGACCGAAAGCCAGTGTGAACCTAGCACTGTGTTGGCACATGTGCTGTCACCCTGATTGCTCACCAACAGGGAATCTGGTACAGGATTCCCCGTTAGTGAGCGAGCGCTTCTTTCAGCTGTTGTGCTTTTGCACATACAGCTGAAAGTTGTCAGTGTAGGCTGCAGCTTACACTGACTGCAGATTGTGACCTCTTCCCTGACACAGGCACGATGACATAAGTCATCAGCACCTGCAGTCAGAAGGATGACGCCTAGCTGCTCTGTGTGTGAATCCAGGTAAGTAGTAATACTGTGTGGGCCTACTGTGGAACACATTGTACTGTCTGGGGGACCCTTCACTATATCACAGTATCTGTTTTATAGCAGATGTGATATTAGTGCAGGCTGTATTAACATTGCATGGTCACTAAAACAGAGCCTGTGCAATGTAAATAGTGAACATTGATTGTTCAAAAGTATACGAAATGCAAACTTCTACCTTTCAGTACAAAGTTGTTTGTATTATTGAAAGCGCTGTAAAGCCCCATTTACATGACTATTTTGCAGGTCAGTAACTGTTTGCAATAGGGATCCATACAGAAAGCTTAAATTACCATGTTGGCACTTTGCGATAATTTAGTTGGTTTTGGGTTGCAATTTGAGCACTCCGTCTCTAAGAGGTTTGCCATCACTGACCTTGTGTAACTGTGCTGCGCACTGCCGCATCACTCTCCGCTGCTCCTTCACCCTGAAAGCTACTAACTTTAGAACTGCATACTCAGGGGTAAGGAAGAACAAAGCGAATTACTGCCTGCTAATTGTCTGAGCTCTGGGTGTCAATTTGTAAAAACCTAGCTTAACTCGGGTGACGTCACCATGTTAAGAGGTTCTGCTGTGACGGAAATCACCTAGTGCAAAGAAGTCTGACTAAAGAAGCAGAAAGAAGTCTGGACTAGAGGTACGACGTGGTTGGTCCCAGAATCGCCATCTACAATGATGCTCTGTCAACCAAGCTGCCAGATATGAGCCTGATATAACTTAGTTCTCCCCACTGCAGATCTGTTTGTGCACTCAGACAAAGACAAGCCACTTCCATTTACATTGTTTTAATTAGTTTATCCAGTTTCAGCAGTTAAATGCAAAACAAAAACTAAATGCAATGATGTCCACTGTTATCCATGAGGCAGTGTCCTTGTATTTGTTTCAATCCAAGTGCCTGGGGAACAAGGTAAAAGTTAATATTGTCCCAAGATTAAGATTTCCCTAGCAGAGGGACTTAATCTGTCTCAGTGTATAAGAGTTTTCTCACAGATAATCAAACAATGTAGGTAAATATACAGAGCATCACTGACAGAACACATGCAGTTTATCAAGGAAATAAGTGCTGTAACTTACCGTATATGAAATGGTTGAAAAACACCAAAAATCCTACAACACCCTGAAAAGTAGAACAGATGCCATTGACTTCAACTTACAGGAGGAATTTTAGAGCCAAATACTATTACAGCTGACTACTACTATATCATCATTATGTGCTCAAGATACTCCTGGGTCAGATAGGGCACAGGTTTATGTCAACTTGCATAGAAATTTGTCACAGTTATGTTCTAGTCCTAATTGTATTGTCAGAACATGTTCATGAAGTATCAGATAAAGACAATTAAGTGCCTTAGCGTGGCAGATCTGTATATGCTGGCATTAGGACATTTATCTTTGCATAACCTGAATAGAGAAGTATAGTACAACATCAACCACCACTTGACTGAGGGCTTTTGTGCAGTTCTCAATGGCATCAGTTTGGAGAAGCAGTACATTAATGCTCTGAATTTATTTTTTTTATTTTTTATTTTTTTTTGGGGGGGGGGGGGGTTGAACACAACTCAAGCACATTTTTATTTGCAGGATTATCCTGTTCACAGTTGGCATTAGTATTCTCCCTTTATTGCACAGATAGGCTTTTTATAAAAGATATACTTCTGGGGTACATATCACTATGGCAATTTTTGGAAGAGATTTGGACAAAACCCAGCCATATAATTGTGCAGTCACAGATGGCCACAGTTGATTCAGCATCACATGGCTAATGCTGCAAGAGTGTTCAGCCTTTTTTTAGGGTTGTTTAGTATGAAAAGGCATTTTTGGAGGTCCCCAGTTGCCATGCCATTAGTAGAGACTGCAGTATCCAGTCCTTTCCATTGCCGACTACAACAGGTCAATTCCTAAACTAATGCCACACTTAGCAGGGATCCAGCAGTCTATCCTGACAACAGAAAATCAAACTGAGGTGATGTGGAGGTAAGGTCAGTGGTGTAAGTCATGGGAGAGGATAAAGTTTAAAATTCTCAAGTTACTGAATTACTGTGCAGTGGTGCTGCCGCCATAAATAGATTTTTATATTGTGCCAACATTCCACATCACTTTACAGACCACAGAATTATAGTACAGAAAATAAGCCACAGGATAATCAATTCACACAATAGGAGGGTCCTGCTCACCATTACATCAAAGAACTAAGTTATACAGCATACCTGAAGTCAGCATCCTCCTGTCCAAGACCTTGCTGAACTTTTACATGTCTCACCTAAAAAAAGTCAAGGAAGAAGTCAATACCTGGAAATATCGTTGACTATCTGTTATAACTACTTCATCGGCATCAGAAAAGCCAATTGGCATTATCGTCAAAGCCTCTTCAGTGAGACTTGGAAGACCATCGTGAGTAAAGCATCATTTGCACTGTTCTGCGCTCCCCCTCCCCCTGAAAAAAAATTCACAGCATAAAGTTACCTTTGAATAGTCCTTTCATACATTTTCCACTGAAGTTTTCCCATGAGCCTATGGAATGAAATACCACATGATCAGACTATTTGTTGTGACATGGCAAACAAACATGTTCCTGGTACACATTACAAGCCATGCACAGGACTTCTAGAGAACTCAGCAGTCAGATCCATAAGAGTTGTGTCATCACAATTCAGGTTTGGGATAGACTCATCATTGTTAAAGTAAATTTATGACTTAGGCTGACAGTGGAATTTGCAGCAGGTTGAGATGGAATCTACCTCAGTTTCCCCATTTTCAAAGGGAAGCAGTGACAGACAAGCACACTGGCAGAAGCAATATCCTGCTTTATCTTTTGCAGACCCACAGGGATGGAATACAGAGCAGAAGACCACCTCAAATTCCTTTCCATACTTTTGTGAATCAAGCCTTAGATCTACACAAGGAGGCATCCAGCCACATGGAACCAGTTCCTAGTGATAGACCTTCAGGAACAGCTACAAATTTCCACCAAGCAGCTTATGCTTCAGCCTAATGCAGCTTTTCACCTTGGCTAATGACAAGGCAGCTAACTATCAAGTTCCTCCATACCTGTAATTGATCCAGCTCATTGAGGACCTCTTATCCAACTTCTGCTGCCTTGTTACAATCTACAACATAAAGTTTGATTAAAATTGGGACTTAACTGCCATTATCTATCTAGTGTCATGCTGGGCATCAGTAAAGCCAATAGGCATTGTCGTCAAAACCTCTATGAGGCTTGGAAGACCATCGTGAGAATGAACATCACTTGCATTTTAATAACCTACTAGAAAATCACAATCTGCAGTGCTGCAACTCTTACCTCAAATACCAAACTGATTGTTCAGGTTGCACAGCCATGGATTTACCTAAAATAAAAGATACGTTTTAGTTCCTATGGGTAAACAAGCTTTTCACCAAGATCACATGCCCCATCTTAAATATGCAGAGGGCAGTTGCCAAAGAAACCAGCAGGATTAGTGTACTGCAGCTAGTATGTACAAAGCAATCCAAATGAATATTGTCAGGAATTCAACTCCTAGCACCCCACAGATCAGCAGTATACATGGAGTCAACTGTAACTTCAAAGGTCATGGGATTTCAGTGACATCAGAATTGCACTGTAGACAGGCATTCACTAGAAAGGGTAGAGCTGCAATACCAAGCATAGCCCCTGCACAACATACAGCACTGTGCTTTTTTTGCCAGGCCAGTGTTCACCCTCTTCAAAGAGCATTGATCCCTGATTTTAGATTGCTAACCTATTCTACAAGCATGGGCAATCCCTTCAAAGTCCTATACACAAGTTCTGCCCAGTATGCCATCAGTACCATAGAGAACTCAGCAGTCAGATCCATAGTTGTGTCATCAGAAGGTCAGGATCGGGATAGACTCATCATAGTTCAGCTATATGACTTTCCTGGACACAAGGAGGTGCTAAAACTAACATTCGTTTAATAGGCACCCACACTTTGCATAAACTAAGCAGGTACAGTTATATGGTGGCAGAACATTCACATTGGCACTCCATATAGCCATGGAAGCCACTTGCACATCCCTTTAGAAACTTTTAAGCTCTTTCATACCAGTGTATAATCCAGCTCAATGGTGCCATCTTCAGCTGCTCCAGCCATCTTGTAACAACCTACAACAAAAAGCTATTGTTATAAAGGGGACTTCAGGCTCATAATCTATCCATCATCATTTAGAGCATCAGTAAAGCCAATAGGCATTGTCGTCAGAACCTCTTCAGTGAGGCTTGGAAGACCATCGTGAGAATGAACATCACTTGCATTTACACAGCAACTGGGAAAAATTCAATACTGAAAAACTTACCTTCATGTACATGGATTCTTCATGTTGTACAGTTACAGCACTAAAAAAACAAAACATACATCAAAATTGAGCTCAGACCATGCCATTAACATCAGCAAATACATAAGTCTAGGTTATACTGTAGTATCATGTAGTGGTATTGTCACAAGCGGGCATCTAGCAGGCCCCCTGTGCTATACTCAGTTATGCTATTGCAACCAGGAATGTTGGCAGAGAGTCATGAAATGCTTCAGTTAGAAGTATTTTAAAATCAGGGAAAACCAGGAAATTGTGACAATCAATATCAGATCACCGGGTGTCTAACACTTACTGACCAACTGTTTGAAAATGCCACAGTGCTGTTCTGAGTGCTGCTGACTTCATTGAAAATCGAGTACCATACATTGCGTAGTTAACATTGCAAGTAGAAGAGGACATGCACTGCCCCTTGCTGAACCAAACCACCAGGTCAACAGCTAAGATGCTATGTAACGCTCTAAGTTTCAGCAAGGTGTACATGTCCCCAATAGCAATCATCTTGATTTTAACATCTAAAACCATAGACAGGGAATGAAATTTGAGGTGTAGAAGTCACAGCACTTACACTTATGCTTTTTAAATAGCCATTACTGTGCTGCATCAAGGACCATATGACCAGACAATGAGACATCCTTGACAAAAGTAGTCTCTTCAAACAGCTGATGGGTATGGATGCCTTTGTTGACTATCAATTTGATAGAATAAGTAATTATTCCTATACCTAAACCCTGGAAAAGCCCTTTCAACTAGATTGAACCACCATGAACTCAGCAGTCAGATCCATAGTTGTGTGTCATCAGACAGGTCAGGTTCGGGATAGACTCATCATAGCTCAGGTAACTTCAATATCAACAGAACAGCATCTGTCTTATAGTGTCATATGGAAAGTCCTCAACCAGCTGCACTGCATGAAAGTGCCCTGCTTATGTCCTGAAATTAGTCAATGGGACTGTGCTGAAGTACCTGGATCCCATTAAAGATTTCTCAAGACTAAAATGTTGACTTATCCTTTGATGCTCAGTATCAGATCAATGAGGGTTTGACAGCCAAGATTTTGTATATGTATGTTCCACCTACTGTTATAAGGCTTCAGTAGAAATTAAAGGTTATTACTGCTCAGTCTAGGGACAGCAATATTATTCCAGACTGTGTGCCCCACCAACTATTAACCACTGTACACAGACATCCGTTTCCCACATCTAGAGGCATCATGTTCTGTGGCTTCTAGAATACCTGTCTAGTGCAGGAGGATGCTCTGTGTGATTTTCTGTCAGTGCCAGTCATTGCCAACAGCAACATCCAGAAAGTGTCCTCCAAACTCACTGCAAACAGGAAAATAGCAGAACACAAAGTTAGCATTTTGGCAAATATTTACACAGCTTCATTTTTAAAAATTGCATGAACTTAGTGGAAGATGGCAGTGCCCCCCCACCCCTGGAGAGTTACTGTAACTCATGGCTGACACTAAAATCTGTGGCAGCTGATAGCTGGGTCAATCTGGTGCAGCTAAAGATGCAATATATTAGAAGACTTGAGCACAATAGATTCATCACATGCAGTATGTGCTAAACCCCAGCATGTAAGACTGGATTCACACTTGCATTAGAGTATCCATAGAAAAATCAGTTTAAAACTCAGCAGGAGAGAGTCCGGCAAGGAGGACTTCTCGCCACAGTTTTCAGTATAAAACCAGCAGAAATTGGGCAGACCCCCCCCCCCCCCCCATTATATTCTATGGGTTCCATGAGTTTCCGCTTTTTAAACAGAACAGGTCTTTGTCTTTCGGACCTGAACACTAGCGTGAACCCAGCATTAGATGCTAGATCTATACTTTAGAACACTAGGAAACAGTCACAGGATAGGTTCACATTTGCACTGTGCTCTCAGTTGTTGTATCCACATGGGGCCTTGAACAAGAGAGCTCACCCTTTAAGACAGCAGTTATCCACAGATTATAATAGTATCCGCTGCTTTAATACTGCAAATTCTCTCATGGCTTTGTTCACATCTGCATTTAAGTCTTTGTAAGAGACTCCATCACAGGTTTTACCAAAAATCAGCAGAGAGAGAAGTCCTTCGAGCAGGACTTATCAAAGATGGCCTGGAAAATGCTGGCTTTGATAAGTCAGTTCAAGTTTTTCTTAATTCAGTAGCAGAAGAGAAACACCTGAGACAGACCCAAGCCCAACATTTAAAGTAAGGAATAAAGTAAGGGTCTGTTCACATGCTCATCACAAGCTTCATAGCAGCCTCCATCACACTAGTTGGAAGAAGCAAAACAACATTATGGTTCCTTGACCTAAACCACTTATAAGTCTATAGGGTCAAGTACCTGCCGATATCAGTCACAGCCTGAAGTCACCTCAGTGGCTGAATAGGAAAAGTCACCAACTACATGTGCTAGTGCAGGGATTCCCTGCGGCAAGGGCATGAAGGGCTCCCCATTGGTGATGGGTGTGCACCAGTACTCAGAACTTTTATTTCACCATGAAGCCCAGCCACGTGATACTAGCTCACCACCACGTTTAATAACCTCTTACTCAGAAAATAAGGCACCTAAGAACACACCCTACAATAGACATAACAGAGCACAGACAACTGTGAAGGCCCACACCCAGGACCTCACACTCCGCTCACCTGCCACAACGCACGCCATGAAGAAAGAGAACGCTTCCCAGCTACGGGGTCACATAAAAACTCCACGGGGCGGAAATGAGCTCATCACTCTGGCATTGGGCGTGTCTTCTTCACATTATAGCCGCATATGGGGAGTTCGGAGCTACGCGACCATTACAGAGGTTGTAGGCGGTAACGCGGCAGGGACGTCATTAGAAATGCTAGAGGACTAGAGAGCTGTTCGTGTATGCAGCAGCTGCCATGTTTGCGAAGCTCTAACTGCTACGGAACCTTATTACATGACCTTGTTCACATATTTTCCACCTTTTTTATGTTGCTGTTTTCCATGTACATTAAATACAATGCAGTATAAATACTTTCTGGCACAAATGGGACACATTTCTAGATGTAGTAATTTATATTAATACAATAAATACATTGTGCTGTTATTCCCAAATTATGCCCTTAGGTTTCTTTGAAAACCAGGTATTAATCTATAAGGAGCTTCCTTCCAATAGGTGGCACTAGGAGCAAATTCTTCTTTTTTCACCAATGAGGTCTTATTTGTATTACCCAGAATTCTTAGCTGGACATGCACGCTCTAATAAGTCCTGTACCCTCTGTCCATATTGAGACACATTATTCCTTCTGACTTTTGGTCTGAGAGCTATATTTCAGAGGCTCACGGGACAGGTTTTCCCACACGTTACACTGGGAGAGATTTATTGCCTCATCCCTTACTGCCTCATCCTTTGGTTGTGTATTGATTTTTTTTACTCCCCACTTTCAAAAAGCCACATTTTAAAATTTCCCTTCCCAGAGCTGTAAGAGGGCTTATTTTTTGCAGGACAGATTGTACTTCATTGCAGCACTATTTAATATTCTGTACAATGTACTGGGAAGCTGTGCAAAATTCAGAATGGAGGTGATGTAGAGAAAAACCCTACATTTGCACCATTTTCTGATGGGTTTTATTTCTATGGTGTTTACTGTGCATCCAAAATTACATGTTGCCTATGTTCTTTGGTTTGTTATGATTATGGTGGTACTAAATTTATATACATTTTAAAACCTTAATAAAAGTCTTTAAGTCGCCATCTTCTGACACCCGGATTTGGCACCTGCTCTGCTTCTGAGCGGGCATCATTTTTAAAGTGCTGACATTTGCTGTACTATTACAGTAGATGACGGCAAGGGTTTAAAAGGATTTTTTTGGGGATAAGAGGAAAAATCCCTGTGGGCAGGGTGGTGTAAAATACATTTTTAAAAAGTTAAAAAGTGTGCCTACTTCTGGTACTCAATAAGGGAGTTGGATCCCTTGCATCCTGTTAGAAATGCAGAGACTCAAGTTGCGATGTTGGGTACCGGTGATGTATCAGCAGTAATGTCATCCAATGTGTGATTGCTGAAGCTAGTGATTGGCTGCAGCAGTCAGCTGAGACTCTGCCCTGAGCTGGCATTGGATAGAACAGCAAACTCAACGCCCAAACATAGGACAGGACGTAGGTGATTATCACTTTTTTAGATGTTTACACCACACTGGCCACGGAGTTTTTCATTTATCCCAGAAAATACCTTTAGGCATAGCAGAAAATGCACCAGAATTCTGACTTAATGGGCTCTTGTCAGCAGATTTTAGATACTAAAACCAGGCACAGTATCTGGCAGTGCATTCCATGGCTTCCCACGTGGACAAAATTGTTGGTACCCCTTGTTTAATGAAAGAAAAACCCACAATGGTCACAGAAATAACTTGAATCTGACATAAGTAATAATACAGTATATAAACTACATGTTGACAAGCCACAAAGCTTCTGGGAGAATGTCCTATGGACAGATGAGACAAAAATCGAAATTTTTGGCAAGGCACATCAGCTCTACGTTCACAGACAGAAAAATGAAGCATATCTTGAAAAGAACACTGTCCCTACTGTGAAACATGGAGGAGGCTCTGTTATGTTCTGGGGCTGCTTTGCTGAATCTGGCACAGAGTGTCTTGAATCTGTGCAGGGTACAATGAAATCTCAAAACTATCAAGGGATTCTAGAGAGAAATGTGCTGCCCAGTGTCAGCAAGCTTAGTCTCAGTCGCATGTCATGGTTCTTGCAACAGGATAATGACCCAAAACACACAGCTAAAAACACACAAGAATGGCTAAGAGGAAAACATAGGACTATTCTAAAGTGGCCTTCTATGAGCCCTGACCTAAATCCTATTGAGCATCTTTGGAAGGAGCTGAAACATGCCGTCTGGAAAAGGCACCCTTGAAACCCAAGACAACTGGAGCAGTTTGCTCATAAGGAGTGGGCCAAAATACCTGTTGAGAGGTGCAGAAGGCTCATTGACAGTTACAGGAATCATTTGATTGCAGTGACTGCCTCAAAAGGTTGTGCAACAAAATATTAAGTTAAGGGAACCATCATTTCTGTCCAGGCCTGTTTCATGAGTTTTATTTTTTTTTAAAGTCTGTTGAAGCATGGTTGAAAAGCAATGTCTGACTTTCATTTGTTCATTTTCATAGAATTTTTATATATTATTACTTTTGTCAGATTCAAGTTATTTCTGTGACCATTGTGGTTTTTTTTTTTTTCATTAAATAAGGGGCACCGACAATTTTGTCCACGTATGTATACATTTCACTGATGTACTCTTGGCTTCTGTGCACATGCGCCCAAGTTCACTGTGCACTGCTGTAGCACGGCATTGGCAAGGGCCATTGAACAGACGTAAGAGAGTCTGGACGGGATAGTGACTCAGGGCGGGGTTACCTTGACTTTTTTGCATTAGGTCTGTGTCCCCATGACTTTACGTAACTGTGATGACAAAAGCTATGTAGCATTGTGTTTGTGTTATTGTGTAGGTATTATTGTGTATGTGTTATTCTGTATGTATTAGTACCAAATTCTGTTAGTCATATATATATTCTTAGTGAATATTTTGTTTATGTTTGTGTTATCAATCCACCTCAGTGGTTTGTGTATATACAAGGGTGAGGGGGTCAGAGGGGAAATTGTTTTTCTCTGGCTGTACACAACCAAACATTCAGTTTATTGTTTTTCAATATCCTGGTCCAGCAACAGAGAGAGGAAGGGGTTTAGTGACCCTGAGTGGGGAAGGGGGGTGCACCTGGACTGACCTCCAGAGCCGGCAGAAACACACAGCGTTACAAGGTAAAGAAACAAATTCCTATTTTGCAGATAAAGTTGAGTTGTCATCCCCCACCTCAGGGAGTAGGAGGAAGGAGGTGGCACCCTGGCAGGGAGGTGTGGCTAAACACTAGGCATAAGAGACTATGATACCTTACAATTGATGTCACATCTATGGAAATCAGGTATGAGAGCTGAGTGTGTCCATCTCCAACAAAAAATTTTCCAAGCTTCCAGGAACCACAGACTTAAGTATTTTTCTTTTTTGATCTCATTTATTTTAAGGCAATGTTGTGTTATTTTGTCATGTTTTCGTTTATATATAGCACTGATCCCTTTGAGTATTAAATTGTTAAATTTAAGGTTACTTTGTGTTGCTCTATGAACCCATTACCTTTTTGAGTTGTGTTTGTATCTGTTGGAGAGACACCTGTATGTGTTAGTCTGTATATGTTCCCCGATGACCCTGGGAATCAGTGGTGATGGCAGTGTGTATTTGGGGTACGTGGACTGTGTTGGGGTGCAGTTTACGCTCAGTTTGCAGCCTGAGTGAAGTGTGAGTGCAAGATTGAGTGAGTGGAGAGAGTTGACCCCTGACAGCCATACCCACGTCACGTGCTTGGTCGGCCCTAATGTGACAGTAACTAATTTGTTTAAAGAATTAAAGTTATTTTATTGGGAATGTGGGCATCTGTGAAGTGCTATAAGGTCACCATATGGCAAGCCATGGAATGCACTGCCAGGTACTGTGCCTAGTTTTAGTACCTTAAATCTGCTAAAAGATTCCCTTTAATTTGTACCAAAACTTACGTGCAAGCCATGCACTATATTTGTAATGTTTTTTGCTCTATAATGGGGGAATTCCTCAGTTTTCTGGCATAGAGGGATGATATTGTGGTGCACATTGAGTGCAAGGCCTTTTCTCACTCGCCACATTGTGCAAATGTGAGTGAAGCTGGACAGGACACATTGGTCGAAAAGATTCATTATAACTCATGCCAGTTTTCTTAACTAGTGTAGAGTTCCATTCTGGGACAGGGATATGCAAATAATTTATGAAGATGCTGTAGTCTCTTCATAATTCTCTTGGCCTCTGTGCCATTGAGGCCCTTGGTTAAGACTGGCATACGATACACCAAACTTAATCCCTACCCGACATCCTCCGTACTAATGTACGTAATGTACAGTGGAGGTCTGGAGCTAAAGTCCACTCTGATCATATGCATTGAATACCGATTCAATATCCCCCCCAAGTTAAAAAAAATGCACCTGCCCCAAACCTTAAACACTGCAGACCTGTTCCTATGACAGCCAGGAGCCTTATGAAGGCTCCCAGGCTTGTCATAGCAATATTGCTATTGAGTCTGGTCTATGAGCAGCCTCAATAGTAATGTAGAGAATCTCCCATAGACTGTAATACAGTTTATAGGATTTGCAATCAAACGACTGCAAGTTCAAGCCCTCTGTGGGGGGGGGGGAGTAATACAATAGTTAAAAAAAAGTTTTAAAAATATAAAAAAAACAATAAAAAACTAAAAGTTCCAATCACCCCCCTTTCCCTAGAATACATATAAAACTAAATAAATTTGATATCCCCGGAATTGTACCAAAACATAGACTACAAATGACATGTCATTTTGTCTGCACAGTGAACGCAGTAAAAACAAAGCCCGTAAGTAAGTCGAACAAATTTCACCCTATTCTGAATTTATTTCCAGCTTCCCAGAACATTGTACAGCATAATAAATGGTACCAATATAAAGAACAATTTGTCCCATAAACATTAAGCCCTCATATGGCTCTGTGAACGGAAAATAAAAAAGTTATGGGGTTTGGAAGTTGGGGAGTCAAAAACAGAAATTGAAAAATGCCACCAGTGGGAAGGGGTTAACAAATCTGACCCATTGTGTTTGAAAAGTGTCTAAGAAAAGAGAGGTGACTTAGAGAACTACAGTACAGCATGGTCTAAATGTGCCAGATGTCTCCAAAATTCCTCTTCAGTTTTATCCCAAAATATTAGGCTAAAGTAAGACAAGCAAGAGGTGACATAAGGAAAAAAGTGTCATGTCTGCCAACTTGGCAATCCAGGGAATATGAATGTTTATGTCCTGCCCCAGGACTGTTCCAGTCTGGACTGGAATGCCCATTTCAAGTGGAGTTTGGGCAAACCATTTGGGAGAGGGTGGGAGTCTGTAAACCTAGCTCCCTTTTAGCCTGGGGCCATGCCCAAATTTGCCAGGATTGTTACCGAAAATTCAGGACAGTCCTGGCAAATTTTGGACTGCTGGCAAGTATGACAGTATGAGCTATTATGATAACCTTGGTATATCTTATGCCTGCTGTAGTTTTAAGTTGTTTGCTAATTCTCTGATCAGAATAGTAGAGTAAAAGGCCCCACCGGTTTTGGGGGAATTAACCCTACCTTTAAAGGGTTAATTCCCCCCAAAACTGTGGGGCCTTCTTCTCTTTTATAATTTGCTAAGTTAAAAGCTGTGGGCAGATTTAGATCAATTTTTTTTTTTTAAATTTAACTACATGTACTTGGGGCTAAAAAAAGCACCAAAAATGTGTGCTCTGACATATAGACAAGATTTGTCCTAATAAGACAACCGATATAATGTGAAATTAATTTTTGATGGCAGATAAAATACATGGGAGCTATGAGAAGCTTTTCTGACAAAAGCTCTTTAGTAAATTCTCCATGAAATAACAATGCTGAAGCGTTATTTCTTCCAATTGTGCATTGAGTTGTTCCTCTGTTATTCCTTGTGGTAATGCCGCAGCCCAATGGAGCGAACCGGAGGATAGGAGTAGTAGTGACATTGCTGATGTCACAGGGTAGGCCGAGTTCGCTCAACCAAACTTCTCCAGCCCAGCTCCCAGGCTGGACACTGATGAGGGGGGCCTGCATGGTACCTGATTGTGGTGGTAGTTGTTTCCCTGAGGTGCTTCCAGTTGGAGAGGGGTCCTCTTTCACCCTGAGCCATTTGGTGGTGTTCAGAAGGGCCCTGATGGTAAGAGCAGCAACAAGGCAGTGGTACAGTTTAACTAAGGTGAAACTTTGCTCTGAGAACTTTACAACAGTCAACTCATGCAGCTTTCTGATGGGGGTAGTAGTCTCCACCTGGATGGCTATTCCCAGGCTTGGGATGAGGGATGCCCAGTCTATGACATTAATGATGCCTTTACTCCAGTCCACTCAATATATGGTACTCTGCCTCACCCATTATGAGATATGGGGGCTGAGTTAAATGAAGTCCCAGGGACCCATATCCCTGGGTCCTGGCTGATGGCTTCCTGAGAAGCACAACTCTTTTCTCCTCTCTGGCACACTTCTTGACTCTATAGGGTTGACAGAGATGTCTTCCTTGTCTCAGGACTGTATTAGGTCACTGATGGGCCTCAACGGTTGGGGCTGCCGAGAACACTCAGTGGACTCACCTGCCTGCCAGCACACAATCAAATGAACGCCTAACGGTCCTCTGGAGACTTAGAGTCTCCACACCCAGCCCTGTGGCCTGTGATAGGCCAGGGCAATACCAAGCTTTGTAAACCAGAGGGGTAGCCAACCAGTGGGTTATACCAAGGGGAACACACAAATAGGAAGCTTCAAAATAGTGATGGAACTTTTGGCTCTTTTCAGTGAGCCCAGAGGCGTAGCTAGCGGGGGGGGGGGGGGGGGGGGGGCAGAGGGTGTACCCTTAACTTAATATTTTGTTGCACAACCTTTTGAGGCAATCACTGCAATCAAACGATTCCTGTAACTGTCAATGAGACTTCTGCACCTCTCAACAGGTATTTTGGCCCACTCTTCATGAGCAAACTGCTCCAGTTGTCTCAGGTTTGAAGGGTGCCTTTTCCAGACGGCATGTTTCAGGTCCTTCCAAAGATGCTCAATAGGATTTAGGTCAGGGCTCATAGAAGGCCACTTCAGAATAGTCCAATGTTTTCCTCTTAGCCATTCTTTTGTGTTTTTAGCTGTGTGTTTTGGGTCATTATCCTTTTGCAAGACCCATCACCTGCGACTGAGACCAAGCTTTCTGACACTGGGCAGCACATTTCTCTCTAGAATCCCTTGATAATCTTGAGATTTCATTGTACCCTGCACAGATTCAAGACACCTTGTGCCAGATGCAGCAAAGCAGCCCCAGAACATAACAGATCCTCCTCCATGTTTCACAGTAGGGACAGTGTTCTTTTCAAGATATGCTTCATTTTTCCGTCTGTGAACATAGAGCTGATGTGCCTTTGCCAAAAATTTCGATTTTTGTCTCATCTGTCCATAGGACATTCTCTCAGTTTTGTCAGATTAAAGTTATTTCTGTGACCATTGTGGGTTTTTCTTTCATTAACCGAGGGGTACCAACAATTTTGTCCACGTCTATAGTTAAAACGTATCCTGAAACTTAACAGTATTGTAAACCACAAGCCAATAGCCAATACAGGCCTGCAGTTTACAAGACCCCGAGACCACAGACGGATGTCTGCTTCTCAGCACAGGTGGCGCGATGACATCACAACATCGCACCGCCTGCGCTCAGACACAGACGTCCTGTGCGTGGACAAGGAGGAAACGGCGGCTCCATTTATCAGGGGCATAATATGAGGGTCAATTAATTTAATTAAAGTGGCACTTGGGCTTTATTAAGACTGAGGCCCCACGTACCGGGCTGCAGCAAAGAAAGTGCTGCAGGAAAAACCACGGCGGTAAAATTGTGGTTTTTCCCGCAGAACTTTTCACAGAAGGTCCGCAGAGATTTCCCCTGTAGACTTTCTGTTTTCAATACACCTATATGGAAACCGTCAGTGTTTCCATAGGTACAGTTGTGCTAAAACGTTTACATACCCCGGCAGTTTTTTTTGTTTTTTTGGCCTTTTTTTCAGAGAATATGAATGATAATACAAAAACTTTTTCTCCAATCATGGTTAGTGGTTGGTTGAAGCCATTTATTGTCAAACTTCTGTGTTTTCTCTTTTTATCATATTAACCAAAAACATAAAAATTACCCTGTTCAAAGGTTCACATACCCTGGTGATTTTGGCCTGATAACATGCCCAGAAGTTGACACAAAAGGGTTATGAATGGCTACTAAAGATAACATCCTCACCTGTGACCTGTTTGCTTGTAATCAGTGTGTGTGCATAAAAGCTGAGTGAGTTTCTGGGATCCAGACAGACTGTTGCATCTTTCCTCCAGCCACTGACGTTTCTGGATTGTGATTCATGGGGAAAGAAAAATAATTGTCCACGAATCTATGGGAAAAGGTAGTTGAACTATTTAAAACAGGAAAGGGATACAAAAAGATAGCCAAGGAATTGATAATGCCAGTCAGCAGTGTTCAAACTGTGATTAACAAATGGAAACTCAGGGGCTCTGTAAAAACCAAACCAGGTGGTCAGGTAGACCAACCAAAATTTCAGCCACAACTGCCCGGAAAATTGTTTGGGATGCAAAGAAAAACCCACACATAACATCAGCTGAAATACAGGACTCTCTGAAAGCTATCGGTGTGGCTGTTTCAAGATGCACAATAAGAAGGCACTTGAAGAAAAATGGGCTGCATGGTCGGGTTGCCAGAAGAAATCCATTACTGCGCAAATGCCACAAAGAATCTCGCCTTCAATACACCAAACAGCACAGAGACAAGCCTCAAAACTTCTGGAACAAGGTAATTTGGAGTGATGAGACAAAAATCGAACTTTTTGGCCACAACCATAAACGTTACATTTGGAGAGGTGTCAACAAGGCCTATGATGAAAGGAACACCATTCCTACTGTAAAGCACGGAGGTGGATCACTGATGATGTGGGGATGTGTGAGCTTCAAAGGCACAGGAAACTTGGTCAAAGTTGAAGGAAAGATGAATGCAGCACGTTATCAGCAAATACTAGAGCCAAATTTGCACTCATCAGCCAGGAAGCTGCGCATGGGACGTACTTGGACGTTCCAACATGACAACGATCCAAAACACAAGGCCAATTCGATCTGTCATTGGCTACAGCAGAAGAAAGTGAAGGTTCTGGAGTGGCCATCTCAGTCTCTTGACCTCAATATTATTGAGTCACTCTGGGGAGATCTCAAGCTTGCAGTACATGCAAGACAGACCAGGAATTTACAGAAACTGGAGACTTTTTACAAAGAAGAATGGGCAGTTTTTACTGTATTAAGAACTGGGGTATGTGAACTTTTGAACAGGGTCATTTTGATGTTTTTGGTTGTCATTATAATAAAAAGAGAAAACACAGAAGTTTGACAATAAGTGGCTTCACCCAACCGCTAACCATGAGTGGAGAAAAAGTTTTTGTGTTGTGATAATTTGGGGGGATTTAGCCTCAAAGGCAGCAGCCTCCTGGACTCGACAGCGGTGTAGGTGGTACTGGGTGCCAGAGAAGCAGCATTCAGATGGTGCTAATCCAAAGTAAATGGCTTTTATTCAGCCTAAAAATGGAACATAAACAAAATAACAAACAGCCTGGGCCACACTTAGGGCACTACCTCACTGCTTGAGCCCTATCTAGCCTCTGGGGCAAGAAGGAGCCTGACTCACAGTCAGCTCAAACAAAGTCCTCTTTGGAAAGCCAGTCCTCCTGGGACAGACCGCCTGTCTGTCTCTGACTGGTTCCACCGTACACCTGCTCCCTGCAGGTCTCCACAGCAGCTCTCCTGCTGCATACACTCCCTCTGGAGTTACTGCCCCCCCATGGGTATGGCTGAGGACCTTTTCAAGCCTGGCTCTGGATCGCTCACTAGTGCCCTCTGGGTTCACACTTTCACAGTGTTATCATTCATATTCTCTGAAAAAAGACCAAAAAATCTGCCAGGGTATGTAAACTTTTTAGCACAACTGTATAATTAACATGCTGCAATTTCCAAAACCACAATGGTTTTGGAAATCGCAGTGTGTCTGCTGCACATATTTTTCCGCAGTGTGTGGATGGGATTTGCTAGAATGCGGGTTTTCGCCACATGGGGCCCCCATCCCCACTTTGCAGTAAAATATGCGCAGCGGATACGCTGCAATTTCCAAAACAGTTGCAGTTTTGGAAATCGCAGCATGTCAATTATACCTACGGAAAAGCCAGCGTTTTCCCTATAGATATAATTGAAGCAGAAAGTCCGCAGAAGAAACCTCTGCGAACTTTCTTTGCAAAGTGCTGCAGCAAGAACCGCTATGCGTCGCTGCCGCGGTTTTTCCCACAGCTCTTTTTTGCTGCAGGACACCACGTGGGGCCTTAGCCTTAAGCCGTTTTCCAGCTAATTTTTATTGATGATCTACCCTCAGAATAAAACTTCAATAAGAGATAAGTGATTCCCCACTGACCAGCTGTATGGGGGGCTATGGCGCCTGTTTATATCACACGCTGTCTGTTTATAGCGACCTTGTGATGTAATTACAGCCTTGTCACATAGATGTGTATAGAACGAGGCTGTAGTTACATTAACAGAGAAGCGGTCACGGTGCTTACACAGGTACCACGGTTCATTCAAACAGCTGATCCTGGGGGTCCCGGGTATTGGAACCCCAATAATTTTTTTTTCCCTTGTTTTTTTTTTTTTTTTCCTTTTTAATTAGGAAACACCTGGGGCATTATTAATAAGGGGCACTATTTAAAGGGGGTACACAGGGAAGTTATTAATTTAAAGATGCACTTGGGGGTATTATTCATTATAGGGGGTTATATTATATATTTTATAATTGGGGATAGCAGCAGAATGGGGGCCTTGTGTAGGTGAGGACAATGTGGGTCAGGTGCCTGGAAAAGTGAGGAGCCAAAGATGTCTGTGTTGCAAACTTTACAGAGACTGGAAGAAGTGGTCAAAGCCGTCCAGATGAAAGAGATGGGGAATGTGAATGATTAGTCAGAGACGTCACCTGTAAGTGACTAAATGTTACTGCGCTGTATTCACCTAAATCGTCTGCAGAGTCCTGTGTAGAGCCAATATATACCACTATATGGTCACCATATAATGATAGTATCGGTATACGAACATGTCCAAGTGGGGGGCCTTCTTGGATATGTTCGCCCTCCCTGTGCTGAGACCCTAGCTACGCCTCTGAGTGAGCCGGCTCTGCTCACTGAAAAAAGCTGACTCTTTTGGCTCCCAAACGGCTCCCTATTTATTACACTCTTCTGTGCTCTGCAAACAGCAAACATAGGGTTAAAAGGGGCTCAGTTATTTGTTTAGGGGCATGGTTAGCTGTCTGCAGAGCTAGAAAAGCAGTGAAAAGAATCGGCTGTCAGCCAGGAGCCGATTCCTGTC
This sequence comes from Leptodactylus fallax, assembly GCA_947044405.1. Classification (NCBI taxonomy): domain Eukaryota; kingdom Metazoa; phylum Chordata; class Amphibia; order Anura; family Leptodactylidae; genus Leptodactylus; species Leptodactylus fallax. The sequence continues at coordinate 5,643,504 of CAMRHE010000078.1, forward strand.
GTTCATTTGAAATAGCCAGCACATAGAGCCAGCTCGTTCGTGAATGACACATCACTACTGCAAAACATACAATAACACATAAAATAACATATATACAGCCAGTGGCACAGAAACATAATAAAATAAAGACAACTTAAGAAGTGTCCACTGGGATGCTACAGTAACATATGAATAAATTGACAGCTGGGGGTTCTCTGGGACTAGGATATTGCTCTCTCCTAAAAATGGTGTTCCATTTCCTCTTTTTACTGTATATTGGGACTAAAAATAACAATATATACTTTCCTGGGGATACGTTCGGGTCCTTGGTCTTCCTCACCTTTGGCCCACACATCAGCACGTCAGCCATTCAGTGGCTGAGCAGTGATGCTGTGTTTAAACATTTGCCCTAGCAACCCCCTAGGAAGCCAATATACAGCGAAACATTTCCCACACTCTGGAGGATCAGTCCTGCAGTACTACTATCTTCTTCTGTTGCCTGTGTTTAGACCAGGGGTAGGCAACCTTTTTTGTTCGGCGTGCCGATTTCGGTTAAAAAAAATCAAAGTTGAGGTACTCGGAGTGCCGGTCAATAATTTTAAGTCTGAGGTCCCCTGCACACTGTATTATGTCACATAGCGGCCCCTGCACACTGTATTATGTCACATAGCGGCCCCTGCACACAGTATTATGTCACATAGCGGCCCCTGCACACGGTATTATGGTGATAATACTAGTGATAATTGATATTACTATTATTTTAGCGTGTAACAGATATCACTAGAGAGGCAGGCGGCGTATTTTACTCTATAAAGATCAGGTATGGACAGGACAGGGACAGTGAAAAAATTTAAACTTTATTGGTGACTTTGTGCATGTGTTGTGTAAGTGTTTGGTGCGACACTTCTGGCGCTGCGACCTGGAGGATGGTAAATGTCTGGGTCACAGCGCCAATAACTTCCTGGTTATGTGATTAGGCTCAGAGGGGTGTTACATTATCCCTCTATGTGACAATCAGAGAGCAAAAGTACAGTCTGCTCTCTGATTGATAGGAGAGGGGATAACATGGATGGAAGTCTCTGCTACCCCCGTCATCTGCAGCTTATGCACAGACAATGATGAGTTAACATTGTCTCTGCAGCTCCTCCTCCCCCTCCTTCCTTAGCTCTAAGATGCTGCCTGACACAGGAGGGGGGGACAATCTTAGAGCCCCATTTCTAAGGATCTATTAGGGCCACAAAGATGCAACTGGATTCATTTTAAAGATGAGAATCTCATCTTTAAAAACATACTGAGATCTCCATGATTGACCTTACATATTCAGAGCGATTCACTGTTAAAACGATGTCGGGAATTGAGATCTGCATTGGGATTTCAATGCCGAACATCGTTTTCACCAGCCAATCGCTCAGGATATTTAAGGACGATCATGGTGACCTTGGTATCATTTTAAAGAGGAGATTTTCATCTTTAAAATGAATCCAAGTATTTCTTTATAGCTTTAACGAATCCTGAGCAATTCACTCAGGTACAGTGCAGAAGCCGGGTGATGCCGCATCCATCTTCACCCAGCGCTAATGAAATTTTAAGGAAGCCGGATGGAAAAACGCTGCAGGTAACGTTTTTCCATCCGGCTGAGGCACAAATCCGCCGCCAGAACTGATGCCTCTTATGCCAGAACCGATCCCATAGAAAACTATGGGATCCGTCCTGGCATCAGTTTCCCTCCAGCTTGTGTGCACCACTCCAGAGGGAAACAGATAGCTGCGCCGGACATATGTGAACACACCACTGCCGTGCCAGGGAAATAAGCCTCGCGTGCCACTCTTGGCACGCGTGCCAGGGGTTGCCGACCCCTGGTTTAGACCATGGATTTTTTCTTTTATTGTCTCTATTATTTATTGACTAAATTAAATATCATTACACTTAATTATAAACACATCATACAAAAGGCCTTATATCAGAATACCTATGTAATAGTATAGCCATATGATTCATTAAAATCCATGTAAGAAAATATAGATGATAAAAAAATCTAATAAATAAATAAATAAATATAATAGCTAATCTTAACAAGAAAATAAATAAGACATTTAAATGTAAAAAAGAATAAATGATCTCCTTGCAACAATATAAGAAAAAATGTCGAAAAAATGACAGGATACTGCAAATTGATGTAACAAACTGAATAAATCTGAACCAAAAAGAAAAAAAAGCAAACAATCTGCAGCGTAAAAGTAGGATATGCCACTAGAGGTCCTCACAGGTCATGCTGCCGCATCCATATAACGAGTCCCCATTGTAGTAATGAGAATAGACCACAAGATGTCCTTCTAACAACTGTTCAAATGTCCATCGCAGTACACATAGAAACAGGAAGAAAGCCTAATGCGGAGCCGTAAAGACAAGGAATAACACATAGCGGTGAGAGAATATATAAATCTTTAACAATTGCTCTAAATGTTAATTTTGCTGACTACATTCCAAGACATAAATAGTTATTGAATATATTAGTTTTCTATAATGGTTTTGCTAATTTCATTCTGACCTTTAGGTCTGATTGTTTGTAATTTATACATCTCTCTTTTTTTGTATGGAAGCGACAGCAGTTTCTAAATAGAACATGTTTTATTAAATACTGATTGTTTCTAAACACTTCTCCCCTAATGTTTATCAGCAGACTATAAATTTATTCTATAATATAGAATATATTTATTACATTTTTACAATCTATACTTTCTTATATGAATTTTTGTATGATGTGTTTATAATTAAAGTGGTTGTCCAGGAATTAAAAATTTTTGCCAGGAGGTGGAGAAAGGGGAAAATAATTAAAAAACAAACAAACAATAATCACCTGTCTTTGGCCATCTGGTGTCCCCTGCCGCTGTTCGGTCCAGAGGAGCCTAGGGGCTTGTTCCGGTGGAAGTCCTCACCGCACGTTACTGCTGAGGCCTATCAGCAGCCTCAGTGGCCTAAGGAAAATAACCAGGACGTCACAGGTGAAAATTGTGACTGACGTCCCGAGTTCTTTCCGGTAAGGACTTCCACCGGAACTAGCGCCACTGGACCAGACAGCTACAGGGGGCAACCAAGCGCCGGAGACAGGAGAGTATGTTTTTTTGTTTGTTTTGTTTTTTCACCTTCCTGCGCCTCCTAGCTAAAATCTATAATTCTTGGACAACCCCTTTAACCACATAACACTCTGAGCCGTACTATTACGTCACAAAGACACACAGAGACAAATACAAAGAGACAAGAAGACACCCTTAGACAGAACTCTGATGCAGTCATACACACAGAAACACAGAGATGACTATAGAAAGAGATACACACTAAAAGTCAAAGATACACTGATACATATAAAGAGACCCATGAACAGAAGGAAATGCAAGGACCATGACCCACATAAACATAAGCAGATACAAAAACACAGGTTGAGAAACGATGGCTAAATTATGCATAGTAAATAAGACATTCATGTATAAAACAGAAAAATTCAGTAAACTGGACAAGTAATACAAACGTAAACTAGACAGCAGTACGGACATAAAGGGACTTGTAAAAAGACAGAAAAACTGAGACAGGAATAGAAAATAGTTTGGAATAATAGCATAATAGGATTACGATATTGATTACCTATTTTTAGGATAGGTCATCAATATCAGGTTGGTGGAGGTCTGGTGAGAGGGAATGTGGAGGATCAGGGAACAGAAGGATACATATCCTCATATCTACTGTGCAAATACCATAGTTACAATCGGCCATGGCATCCGAGGAGTTATCAGGCTAGTTCTGATACTGGAAGCTTTCAGCTGTATAATACAGTCATGTACATTACAAGTTCCAGAAGAGGTTAAATGAGTTTTTATGAGTGGTCACTAGGAGCACTCACAGATGTTGAGAATGGCTTTAGTGACAGAATGTTAGATTAAAACCCATTACACAGTAGGAGAAAGCAATATTTTTGGTTCATCAGACATCAGGACACACTAAGCTGAACTGTGAAGTATGGCTTGGTAGGTATATCCTATGTACAGGCCATGAATTGATGGTATGGGAATACCCCATTGCTAAGACTTTTCAACATGGTTTGATCAGATAATATAAAGCTTAGCACTGCTCAAAATGATTTTTTATGCTGCCACCAGATGGTGCCAGCACATAGATAATAATTGTAACATTGTTGTCGTTCTTTTGCACATACAGTAATCCTGCATTTCTTGTAGGGTACTTAGAAGGATGAATAAATATAATTTCAGGTGCCCCTGGTTTGTTGCGTCTTTTGCAGTTGTTTGTAAAAAGTCAAGCAAAAGAGACAATCGCTTGAAGGGAGTCTGTCACCAGGGGGAAGCGTACTAAACCAGCAAAACAGATAGGCCAGGCTGACCTGAATGTAACACTTTTTCTCTCCATTCCTGAGATATATATTTATTTCACAATATGCAGATGAGCAGTACAATGAGGTGAAAATTGTTTTGCTGGTTTACAATGCTATGGAACGAGCCCAAAAACCTGTGGTTCATCACAAATAGACCTGAGGGTAGTAAGTGTCCCCACAAACAGCACTTCACCTGTCTCTAGGGTGTGTCTGGTATTGCAGCTTATAACCATTCAAATGAATAAGACTGTGCTGCAATACCAGGCAATCCCCAAGGATATCTCTGGTGCTGTCCTATCTGATCCAGTTTTTTCTCATCATAGAGCATCTCCTGAAACATGTTATAGTAAAACTTTTATTCCCCATGAATTAACATCTCTGGAATCATTTCCCCTAGAACTTTACCTTTGTAATTCCTCCTAGAAATATCTGAATACATTTCCTTGAAGATCAAGGCTAAGGCCCCACGTAGTGGGCCGCAGCCAAAAAGCGCAGGAGGAAAAACTGCGGCGGAAACACATTGCGTTTTTTCCAGCAGCGCTTTTCACAGAAAGTTTCACAGAGTTTTCCTCTGCAGACTTTCAGCTTCAATTATACCCATAGGCAAACTGACAGTGATTCCATAGGTATAATTAACAGGCTGTGATTTCCAAAAACGTGACGGTTTTGGAAATCACAGCTTATTCACTGCAGGTATGTTTCTGCAATGTGTGGATGGGATTCGCTAGATGATTCTATGGTCCTATGGTTTTATTTGTTTTGTTTTGTTTTGTTTTTTAAAACAACTTCCTCTTGGGCAAATATGTAAATTTACATTGGCTATACAAAGAAATTGCATTGTTCTTGGGAAAACCCCTTTAAGTTCTAGAAAACTCTTGCTTTTGTATTTTTCTTTTTTTTTTTAGTTTTACAGCTGTGCTACCTTTCTGCCTCTAGAAGGTGCTGTTTTATAACGTGTTGTTTTTAGGCTAAGGCTCCACGTAGCAGGCCGCAACAAAAAAAACGCTGCAGGAAAAACACATCGCAATTTTCACAGACTTTGTGCTTCCATTATACTTATAAGGAAACCGCTGGCGTTTTCGTAGGTATAATTGACATGCTGAGATTTTCAAAAACGCGACAGTTTTGTTAATCACAGCATTTCCGCTTCATGTATTTTTTCGCAATGTGTGGATGGGATACGCTAGGATCCCATCCACTTTGCAGAGACTGTAAAGTGCTGCATTTTTTTCTGCGGCATTTCTGCCGCAGCAAAACCGCGTCGTTTACGCCACATGGGGCCCCGGTCTTACAGATTTTATTCATTAATGTTGTACATTATGGACAATCATCACATTATTACCTTTCTAGCAACCTAGTATACAGATAAAGAGGAACAAGCCATAAAATTAGAGATGTCTCAAGGCATACATTAAAGGGAAACTATCACCAGAAAAGTCAATATTGAACTATAATCAATATAGTCGTATAGGCAGGGTCCACGTGATTAAAACACTTTTTCTGCTTCAGTGCCTCCATTACTGAGAGATTAGCTTTTTTCCTGATTATACTACTGAGTTGTTGTATGGTACAACGATAGGGTCACAGTTCTCATCACAGCTTTATGCATTTTAATTTTTTAAAATTTTCTAATGTGCTAATAAAGATTTTCATATATATTTTTCTAATTTGGGTTGATCGTCTCTTTATTGGTATGCAACTTGTCTTTTGCTGCCTCCTTTGGTGCGATGAGAAAACTCTTGGTGCGCCAAACTAGTATATTATGAAAAAGGGTAATATTTCAGCAATGAATGCTCCGATCAGGAAGCAAAAAAAGTGTTTTAGTCATGTGAACACACTCTACCCACACTCACCCCCCTTTGCCTAGAACACATATAAAGTACTTCAAGTGAAACACATACACTTTAGGTATCCTTGTCTACAAACTTTGTCTACAAACTTAAAATTTATATTTTTCACATATGATTTATTGCCTCTCATAAAAATTTGGATAAAAAGCGCTCAAAGCAATAGACATTCCCCAAATTGGTATAACTAAAAAGTACATCTGGCCCTGCAAAAAAAAAGACGCCTTATGCATCCCTGTACACTGAAATATAAAAAAGTTAGGGGTTTTTGCAACGTTTTACATTTTTTTTAAGGGCTTAAAATTTAAAATAAACTGTAAATTTGGTATCACCATAATCATACCAACCTATAGAATGCAGGTTACATGACATTTTGGCTGCACAGTGAATGCCATAAAAATCAAGCCCGTAAGAAAGTTGCACACATGCAGTTTTTCTCCAATTCCATCACATTCTGAATTTCTTTCCAGTACATTGTCCAGAATATTAAATGGAACCACTTAGAAGTATAATTTGATCCTATCGAGACTGATACCACACAAGTGACAAATAATAACTAATTTATCATTATACAAATATAATTTTATTATGAGCACAAACAATATCAATTAAATACATGATTAAAAACACATACAATACAGGTAGAGGTCGTGGTCCAAAATGTAAAGTTCTCAATAGTAAATTAAATTCATATATACGTATAAATAATAGAGTTGAAGAGTCTATTCATAATTCATAACTGTTGTACAGTATATCAACACATGTTAAAATGTACATGCAAATGATCATATATCACTACTTTGGCAATGCAAGAAAAAAGTGCTTGAATCAAAAAGTGCTTGGGTGCATATATGCATTAAACCGTTCTCAGGAAAGAGTAGATTATGAGTAAGTATATGGTAGTATAATTTATAAATGAATACTAGTATCACCAAATTTTGATAAACTAAAGTAAAGAAAAGGGCTTGACAATTAATTTTTATTATAGTGCATATAGGCTATCAAATAGCAACCAAGTCATGTATGCAACCCCAGGTAAAGTGCACAATGCATCAAAAAATAAAGAAATATGGTGCACAATTCATCAATTATTATTGACAATATTAGTAAATTAGTTGTTATTATTTGCCACTTGTGTGCTATCAGTCTTGATAGGATTATATTTGCGCTTAAGCAGATTGATACGGTTACATGTCCCTGGAGTTTAGGGAAGTATAGGGTTTCTAAGAAGTATAAATTGCCCTGCAAAATTTAAGCCCTCATATGTCTCTGTCAACAGAAAAATAAAAAAAATCCTATGGCTTTAGGAAGGCGGGGAGTCAAAGATGAAAATAGAAAATCAAAAAATGCCTGCAGCAGGAAGGGGTTACATATGGCTATGTTTGCCCCAAAGCGTTTTTCATTGCGTTTTGTTGCATTTTTCTCTGCAAATTTTCTTCCCTTATTAAACCTATAGGGAAAACGCAAGCGTTTCTGCAGCTATTATTGACATGGAGTGTTTTTTTGCAGTATTTTTTTTTTTTTTTTTCTGCAAATGTGTGGATGGGATTATACAGAATCTCATTCAGTTTGCTGGTACTCCGGGAAAAACACTGCGTTTTCGCAATGTGGGGCTTTAGGCTATGTCCCCACATTGCGGTAAAGCACCTTTGTGTTGCAGATTTTGCTGTGGTTTTTTTTGAGCCATGTGGTGTAGATGCATAAAACCACAGAGTTTTTTCCTAGTGAATTCCATCCACACATCGCGGAAGAATACGTACAGCGGACACGCTGAGATTTCCAACACTGTCATGACAAATCCCAGCATGTTAGTTATACCTAAGGAAACGCCAGCGGTTTCCATATACAGTGGGGAAAAAAAGTATTTAGTCAGCCACCAATTGTGCAAATTCTCCCACTAAAAAGATGAGAGAGGCCTGTAATTGACATCATAGGTAGACCTCAACTATGAGAGACAAAATGAGAAAATATATCTAGAACATCACATTGTCTGATTTTTTAAGAATTTATTTGCAAATTATGGTGGAAAATAAGTATTTGGTCACCTACAAACAAGCAAGATTTCTGGCTCTCACAGACCTGTAACTTCTTCTTTAAGAGGCTCCTCTGTCCTCCACTCATTACCTGTAGTAATGGCACCTGTTTGACATTGTTATCAGTATAAAAGACACCTGTCCACATCCTCAAACAGTCACACTCCAAACTCCACTATGGTGAAGACCAAAGAGCTGTGGAAGGACACCAGAAACAAAATTGTAGACCTGCATCAGGCTGGGAAGACTGAATCTGCAATAGGCAAGCAACTTGGTGTGAAGAAATCAACTGTGGGAGCAATAATTAGAAAATGGAAGACATACAAGACCACTGATAATCTCCCTTGATCAGGGGCTCCACGCAAGATCTCACTCCGTGGGGTCAAAATGATCACAAGAACGGTGAACAAAAATCCCAGAACCACACGGGGGGACCTAGTGAATGACCTGCAGAAAGCTGGGACTAACGTAAAAAAGGCTACCGAGATGAAACACAGTATGCCGCCAGGGACTCAGATCCTGCAGTGCCAGACGTGTCCCCCTGCTTAAGCCAGTACATATCCTGGCCCCTCTGAAGTTTGCTAGAGAGCATTTTTATGTTCCAGAAGAGTATTGGGAGAATGTCCTATGGTCAGATGAAACCAAAGTAGAACTGTTTGGTAGAAACACAACTCGTCGTGTTTGGAGGAGAGTGAATGCTGAGTTGCATCCAAAGAACACCATACCTACTGTGAAGCATGGGGGTGGCAACATCATGCTTTGGGGCTGTTTCTCTGCAAAGGGACTAGGACGACTGATCCGTGTACATGAAAGAATGAATGGGGATATGTATCGTGAGGTTTTGAGTGCAAACCTCCTTCCATCAGCCAGGTCATTGAAGATGAAACGTGGCTGGGTCTTTCAGCATGACAATGATCCCAAGCACACCGCCAGGGCAACGAAGGAGTGGCTTCGTAAGAAGCATTTCAAGGTCCTGGAGTGGCCTAACCAGTCTCCAGATCTCAACCCCATAGAAGACCTTTGGAGGGAGTTGAAAGTCCGTGTTGCCCAGCGACAGCCCCAAAACATCACTGCTCTAGAGGACATCTGCATGGAGGAATGGGCCAACATACCAGCAACAGTGTGTGCCAACCTTGTGAAGACTTACAGAAAACGTTTGACCTCTGTCATTGCCAACAAAGGATATATAATAAAGTATTGAGATGAACTTTTGTTTTTGACTAAATACTTATTTTCCACCATAATTTGCAAATAAATTCTTAAAAATTAGAAAATGTGATTTTCTGGATTTGTTTTCTCATTTTGTCTCTCATAGTTGAGGTCTACCTATGATGACAATTACAGGCCGGCCTCATCTTTTTAAGTGGGAGAACTTGTAAAATTGGTGGCTGACTAAATACCTTTTTTTTCCCACTATAGGTATAATGGAAGCAGAAACTTTCTGTGAAAAGCATTGCGGGAAAAACTGAGATGTGTTGCACGGTTTTTCCCACATCGCTTTTTTGCTGCGGCCTGGGGAAGGAGGAAGGGGGGGTTGCAGGCCTTATCTCAACACATATCCTAAATGTTATATACGAGACATCTCTGTAAGGAGTGTGCAGTCTAGGCTGACTGTGAAACAGAGCTGGTTAATATCTGTTATTACTATTATTATTATGGGTTATATTATTGATATCTGTGGTAAATATAGAATATATGCCAGTTAGTGTTGTATCTGATAATCCGTAGTATTCCAGTACAGAGCTGGTTTATAATTTGGAATATTGCAATATTCAACATTGTAGACAGGATAACAAAATGTGACATATAACGTATTAGAATTTTATTTTACATGCTCATGTTCTTTCATCTCCTAAAGTTTATGTAATATGTTTATATTTATATAAAATAAAACACATCTACAAGAATTTGAGGAATTTGCCTCTGGAAGAACAGGTAACTAATACCTTGCTAAACATCTCTGAAAACTCTTAAAAATGAAGAACTCACCTGACTGTCTGAAGGCTTGTTCTCCATCCCTTCTCTGACTTCTCTTCCACATTCTTATAAGCTGATTTGTGACCAAATCAGAAGTTAGTCTGTTGGATTTGCTTCTCAATGGCATTTTGCAATTGGCTGTGCTGTGTTAAACACTGCAGCTGCAGAAGCCAATAAAGCAATAATTTTAATAAAAACCTAACAAAGCAAACTTTTAAATAAAAACCTATTACAAAAGTATTTCAAAAGTTCCAGAGAAAACTGGGTGGCAATCTTAGTTGTTATCACCCAGCTTTGCTAAATCTGTACCAGCGGTGATGTATCTTCTGCCTTACTGTCACCATGAATAAATAGATACTGGATAAATAGAAAGATACATACAAATTAGGTGAATTATTGTTTGTATTTTAGATATATTAGAAAAATATGATATTACATAAATCAAAAATTCCAGACAAACAAGTCTTGCATGCAGGGAAAATGAGAGACACCATAAAGAATACAGAATCTATTATAGTCAATGATGTCCATGGGGGTCTATTTGTGTCTGTTATATGATGGTACTGTCCCCATCGGGATTTTTATTTTTCTGTTCCATCATAACAGAAAAATGGAAATTCAGATGGAGATGTGAATATAGTCTTATGTGAAAGTTATTATGTAGGCTAATAATAACTAGATATATACATTAGATATATATATATATATATATATATATATATATATACATACAAATTAGATTAGATCTTTAGACAACTGCATCCAGTTCCTTACTTATCTTTCTCCTCAAAAATCTGTCCCGAAAATAATTGTCCAAAAAAACACACCTTCTAGGTTTTTATGTCATGAACAAATCATATGAAAAGTCTTCGTTCCTGCCTATTTTTATCATGTGATGTATTTTTGCAGTACTGTGCTATACCATATACTGGTTTCATACATATATGCTGGTATTGTTTTTTTGTGTGTAGAAGGGTCACTAAGTTCTGCCCTCAGGCCATAAAATGGCATTAAAAGACCTTATAGAAGACTAAGCCATGTACTAGACCTAGTCTTGTGGGAAACAGCTGCATGTTGACCAGTTTTGTGCCCAAAGGCGGCAGTGTAAAAGAATCCCACTCTGCACGTTTCTCCAGTTGTGCACTATGTCTCAGTAGCTAATCTTAAGTAACTATATTTTTACTCAGATATAAAGCATGTCCTTAAGTTTGCGATTAGCGACCAGACCTGACTTTCACAGATTTTCTGACAGGTTTTCAGTTTCCATAGATATCTATTTTGATCCTCTTCCTTCAGAGGACCAAATCAATTTTCCACCATAATTTTGTATGATCATCTCTAAGGATGAACAAACTGATTTTTTTAGATCCAGATTTGACCTGAAATTTCCAAACATTTTAGGTTTGTTGAGCATGAAACTTTTGGGGTTCATCACCCACGAAACACCTCATCGGATCAGGGCATGCTTTAGGAATGTGTGACCTGTACTGAGGGTATATCAGCTTTTGATGTTAAAGTGGGCACCATAGATGGAATAACACCCAAGTCTTGTGACCATCACAAATCTTAAGCTTTGTAATTTGATTTTGTACATCACCCATCAGCGGCCTTCATTGAATGACACTATGCATGGTGCTGTGCATGCATTACTTTCTCATGACAAGCATTTATGGATGGTTCTGCCCTACATCACAAGCCATGTAGGGACTGGAGTGCTGTCATTCAATAAAAACTACTACTTTTCTCAAGGTGGTGGGTCTTGTCAGAGACATTTTTCGGCATAGACGGTCTTATAACAATATATTAGTACATTGTTTATAGTGCTATTTTTGGCACATTTGTTATGATAAAGTGGTCAACCCCTCTAAGGAGTCTTGAAAGAATTCCTAATTAATTATGATGGCTGTAGACTTCTCCTTTAACCCCTTCCCGCTGGTGACATTTTTCATTTTGCGTTTTTGACTCACCCCCTTCCAAACCCATTAACTTCTTTATTTTTCTTTTCTCAGAGCCATATGAGGTCTTAATGTTTGCAGGACAAATTTTTTTTTCATGTTGCTACCATTAGTTATTCTGTATGCCCAATTCCACCAGTTCTACCAGGAACTCTATTCTGCCCCTACTATGGTCTGCCCCCTGGAGATTGTTTCCTTTCTCTGTTCCCACCACCTCCCTTCTGTTTCCACCTCCCAGGCTACTGCCTTAAAGAGGACATTTCACGTCCTCATGTATATGTGGTTTTACATACCGCTAGAAAGCAGACAGCGCGGGTCTAAATTTCACCGTTCACTGTCAGAAGGGCGTTCCTGACAGTCTAGCTGTGCTGGGAAGAACGCCCTCCCTGACAGTATTCCTCCATATCCCTGTACTGGGAGGGCGTTCCTCACAGCTCAGCGTCATCACTGGGTGGTAAGGAACGCCCCCTCTCTCTGTCCTCATCCATAGCCGAGTACTGTCAGTTCCTTACAGCCCAGTGATGATGCTGAGCTGTAAGGAACGCCACCCCAGAATAGGGATATGGAGGAATACTGTCAGGGAGGGCGTTCCTCACAGCGCAGCTAGACTGTCAGGAACGTCCTTCTGACAGTGAACGGTGAAATTTAGACCCCCGATATCTCTAGCCCCGGGGCATATAACGGGAAAGCCGACAGTGCGCTGAATTCAGCGCACTGTCAGCTTTCTAGCGGTATGTAAAACCGCATATACATGAGAACATGAAAGGTCCTCTTTAAATGTCTCTATACACAGGGAGGAATTGGATGCTGTCATCGATGCCGTTAAAAATGGGAAGACCCCAGTCCTGATGGTTTTTCCTCTCTATACTACCAAAAATTCAAAACTATCTTTTCTACATACCTCCTTCAGATTTTTTTTTTTTTTTTTTTTTTATAATTAACGTTTTATTGGATTTTCAAATATCGCCATTGAATATGCATAGTTAAAGACAATGTCCGTGACACAACAATCATTAATCAAACAATCAGATGAGCTGGTGTATTACATACAACGGTTAACTAATAACACAATAATGAATGGAACGTTGGCGGTGGAGAAGAGACAAAGAATCCTTAGGGTGAAAGGGCAAGGGTCTCAGAAGGTAAGTTTATTAAACAGGGGTTTCCCACAGATGCGTCCAGGTAGAGTCTTTAGAGAAATCATACCATGGCGCCCAAATAGCGCTAAACTTCTGGTGGGTATGAAGTTCTAAGTGGGAAAGTTCTTCCATCCGTGCTACTTGAGAGACTTTCCGTAGAAAGTGGGACACTGGAGGGGGGGATTCGGATGCCCAGTATAGAGGAATCATAGATTTGGCTATAGCCACAAGTTGAAGCCAAAGTCGCTTGTGAGACCTAGGCGGGAAAGTGGGCCACAGATTCAAGAATATGCCTACAGGGGTCAGAGGCTCGGTGAATCCACAAACCTGGTTCAGTACCTGCTGAACGAGTGACCAGTAAGGGGATATTTTTTCGCATTCCCACCAAATATGCAGGTAGGAACCTGAGGACTTATGGCAGCGCCAACACAAAGGGGATACATCTGGAGAGTACTTGTGGACTACAGTGGGTGTTCTATACCATCTGGTGACCAATTTGTAGCTTGACTCCTGCAAGCGCACACATCTGGAAGGATCTGTGGATCGCTTGAGTACAGATGATATTTCTCCAGGGGTAAGGGACATTTGAAGGTCTGCCTCCCATTTTCGCACATATGAGGGGAGCTCTGTGCCTAGTTCGCTCAGAAGGTTGGAGTAGAGAGTAGATAAAGGTCTTGGTGTATTTTGCTTCCGGAGTAGGAGCTGTTATAGCCATGTAATTGTGCGATTGTCAGGCTCCAGCTTCAGAGCTCTCAGGTACAGTGTTTTAATCGACTGATATGTTAGGAAATTGGTATGGATGGAGAGGGGGGTGTTGGGTGAACTCAGAATAAGAAGGGAAGGCCCCATCAATCAGTATAGAGTCGTAAGGTAACCGCCCGACATGTTTCGGCACTATGGGGGCCGATTCTATAAACTTGGATTCCGATAGGATTAAATCCTGAACGAACATGAGAGGAGAGGGACCTGTTGACAAAGGAAGTAGTCGCCGTACCCATTGCCATAAGTCATAGACCGCTGATGTTAGTACATTGGGGGCGAGGACCTGCTTAGCTGTTTGGCGGGGGGAGCCATAGTATTGCAGTAAGGGGGAAGTCTATAGTGGCTTCCTCCACTGACACACGTAGCCTCGAATTTTCACTCTGAAACCAATCAATGGTCCTTGCCAGTTGTGCTGCATGATAATATGTTCTTATATCTGGTAGACCCATACCACCCAACTTCCTGGGTCTGGTAAGAGTGCGGAACGCCACTCTAGGACGTGAATTATGCCAGACATACTTTGAAAACATTCTGCGAAGGGAGGAGAAGAATGTTAGTGGAAGAGGGATAGGGAGGGTTTGAAATAAGTATAATATCTTGGGCAGAACCATCATTTTCAATAGACTAGTTCTACCCATCCATGAGATATATGGGACATGCCAAGATTCTAATAGAGATTTGATGTTGGAGAGCAAAGGGGCGTAGTTAGAATCGTACCAGCGCCTGGGTGAGGGCGTTAAATTTAATCCTAAATACTTAATAAAGTCGTGCCGCAGTGGGAATGGGGAGGCAGCCTGTAAGTCAGATTTAACCGATGAGGGGCAATAGACACATAGGGCTTCGGATTTTGTGGTATTAATTTTAAAATTCGAGAGGGTACCGAAGGCCGTAAAGATCGTATCTATGTGAGGTAGTGCAACAGTTGGGTTAGTAAGGATTATTAAAAGGTCGTCTGCAAATGCGGCCGTACTATGACATATCCCTCCAGTTAAAAGAACCTTTCAGCAATGGGTCCTGTCAGATACTCTGAATTAATGTTTCAATGGTCAGGACAAAAAGTAAAGGTGATAATGGGCATCCCTGTCTGGTGTCATTTTTAATATCAAACGAGGAGAAGAGGCATCCATTAACTTAATTTTAGCGCTAGGTCTAGAGTACAAAGCCATAACCTTCTGGACAAACATGTGTGGGAAGCCAAAATACCGTAGTGTCTCTGTCATAAAGGTCCAATCTACCCTATCAAAGGCTTTCCCTGCATCTGTTGAAAGAAGTACCAACGGGGTCTTCTTACGCTGGGAGTGTTGTATCAAGTGGAGTACTCATTGGGTGTTATGTTTGCCTTCTCTGCCCTTTATAAACCCCACTTGCTCTGGGTGGACCAGGGAGGGTAGTAAGGATTTTAATCTATTAGTTACTAACTTGACGTATAGTTTAACATCTACTGTACGTTTAGCAGAGAGATGGGGGCGGTAGCTACCGCATTGTGTCAGGTCTTTGCCTTCCTTAGGAATGATAGAAATATGGGCTTCCAAGGCTTGGGGAGGGAAGCAGTGGGCATCGTCTACAGAGTTACAAACCTGGAGAAAATGGGGGAGAAGGATAGAGCTGAATTGTTTATAATAAAAGGCTGGGAGGCCATCGGGGCCAGGAGCTTTCCCCAGAGGGGGTGTCAGCAAGTGCTGACTGTAGTTCTGACAGTGTAAAGGGAGTCGTAAGGGCATCTTGTTGTTGGGGAGTGAGCGATGGGAGGGAGAGAGATTGCAAGAAGGACCGGATTTTAGTAGAGCGATCCTGTAGCTCGAGAGGTGTCTGAGTAGGTCTAAGGTTATACAGTTTCTGATAGAAAGCACAAAATTCAGAAGCTATGTCTGGAGTGTCTTTTAGGCTAGAGCCTGACCGGGAAGTGATCTCCGCTACAAAGCTTTGGTTGCGTCGTTTTTTAACTAAATACTCCATCAGTTTTCCACCCTTATTACCATGCATATAGTATTTATGGAAGGATGACAGATAGGCTTTAGCAGTTTTTAGGTTGAGGCAGTCTTTAAGACGTTCTCTGCACAAGATCAGTTCTGAGAGAGCCCCCTGAGCCGCAGCTCGCTTATGCTGACTTTCTAAGGTTGCAATTCGGGTAAGTAGGTCATCAATTTCTTTGGTACGTTTTTTCTTAACGTGAGAACTCAGACTAATGAATACCCCTCTGATCACGGATTTGTGGGCCTCCCAAATTACACAAGGCTGTACGTCAGGTGTAGTGTTTTCATTGAAATAATCGGTGAGAGCTTTAGAAACAGCTTGACTAGAGTCGTGGGAGCAGAGCAGGGTCTCATTAAATCTCCAGTCGTAGCTATGGGGTGGGAGGGATTAAATTTGTAATTGTACAGTGATGGGGGCGTGGTCAGAGATAGTGATAGAGCCAATGGTGGGAGAGGAGGATAAAGTTAGCTGATTCTGGGGCAGGAAGATGTAGTCCAGACGCTGGTACGATTTGTGTGGGTTAGAATAAAATGTATAGTCCTTAACGTCGGGATTAAAGGCCCTCCATACATCTGAAAGATGCATAGAGGAGAGATGCTTGGCGAGTTTACCAAGGGCAGCGAAGCTATGTGAAGATGTGCCAGTGGAGGACTCCTGGAGGGGCTGAAGGGCAATGTTAATGTCACCACCAAACACTACAAGACTCTCTGTCTAGAGTATCAAGTAGCCATGTAATTTGGCCAACATTTGGTGCGTATACATTGCCAATGGTGACTAGGGTATTGGCAATGTAACCTTTAAGAAACAGGTATCTGCCCTGGTCATCACTCAAGTGAGCAACCACAGAGAAGGGAACGTCTGATTTAAAGGCAATACTAACTCCATTCTTCTTCGCTGCAGTATCGCACGAATGAAACCAGGCAGAGTAAGGAGATTTGGGTAGATTAGGTACTTTACCTGTAGGGAAATGTGTCTCTTGGAGGAGTAGGATAGAGGATTGTGATCTTTTAAGAGCGTGGAGTACCTGGGAGCGCTTGGTGGGAGAGTTGAGACCCTTGACGTTCCATGACGTGAACTTAACACAAGACATAGACAACAGTGAACAATAAACTGAGAATTACTAATAAGTATGTAAAACAAACGCTATAGTGAGGCATTCAAATTTAAACGATTATATATAATGCACTGAGCTACAGTGCCGTATCGTGGGGGGTGGTAGAGCAGGGAGGTCGGCCCAAAGAGCCGTTAACAGAATTGTTAAGGAAGCAAAGGGCGTTATAAACTCTTTTGGGAGGTAAAGGCAAACAATATATAAACTATATGCAAACTAGGCCCATCCCTGGCTACGGGGCAGCACACGTGAAAAAACAACATTATAACAAGTAAGGAATCACGGTCATAGGTCAGGTAATAAAAAGGATATAGAATATTTATGACATTACGAGAGATAATTCAGTCCTACTCCACAGGTGTCCTCTTCCTCTGGTATTTAGATTTCGGACGTTTCCAGGCTTCCACTTTAGGAAGATCGGGTAGAGAGGCAATGTCTGTAAAAGTAAGCCATGATGGAATGATGGCTGGATCCAATTCCAGAGGCGGACACGCAGCAAATAGGTCATCTGGATGCCGGATATTGTACAAACGTCCATTGAAGTTGTAGGAGATCCCGAAGGGAAATAGCCATTTATATGGTATCTTAAGTGTCTGAAGACGGTCTGTGAGCAACTTCATCTGTCGTCTTTTGGCCAGGGTCACCGGGAAGATGTCTTGAAAGAATGTAATCCTGTGTCCTTCATAGGTAAAGTCTGGGGTTACGCGGGTTTTCTGCAAAATTGCCTCTTTTACTGGGAAGGACAGCAGTTTGCAGACGATGTCCCTGGGAGGTTCCCCTTCCTTAGGCTTCGGGCGCAAAGCCCTATGGGCTCGTTCAAGTTGGACATCCGAAGACAGATCGCCCTCCAGGACTGATTCCAGGAGTCTCTTTGTGAAGGTCATGGTTTCAGAGGGCGGGAAGTTCTCTGGCACCCCTCTGATACGTAGATTATTCCGCCTACCCCTGTTGTCCTGATCCTCCAGATAGGAGTGCAGAGAGTTCAGATGGGCCTGGCAAGCCGTAAATGCCATAGTAGTGGCTTCGCCATGTGCCAGGAGCGAGGTCTGTGTTTCCTCTAGGTGCTCGAATCTGGAACCAATGCTCCGGACATCTTGCTTAATATCCGCTAGTTCTTTCATGACCGGTTGCAAAGTTTTCTCAAGTAGTTTCTGCAGTCCCTTGGAGGAAATGGTGACCATGGAGGTGGAGGCGGAATCGGATATGTTTCCGTCATCCATGATGCTTTCTGCGTCGGACGCCTCTGCAGGATCAGGGGCAACTAGAGAGCGTCTTGCTGCTGATGTGGAATTGAGTGGTGTGCGCTTCTCGAGAAACTTGTCTATTTCTGCTTGTGACTTCTTTGAGTGTTTCGGTGTAGCTCGTGGGTCTACGGGCTTATTCTGACCAATTTTGACCATGATGCAGCTATCAGGGCATGCTGGCCCACACCGGGAAAGAGCTCAATCAGGCTGGGTTAGGAAGACATAATAAGATCTAAGGGACCCTAGTAAAAAGTGGCAGGCACTCGAAGGTTACCTCACCACCCAAGTGGAGGATCCGCGTCACACAGGGCCGATGATAGCATAGAAGACAGATTTAGGGTCCACTTGTAACAGAGAGAGGCTTGGTCTTATAGCAAAAATCTGAAGGCCCAAGATGGCCGCCTCTCGTTGTGAGAGTGGCAGTAGGCCCCAGGCTCCAGACAGTCCTCAGCGTCGGCCGGAGCGCGTAGGGATAGCTGAAGGAATCACCCCCACAGATGGAGGAGCCTGTCAGTGTGGACGGTGGAGTCACCGAGGAGTCAGCTGGTAGCGGGCGGTCCCGTTCAGGCTGGTCCGCGGCGGTAAAGCAGGCCCCAAGGTGGCGGCTCTCGGCGCGGGGAGTGCAGTAGGCCGCAACCCCTGGATGTCCCGCAAGTGCAGCCGGAGCTATCGGTGGTATCCGCGGCAGTGGGATGTGAAAGCCAGAGGGCACTAGGCGGTCCAGCCTTGCTAGTGCCGTGGAGGCCCTTGAATCCAAGATGGCCGGCCTCTGTGAGGAAGCGAAGGTAGGCCTCAAACCGGAGCAGCCGGCAAGAAGCTCTGATTCATAGCCAAAAGCACCCTAGATGCACTTACAGGGCCTGGGGGAATGCCCAAGGGTGTTGGAAGTCAGTAGAGGCTAGGTGATGAGCGGATTAGGTGGAGTACGCAGGAGAGCACCAGAGTACACGCCCCCCCCTTCAGATTTTTAACTACATCCTGCATGGTGGTAAATTCCTCCAAGATATGCTTAGCGCGTCCATCACGATGATATGATATACCTAAACCTGGCAAGGACGCTACTACCCCACCTAATTATAGGCCTATCTCGCTCTTAAACTTAGACATTAAAATATTTTCCTCTATTCTTGACACCTGATTAAATAGCCTCCTACCGTCCCTCATCCATTCCGATCAGGTAGGATTTATTCCCAGTAGACTGATAATGTAAGGAAACTTTGCAACATTTTCCACTGGGCTATTTACCATCGTAAACCCATCTCCCTATTGTCTCTGGACATCAAGAAGACCTTCGACAGTCTTTCCTGGACCTATCTTGCCCATGTCCTTAAATTTATAGGCATCACTGGTCACTTTCAGAGAGCCCTTTGCACCCTTTATTGCGACCCTATTGCACACCTAAAACTCCCCACTGATTCTCCGATGCCCGTTAATATTTGTTGAGGCTCCAATCAGGGCTGCCCCTTATCCCACGCTTTGTTTGCACTAGATATAGAGCCACTAGCTATTGCTATTTGCTCCCACCTCGATATTAAGGGTGTGTGGATCGGAGACCTGGAATAAAAATGTAGTCTTTTTGAGGATGATATGCTGTTAACTATCACAAGCCCTCTGATCTAGATCCTGCCAGCCTGATTAATACTCTCTCCTGCTTTGCACAACTCTCCAGCCTTAAACTCTAAATACAGTGGGGAAAAAAAGTATTTAGTCAGCCACCAATTGTGCAAGTTCTCCCATTTAAAAAGATGAGAGAAGCCTGTAATTGACATCATAGGTAGACTTCAACTATGAGAGACAAAATGAGAAAACAAATCCAGAAAATCACATTGTCTGATTTTTTAAGAATTTATTTGCAAATTATGGTGGAAAATAAGTATTTGGTCACCTACAAACAAGCAAGATTTCTGGCTCTCACAGACCTGTAACTTCTTCTTTAAGAGGCTCCTCTGTCCTCCACTCATTACCTGTAGTAATGGCATCTGTTTGACATTGTTATCAGTATAAAAGACACCTGTCCACAACCTCAAACAGTCACACTCCAAACTCCACTATGGTGAAGACCAAAGAGCTGTGGAAGGACACCAGAAACAAAATTGTAGACCTGTGCCAGGCTGGGAAGACTGAATCTGCAATAGGCAAGCAGCTTGGTGTGAAGAAATCAACTGTGGGAGCAATAATTAGAATATGGAAGACATACAAAACCACTGATAATCTCCCTTGATCAGGGGCTCCAAGCAAGATCTTACCCCGTGGGGTCAAAATGACCACGAGAACGGTGAGCAAAAATCCCAGAACCACACGGGGGACCTAGTGAACGACCTGCAGAAAGCTGGGACTAACGTAACAAAGGCTACCGTAGGTAACACACTACGCCGCCAGGGACTCAGATCCTGCAGTACCAGATGTGTCCCCCTGCCTAAGCTAGTACATATCCGGGCCCGTCTGAAGTTTGCTAGAGAGCATTTGGATGTTCCAGAAGAGTATTGGGAGAATGTCATATGGTCAGATGAAACCAAAGTAGAACTGTTTGGTAGAAACACAACTCATCGTGTTTGGAGTTGCATCCAAAGAACACCATACCTACTGTGAAGCATGGGGGTGGCAACATCATGCTTTGGGGCTGTTTCTCTGCAAAGGGACCAGGATGACTCATCCGTGTACATGAAAGAATGAATGGGGCTATGTATCGTGAGATTTTGAGAGCAAACCTCCTTCCATCAGCAAGGACATTGAAGATGAAACATGGCTGGGTCTTTCAGCATGACAATGATCCCAAGCACACCGCCAGGACAACGAAGGAGTGCTTCGTAAGAAGCATTTCAAGGTCCTGGAGTGGCCTAGCCAGTCTCCAGATCTCAACCCCATAGAAAACCTTTGGAGGGAGTTGAAAGTACGTGTTGCCCAGTGACAGCCCCAAAACATCACTGCTCTAGAGAAGATCTGCATGGAGGAATGGGCCAACATACCAGCAACAGTGTGCACCAACCTTGTGAAGACTTACAGAAAACATTTGACCTCTGTCATTGCCAACAAAGGATATATAACAAAGTATTGAGATGAACTTTTGTTATTGACTAAATACTTATTTTTCACCATAATTTGCAAAATAAATTCTTTAAAAATCAGACAATGCAATTTTCTGGATTTGTTTTCTCATTTTGTCTCTCATAGTTGAGGTCTACCTATGATGTCAATTACAGGCCGGCCGGCCTCATTTTTTTAAGTAAGAGAACTTGCACAATTGGTGGCTGACTAAATACTTTTTTCCCCCACTGTATTACATTGTAACGTCCCTCCGGCCACCGCAAAACTGATTACCCTGAACTTTGGCTTCCAAACTAGGGGTAAATTCCTACCATACCTGGGCATTAGCCTTTGTAACTCTTTAGATGCTCACTTTAAATGGATCCTTGCCATGCTGATTCCGAAGCTCTTGAAGGATCTTGTCGCTTGGCATTGCCCCATCTTCTCCTGGATAGGTAGAGTACTCTCAGTTATGATAGTTACTTTGCCCCGCATTCTCTATTACTTCTGCATGCATCCAACCCCGGTGACCTCCTCTTCCCTAACCACCCTTCAGAAAGAAATTTTTAACTTCATATGGGCATACAAGCGTCCGCGTATAGGAAGATGCGTCATGTTTTTCCACAAGACATTGGGAGATATTATGTAGCTGCTAGGCTTTCCCAACTTTCTACTATCTACAGTATATGAATCAGACTGCCCACAATGGATCACCTTGCAGTCGACACTTGTAGCCCCAACCTCGCAGCAAGTCCTACTTAGGTTCCAGAAGTCTGCGCCCTATACAATCTCAGCAACTGTCAAAGTAACGTATTATATGATGCAACTGTGGTGGAGAGTTCATTTTAACTATGAACTGCAAAGCCCATTAATCCCCTTGTTTCCTAAACCCCTCTTCCCTCCTGGCCTATCTCCTGAGGTATTCATTTGTTGGAGACACGCTCGGTTTCACTACCTGATTAATTTTCTCTGTAATCGGTGGGTCTTCCTCAAAGAATATTTTGTTAACACATACTCCCCACCTCTTTCAGAGGCTTTTAGAACTGCACAGGTGCTTCACTTTTTGCGTTCCCTCACCCCACTTAATCCAGAAATCTCCCCTACTAGTTTTGAGAGACTTTGCTTATATAGAGCTGCAGATAGGGGCACTCTTTTTATATAGTCTGTTGAATGCTACTTCACCTGGTACCAAACTAGACTTCATGAACGGGACCTTGACTGAGCCTTAACTCCAGCTTATTGGAATGATTGCTGCACATCCATTAGCAAGGGAAGTTGGCAGGTCACTTTGATAGAATCTTCTCTGAAAATTTTTCATTGGGCCTATTTGGTCCTCCATAGACTACACAGTTTCTACCCTACAGTCTCACCCCTTTGTTTTAGGGGTTGTAGTGCCTTAGGCACTACTCTCCATACCTGGTGGTCCTGCCCACATGCCCATCACTTTTGGTTAGCTATCCACAGAATGGCACAATGGCTTTATGGCCAGAGGTTCCCATTGTCTGCCTCTGTCTTTCTCTTAAGCCTCAACCAGACTAGCCTTTCTTACGCTCAACATAAACTGTCTCAGTACATCCTGATGGATGCATTTATCCATGTTGCCTTTAACTGGAAGAGCTCCTACCTCTCCTTGACCGATGTTCTGCGCAGAGTTGATTCCATAATGCTCCATGAAAAAATTTGTGCCACCATCTCTGATACTCGCCCACTCTTTGATAAAGTTTGGACACCTTGGATCGATAGTGCCAGTCTCCCAGGCCTGCCATATTGTCTACAACTTTAATTACTTCGTAAGACTTATTGGGGCGCTTCTTCCCATTCCCTCGGGCAGGGTCCTCCCTTTATTTTTCACTGTTCTTTGTATTATGACGCTACTACCCACTCCTTTCCTCCATCTTGTTGGTTACTGATTATTAATTTCTACATCTTTTTATATTACTTCATGTTTTATAGGTGTATATTTTTTTTTTCACTATTTCCTAATAATTCCTTATGAATTATTTCTGTGACTGTCTATATGTTTGCCTTATGTTCTGTATTTTTGTTGTTTCTTTTCAATAAATACTTTTGAAACTAAGTAGACATTCACCTAAAATAATAAGTTCTGAAACACTAGAGTTTGAGAATTTCTTCAGGAAATTATATACATGTTGGAGAAAAATGTACCGTTTTTTTTTTTTTTTGCTCAATCCAAGAATGCAGTAAACCTGTGCGTACAATCTAGAAACTGATTTTTTTTTCCCATGTAAGGACTCTTCCTTTACATGTCATTTTCTTAACTTCCTCATGTAAATATACAGTAGTAGATATTCCTGTAGTATACTAGTTTTTGTTTAAAAGAGTTGTCCATGATTTTTTTTATTATTATGGCCATAAATATGTGTTTGGAGATGGGCGACAACCGCCCCTCGCATGGATCGTAGAGCATGGATGCTGTGTCTGGCCCCTGTACAGAAGCAGACAACTCCATAGACTATGTAATGGCCAGGCACCGTTGCTGCACCTCAGCTTCCATTGATGTTAATCTGCTTCCAACTCCATTCACTGTATAGTACGGAGACCAGAAGCAGCCCTGAACAGCTGTTCCAAGAAGGGACTGGCTGTTGCTCCGCCACAATCAGATATTTGTGGTTTATCCTAAGAATAGGAAAACAAATTCCTGGTCACCGCCTTTAAGAGTTAGGATAAGGGGAGGTTCCATCAGTCAAAACCCTACCGATAAGTAATAACATATCATAGATACGTGAGATCACTGACTATAATGCAAATGCCCTTTATGGCCAGGGCCAAACACTCCATCATCCACTTGCTAAACCATCCACTAAAACCTGCATCGCAAAATGACTTTTGATGCAGATTCTAAACCCACAGTGTTAGAATGTCAGTTATTTATGCAGATTAAAAGCTGAAACCTTAAGCAACAGCAAAAATTAAAAAAACACCTGTGAAATTCTACAAATTGTTTAATCCCCTGTTGCCTTGGCCTTAAAGAGGTCTTTGAATTATATGAATTGAAGACATGTTCATGGTATGTGTTATAAATGATTTGTCAGTGTGGGTCCATTCTCTGCAACTACCACCCATAGCTGCCATGTCCCACTACTCTCTGCTTCACTCAGGAGATAACAGGTTGGCCAATTGAAGTCAGTGGACCAAAGTAGTGCCTTCAAGTACATTCAAGCTCAACTGATGGAAGCAAAGACTTGTTACTTGGGGTAGCACCACAGTTTCTTTGTTATAGTGATTTGTAGGTAGTTGGATTGCAGCTGACTAGACACTTTTTCCCATATCTTGTCAATGTTTCATGAATGTGCATGAAGGGAAGGCCACTTCCTTCTTTTCCCAGCATTCCTAGTAGAGTATGCATGGTCTATGAGACTATGCACACTGCAAGGTGGTCTGCAAAGATAAAGTCTCTATAAGGAGAAATAGTGCTCCTTCTAACCCACATCTATGACCACTAGCCAAACACACTGATAAAGGACAATAACCTTGAAAAAGCTGCCTGTGGATGGGCCCCTATTCCTTTTTGGAAGAGTTGTTGTAGTTTGTTTTTTATCCGAGTTAATGTCACTAGGTTCCATAGAAAACCAGGCATTGATCTATAGGGAGCTACAGTTAGGTCCAGAAATATTTGGACACAGACACAAGTTTTGGCATTTTAGCTTTTTACCAAAACATATTCAAGATACAGTTATATAATCAATATGGGCTTAAAGTGCAGACTCTCAGCTTTAATTTGAGGGTATTCACATCCTAATTGGAGGAAGGATTTAGGAATTACGGCTCTATAATATGTAGCTGCCTTTTTTCAAGGGACCAAAGGTAATTGGGCAATTATCTCAAAAGCTATTTAATGGGCTGCATGGGCTATTCCCTTGTTTTTTCCAATCTTTATTTATTTATTACATTTTTCAATAAAAGAACAAACAGCAGAGACAAAATGGTATGACAGAGATACATACAGGCAATGTAGTGAAACCAATACCACATCATCCGTTAACAAAAACAAGTCGATAACAGATAACAAGACAAAAGATGAGAAAAGGGGGCAGTGGAAGGGGGGGGGGGGGGCTGGTAGGCTCAAGTAAAACCATAAAAGTCCACACAGAGTAAGTTACACGAGTGCATGTGGGGTACCAAGGGGCATGAAGGCAAATGGAAGCCATATACAAAAAATAAAATAAACAAACAAACAAGCAAAGAAGGGTGGGGGGAAATTAGGTATCTCTGCGAGTGTAAAGGTACCAAGGTTCCCAGGTGGAGAGGAAGCTATAACGAACAGGAAGTCCCCAACTGCAGAGCTCTTCAAATCTGTAGAGTTGGTTAACCTTCTCCTTCCATTGAGGGATGGAAGGGGGGTCCATCTTGCGCCATCTAAGAGGGATCAATAGTTTAGCTGCCTGGATTAACTAGGTGATAGGGCAGTACCTCCTGGGGGAGAAGTTGGGAGAGGACGCCCCAAAGCAAAATAGTTTTAGGTCGCAGCTTTAAATTTACATAACAAATGGACTTAATCTCTCTCTCGATCGCCTCCCAGAAGGGACTACTTTTGGGAAATGTGACCCAGATGTGCAAGAGGGACCCTTACGATAGGCCACAACGCCAACATTGATCAGAGATAGAAGAGTCAATTTTATGGAGAAAAAACAGGGTTCTATACCATTTGGTAAGCAACTTAAATGAGTTTTCCTGAATCCTTACACATCTAGAGAAACCATTGGAACATAACAGGATATGTTTGACATCAGAAGGTGAGAATACAAGTCTCAACTCCCTTTCCCATTCACCAACAAAGTATGGTTTGGAAGAAAGGAGGGGTGAGATTAAACTGTTATATATGTAGGAAATAGATCTATTCTGGGGGTTGGTAGAGTCAGGGATTTTCTCAAGCCAGGTAAGAGCCCTAAGCGGAAGGGAGATAGAGCAGAAGAAGGATCTGCAAGAGAGACAAAAGACAAGGAGTGGAGTAAGGTCACTCTATGGCGGTCCCCCTCAGGCAAGAGAGACAGCAGAGGAGGTGGGTCTGCGTCAATCAGTGAAGAACAGATAGGGAAATGGAGGAGGTGGGACCAAGGGAAATATAGTTCTTGAGGGGTAGAGGAGCCCCAGTTAGAAAAGAGGTCTAAAGGCATTCTGGGAGAGGGGTGACTGCAGGGGGTTAGTGAGGTACAAAAGGCCCGCCATACAAGGATGGTTTCCCTGGTGAGGTCGCTAAGTACAGTGGAGGCATTAGGGGTGTAAGGAGGAGACCAGAGGAACCATTGGCAGGGAGCAGGAAGTAAATGCCGCTCCAGGGAAATGTAGATGAGGGGAGTGTTAGTGGAGACTAATTCAAGCCATCTCGAAAGGTGGATGGCCTTGTAGTGGGATTGTATGTCGGGTAGTGCGAAGCCACCCTGCGTTTTGTGTCGGGTTAGGAGGGAGTAAGCTAAACGTGGGAAAGAGATGAAGAGGCTACAGAGGCTTTTAAAGAAAGAGGTAGGGAGGAGGATGGGGACCGTTTGCATAACATAAAGTATCTTAGAGGGGATAAGTATTTGGTCAATACAAAATTTCATCTCAATACTTTGTTATATATCCTTTGTTGGCAATGACAGAGGTCAAACGTTTTCTGTAAGTCTTCACAAGGTTGGCACACACTGTTGCTGGTATGTTGGCCCATTCCTCCATGCACATGTCCTCTAGAGCAGTGATGTTTTTGGGCTGTCGCTGGGCAACACGGACTTTCAACTCCCTCCAAAGGTTTTCTATGGGGTTGAGATCTGGAGACTGGCTAGGCCACTCCAGGACTTTGAAATGCTTCTTACGAAGCCACTCCTTCGTTGCCCTGGCAGTGTGCTTGGGATCTTTGTCATGTTGAAAGACCCAGCTATGTTTCATCTTCAATGCCCTTGCTGATGGAAGGAGGTTTGCATTCAATATCTCACGATACATGGCCCCATTCATTCTTTCATGTACACGGATGAGTCATCCTGGTCCCTTTGCAGAGAAACAGCCCCAAAGCATGATGTTGCCACCCCCATGCTTCACAGTAGGTATGGTGTTCTTTGGATGCAACTCAGCAGTCACTCTCCTCCAAACACGATGAGTTGTGTTTTTACCAAACAGTTCTACTTTAGTTTCATCTGACCATATGACATTCTCCCAATACTCTTCTGGAACATCCAAATGCTCTCTAGCAAACTTCAGACGGGCCCGGATATATACTGGCTTAAGCAGGGGGACACATCTGGCACTGCAGGATCTGAGTCCCTTGCGGCATAGTGTATTACTGACGGTAGCCTTTGTTACGTTAGTCCCAGCTTTCTGCAGGTCATTCACTAGGTTCCCCCATGTGGTTCTGGGATTTTTGCTCACCGTTCTTGTGATCATTTTGACCCCACAGGGTGAGATCTTGCATGGAGCCCCTGATCGAGGGAGATTATCAGTGGTCTTGTATGTCTTCCATTTTCTAATTATTGCTCCCACAGTTGATTTCTTCACACCAAGCTGCTTGCCTATTGCAGATTCAGTCTTCCCAGCCTGGTGCAGGTCTACAATTTTGTTTCTGGTGTCCTTCCACAGCTCTTTGGTCTTCACCTTGTGTGGAGTTTGGAGTGTGACTGTTTGAGGTTGTGGACAGGTGTCTTTTATACTGATAACAATGTCAAACAGGTGCCATTACTACAGGTAATGAGTGGGGGACAGAAGAGCCCCTTAAAGAAGAAGTTACAGGTCTGTGAGAGCCAGAAATCTAGCTTGTTTGTAGGTGACCAAATACTTATTTTCCACCATAATTTGCAAATAAATTCTTTAAAAATCAGACAATGTGATTTTCTGGATTTGTTTTCTCTTTTTGTCTCTCATAGTTGAGGTCTACCGATGATGTCAATTACAGGCCTCTCTCATCTTTTTAAGTGGGAGAACTTGCACAATTGGTGGCTGACTAAATACTTTTTTTCCCCACTGTATGTCTTGAGAATGTTTTTCCTGCCCATCCAGGAGACATAAGGAATGTGCATTTTAGACAGCTGCTGTTTGAGGTCAGCCAGGAGCGGGGCGTAGTTGAGGGAGAAAAGCTGAGTTGGGTCTGCAGGAATCTTGATTCCTAATACTTTAATGGAGGGCCAAAGAGAGGGAGTGGAGGTTTTCAAATGGTGGATAGAGCTATGGGGAGCGTTAACGTTAAGTATTAATCTTAAAGGCCGACACTTTTCCGAAAAGGGCAAATACACAGAGTACCTTGGGGATAGCAGAGAAGGGATTAGATAGAGTAAGTACCAGGTCATCTGCGAAGGCAGCTGTGACGTAATGGAAGTCGCCAATCGTGACACCTTGGGTTTCCATTACGGGTTTCCATTACCAATATAAAGAGGGCCAGGGACAAGGGGCAACCCTGTCAGGTACCATTATTAATACAGAAGGGCTCTGAGAGGGAACCACTTGACACAGGCAGTGGGGCAGGTTTAGAGCGAAAAAATAGCTGTAATAAATGCAGGGGGAAAGCCAAATTTTTCCAACACTACTTTCATAAATGCCCAACTGACCCTGTCAAATGTCTTCTCGGGATCGGTACCCAAAGGACAAGAGGAATATTTCTACTCTTTACTACATAAACAAGATGAATTAGCCAAGAGGTGTTGATTTTTCCCTCCCAGGCACGAACCCCGTCTGCTCTGGGCCGATTAACTCCAGCTTCTTACCCTTCTTGGGTATAATAGAGACATGTGCCTCAAGGGATTGTGCAGGCCAAGACGCCCCCAACAATAGGGAATTACATAAATTGAGGAACTTAGGGAGTAAGATATCTTGTAGTAATAGGAAATAGGGAACCTGTCATGGCCGGGGCTCTTGTCGGAGGGAATGAAAGAAAGGACCTCTCTCAATTCTTGTTCAGTGAAGAGCAGAGATCCCTTCCTGCTTAACCTGAGAAGTGTAAAGATTGGCTGAGGTCTCAAGGGAGTTAATACTAGACAGTAAATGGGACATACGGGCTTCACGCTGTTTTTTAAGTCTAGAGCAGAGGTTAATAAACATGTGGTCAAAGGAGCTCTCAAAGTGATAATGACCATTATTAGGCTGAAAAAAAAGAAGAAATACATTAGAGATTAGCAGAAATGCTAGGAGTAACCAAATCAACAGTTTGATACATTCTGCTAAAAATAGAGTACACTGGTGAGTTTAGGAACTCAAAAAGGCGTGGATGTCCACGGAAGACAAGAGTCGTAGATGATCACAGAATTCTTTCCATGGTGTAGAAAAACCCCTTCACAACATCCACCCAAGTGAAGAACACTTTCCCAGAAGTAGATGTATCAGTATCTACAGTAAGTCTACCATAAAGCAAAGACTTCATGAGAGCAAATACAGAGGGTTCACCACAAGGTGCAAACAATTAATCAGCCTCAAAAATTGTAAGACCAGATTAGACTTTGCCAAAAAACACCTAAAGAAACCAGCCCAGTTCTGGAACAGCATTCTTTGGCTAATGAAACTAAGAGCCACCTATACCAGAATGATTGGAAGAAGAGAGTATGGATAAGGCTTGGAACTGCTCATGATCCAAAGCAGCCTGAGTATGATTTTTTATCACCTACCCCACCTCCACTGTGATTTGTCCACCTCCTGGACAACCCCTTTAAAGAGGACCTTTCATGTCCTCATGAACCTGTGATTTTATATACCGCTAGAAAGCCAACAGTCGGCTTTCCCATTATGTGCCCTGGGGCTGGAGATATTGGTGCCATTAGTTTCGGCACCGATTTCTCCCCACTGTCAGAAGGGCGTTCCTGACACTCTAACATAGCCTTGTACTGTCAGAGGGGGCGTTCCTCACAGCCCAGCAATGACAGTAGTGCGTTTCTGACAGTGGGCAGAGATCGGCACTGATATCTCCTGCACCGGGGCACATAAGGGGAAAGCCGACAGTGTGATGGATTCAGCGCACTGTCGGCTTTCTAGCGGTATATGAAACCGCATATGCATGAGGACATGAAAAGTCCTCTTTAATACAAAGGGGTTATTAATAGGCATTATTAATACAAGAGGGGCATTTATGTAAGAGAGCATAATTTATACAAGGAGACATAAGAGGGTATAATTAATAATAGGGGAATTGGACAATATTAATTTTAGATGGCACTTGGGCATTATTGATTTAAGGAGATACACAGGGCATTATTAATTAGGGGGAATTATTCATTGAGTGGCACTATTAAATAAAGGGGGCACATAGGAGCATTAATAAATTAAAAAGGCACATGGGGGTATTATTCATTTCCAGGGGATTTTATATCATATATTTTATAATTGGCAGCAGCAGGATGGATATTTTATGTAGTTGAGGACAATGTGGGTCGGGTGCCTGGAAAAGTGAGGAGCCAAAGATGTCTGTGTTACAAACTTTACAGTCACAGCTGGAAGAAGTGGTCATGGCAGTCCAGATGGAAGAGGCGATAAATGTAAACAGTCAGAGACCTGTAAGTCACAACATTGTTCCTGTACTGTATTTACCTAATTGGTCTTCACAGCCCTGTGTAGAACCACTATCTACCACTATACGGTCACTGTATAGTGATAGTGTTGGTATGCTTGAGTTGGGGGCCCACTTAGATGTGTTCGCCTTCCCCCCCGTGCTGAACCCCTAGCTACACCTCTGTGCTCATACAATATGCTGCAACACTTCTTCCACTACTGTGGGAGGGGGATAATAGAAGGTCTATGATAACAGACCTTGGAGCTGTCATGACAACTGGTAATCTCACCCTGTGATGTTGTGGAGACACTGATTGGTTTAAATATGGTGCTCCCATGGATCGTATATGGTGGGGGCTCATCTCGTGAATGCTCCAGTGAACTTCTGTTGTACGTGGCTAAAACATTGTCTTTGGCTATAAAATGTAAGTTAGCTCTCCTTTAGAAGCAAGAAAACTCAGTCTTATATTAGCCAAAACAGTCACTCACTGGCAAATATTAGATAGCTTTCTTCCTTCTAGAGAAGAGATAATATCTATATACTTTTTTTCCAATGGAGCTTGGACTGTAAGAAATTCTCCACATGTCAGATGGATCTCTTCAATGAGATTAAGTATTCCCCCAGAGCTAGAAAATGTAAAAGCAATAGTGACACACTAATTATACTCACATTCCTTGGCTTTCTGGTTTCTTGCTGGTCCTATTTATTTGCCCCGTGAGATAACAATACTATGGAGACATGCCAATGAGCTATAATTGTCCCTTCCAGTCAATTGTCATCAATACGTCATCGCACATAGGAACACAGCAATAATTGGCACGGAAACTGGAAAAGTCTGCTGCTATAAGTATATTTAAAAGGTCATTGTTTTAGATGTTATTGCCATAGTTATTTTTTTACAAACCAGAAAACTCCTTTAAGGCAGCCAATAAACTGTCTTTATTGTGCAAACCCAGGCTATTTTTATGTGTTTCCAGCATTTCTCTACCTGTAGAGAGAAAAAAAAAAGATTTATCATTGTCAAAGGTGAGGCTTCTTTACACTAAGAGCATTGAAACTATAGAACTCACTGCCACAAGATGTGGTGATGAATAGTAACTTGTGCGAGCTCAAGAGAGGTCTGGATGCCTTTCTTGAGAGTAATAACTGCGGATAAGCTATAGGAACTAGACATTTTTGGGATAAGGTGTTGAATTTTTTCCTCAGATGGGGTACTTGGCATTAGCCTCGTGGAATTTTTTGCCTTCCTCTGGATCAAGCTGGTGGGATTAAAAGTTGCACTTGTGGACCTGTGTCTCTATCCAACCTTATGTACTATATTAAAATGTAAGATAGGTATAACTGGGGATATTCTATAACTGCCAAGAGGGTAATACCATTTTATGACTGAATTGGAAATGTAGTTGTTGTGGAAGTTCTAAAGGCAGTTAGTTGGTTCAAAAGGAATAGAGAAGACAAAGGAAGGACTTCTTATCATTTCTGTTGGGTCCATTTCTGGGTTTGACTCAAACTCCATTGAACAGTACATGTGTGTTTCTATCATTAGCGGTAACTTAATGACAAAGGTAGAATCAACCTGGAGTGATGGGTCAGGAAATTCCAGCA
This sequence comes from Leptodactylus fallax, assembly GCA_947044405.1. Taxonomy (NCBI): domain Eukaryota; kingdom Metazoa; phylum Chordata; class Amphibia; order Anura; family Leptodactylidae; genus Leptodactylus; species Leptodactylus fallax. The sequence continues at coordinate 5,675,992 of CAMRHE010000078.1, forward strand.
TTGTAAGATCCATTTTTCAAACCGTTCTTGAATGACTAGATCCCAGAGTCCCAGTGGATACAGATACTCGGCACTCTACTGAATTTTAGCATTTAGGGAAGTTTTTGTTAAGTGAGATAGCAATCCAAATTTATCAAATGTGTAATTATTTAGTCTGCAACATAGACCTTCAGCAGACACAGATTGTACCAAGCAGAGTCTTTCCTGTTGCAAGTTATACTCGATTTCTCCTTGCATATCTCCTCTTCTCTTCTTGATGTAATACATATCTGATGAAGATCTATGTTCCAGACTAATTTGTTACACATTTGATAACTTTGTATTGCTATCTCACTTGATAAAATCTCTCTGGAATGGTAATATTCAATGTAGTGAGTTTCTGCATCTATTTGGACGATAGGGTGGAACCCTACTCAAGCACCCGACACTATGGAAGTAATGTACATACTTAGTGTTTTAGATCCCAGAGTCATTTTACATAAAAGTGATTTCACCTGACATGGCAGTTGTATTTTCTTGTTTTGCTGTTAATATATGTTCCTATTTTATTTATTATTATTTATTTATTATGCTTACTTATATAGCGCCATCATATTCCACAGCGCTTTACAGACATTGACAGTCACTGTCCTATATAGGGCTCACAATCTATATTTTAAAAGTTATTCCATCTTTATACTTTTTCTCTATCCACAGATGGAAGGATAAGTGTCTGATTATTGGAGATCTGACTGTTGGAATCCCCAGCTAATTGGGGAATAGGGGTTTACAAGTTCCTGTGAGTACTCCATGTCAGTGGAGCAATGGTGCACATATGAAGCCACAATTCCACTGTTTGACCATTCTGGGACAGCAATCTTTGGTAATCCCGTAAAAGTGGAAGGAGCGGTGGCCATGCATATACAGTATACCACCATTCCATTCACATGGGGCATTCGGGGCAAACAAATTAAAGAATGATGTGAATAAGTAAATAATCACTTTTAAAACTTAACATTGAATAAGTTTTGCCTAGAAGAATTAAAAACCTAAGGTCAGCAATACTATAATACTGTTGTGATGGATTACATCTATTATACTCCTATAGAAGGAATTGTATTTGCTTATAGTATGGTAATATATTTGCAGACCATACCACTATCTGAAATTCCATTTCCTGCTTAACTAAAAACTGAAGTGGCCCTCCCAAAATGTTTCGCTAAACAGTCATCTTCAGGGGTTAGGGTTAAACAGCATGAGAAGATCCTCAGATTGGTGCTATAAAAGCTTGTATGACACCATGGCAAGCATTGTAAATACGTCCTGGATAGAATATATGATAAATGTTCTGCAGGAATCATGTCACAGAATGTCCCTGTGATGTTTACAAGAGTCTCTATTCTATTTTTTGTTTTATAGACTGTAAGTATTGAAGGTAGTGTACATTGGCTTTTAAAGGGAGATTAAAGAAAACCCAGAAATATGGACATGACTGTTATGTTGCTGGGTGGGATTACAATCCCACGGTCAACATAATATTTCAGCTGTATTTTTACTATGATTCCTAGGTCTATTCTAAACATACAATTAAAAAAAATACTCCTTTCCTCTAGCCTTTTAAGACATTCAATGAGGAGGGGATCCCAAGTTCCATATTTTTTGGCCAGACTGGAATCAAATGCAAAGAGCATATCTCGCTAGAAGACCTGTCCTATTCTCCACTACAGAGCCTGTTCATTTGAAACGGCACTGCTAATATTTAACTTCCCCTGTGGTGGCGGCTGCAGGGAAATTGAACAGTTATCTTTAACTGAAGAGAAAAATAGGGATAGCAAGAATGATGCCTCTTATAGTTATGGAATGTAAAGAGTATAGGATAAAAGAGGAACTGCCTGATGTAAAAATATAGACAATGAATGGCTACTCACATGCATTGCATCTGTTGCAGAGAAGAGATATTGTCTACAATTGAGATCACCTCATCCCTTTTAGACTCACACCATCATTGTCTTGCATTGCTCTTTATGTATGACTTCTTACTTATTTCTTCCATTGACAATCTCATCTTGTTTTTAATAATAAAAAATATAGGTAGAGGCAGGGGCGTAACTTTAAGCTCCTGGGCCCCAGTTCAAAATCTGTAATGTTATATTTTATGTGGCAGAGGAACCTCCAGGGCACAGTAGCAACTACTACTGCACACCCTATAGCTACACCCCTGATAGGTTGTTGCCCAAAATTGACCATAAACATTAGGCAATGGACATCCAAAAGTCATTTTGACTAGCTATTTTGACCCCAAGTTCACTAAAGTATTAACATGTATATTTAACTTAGCCAACAGTACATATCATGCTCACTAGTAAGGGGAGTAAGTTCCTGTGAGACACCATTAATGTCACAAATTGCATCTTTTTAGGAAAATAGCAAAATTGTCAAGATTTTACCACCAAGCAGTTAACATAGTGTAAACATTTTTGTGTTGCCTCAAGTTCCATGTGAAAATTAAGGCACACTAGTTGCCTAATCAATATCATCACCCGTCAAAATAAATCCATAAACAGACAAGACCCTAAAATTATTCCAGACCTCATTTTATTTTTTTGTCAAGATATCTTTTTATTAAGAAAAGTACAAACACAGCAAATGCATTAGCAGGTTATTAGGACGGATGTAGTAGGAAACCAGCAAGAAATACAAAAAAGTGTTTGTTTTTTTTACAGAAGAAAATAATAAGAATGAATAAACAACTGAACAAAGCAACAAAGACATTTCCAAAAATAGGTATGGGTTGGCAAGGAAGAGTGCCACAGGTGTCTTCATACTTATATGTATTAATCCTAGCATGTAGACTTTCTACATCAGTCACTAAGGGGCCTTATTCTGCCACAATTGACTTTCTACATCAGTTGAGGCAGAAAAATGGAGGGTCTCCCGCACTCTTACTTGCAGGTGTTCGGTTGTTTACTCAAAGCCGGACACCTGCTCCTAACGTCCGGGATCGGCAAACCACGCAGTGAATGGTGTAAAATTTATAGCATAAAACGGTAATGACAAAATTGGTGGTTTTTTTTGCTTCCCAGAAAGAGTTAATAGAAGTTAATCAATGAGGTATAGCTACACCAAAATATTGCCATTAAAAACTACCTACTACTTATCCCACAAAAAACCATACCCTCATACAGTTACATTGATTGAAAATTAGAAAATCTATAGGGGTTGGTATGTGACAATAGAAAAACGCAAAAAATGGTTTGGTCATCAAGGCCTAGAAGGGGCTAGTCATTAAAGGGTTAAAGTGTAATTGGACTTTTATATATGCATCTGCAGTTGCTTCCAATCCTAACCATGTGATATCTCACTGGTGTCGAATGAAAGCTGGGAAACTAATCTTTCATACAACATGACAAGCACTGTTCTAGGTTTTAAAATGCCCACAATACAAGTGTTTGAAGTGACTCCTGCCTCTAGCCTCAGTTTTCTTGGATTATATATCCCCACCCATCCATACAGTGTACAGTGAAAAGCAATGTACAGATTTCAGCACTCAATACAGAAACGGGGAAAGAATAAAGAAGTGCAGGATTTCACAGAAGTAGCCACATTTTGTTAATGAACTCTTTTACATTTATTAATGACCCAAATGCTGTTAGAACATCAAAAGTTTAGTTACACTTTAAGTGAGAGAGAAGAAGTAAAAGTACAGAAGGTAAATGGTATACTCTGCATTTGAGGTGCCTCTTGAAAATCTTGTATGATATATTCAGATGAGACTTTAGAATATAGATGTTGATTTTTGGAGTCTGTGTTTTCAAAACCTTAGCAATGGCCTGTAGATGAAATACCTCTTTTTGGATTCATTAGAGAATTTTGTCTTAGAGCAAGACTGGTGATCTTGACTGTAAAAGAATAATTGACTTGATGTCCACCCACATTTTTGTGATCAAATTATCTTTTAAAGGCCTGAAAGCTTGGAAAGTGGCCCAAAATAGAGCTTCAGCTGTGGTGAGAGTAAGGCTTGACTTAAAGGTGTTTTGTGTCATTAAGTTCATGTCTTTCCTGAAGATTAGTGGCAATCGCAATCTTAACAAACGTGGAGCAATGAGCCAATTATCAGTGCCGCGTTGCCAACATTTGTTTTTAGTTAACCTCACCTGGTTAGTATAATATTTTATATGGTTCCTCTTGAATTCTGATGCACTTTGAAAAACCTTGCAAGCTCTTAAGGATGAATGTAATGTCATCCTTAAGGCTAAGGCCCAACATGGCGTCCAGCAGCAAAAAAGCGCATGCGGGAAAAACCGTGGCAGCAATGCCTAGAAGCAGCGCTTTGCACAGAAAGTTTGGAGAGGTTTCCTCTGTAGATTTACTTCTTCAATTATACCTACAGGGAAACTGCCAGCGTTTCCGTAGATAAAATTGACATGCTGCGATTTCCAAAAGCATGAGGCTCTTCTCTTAACCCTTAGGCGCACCAGAATGTACAGTTACGTTCTGGTGCACGTGACTAAACATGGAGGCCGCTCTGAAACAGAGCAGCCACACTAGCTGCCGGGTCTGAGCTGTTTCATACAGCAGGGACCCGGCAGCATTGCCCGTGATCAGAAATGACTCTGATCATGGGCATTTAACCACTCAGATGCTGTGGTCAAGGGCGACCACGGCATCTGAGTGGTTACTTTCACTTTCTATTTGCTTCTCGGTAACGGGACGGCCCCCTCGTGACGTGATCGTGGGAGGCATCCCATTACCATGGCAGCCTGGAGCCTTCTGAAGGCTCCCAGTCTTGCCATTGTATTGTAACTACTGGAAGCCTGCCTGCAGCAGGCTTCAATAGTTACATAGCAAATCTTCCATAGACTGCAGTACAGTAATATTGCAGTCTATGGCACAGGTGATCTAAAGATCACATGTTCAAGCCCCCTAGGGGGGGGGGGCTAAAAAAAAGTTAAAAATAAAAGAAAAATCTTTTTAAAAATATAAAAAAAAAAAAAAACCTAAAAGTTTAAATCACCCCCCTTTCCCTAGATTAAATATAAATATAAATAAATAAAAGTAAACATCAACACATTAGGTATCCCCAAGTCCGAAAATGCCCAAACTATTAAAATATAAAAACATTTGTCCCATATGGTAAACGCTGTAGCAGGAAAAAAAATCAAAATGGCTGATTTGGCGTTTTTTCGCCAAATTACATCCCTAATAAAATGGAATAAAAAGTGATCAAAACATCATACATCCCCCAACATGGTATCAATAAAAACTACATATCGTGCCGCAAAAAAAGACACCTTACACAGCTCCGTATGCTTAAATATAAAAAAGTTACAGGGGTCAGAATATGGTGATTCAAAGAATTTTTGTAAAGTTATTAAAACATGAAAAAACTATATACATTTGGTATCACTGTGATTGTACTGACCTGCAGAATAAAGCTAACATAGCATTTTTACCGCAGAGTGGAAGCCGTAAAAAAAAGACATAAGAAAACGGCGCTACTGCGTTTTTTTCTCAATTCCACCTCATTCTGAATTTTTTTCCCGCTTTCCAGTACATTGTACAAAATAATAAATGATACCAATTTGAAGTACAACTTGTCACACAAAAATGAAGCCCTCATATGACTACGTAAACACAAAAATGAGAAAGTTATGGCTTTTGGAATGTAAGGAATAAAAAACGAAAACACAAAAGTGAAAAATGTCTGCATCTCCTAAGGGTTAAAAGAAGACAAGTGTTGTCGGTGTGATGGAAGTACTGAAAATGGCTCTAACCAATAAGATTCAGGAGGTGCACCATATATGTTTAGAAATTTCATGCAGCCTTTGAAATTCATGTAATCTCACTTAAGTAATAGGAGATTGTGGCAAAATATTGAAAATATGTAGCTATTTCTTGTTCAGATGGTTGAATCTAAAAACAAAAATGACAAAAGCAGTAAGTCATAGAATAAAAAGAACTATAACTCACCTTTTCAATCTTCTAGCACTGTACTTCACCACAGCAGTAGTCCTGGACAGTCTCTGCTTCTTGACCTGCAATAATAATGCCCATACATGAGCATGTGATCACTGTGGCTAACATCTGACATCAAATGAAGATAAAACCGCATGTACAGCACATGACCACATGGTTGTTTTAAGTAGATGTGTGAGAATTTTACATTCTTTATTGGTAGGATTTACATACCTCCCAACCGTCCTGGATGCCTCGGGACAGTCCCAGTTAGCGGGAGTTTTGTCCCAGCTGCAACTCATCTGCGTCCACTCTGAACACAGATCAGTTGCATACAATGGTGAAGAAGGATGCCATCTGCTCCCTGCGTTACCATTGGGTCTCTGTCTCTGTTCCGGGAGTAGTAGACACGATGTAGTGTTGTCACTTACAATGCGCCTGCAGCTCCATGAAACAGAAGAACAGCAGGTGAATGGGAAAAGGTGAATATTCGTGGTTTTTATTTTTGTTTTGTTTGTGGGGGAACCAGTAGAGGGATGTTAAACAATGGGGGGAAGCTGGAGGGGGATATTAAACTGTGGTGGCAGATGAAGGGGAACATTATACTGTTGGTAAGACGAAGGAGGATATTAAACTGTGGGGGCAGATGAAGGAGGACATTAAACTGGGGGCAACTGGAGGGGGCATTACATTGCTGGGGCAGGTGGAGGAGGATATTAAACTGTGGGGGCAGCTGGAAGGGAACATTAAACTGGGGGCAAATGGAGGGGGACATTAAACTGTGGGGGCAACTGAAGAGGACATTATACTTTGGGGTTAGCTGGAGGGGGATATTATACTATGGGCAGAGCAGGAGAGGAAGGTTATTCTGTGGGGGCAACTGGAAAGGGACTTTATACTGTGGAGCATACCATGTCAGGGTAACTGTAGGGGTATTATACTGTGAGGAGGCACAAAGTGAAATTAATGGGAATGGGCGGAGCCAAATTGGAAGTGGGTGGGGATAAATTAACCCCATGCTGTTCCTGTTTCAGTTCTTTGAAAGTTGGGAGGTATGGATTCATCTTTTAAATTGGATTTCTTGGTAGTAAAGATCAGGTACTTCAGTGCCACCAAGGTGAAGAGTTTAGGATGAAGGGTTTATATGGGATCTTGGGTACCTAGAGTTTTCACATTAATGCGGGAATCTTTTATCTCACTTACAATTTAGATGCAATTGAAGTGTATAATTTCAGGTTTAATGTAAGAGGTTGAACAAAAATATTGTGTGAAACATTTAGATATTGCAACCATTTTTCTACAAAATCTCCTCATTTCAGGGGCTCAAAAGTAAATATACAAATTAGCATTACTATAAATAAAATGTTCATTTCTAATACTTTGTAGAGAATCCTTTGCAGGCAGTGAACCCATGGACATCACCAAATGTTGGGATTAATCCTTTGTGATGCTTTACCAGGCCTTTACTGCAGCTGTCTTCTGTTGTTGCTTGTTTGTAGATCTTTCTGACTTAAATTTTGTCTTAAGCAAGTGAAAGGCATGCTCGATCAGGGTTTGAGATCTGGTGATTGACTCGGTCATTGCAGAATATTCCACTTCTTTGCCTTTAAAAAACTCCTGGGTTGCTTTTGCAGTACGTTTTGGGTCATTGTCCATCTGTAATGTAAAGCGCTGTCCAATCAACCTCACTTCATTTGGTTGAATCTGAGCAAAAGGTCTATCCCTGTATACTTTAAAATTGATCCGGCTGGTTCTGTCACTACATCAATAAACACTACTGACCCAGTGCCATTGGAATCCATGCATTCCCATGCCCTCACACTGCCTCCACCATGTCTTACAGAGGATATGGTGTGCTTTTGGTGATGAGCCTACTATAGGTGTTTTTTGGAGCAGGTTTTATGATGGAAAACACCTCAACATGTTTTTCCTAAAACTCTTTGCGAGTCTGTTGGGCAGTAGAGGAGCCCAGCAATTAGCAGCCCTGGGGTCCTAGGTTTGAGATAGGGAAATTAGATTTAGCGCCCATTTGGGATAGGAATTGATGTGAATGTTGACAATCTCTATATAGCGTTACAGAATATGGTTGTGCTATATACTGTAAATTATGCTGTAAATTACTAGAAATAAATAAGAACATCTTATGAAGTACCCCAGACTTATTAGATACTAGCAGAAGGACCCAGCTTCGCACGGGTATATTTCATTTTTTGTTTGTGTAGTGACCTCATAAGAATTGGCCAGTTTTGCACTTGACATCCAGTATGGCAGTCCAGTATAGGTACATTCTATTTATAGCTGTGTTGCTATGGAAACCTGGTAAATGAAATGTGAACTTATATTGCCTGATGCACGACATATGACTGAATACTTAAGGACCTGCAAACTGCTATTGACTCATACAGGTCATAAATAGCTTGGTTGCGATGGAAACCTGGTGTAAAGCTATGTGAATGTCAAGACTGAAGTACCTGCGATTTTCCATTGGTCCATAAGCGTCATGTGATCATGTGTATCTCAGTTTGGATATCAGTGAAAGACCTTCGATTGGTTGTTATGGAAAACCTGGAGTAAAGCTGTGTGTATGTGACCTTGTGTAACAGTGTCATCCACAGCGCCCTGCCCATTTAAAGCTGACCCACAGCAGTGAAGAAAAATGGCTGGATTGTTATGGAAACATAGAGTGCAGCTGTGTGCATGTGGCTGACAATGCCTTGTCAGATTGGAGACGGGCTTGGGTTTGCTGGTTTGTTTCAGCAGCTCACTGTTGTCTGTGACATACAGTACCTTGTCAGATTAGAGACAGGCTTGGGTCTGCTGAGAGTTTACATTAGCTCGAGCAGCAGCCATGCATTTTGCTGCAGGAGGCATGAGTAGTTTAAAAATGTTTCAATTTATAAGAATGCTGAAATCCAGTATGACAGTCCAGTCAGTGGCGTAAATACCGGGGTAGCAGTGGTAGCGGCTGCCACAGGGCTCGGGACATTAGGGGTCCTGGCGGGCCCTGATGTTTTTTTTTTTAATAGGCCGTTACCTGCTGGTGTAACACCAGCAGGTAACGGGCCCTATTTATTTACCGATCCCCGCTTCTGCTCATGGCCGCCTGCGCTTCACCTTCTGCAGAGGCGGCTGTGAGCAGGAGCGGGGACCAGTAAGTAAGGCCTGCGGGCCATGAACCCCACAAACATTGCTATCATTATACTCTGGGGTCTTTTCAGCAGGCTTCGGGCCTCCTTGGTGACGTCCCAGATGTCGGTGGGCCAGTCCGACGTCAAAATGCGTCGCGATGCATGCCTGGCTCACGTGACATCTGGTCCAACATTGAAGAGGTAACGGGGAGTGCGCATAATACTATATGAAGGGGCCACTATGATACTGTGTTCAGAGGCCACTATGGGGCCTAATAATGTGTGCAGGGGCCACTATGAGGCATAATAGTGTGTGCAGAGGCCACTATGGGGCATAATAGTGTGTGCAGTGATGCAGTTTGTGCAGGGGGGGCGGTTGTTTGGGGGGTCCCATGTCAAATGTTCGCCTTGGGGCCCAGCCATTGCTAGTTACGCCTCTGAGTCCAGTATAGGTACAGTCTGTTTATGGCTGTGTTTTTATGGAAACCTGGTAAATTAAATGTGAACTTATATTGGCTGATACACATGATATGACTGAATATTTAAGGACCTGCAAACTGCTATTGACTAATACAGATCATAAATAGCTGGGTTGCTATGGAAACCTGTGTGTCTGAGGAGAGTAAGTGCCTGTGAGCTCTTATTGGCTGATAAGGGACATGTGACCATGAGTATGGCAGTAGAAATATGAGTGAAAGACTTGCAGGCTTGTATTAGCTAATGTTGGTCATTTTTTGGGAATACTGTATCTCAGGAACGGTATGTCCAAGAGAGCTGAGACCCAGTCTAAAATATTCCCGGACACCTGATGTACATGTGTGCCAAATTTGGTGAGGATCGGTCCAGTCGTTTGGTCGCGCATAAAGAACAGACAGACTGACAGACAGAAATTCATTTTTATATATATAAGAGATGTAACAGCTTAATGCCTTCCAATACACCTTTTACAGTGGTCATTAACCTTTCCCGTTCTGTGCTCTACTATTCCGTCACGCGTATAAATAATACTCAGCGCTGTACTAGTACAGTGCTGTCATGCCGCAGGCATGGGTGCTGTGCCTGCAGCATAACTTCTGGGTCTCAGCTGTATTACATAGCTGGGACCTGGGCAGTAGCGTAAGTACCAGTGCTTTTTTTTTTTTTTTTTTTTATAGGCCGTTACCTGCTGGAGTAAGCCCAGCAGGTAACAGGCCCTATTTACTTATTGATCCCCATTCCTGCTCACGGCTGCCTCCACTTCCCCAAAATTGCACAAAAATTCAAATTTGCATTCTAAAATGCATACTCAAGCAACCACTTTCTGCAAACAAAATGTACATCCAAAAAAGCTGTAAGATGTGAGGAGTGCATACATACTACACATGTGCAGGTTTTCAGGAAACGCCAAAATTACAGAAATTCTCCAACCAGCTTTGAGCATGCAAATTAAATAGGGGTTTACATAAGAATATAATTTTCCATCCCCCTGTAGAAATTGCTGGTTGTCACATTATCCCTCTATGTGACAATCAGAGACAAAACTACAGTATGCTTTCTGATTAATAGGAGAGGTGATAACATGAGCAGAAGTCCGTGTTATCCCTCCTGGTAGAGTCAGACACATTTTATGCACAAACAAAAGTGTTTTTTCATTGTCTGTGCATTTTGGAGCTCATCCCCTCTTTCCCTACTCCACGCTGTTCAAAAATTCTGACTGAATTTGGAGGGAGGACACTTTAAAGCCCTATATCTCATAATCTATAAGGGCTATCAAGAATCTCTTCTCTAAAATGATACCAAGATCATGATGATACAGATCTGGAGCGATCTGTTAAAACTGCTGTCTGGAATTGAGATCTGTTTGATAGCCCTTATGAATTTTGAGGAATCGCATAAGTAGTAAGGATATAATGTAATATGTAATACATCCTTTGCTACTGAAATGCCTCCCCGTCAGGAAATGTTAAATATGTCCATGGCAGGGAAAACTGAACTATATTAAGGCTAAGGCCCCATGTCACAAAACACAGTTAAAAAATGCTGCGGCAAAAAATCCAGCGTTTTTCATTGCGTTTTTGCTGAATTTTTCTCAGCAGATTTCCTTCCCTTATTAGGCCGGGGCCCCACGTGGTGTAAACGCCGCTGTTTGCCCGCAGTGAAAACAGTGCAGATAGAACCTCTGCGGACGTTTTTTCCCTATGGCCTGCTATGTGGAGCCTTAGCCTTAAACCTACAGGGAAAACGCCAGCGTTTCTGCTGGTATAATTGTGCGGAAACTGAGCAAAAACCACACGGACCCCATTATAGTCTATGGGGTCCGTGTGGTTTCCCAGGTAAACCACTTTTTATGTGTATAGGTTTCCGTTCAGGGGGGTCCCCAAACGGACTCCCCGAATGGAAAACCGAATGCAGATGTGAACCGGGCCTAAGAGTTTTGCTTGGCTCAGTCACTCTCTGTTTCAAGAAAACACACTGCATGTAAATGTGATTTAGAGATATTCCAATTATTATAATATAATATTATTGTACTGTTCTGAAGGAACAAATACAAGTAAGTAGCCCAAATAATAGATATGAATCTTTTCCTTACCCTCTAAATGACCAGAGGGTTTCCCCCATTTTTCAACCTTTAGAATGCTTTAATCTAAAGTCATTTTTTATTGTCTGGCCTTTATGTCCTTTCAACAATTATGACACTCACAATTTCCAGGTACGTTATGCTGCTAAGCCATTAGACCAGGGGCGCACCGCTAATGAGGCGAGGTGAGGCGGCCGCCCGGGCGGCACTGTCCGGGGGGCGGCATTTTTACTATTTAATGTAAACCAGCCCAGGACAGGCCGCTTTAAAAAAAAAAAAAAAAAAAAAAAACAGAGCTGAGCGCGGCCTGTCCTGGGCTGGTTTACAAGACGTCGCATCTCAGCGCAGGCGGCGATACAATGACGTCATCACGCCGCCTATGCTGAGACACAGACGTCGAGGACAAGAGGAGGCGGCGGCGGCTGCATCAAGGCATCGCAGGTGAGTATAGCTTTTTTTATCTATATAAATAGGCCGTAACCTGTTGGAGCATCCCCGGCAGGTCAGGGCCTATTTATTTACCTACCCCGCGTCTGCTCGTGGCCGCCCCCGCTTCCCCTTCTGCTATGGGCCGCAGAAAGGGAAGCGGATGCCGCTGTGAGCGGCCGCGGGCATCGGTAAGTTGGGCCGCGGGCCGCAAATACTACTATTATTATACTCCGGGGTCTATTCAGACCCCGGAGTATAATAATCGGAGGCCTAGGGTTGGTGAGGGAACATAAAAAACAGTGTTACTCAACTCCTGCGATCCGATGTAACTCCGAGCAGGCTTGAGTCCTGTGGTGACGTCATCAGGTCGCGTCGCCGGCCTGATCACATGACGTGTGTGCGCAATTAAACAGGGCCGAAAGCTGCAAGGAGTGCACCGGTGTCCAGGATAGGTAAGTAACTCTGATTTTTATGTTTGTATTCTCCCCTGGGTCTCCAATCATTATACTCTGGGGTCTGAAAAGACCCCAGAGTATAATAATAGTTCATGGATCGGCCACTATGGGGCATAATACCCTGTGCAGGGACCACTGTAGAGCATAATACCCTGTGCAGGGACCACTGTAGAGCATAATACCCTGTGCAGGGGCCACTATAGAGCATAATAACGGGTTCAGGGGTCACTATGGAGCATAATACCGGGTGCAGGGGCCACTATGGAGCATAATGCAAGTGCAGGGGCCACTATAGAGCATAATACCGAGTGCAGGGGCCACTATAGAGCATAATACCGGGTGCAGGGGTCACTATAGAGCATAATACCGGGTGCAGGGGCCACTATAGAGCATAATACCGGGTGCAGGGGTCACTATGGAGCATAATACAAGTGCAGGGGCCACTATGGAGCATAATACCAGTGCAAGGGCCACTATGGAGGATAATACCAGTGCAGGGGCCACTATAGAGCATAATACCGGGTGCAGGGGCCACTATGGAGCATAATACCGGGTGCAGGGGCCACTATAGAGCATAATACCGAGTGCAGGGGCCACTATAGAGCATAATACCGAGTGCAGGGGCCACTATAGAGCATAATACCGAGTGCAGGGGCCACTATAGAGCATAATACCCTGTGCAGGGGCCACTCTGGAGCATAATACAAGTGCAGGGGCCACTATAGAGCATAATACCGAGTGCAGGGGCCACTATAGAGCATAATACAAGTGCAGGGGCCACTATGGAGCATAATACCAGTGCAAGGGCCACTATGGAGGATAATACCAGTGCAGGGGCCACAATGGAGCATAATACCCTGTGCAGGGGCCATTCTGGAGCATAATACCAGTGCAGGGGCCACTATGGAGCATAATACAAGTGCAGGGGCCACTATGGAGCATAATACCAGTGCAGGGGCCAATATGGGGCATAAAACTGTGTGCAGGAGTTGCTGCGGAACATAATACCGTGTGCAGTGGCCAATGCGGGGCATAATACCGTGAGCAGGGGCCACTATAGAGCATAATACCGTGTGCAGGGTCGCTGAGAGGCATAATACAGTGTGCAGGGGCCGCTGCGGGCCATAACACTGTGTAATACTGTGTGCAGGGGCTGCTGTGGAACTTTATAGTGTGTGTAAATGGGGCGCTATAAACATGGGCTATAGTGCCTGTTTATATTATACACTGTCTGTTTATAGTGACCGTGTGATGTAATTGTAGCCTTGTCACATACTGTAGACATGTACAGGACGAGGCTGTAGTTACATTACATGGCTGCTATGAGATGAAATACACTATGTAAACAGAGAAGCGATCATGGCGCTTACACAGGTACCATTCAAACAGCTGATCAGTGGGGGTCCTGGGTTTTTGAACCCCACTGATTAGTTTATTAATGACCTGGAAAATCTTTTAATTAGTTAACACCTGGGGTATTATTAATAAGGGGCACTATTTATACAGGGTACACACGGACATTATTAATATAAAGATGCACTTGGGGGTTATTCATTATGGGGGGTTATATCATATATTTTATAATTGGGGGTAGCAGCAGGATGGGGGCTTTGTGTAGGTGAGGACAATGTGGGTTGGATGCCTGGAAAAGTGAGGAGCCAAAGATGTCTGTGTTGCAACCTTTACAGAGACAAGTCACAGCTGGAAGAAGTGGTCATGGCGGTCCAGAGAGAAGAGACGGGAAATGTGACCGATTAGTCAGAGACGTCACCTGTAAGTCACAAAATGTTACTGCCCTGTATTCACCTAAATGATAGAGGATAAATACCTGAGTGATGGAGGTCTGTCTGCTGAGACCCCCACTGAGCCTGAGAATTGGGTTTTTCCCCCCACTGGGTGGAAATTCAGCCTGACTGCAGCCATATATATAGGTGTGTCACTTGGTGGATGGACGAACCCGCGTGGCTCTCATTCACTTCAATGGGAGTGCCAAAGATAGCCGAAGTCCAGTACTCAGCTATCTGCGGGGCTCCTATTATAGAGAATGGGGGCCACGTGGGCTCGTCCATCCACCAAGCAGAAGATGTGTGAAGTTACTTTCATTGTTAATGCCGTGTTGTTGATCTGATACTGAAGTAATACAGGAAGAAGAATTCTTATAAACTGTTTTATAACTTTGTGTATTGTGTATATTGTGCGACGATAACAGTGTGTTAAACTAGTAGCATGGAAACTCAGTTTTTTTTTTTTTTTTTTTTGGGGGGGGGGGGCGTCTTTCTATAGTCTGCCTCAGGCAGCAAAGAGGCTAAGTTCACCACTGCATTAGACCTGTGTATATTGCCTATGGAAATGTTTCATCCGCCCAGTAATGTAATGTTCTGTTTGTTGAATATGTGAAAAATGTAAGTAAGAAGTTCTTGATCAAAGATAAAAGTTGTTGTTATTTAAGTCATGACAGGGTCATAATTTAATTTCATGTATATTATAGAAGAAAATGGAACATAAGTTAATATTTTTTTCTAAAATGGAACATATAGGTGTATAAGGCTAGGTACACCTCTGTGTTGTATGACAAAGGAGAGTAGGAGACTGCAGATTCCAGCTAAAAAAAAAAAAAAAAAAAAAAGAAAAACGGTGGAAATACAGCGAACCCCATTATTGTCTATGGACTATGAATGACGGAGATACAAAAGCTAGTTTCAACCTAGCATCACAGGGTCATTTTCCCTGGTTTAGGACGGACATATTTTCAGGTTTTTTTTTCATACATGCGGTGTTGAGGGATATAATACTTATTTGTTTGAGTAAAATTCAAATAATTTATGTGTTTTCTTTTCGGTGATAAATAGGGCTTTATATATATTTTTTTTTTTTTTTGCATGTTTTTTCCTTATTTTTAACCTTGTTTAGGATCTTTATCCATTTGTAGAAGCCATCCTCTTTTTATGTTTGCTTCAAGAATTTTCAGAAATTTCATTGAATGCATTCTTCCCTCTTCCCGTGAAATGTTCCCCGTGCCATTGGCTGCAACACAACCCCAAAGCATGATTGATCCACCCCCATGCTTAATGATTGGAGGGATCTTCTTTCCCTGAAATTCTGTGCCCTTTTTTATCCAAACATACCTTTGATCATTGCAGACAAAGAATTCTATTTTAACCTCATCGGTCCACAAGACTTGCAAACTTCTGATGCTGAATTTTATGGTGAGGACGCAGGAGAGGTTTTCTTCTGATGACTCTTCCATGAAGGCTATATTTGTAAAGGTATTACTGAAAAATAGAACAATGTACCACAACTCCAGAGTCCGCTAAATTTTCCTGAAGGTATTTTGCAGTCAAGCGGAAGTTCTTATTTGTCGCTCTGGAAATCCTACGAGCAGCTGTCTCTGAAATTTTTCTTGGTCTTCCAGACCTTATCTTGACCTCCACTATTCCTGGTAACTGCCATTTCTTAATTACATTTCGAACTGAGGAAAGGGCAACTTGAAAACACTTTGCAATCTTCTTATAGCCTTCTCCTGCTTTGTGGGCCTCCACTATTGTCATTTTCAGAGTGCTAGGCAGCTGCTTAGAAGAACCCATGGCTGCTGTTTTTGGCATAAGGTTAGAGGAGGCTGGGTATTTATAAAGCTGTAAAATTTGCATCACTTGGCCTTTCCTAACGATGATAGTGAACAAACCATAACCCTAACTGGCTAATGAAGGTCTGAGACCTTGATCAAGTTATCTGAGCACACAAATCTACAAGGGTTCCCAAACTTTTGCAAGGTACTCCTTTCCCTTTTTCACTCTAAAATTGTACTCAAACATAATAATACACTGATATTTCTTAAAATTATAGACAGGTGTGTTTAATCTTTAACTTTATGCCTTTTATAGATGATTTCATCTTCAACTTGCTTAACTGTTCACAAAGCAGTCATTTTGACCAGAGTTGTCCAAACTTTTGCATGCCACTGTAGGTAAGGAGATGTGGTGATTAGTGAGGGTAAGGAGCACGTCGTCAGCAAAAAGAGTTTTTTTCTTTATTTTAATATCCAGGAAAATGAAAACAAAAAAGAAAAAAAAATGTCAGTTTTTCACATTTTTCATGGCTTCCCTCTCCATTATGGTAAATTTTTATGTAGCTGACACATATTGTTGTGTCAATTGGGATATTGGGATGCAGCTAGAACCTATGGTGTGTTAGTGACTTTTTTTTAATCTTTTTATTTATGTATTAATTTGTTTTTTAAGCATTGTGTCCCCTCTTTTTTTTTATAATTTTGTGTTGCTAATTTTCCCTGTAACTGGAGCTGATCTGATGCAGCCTCCTGAGCTAAACTGTAATGCTGATCTGGGTTCTCTAGGACCCAGCAACTCATACAGATCCCGACCCCCTCATGAATCACATGACCAACAGGCCAGAAGAGGAGCCACAGTGAGAACTGTATATATAGTGATCAGGAAGGCAGGGATGGTTTGTTGTAACAGCCGGCTCCCTGCTTTTGTACCGGCATGATGCCATGCAGCTGCTTAGCAGAATTAAGAGTGAACCGCCCAGATGTATATAGTCAACAGGCAGTCGACAATTGGTTAATCTCTTCTATAATACATTACCAACATAACCAACATTAATGTTGGTTTTGTTACACCTATTTAAGTTATACAATGCTATAATGTCAGTATTAACCCTTGAAGGACTCAGGGTAATTTGTACATTAATGCTCGACGACTTTTTTTCATATTTTCCTTCCCCGCCTTCCAAAACTAACATTTTTTATTTTTGTGTCAACATAGCTATGTGATGGCTTATTGTTTGTGTGACGAGTTGTACATTAATTTTTCACAATTATGGGGTACATATGTTTCGATTAGCTTTTATTATTTGGGGAGCCGTGTGAAAAAACCTACAATTCTATCATAATTTTTTGCATTTTGTTTTTACGGTGTTCACTCTGCAGTAAAACTGACATGGCAACTTTGTTCGGAAGGTCATTATGATTATGGCAATACCATATTCATTGCTTCTACCATGTTTTACCACTTTACCAATAAAGGCTGAGGCCCCACGTTGCGGAAACGCAGTTTCTTTTGTTGCAGATTTAGCTGCAGCTTTTTAGCCAAAGACAAGGATGGCTACAAAAGGAATGGGAATCTATAAGAAGCTTCTAATACTTCTCCCTCCTGTTCAATCCACTTCCGGCTTTTGCTCAAAAAAACGCAGCAAAATCTGCAACAAAAAGCTGCTTTTCCGCAACGTGGGGTCTCAGCCAAAACCTCACTTTTTGAAACTGAACAATTTTCCTGGGGTCGCCACATTCTGATGCCTATAACTTTTTTACTGTCTTGTTAACAGAGATGTGTGAGGGCTCTTTATTTTTGGGGCAAGTTGTAGTCTTTATTGCTAGAAATGTTTGGTATTTATGACTTTTTGATCAGTTTTTATTGCTATTTTTTGGGGGAAATCAAGGTCATCAAAATATGTTCATATGCTCATTGCAAAAATGCACTTATTTTTAAATAGCCTGCAGTAAAAGGCATTACAGCACTGTACTGTTATGGTGCTGCGCGTTAGCTATATACTTTTTTGCAAGTTATGCAAAAAATTAATGTATTGCAATTAATGTAATGTGTGGTAGCACACTTAAACCCCATGAAGGAGGGTAAAGAGATATAAGGAGAATATTTAGAGCAGTAGCAAGGAAACAGAGTGAGGCTAGGTTCACATCTGCACAGAGGACTTTTCTCTCTGCTGGTTTCAGTCTAAAAATGGTGGAAACCCAGCGGACCCCATTATAGCAGACGGGCTCTCTGTTGTTCTGTCCCCCGATGGAGAGCCCAGTGCAAGTGTGAACCTAGCCTAACATGCAAAAATGCACCTATTTTTAAATAGCTTGCAGTAAAAGGCATCAGTGAGAATTGGGATCAGCTGCAAACTGTGCTGACCCTGAGATCTCCGCAAAACCTTCCTCTACACCACCAATATCAACTCAAAACTAAAGGGACCATAAACTGGCACCATCATGTGCAGAATGAAATAATGATCTTTCCATTGTCGGACCTCTGTAATCTTTCAGTTGCTATAAAGTGAAGTTATAAATGTTTGGAAGCATAAATAGTCATATGTAAATTAACCTAAGTAGCAATGGTGAGCAGGGAGTAGCTACAGTCCACTCACGATGTCTGCTTGTTGAGCATTATTAACATCTCCTTTGTGATGTCACACAGTAAGCACACTTTGAGGGAGACTATTTCATTCTGCATATGAAAGGGGTTAGTTTATGATGGAAAAAACACCTGACAGGTTCCCTTTAAGCCTGTGCCCACTAAGAGTGAGACTGTAACTACCAAACCTGTTGCCTCAGTTGTCAGTTTGGTTCAGTAAACCGAATTGGTGAGAGTCACTGTATTGTCCATCTGGAATTATTTACATTAAGACCGGGGTCCCTTGTTATGAATATGCAGTGTTGGCTACTGCTCGCTATGTGGGGCCTTAGCCTAAAGGCGTTTTTCAGGACCTTTTAATTGATGACCTTTTCTTAGGATAGGTCGTCAATTGAAGATCTGTAGGTGTCCAACACCTGGGAGCCCCATGGATCAACTGTTTTGCGCAGCAGTGGCCCTCATTGAGCTCCACTTCTGGAGCATCACATTCAGTAGTCACATGGCTTGATCGCAATTCAGCCCCATTCAAGCGATACCAGGCACAGTCGCTGTAAAAATGTATTGCGTTGTGCTTGCTAAGTACTGAAGTAGCTGCACAGCTCACCCTATCCTAAGATCATCAATTATTTAGCCTGAAAAACCCTAAATAAAATTAAATTATAGTTAGAATAGTCTGACATATACCACCACCTTTAACCCCTTTACCTTCCTAAACCATGTTATAATCTCTCTATGGGTGAACAACTAAAGATGTTTCGGTTTCGGGTGGCTCAGGTCCCAGATTTGTCTTGGGTCAAACAAGTTCAGTATAAATTACAACTTAAATTGACTTAAAACAGTAAGTTTCATACTAAAAATAGTGTATAACTAATACAAGAGAAAGTGTATGACCACTCCACTATACCTCCAAAAATATATCCCTCCAAATTATACAGCTACTGTGGCGTACACCGCCCAATTAGATATGTATCAAGTAGAAAGTGAAAAGACTGCAGCAAAATATGAAATAAGGGAAATTATTCCACTGGTTGGGCAATATACAATTTGGGCATTATTGGGCGAAAATATATTTTATGGTCAGGCTAGCATAGAATTATATTTAGTGGTGAGGGTTAGGGGATACCACACCTTTTGTATAACTATCCTTGAATGCCAAATAGGTTTTTGCCTATTATTTTATTTATATTATTTTTATATACTTATTACTCATACTTATTACTTATATACTTATTAGATCCATGTTGGCGAACCGAGGGTACGCAGAGCCCTCTCTGTTGGCATGCGCGCCGTGATCACTCACTAACGGGGAATCCGGTACAAGATTCCCCGTTAGTGAGTGATCGTTTCTTTCAGCTGTATGTGCAAATGCACATACAGCTGAAAGCTGTCAGTGTAAGCCGCCAGTCCACGGCACCGCAGCTTACACTGACTGCAAAGTGTAACCACTGTGGAGCATATACTACTGTGTGGGCGCCCACTGTGGAGCATATATTACTATGTGGGGGCCCACTGTGGATCATATTATAATGCGTGATGACCACTGTGGAGCATATTATACTTTGTGGGGGGCCACTGTGGAGCATAATTTCCCTTATTTCATATTTTGCTCCTGTATTTCCTCTTTCTACTTCATACATAGTGTATAACTAATGATTGGAAAAACTCTTAAGATTTGTTTTGTTTGGTGTTCTGATGATTTGAAACCCACGATTCGGATAGAACTGGGCATGAAATTGTTATACTCTAGGGTATAATAAGTCTGGCTGCATGGTGGTAGCTGTGGCAACTTGAGTCACTGTACAGCATGGAATAGTATGATAGACCAGGTTGCAAGAGATCATGTCCGGCTATTTAGGAGTAGCAGGCAGCATCAGCAGTATAGTAAAGGGAACATGAGGGAGATGGTGGTACCACTACTCAGAAGCATCAGCCGAAGGCATGTGAAAATTCTCACAGATCCATGCCTGATTCATTTTGATTAAAGTAATTTTTTCCACAGTAGCGGTGGACAGTTTCGTCCTTCTAGTTGTTACAACGCCACTGTCACCCTGACCCAGTTAACAAGTCCTATTCACAAAAGAATCATCATCATTGGCAATCGTCTTTTGCATGTCCCCTGCTGTTTTTTTCCTGTCATTTTACCACACACTGTTTAATTATAATAGTGATTGGCAACAATTCTGACACTGTCTGTATGTCTTTTTTTTTTGTACAAAAAACTATTTCAAGAAAAAAAGCAAAGCTCCTAAAGGCTGTCCTGGTCAGTGACTATTAGAGTAGAACTGCGTCAGTCAGTTTGTTTTTTCTGCCATTACAATGGCAGCAGTTTGCATGTATATTGGGTAACAAACTCCTTAACAAATGGAAATTCTTTGTGTCACAGTGTTTATTGGATGAGCAAAAAAAAAAAAAAAAAAAAAAAAAACAATGGAAATTTCTTCAGATTAGTGCAGGCTGCAAGACTGTTTAGTGACAGACTGTTGGGCGAATTAAAAAAAAAATCTTAAATAACAAAGATTTTTCACTAACAGGACTGACTGTCAGTAAAAACTATATTTAAACACTCTGTAGACAGATCAAACTGCTCTATTGCAAAACAGATTTAGACAAAATTAGATTATTGGCAATGAAAGGGTTAACTGTCCTTTGTCTGTATTACTGTTGCAGTCAGGCTTACACGGCACAGCTATTCTCCCTCACTCTTATCTATGATTTCTATCACTAATATGCCTGTAATTGATTAAATCTGACAAAACTCTCCTATTCCTAAGATTCTCTAGCTCTATTGCAATTTGCAAGCTTTGCAGCATGCTCAGTGCTCTGTATCATGTGGTGAGATGAGTAACACATCCATCCCAATGTACACCATCACTGAAATGCCTTGTGTTCAAGTCCACAGCACCTTATATATTGTGTATGACATCAACAATGTAAGGTGTCCACCTACCACTTACTGTTTGGTGAGAGGCTGTTAGTTCATGTCAGGTGATGCCAAAACGACACAGTCACTCACAAGATGTGTTTCTTATGTTTCCCGTCTGTTTTCCCTGTGCAATAGATGTGGAGGCAGCCATTTATTATGGACGAATTGCCATTTATTCAGTTTCGTTAAAAACTATTTGGCATATTTGGGTCGAACCTGACTTGTGACAAATCAGTTTGCTCATATGTATCAACAACCAATTAATTCAATTGTATATTATACACCAATGCTACTTATACCCTATCCGTCTCACACCTGCTGCCATAGATGCCATAAGCAGAATGACAATTTTATGCACCTGATTTGAGAATGTGCATACATTTTGGGAAAAGAGTTCTCTTCTATCCAGTATTGGTAACACTGAAGATCTGTCTAAGTGGACTGCTGCAAGAGTAATGGACCCACTATGAGAAGGATCTTCTGTGAGACCCTCTTCCTATCTAGGAAAGCCATTGCTTTAAGATGGACTGTGTATAGTTCCCTTTCTCTCTCCCATTAAAGAACCTTAGTCAATAAGATAATCCCATGCAAAAAAGTGTATATAAAATAGGAAGTGTCCAAAGAACATTTATAAAGTCTGGGGTTCCTAATGTGCCTCACCCCACCACACCACTCCAAACCTCCCTCAGCCACTTCCTTGAATCACTGTTTTATTATGTTTCACTGTTATTTCTTGTATGTACCCTATGGTGTTCCCAAATGTGATGCTTCATTATATACAGATACATTGCACTGGCACGCTTAGTGTTTCTGTGACGTGGAGCCCATGACTTGACTCGAGTTTAATAACATAGAACTGTATACACTTTGTTAAGATGTTGTTCAACCAATGGCGCTAACTTGATGCATCACGGTAATTTCTAAAGTGTATTATTTTCTACAGATGTATTTAGACTCCAGTAGATATATATCACTGTAAATAAAGACAAATAGACTGCCCTTAGCTTCAGTTATGTGTTCAGGGCCCTTTATTTACAGTATGGGGACTCCAGTTATTATATACAGTTTTTTGAAAAGCCCAAGAAGGACCAAGAAAATTCTGTCACCTTGCAACTGATGGTAAATTGCAACTCCAAGCGTGCCCTTGGTTTTATGGGACTGATATATTAGAATTTGCCATCTTGTTTCTTGAGAAAAGCTTTATTGCATAACATTTTTTTATTTATCAAGGATATAATTCAGAAAACAACATCTCAATGATATAACTTTCTTTGACATACAAAGCTCAATTAAAGCTGTTATTTGGTGAATACTAAAGCCTACCAGTGCATTCACTGCATTAGATAAGCTTTATTACTAATATATTAGCATGTCCTCCAGAGCCCCAAAGTTTACATTTGAAGAGTGCAGCTGGAATTGCGTGACTATTTCCTCCCCTGAAACCGCTTTGGCTGTATCTGACATCATGAACTACTCTATCTACTCTGGCTGCAGTCCCATGTGTCTTTAGTCGGAGCATTATCAGGGTGAGCAATGGAAAAAGAGCTTATATATTAGTAAAAAGCTTAACCAGTGCAGGGAATACACTGTAAACTTTATTATTCACTGGATAACCCCATTAAGGGAATAATATGGACATAATATTCATGTAGCCATCCTAAACATTAGAATGGCTACAGAACATTTGTTGGGCCTATGCCCATATCTGCCCATGATTAATGATCTAATACCCAATGAAATTGAGTTTTAATTACATTTCATTAGATATTTTTAGAAGATTGTAATGCTGTCTGGCCTATAGATACAATGAGAAAAAAAATTCAACCGTGTTGTTTAATTCAACTGTAGAACTATTTTTTTTAAAGCTTACCCCCAATTATAAAACAGCATTTCATAAATGAATAGTACAGATAAGAATAAGAAATATATTTGTAATTTGTAATTTATATTTACATAGAAAGGAATTGGTTTACTTCTCCACATATCAGACCAAGTTACTAACTTACATTGAAGTCTATGGAGGGGGGAGAGTGCTAGGAAAGACACACAAATAAATGAAGCTGCTAAACTCTGCTACACTGTGAGTGAGTGAGTGAGTGAGTGAGTGAGTGAGTGAGTGAGTGAGTGAGAAAGCTCTTTGATGCTGCGTAATCTTTCAGACTTGGTTCAAATGGTGCTTTTTTCAAATACATACTGCATGCACTTTTTTTTTAACTACAGGAATGAGTAGCACATGTTTCCATGCATTACTCTGGACAAGATATACAGCTGAGCTCAGTAGAGAAGTCTGAATCGCAGCAAATTAATGCAGGGGAGAAGGGTACAGAAGTGACATGCTGCCTTGTCTACAGGGTAACTGCACTTCTCAGAACTGTGCAGGTTATCTACTGCATATAGTCTTTACCCTTCCTTCCCCTCTCCTAAATACAGCTACCATATCCAGTATCCCCATGCTTAACATTTCTTCCCATGTCCCCTAAATACAGATAGCCATAGCTTTATCCTTTACCAATTCCTGCCCAGAAAAGTCATCCATTAACCTCCTTAATTCCTTTGTTTCCAGTACACTAACAGCTGATGACTACATTACATCCACCAGTATGGATCATCATAGGTGTAAATTGATGTATATGTCATTAAAGAGTTACTGTACTAAAGACTGTTTATCAGATTGTCTGCACTTTATTCACTTCTATGGGGTTGCTGCCATCCTGACCGTCCCAATGAAGGGAATGGAGTGCTGACTAGAAATGCGCTACACTACTTTTACATGGAGCTCAGAAGACAAGATTTGGTCCCCAGTTCTTCTGATCACTGGGTCCCAGCTGTTGGACTGCCAGTCATCTGATAGTTATCCCGTGATCTGTGGATGGAGATAAGTGTAATTTGTGTCAAAAAAACGTTTAAATACAGTCATGGCCGTAAGTGTTGGCACCTCTAAAATTTTTCCAGAAAATGTAAGTATTTCTCCCATTAAATTATTGCAAATACAGATGTTTTGTTATGCATATATTTATTTCCTTTGTGTGTAATGGAACAACACAAAAAAACAGAGAAAAAAAAAAGCCAAAAAATCTATAATTTCATGCAAAACTCCAAAAATGGTCTGGACAAAATTACTGGCACCCTCTGGGCTGGAAAAAATAACTGAAAACAATCGCTTCCTATAACCATCAACAAGCTTCCTACACATATCAAATGGAATTTTGGACCACTCTTCTTTTGCAAACTGCTCCAGGTCTCTCATATTTGAAGGGTACCTTCTCCCAACAGCAATTTTAACCCCTTCCTGACATTCGCTGTAATGGTACTAAATATTTAAATATTTCAGCTGCTCAGAAGCTTAAAAAATATTAAAAATGCAAATGCAAATCTTTCCCTAGAACACATATAAAAATACTTAAATACTGTGAAACATATACACATTAGGTATCCCTGTGTCCAAAAGCTCCCGGTCTGCAAACATCTAAAAATATTTTTCCTGTACAGTGAACACTGTAGTGGAAAAAAAAAAATCAAAAGTGCCGAACTGCTGTTTTTTCACTGTTTCGCCACTGATAAAAATTTGAACAAAAAGTGATCAAAGCAATAGACATTCCCCAAAATGGTATAAAAAAAAAAGTACACCTGGCCCCACAAAAAAAGATGGCCTAGGCATTCCTGTACACGGAAATTTAAAAATGTTATGGGTGGCAGTATAGGTGACTTTAAGAAAATCTTTTTTTTTTTGCAAAGTTTTGGATTTTTGTTAAGGGGTTAAAATGTAAATAAAACTATATAAATTTGGTATCCCCGGAATCGTAGTGAAACATAGAATACAGGTGACATGTCCTTTTGGCTGCAGAATGAACGCTGTGAAAACGAAGCCCGCAAGAAAGTCACACAAATGCACTTTTTCTCCAATTCCACCCAATTCTGAATTTTTTTCCAGCTTCCTAGTACATTGTACAAAATGGTACCATTATGAAGAAAAATGTGTCCCGCAAGCATTAAGCACTAATATGGCTCTATGAACATAAATATAAAAAAGTTATGGTGTTTGGAAGGCGAGAAGTGAAAACCGAAAATTGAAAAATGTCACCGGCGGGAAGGGGTTAAGATCTCTCCACAGGTGTTCGATGGGATTAAGATCCAGACTCATTGCTGGCCACTTCATAAATCTCCAGAGGTTTGTTTCCATCCATTTCTGGGTGCTTTTTGAATTATGTTTGGGGTCTTTGTCCTGCTGGCAAACCCATGATCTAGGATGCAGACTCAGCTTTCTGACACTGGGCCCTACATCGAAACCCAAATACCTTTGGTAAACTTCAGATTTCATGATGCCTTGTACACAGTCAAGGCACCCAGTGCCAGAGGCACCAAAACATCCCCAAAACATGATTTTGGATCTCCACCATGTTGGTACTGTGTTCTATTCTTTGTAGATCTCATTCCGTTTTCAGTAAACAGAAGAATGATGTGCTTTACCATCTTGGCCTCGTTTTCCCAAAATGATTTTGGCTTACTCTTGTACAATTTGGCAAACTACAGTCTAGCGTTTTTATGTCTCTGTGTCAGCAGTGGGGTCCTCCTGGTTCTCCTGCCATAACAGAAAGGAGACAGCAAAGTTCCCTGAAGCTCACCAGTACTACTTAAACTTTTGCATAAACTTGTGTCCAGTCATACAGACAGTGGCCTATTCAGCAAATAGTGAAAAAGTTAATCATGAGCACATCTCTCAATAAATGAGGCTAGTTAGTATTAAAGGGAGTCTGTCAGCACAAAATTGAGATATAAACTAATCACAGTACCTTGTAGGGCTGCCAGCACAGTTTACAATGATGTTTTTCTTATTGAGGACCGCCTCTCCATTCTTGTAAAAAAAAATCGTCCTTTTATCCCTATGC
Source organism: Leptodactylus fallax (assembly GCA_947044405.1). Classification (NCBI taxonomy): domain Eukaryota; kingdom Metazoa; phylum Chordata; class Amphibia; order Anura; family Leptodactylidae; genus Leptodactylus; species Leptodactylus fallax. The sequence goes on from CAMRHE010000078.1 coordinate 5,702,453, forward strand.
AAATGAGCAGAAAAAGGCTTTAGTTTTTGCTTTCCTTCAATGGGTTTCACTATCTACTGCTGTTAACTGCTGTTCAGCTTCACTTCTGTTCGTTGACTAACATCTCTCTCCTCTGCCTCAGCACACAGTACTAACTGTACTGTGCATGTCTGATGATGATGTCATGGAAACCCAAACTGGGTTCAAAATTGTGATTGTCAAGTGGTGCCAAATTATTTATAATCCATATGAATATATATATATTGTGAGCTCACAGAGAAAGAACTAGCCTGACACACTCAGTCGGTGTTAAGCAAGTTGTGTTTATTAAAAACATAGCATAAGCTTTTATACAGAACAGTAAATAATTATGAATTATAACAGAGCATGCGTGAAAACTGGTTAACCTGACCATTGGCGGGAGGAGGGTCTTGACACACCCCCTTAGTCATCTCAATAATCAAAGTATATTAGTACTATGAGCAGGGCCGGCGTTAGGGGGGGGCAAACTGGGCAATTGCCCAGGGCCCCATCCCCAAAGGGGCCCCCGGGATCCGGAACCTGATGACTCCGGATCCCGGAGTCAGGCCCGGCCAAATCAATAACAGAAAGGGACCGCAGGGCCCCTTTCCGAGGTGAGTAAAAATAACAAACATTTTTACTCACCTGTCCTTGGCGCCCGACGTCATCTTCTGGCGTTCCGGACATCACTGCTGAGGCGCTGAGGCTTGGCCTCAGCGGTCACGTGGGGGCGTGCCTCACGTAATCGCTGAGGCCCAATCACAGGCCTTAGAGGTGACGTCCACAACGCGTGACGTCAGCCGCAGAGAAGAAGAAGCGGTCGACGGCGGTTATAGCAGAGCAGCGCGAGGAGGCCCAGGAGAGGTAAGGCAAGGTGAGTATAACTGTTTGTTATTTTACCTTACTTACCCCGGGCCTTCGATTATTATACTCTGGGATCTGAAGAGACCCCAGAATATAATATAATAATAGCATTGTAGGGCCCCTGTGGAGCATTACACTGGGGGCCCCCTCTGGATAGCATATTATACTGGGGGGGCCCCCTCTGGATAGCATATTATACTGGGGGGCCCACTCTGGATAGCATATTATACTGTGTGGGGCCACTGTGGAGCATTATACTGGGGAAGGGGCCCCCCTGGATAGCATGTTATATTCTGTTGGGCCTCTGTGGAAAATTATAATGTGTGGGGGGGGGCCTCTGGAGATAATGTTATATTCTGTGGGGCCACTTTGGAGCATTATGCTCTCCAGAGGGGCCCTCCATTATAATGCTCCAAAGTGGCCCCACAGAATATAACATGCTCTCCAGAGCCCCCCACTTTATAATACTCCATAGAGGCCCCACAGAATATAACATGTTCTCCAGAGGGCCCCCTCCCCAGTATAATGCTCCACAGTGGCCCCACACAGTATAATATGCTCTCCAGAGCCCTCCCCCAGTATAATGCTCCACTGTGGCCCCACACAGTATAATATGCTCTCCAGAGGGGCCCCCCAGTATATTATACTGTGCGGGGCCACCGTGGAGCATTATACTGGGGGGGGGGGCTCTGGAGAGCATGTTATACTGTTTTGGGCCACTGTGGAGCATTATACTGGGGAAACCTCTCTGGGCAGTATATTATACTGTGTGGAGGCCATTCTGGAGCATGTTATACTGAGTGGGGTCACTGTGGAGCATTATTCTGGGGGGGGCATCAGCAGAGCATATTATATTGCGTGGCGCCACTGTGGGGCATTATTTGGGAGGGACTAATGAGCATTATACTAGGGGGCCCTCTGGGGAGCATATTATACTGCGTGGGGCCTACTGTGAAACATTATACTGGGGGGACGCTCTGGGGAGCATAATATATTGCGTGGGGCCACCGTGGAGCAAAATACTGGAGGGGGCACTGTGGAGCATTATACTAGCGAGGGCCCTCTGGGGAGCATATTATACTATGGGCCACTGTGGAGCTTTATACTGGGGGAATGGACAGTGTGGGGAGCCTGTTATACTGTGTGGGGCCACTGTGGAGTGTATTATATTGTGTGGGGCTTTTCGGGAGAATATTATATTCTGTGGGGCCTATTATACTGGGGGGGACTGTGGGGAACATATTATACTGTGGGGGATCACTGTGGAGCATTATACTGGGGGAACCCCTCTGGGGAGTATATTATACTGTGTGGAGGTCATTATGGAGCATGTTATACTGTGTTAGGCCACTGTGGAGTATTATACTGGGGGGGCATTGTGGGGTGCATATTATACTGTATGGAGCATATTATATTGTGTGGGGCTGCTGGGGAGCATATTGTACTGTCTGGGGTCACTAAGGGGTAGTATACTGTGTGGGCCACTGTGGAGTATTATACTGTGTGGAGCCTTACAAACCATGTGGGACCACAATGGGGGGCTCAGGGGAGCATTTTATACTGTGTGGGGTCACTGTGGAGCATTATATACCATGTGGGGAAATTGGAGGGCTCAGGAGAGCATTTTATACTGTGGAGCATTATATACCATGTGGAGCATTATACTGGGGGGGAGGGGGGGGCTCACAATTCCTGCTGGCAGCCCTGTGTGCTATGTCTGCATCACAGCTCCCTCACTATAATCTTGCACATATGTGTAGTGCTCCATGGCCATGTCATTCCCCATACATTACTGTGCATGAACTGGCCATGGAGTTATTGGGGCCTGCACAGTACTATAGGGGCTGACTATACGGGGAACATACTCAGTAACACCAGATAGTCATGTAAGACTTCAGTGAAGGAGCAGTGGTGTAGGCTATTAGCAGGAAGCTGTTGGGTGGGGCCCCAGAACAAGATCCTTTGGTGGGCCTAAGGCCCTTCAGTCCGACACTGTATAACAGAGAACTATTATATATAAGGATGGGTTACTATATATAATTGGGAAACTTAAGTATGAGGGGGCTATTATAAGGGGGAACTATTATTTATAAGATGGGCTATTATTTATAAGGGGGGAACTATTATATATAAGGCATCCATTATAAGGGGGAGCTATTATTTATAAGAGGGGAACTTTGTATAAGGGGGGTATAATTGTTAAGTGGGCTTATTTATAAAGGGGACTATTAGTGATAATGGGGACTATTATTTATAAGGGTAACTATTATTTATGAGGGGGCTATTATTTTTAAGGGAGCAGTATTATTTTTACGGGGTGACTGTTACTGATAAGGGGGGATATTACTGATACAGGGCACTATTTATCATTTATAAGGGAGCTATTACTGATAAAGTTGTAAGATTATTTATAAGGAGGTGCTATAATAACTGATGACTGGGTGCAAAAATCTAATAGGTGGTACAAAGGTGCTCATTTGAATTGTATGTGGTAAAATAGGGCTTGTTATTACTTTTTTGTTGGCAGAAAGCAGGCGTTATTATAGGGGTTGTCACTGGAAGACGATGGTGTTGTTTGCATATCAGCATTTGGGGCCCCGCTTTTAATTTTTGCCCAGGGCCCCACTTTGTCTAAAACCGGCCCTGACTATGAGCTACGCAATGTAAAGCATGGCTGGGACCTGTTGTTCTACATTGCACATCTGAGGGGAGAAATTGCGCAGCTACGCGCTGGGGGCTGTTTGCGTAAGCAGTGTTAATCTCCAGACTCTTCGAAGGACAGCTCACAGAAAGTATATAAACAAACAAGTCTACTAGGACATGTTGCCCTAGACTAGGTGTCTGGCCTTGCTCTCAGTGTATATCCTTATCATCGAAGGCTGTAAGCTTCTTCTACTAAATACATTTCTATAATTTTTAAGAATAGCAAGATAATGAGAAGTTAAAGAGACAGACATTTAATTTCTATCACATTTCCCACCTGATTGTGATTTTAACACAATATTATTGCTCAATGCCTGTACTTTCAGTTTCTAGAACTGCTGGACTTCTTAACCTTCTTCACCAGATTCCAGGTCATGTGGACATACTATTGTGTCAAACATCACAACATTCTGACTTCCTGCACACGTTGAGTGGGATATACACGTCTGCAGTGGGGTCATATTCACATATGTCCCTTTCTTACAGGTAATACTTTTCTCTACAATACATATGATCATTCTGTACATTGCATAGAAGCATAACAGGATTATGGGTGAAAATCCATCAGTCCAATAGTCTTTAGGTTTTCTTCTCAGGATCCATATCCTTTAATAGTTTATTGTCCCGTTTGTCTTTAAGAACATTATCCAGTGGGGACACACCACCATGACAACAAGCTTCTCCTTGTAGTTTCACAGCTGTACTGGTTGTCACCAGGACCTGGAAGGGACCGTTGAATCGAGGCCCTTCTCACGTGTCTCTTTATCACCATCCAATCTTTGGATTTTAGCTTATGGGTTCCTTCCACTGACTCAGGATCTGGAAGGAAGGAGGAAACTCGAGACTGTACATTAGTCAAATATTTTTGGCAATCCATCACATAGTCAGTCTGCACACCATACTATATCTGGAACAATTGTGAAAAATACAATCCAAATACTCTAGGGGCTTAGGCCAATCCTTCTGTCAGGAGTGTACCTTACAGAACGACAAATACAAGTGACAATACTCTCCACTACTCTGGAGACGGTACTGGTAAGGAACACTTGCTGTATCCCCACAGCCTCCATTATTTCTCTCGTTACCTGTCCTGTATAGTGAGTTCCATTATCACTTCTCGGGGATCCCATATCTGCACACTACTTCTTTCAGTAGTTTATCTGCAGTTCCTTTATCAGTGGTTTTCTGCACCAGAAATGCCTCAGGTCATCCTGAAGAGAGATCAATACACACAAGCACGTACTCATACCTTCCCACCTTTGGTAACTGTACTGTATATAGTTAACCCGCAATCTCTGAAACAGGTACAAGGGATTCAGGTTAGGTTTCTAAGAAACCTTTCACCTTCTGGCCTACATAGTGTTTGACACATATTATGCTGGCTTACACGTATCTGACTGCAGTGATGCTAAATTCTGCAGCTACCCATCATCTGTTCACCAGGTCACACATGGCTACTTCCGAGTGATGCACTTGAGCTGCTTGCGCCATCCTTGGGGACAATGCTCTCGGTAACATACTCTCTTACCACTGGTCATCAGCACTTGTTCATCCTTTTTTTCTTCCTCCTCGCAGTTTCCAAATCTTCTTTTCTTCTGGCCCATTTTGGTCCTGCAGTATTTTTTTTAGAACCTGAAAAGAGAGCTGAGAGTTTTGGTCCAGTATGGTGACCCCCTGTGCTGAGGCATGTTCCCTAGGCTTTTCTGCAGCTAGTTTGGTGGCAGCATCTGCCCACACGTTACCTCTATTTTCCTTTGTATCAGCCTTGGTGTGTGCCTTGACTTTGATTATACCCACATGTTCGGGTAGCAGCAAGTCCTACATCACTTACTGAATAGCCTGAAAATCTTTTTAGGCTTAACATTAAACGCACAGATTGGACTATAGTCCTGTGCTAAACCAAAAGCCCATAAGGCTTACCCTCAGCCATTTTACACTGTTTTAGTGAGTGCTTTTAGGGGGATTCTGCTTGTTTTACCTCGTGTTCAGGGACCATGGCATATAATAATGGTGTAGAATTTACCATCCTTCCCAAATCGAGAGCCATCTATAATAGAACTCAAAATCAAGGTTAGCAAAATCAGGGTTAGCAATATGTTCATCATTTACATAACCAAACCCAACAGTTTCTTGTGGCATATTCATGTATTAAATTACTTTGCGTTCTAAGGAGGAGATTACTCTCAAGGACAAAGGACATACGACTGTGTGATTTTTTTTTTTTTTTCCTTATCATGCAAGCAGCAGCCCACGCACCGCTGCGCTGTTAAACTCTCCACTTCTCCCACCATAGAAGTACAAAATTCAGCAGAACCTGCAATACATAGTTTTTAAAGGGCCAGTGGCTTGTGTGTCTCTACTACTTCTACACACTCCAGAATTACAAACAATTCAATAAGGTTAGTAAATTCTCAGAATATATCAACAGAGAAGGCAGAATCCTTGAATAGTTGATCCCCTGTTCACATAACAAAAATTATACACAAAAATACATTACAGCATAGCAGATATGTGAGTGACTTCTAATTCACTTAGCATTGAAACACAAAAATTTGTCCCTGTTTTTCTTTAAAAAAAAAACATTGTGACATAACAGTCTTTTGACTAAACAAGTACACATACATGTTCGCAAATCTGCAAATTTGGGACACATTATTCACTTTGTAAGTGTTCATGACAGTCTTTATACAATGGGGAACAGTCCTGATTTATTGGGGCATGGTTCATAACAAAATAACACAGAATGTAGCAGATTTTTCTGTCTACATGTAAGGCAGGTTTAGCCTGCTGGTCACCTGTACGGTGAGGGGATTTAGACTAAAGATAGCCCCGGATCGCTAGGGCTACCACCTTTCTTTTTACATATCATAACAAACACTGATACCAAATCCTTTTTGCATTCTCAATGGACTTAAATCAACCCTTGTGCACTTTCTTGGGCAGTTTCAACCAACACATTGCTTAGTTTCTCAAACTTTTGTCTGATAACCATCCTTTATGTGCATATTATCACATTTCTCCACATTTAAAGTTCCATCTTTTTGGCATTGTAAACTTTAGGCTTACCAGACTTACTGAACATTTTCTGGCATTCCTTCACTGCCTCAGCATCCTCTTTTACTCTTCCAATCTCTGTAACTGGAATTTCTCTATTCTTGGGATCAGCTCCACACTGCCCAGGCAAATTCTCCATGATTCACCTAACTTCTGCCTCAAAACCTCACCATAGGCACACCAAGTGTTAATGAGTGCAGCTCCTTGTTCAGAACCTGGGAAGATATATCCCGGGTACACACAGTAACCCCGGGTTGCTACATTCTCCTCCACCACAATTTGGAGAAGACGGGCGGTGGGGCAACCTATCCTTCCCGCCACATGATCCAGCACATTAATAAACCAAATGGGATGCATTCCAGAAACACAGCACAAAATCTCTTATTGCTGTGGTTATACATTGCTGAAACAAAGAGAAGGTGCCATTAGTATAATTAACATAACATGATTGGGTATAAAGTTATAAAATAAATTTTAACACATAACTATTGGATAAAACACGAAGAAGTTTCAAAACATGATGGAGCTCGAGAATGGAATGTAAGATGGAGACAGACAAGCTGCATCCTCCACATTTCCCACCTTTGTAAATGATATAACCCATACTCAGGGTACATTAGTAGCTGCTAGTCAGATCCTGAGGACTTTTCCAGAGACTTCACCTCATTCCCCATGAATATGTTTATACCATTTACATACCTATCGGTCTAACACACTTAGAGGTGTCTTCACCGTCATGTTTGGCAGTATAACCAACCACCATAGTCCCACTGTCCCAGGTTTGTGTCTCCTTCTAGCAAATGTCTTTGTAAACCAAATTATTTAGATAATACATGAACACATAGATACATAAACACAGCAATAATATTCAGAATATTCCCTGTAATATTCCCATAATTCCTTTGTGCCTTGAATTCTTGCACTAGGCACTAGGCACCTTAGAATAAAGATTCTCAAACCCCGTGCTGTGGGCTGCTTTGGCGATGGAGTGGGTGAGGGGCCCTTCTCTCCCCTTCATGACCCACCATACCCACGCTGTGGAGATCCAGAATCTTTCACTGCCACCTTTTTGCTCTTTTAGTAGATTCCTTATTTCAGGTGATGATAACAGGCAAGACAATAAATTCACATAACATAGTACAAGACATAACTTCATATGTTTGAATATTTTCTTGAATATTTTACACATATATATTACACAATATTATACACATATATATTGTCATTCTAGCTTACTTCTCCGTTTAACCATAGGTTAACACTTTTATCAAAATATTCTCCCAAACAGATATCATACACAGGCTGCGGACCCCGGTGGCCCAAAGCCAAGTTTCACTTTGTAATAATTGACATTTAACATTATTGGGTAACACAGCATCATGCTCAGCTTGTGATTTTCTGCGTGTCCATCACATCAGATACAACGTTCTTGGAGCTACTTGGCAGTCGATTAATGTTTTGGTTATTCCCTGCAGAATGTCTGCAGAGCGCTACAACAGAATACAGGAATACAATTCAAGCAGATAGCAGTTAATACTGACACCAAAATTACATATTACTATTTTTGTACAATTTTCAGATATTTTCCAAACCCCACCTTTTGTCATTACCACAGGTGTTCAAAACCCCTGAGTTACCTTACCTTAAGGGCAAACTGCCAGACTTTAGAATTTTCTTCACTGGATTCCAACCAAAAATTGAACTCCTGTGGAACATCACAATATCCTATTTTCTTCTTTTTAGGGGACATTTCCTGAAAGCGGATTTAATTTTACAAAAAGCATAAAAGTTGAATCCTTGCATTGATATAAACAGAATGAATATTACAAATACAGGTTGACATATATATATAATGCATAATCCTCTAAACATCATACCGATGGTGTACAGTTTTTCTCTTTGCACTATATCAGATTCTCTGAGTATTTTGTTAAGGTAAGTAATATTTCACACAGAACTGGGAGGTAAGATGGGTTATATTAAACAATAATACTGAGAAGGGTGTGTGTACCTTCAAGCCTGATTCTCTGAGTGAGGTGGGGGTGATTCATTATTTCCTGAATTTTTCCATCCCCTCTGAACTTCCTTCTTGGAGCTCTGCACTGCCTATTCACATGTCCTGGTTTCCCACAACTGAAGCAGTAGATCACCTTTTGATTACCCATCCCATAACAGGGGTCAATGCCAGCCACTGCAGGTTTGCGGGGTCTACTATCCAATTCTACCCCCTGAGCAACTTTACACAAAGTGGCTGGATCCATTGTCCTCCATTCTGGCCTGGATTTTTGTATTGCATTTCTGACTTGCCTTACAAGCCCCTCCATGAAGGCAGAGGCTAATAACCTCAAATGTATCTTGTTATCCAGGGAAACCAGGGAACACAGTGAGAATAATGTTCTTTGACTTCTCCAGTGCTTTTAACACCATACAGCCCAGGTTATTGAGGGACAAGCTGGGCCTTGCTGGAGTGGACCACCACCTCTCCAACTGGATCCTAGACTACCTCACAAATCGACCTCAATACGTGAGAGCCCGAGACTGTGTGTCAGGTACCGTGATCTGTAATACGGGGGCACCTCAGGGTACGGTTCTCGCCCCTTTCCTCTTCACACTGTACACTGCAGATTTTAGGTGCAACTCATCCAGCTGCTACCTACAGAAGTATTCTGACGACTCTGCAATAGTGGGTCTCATCACAGATGATGATGACAGGGAGTACAGAGAACTGAACCAGCATTTTGTGGACTGGTGCCACCGGAACCACCTGAAGATTAACGCGGGGAAGACCAAGGAGATGGTGGTGGACTTCCGCAAAGGCAGAAGCCCTCCTAAACCAGTGGACATCCTGGGGACGGGCATCGAGATTGTGAACACCTATAAGTACCTGGGTTTGCTCCTTAATAATAAGCTGGACTGGGCAGATCATATGGAGGCCCTGTACAGGAAGGGCCACAGCAGGCTCTACCTGCTTAGGAAACTGAGAGCCTTTGGAATCCGGGGGGCACTTCTTAGAACTTTCTTCAACTCGGTAGTGGCATCAGCCATCTTCTTTGGAGTGGCCTGCTGGGGGAGCAGTATATCAACCAGGGACAGAAATAAACTTGACAAGCTGATTAGAAGGGCCAGCTCTGTCCTGGGGAGCCCACTGGACCCAGTGCAGGTGGTGGGTGACAGAAGGATACTGTCCGTGGTGAGCTCCATGCAGAAGAAGAAGTCCCATCCCATGCATGAGACTGTGATCGCGCTGAACAGTACTGTCAGTGACCGACTGCTCCACCCTAGGTGTGAGAAGGAGCGCTATCGGAAGTCTTTCCTCCCCACCGCGGTTAGGCTGTACAACCAACACCGACCTAAGCGGAGATCATTACACACAGAGAACTGAAATATCTCTCTGCCTGTTAAATCCCCCCCCCCCCCCTCTGCTACGCCCTATCTGTCTGTCTGCTATTAATGTAATGCCTCTCACCTTGGAACATTCCTGTACATGTTGTATTTGTATTTGTATCTGCTTATCTTATCTTATCTTTGCTGTAACACACTGAATTTCCCCATTGTGGGACTATTAAAGGATTATTATTATTATTATTATTATTATTATCTGCTTCATATCCCATATCTTTCCACGCAGTGTACACTCTGTTGTAGAATTTTTCTACACTTTCCCCTCTGTCCTGTGTCATGTCCATCAAATTGACTGATTCACTTTGTCTGACTCTTGCCCATTTCTCCAATTGAGCAACATAGTCTTGTCCTGAAGCTTTACTTATCAAATAGTCTTTTTCTGTCAACAGGGAATTACATTGTGGGGCTAAATCACATAACATGGTACTAGCCGTTTTAGCTTCAACCAACTGCTTCATGTCATTCCATGTGGCCCCATAACTTGTCTGTATTTGAGACAGTACTTTTACGAAGGGCAGGGGTCTAATTTCTGGGTCTGGCAAGGTTTTGAGCAACCACATCATGTCAGTCGGGGACCATTTGTACACCTGATATTATTTCACTGGAGGCTGAGCCATTTTACGCAGAGTCTGCATCCGCATGTTTCATGTCCTCACTCTCCCCTCCGCTCCTATCAATTATTTCAGGTGACCCCGCTGACTCTTGAATCTCTCTGTTATCCATATTTGTCAGTTCACCTCCCAGTAGCGTATACTGGGGAAAATCATCAGAAAACCTAGGTGATACATGTGTCTTAACCCTTTCTTTTTGGGGAGGTTTCATTTCAGTCTCTTGTGGAGAGTCAGAGAAATCAACCTTAGTCCAGTCTGTCTGTCTTGGTGAGCTGTCTGGTCGTCTTTCCTCATGTCTGTCACAATTGTCACAAATGGGAACTTCTGTCACTATGATTTTCCCGTTCTTATCACTTCCAGACTTTGATTTAGTTCTGGTTGGCACTGTGGCCACTACACCTTGGGATGTTTGCTGAGGAGTCACAATAGGATTATTGGGTGAATTTCCCATCTGTGACAGGATGACCGAATTTATACAATTATCCCTCCAACTGGGATTCTGATTCTGCTGTCCACACGCCAGACACACCATCAATATCTACCTCTGATTCTTTGAACACTTTAGACCACATCCTGGCTTGCCCACTCAAGCCACTGTCTTTCAACCACCCCTTATATTGCTTCTCAATTTGCTCCCATTTCTCACGGTAAAGTCTACCATCTTTTGGCATACCCAACCCCTTCATGAGCTTATGCATACTCTTTAAGGCTTCTTTTTCCTCCCTCTGCATAACAATCTCTGCAGGGGTTAAGCTTGGTTTGGGCTCACTACTGGAGGAATCCCCCATCTTTGCGGCTTTGTGTTTCTATACACAACCACCCTCTGGCCAGAGAATTTTTCCAGCAAAAGATACACGTTTGGGCCGGACCCAGGACCTAGATTCCTGAGCCTTTAACTTTTGTCCAACCCAATATGGGAGTTCTCTCCCTCTCCTACTCTCTCCCAAGCCCAATATCACAAGACATGCAAAAATACAATCAATTTCAACACTTCTTCTCAATATCTAAGGGTGTTTTCAGACAAATAAAATTCCCTTCTGGTTGTTTGGGTATGTGGTCTCTCCTGTTTACCAATTTCTCGAATGATGTTTCCTTCGAGTGTTTTGGGTGTGGTACAGCAGTACGAGCATTTAAAACTACAAATATAAGTCCAATCATCAAAATGTGTTACTCCACCAGCTCAGGCACAGTACATATACAATTCATACATGGCATCTATCCAAAACAAGGAAAAAGGATCTTTAACAATCATCTGTTACACTCATGATCTTTTCCGACCAAAACAAACCACCTGACAATCACCTTTTTTTATCTGAGGGGAAAAACAGAATTCTTTTTACAAAGGACCAACCAAATGTAATTTCCCTTTTACTTACCACCAACACCCAACATCTTGAGCTGACACACAACGGAAGGGACAGAATTCTATCAAGAAACACTCTAACTGTTTTGCAGCGCTGCTATTCTGTCCATTCAGATGTGCCAATAATCTCATGATAGATCTCGGGCTTGGTGGGTTAACGGGTTGGTCCTTGATTTCAGCAGTGCCTCCAACTGTCATCGAAACCCAAACTGGGTTCAAAATTCTGATTGTCAAGTGGTGCCAAATTATTTATAATCCATATGAATATATACAGTGCCTTGCGAAAGTATTCAGCCCCCTTGAACTTCTCAACCTTTTGCCACATTTCAGACTTCAAACATAAGGATATAAAATTTTAATTTTTTGGTGAAGAATCAACAACAAGTGGGACACAATTGTGAAGTGGAACGAAATTTATTGGTTATTTTAAACTTTTGTAAAAAATAAAAAACTGAAAAGTGGGGCGTGCAATATTATTCGGCCCCTTTACTTTCAGTGCAGCAAACTCACTCCAGAAGTTCAGTGAGGATCTCTGAATGATCCAATGTCGTCCTAAATGACTGATGATGATAAATATAATCCACCTGTGTGTAATAAAGTCTCTGTATAAATGCACCTGCTCAGTGATAGTCTCAGGGTTCTGTTTAAAGCACAGAGAGCATCATGAAGACCAAGGAACACACCAGGCAGGTCCGTGATTCTGTTGTGGAGAAGTTTAAAGCCGGATTTGGATACAAAAAGATTTCCAAAACTTTAAACATCCCAAGGAGCACTGTGCAAGTGATCTTATTGAAATGGAAGGAGTATCAGACCACTGCAAATCTACCAAGATCAGGGGCGCACCGCTAATCAGGCGAATTGAGGCGGCCGCCTCAGGCGGCACTGTCCGGGGGGCGGCATTTTTACTATTTCATGTAAACCAGCCCAGGACAGGCCGCTTTAAAAAAAACAAAAAAAAAACAGAGCTGAGCTGAGCGCGGCCTGTCCTGGGCTGGTTTACAAGACGTCGCATCTCAGCGCAGGCGGCGATACAATGACGTCATCACGCCGCCTACGCTGAGACACAGACGTCGCGGACAAGAAGAGGAGGCGGCGGCGGCTGCATCTAGGCATCGCAGGTGAGTATGTTGGCATATCCCCGGCAGGTCACGGCCTATTTATTTACCTACCCCGCGTCTGCTCGTGGCCGCCTCCGCTTCCCCTTCTGCTATGGGACGCAGAAAGGGAAGTGGATGCCGCTGTGAGCGGCCGCGGGTATCGGTAAGTTAGGCCGCAAATACTACTATTATTATACTCCGGGGCCTATTCAGACCCCGGAGTATAATAATCGGAGGCCTAGGGTTGGTGAGGGAACATAAAAACCAATGTTACTCACCTCCTGCGATCCGATGTAACTCTGAGCAGGCTTGAGGCCTCTGGTGACGTCATCAGGTCGCGTCGCCGGCCTGATCACGTGACTTGTGTGCGCAATTAAACAGGGCCGAAAACTGTAAGGAGTGCACCGGTGTCCAGGATAGGTAAGTAACTCTGGTTTTTATGATTGTATTCTCCCCTGGGTCTCCAATCATTATACTCTGGGGTCTGAAAAGACCCCAGAGTATAATAATAGTTCATGGGTGGTCCACTGTGGGGCATAATACCCTGTGCAGGGACCACTGTAGAGCATAATACCCTGTGCAGGGACCACTGTAGAGCATAATACTGGGTGCAGGGGTCACTATGGAGCATAATACAAGTGCAGGGGCCACTATGGAGAATAATACCAGTGCAAGGGCCACTATGGAGGATAATACCAGTGCAGGGGCCACTATGGAGCATAATACCAGTGCAAGGGCCACTATAGAGCATAATACCACTGCAGGGGCCACTATGTAGCATAATACTGTGTGCTGGGGCCACTATGGAGCATAATACCGTGTGCAGGGGCCAATATGGAGCATAATACCGTGTGCAGGGGCCAATATGGGGCATAAAACTGTGTGCAGGAGTTGCTGTGGAACATAATACCGTGTGCAGTGGCCAATGTGGGGCATAATACCGTGAGCAGGGGCCACTATGGAGCATAATACCGTGTGCAGGGGCCGCTGCGAGGCATAATCCAGTGTGCAGGGGCTGCTGCGGGCCATAAGACTGTGTAATACTGTGTGCAGGGGCTGCTGTGGAACATTATAGTGTGTGTAAATGGGGCGCTATAAACATGGGCTATGGCACCTGTTTATATTATACGCTGTCTGTTTATAGTGACCGTGTGATGTAATTGTATCCTTGTCACATACTGTAGACATGTACAGGACGAGGCTGTAGTTACATTACATGGCCGCTATGAGATGAATTACACTATGTAAACAGAGAAGCGGTCACGGCGCTTACACAGGTACCATTCAAACAGCTGATCAGTGGGGGTCCTGGGTTTTTGAACCCCACTGATTAGTTTATTAATGACCTGGAAAACCTTTTAATTAGTTAACACTGGGGTATTATTAATAAGGGGCACTATTTATACAGGGTACACACGGACATTATTAATATAAAGATGCACTTGGGAGTATTATTCATTATGGGGGGTTATATCACATATTTTATAATTGGGGGTAGCAGCAGAATGGGGGCTTTGTGTAGGTGAGGACAATGTGGGTTGGATGCCTGGAAAAGTGAGGAGCCAAAGATGTCTGTGTTGCAAACTTTACAGAGACAAGTCACAGCTGGAAGAAGTGGTCATGGCGGTCCAGAGGGAAGAGAAGGGAAATGTGAAGGATTAGTCAGAGACGTCACCGGTAAGTCACAAAATGTTACTGCCCTGTATTCACCTAAATGATAGAGGATAAATACCTGATTGATGGGGGTCTGTCTGCTGAGACCCCCACTGAGCCTGAGAATTCAGTTTTTTCCCCCCACTAGGTGGAAATCCAGCCTGGCTGCAGCCATATATATAGGTGTGTCACTTGGTGGATGGACGAACCCGCGTGGCTCTCATTCACTTTAATGGGAGTGCCAAAGATAGCCGAAGTCCAGTACTCCGCTATCTGCGGGGCTCCTATTATAGAGAATGGGGGCCACGTGGGCTCGTCCATCCACCAAGCAGAAGATGTGTGAAGTTACTTTCATTGTTAATGCTGTGTTGTTGATCTGATACTGAAGTAATACAGGAAGAAGAATTCTTAAAAACTGTTTTATAACTTTGTGTATTGTGTATATTGTGGGACGATAACAGTGTGTTAAACTAGTAGCATGGAAACTCAGTTTTTTTTGTTTTTTTTTTTTTGGGGGGGGGGGGGCGTCTTTCTATAGTCCGCCTCAGGCAGCAAAGAGGCTAGGTTCACCACTGACCAAGACCTTGCTGTCCCTCTAAACTTTCATCTCAAACAAGGAGAAGACTGATCAGAAATGCAGCCAAGAGGCCCATGATCACTCTGGATGAACTGCAGAGATCTACAGCTGAGGTGGGAGAGTCTGTCCATAGGACAACAATCAGTTGTACACTGCACATATCTGGCCTTTATGGAAGAGTGGCGAGAAGAAAGCCATTTCTCAAAGATATCCATAAAAAGTCTCGTTTAAAGTTTGCCACAAGCCACCTGGGAGACACACCAAACATGTGGAAGAAGGTGCTCTGGTCAGATGAAACCAAAATCGAACTTTTTGTCCACAATGCAAACGATATGTTTGGCATAAAAGCAACACAGCTCATCACCCTGAACACACCATCCCCACTGTCAAACATGGTGGTGGCAGCATCATGGTTTGGGCCTTCTTTTCTTCAGCAGGGACAGGGAAGATTGTTAAAATTGATGGGAAGATGGATGGAGCCAAATATAGGACCATTCTGGAAGAAAACCTGTTGGAGTCTGCAAAAGACTTGAGACTGGGACGGAGATTTATCTTCCAACAAGACAACGATCCCAAACATAAAGCAAAATCTACAATGGAATGGTTCACAAATAAACGTATCCAGGTGTTAGAATGGCCAAGTCAAAGTCCAGACCTGAATCCAATCGAGAATCTGTGGAAAGAGCTGAAAACTGCTGTTCACAAATGCTCTCCATCCAACCTCACTGAGCTTGAGCTGTTTTATAAGGAAGAATGGGCAAGAATTTCAGTCTCTCGATGTGCAAAACTGATAGAGACATACCCCAAGCGACTTGCAGCTGTAATAGCAGCAAAAGGTGGCGCTACAAAGTATTAACTTAAGGGGGCCAAATAATTTGGCACGCCCCACTTTTCAGTTTTTTATTTTTTACAAAAGTTTAAAATATCCAATAAATTTCGTTCCACTTCACGATTGTGTCCCACTTGTTGTTGATTATTCACCAAAAAATTAAAATGTAATATCGTTATGTTTGAAGCCTGAAATGTGGCAAAAGGTTGAAAAGCTCAAGGGGGCCGAATACTTTCGCAAGGCACTGTATAAATGTCTGTCTCTTTAACTTCTCATTAGCTTGCTATTCTTAAAAATTATAGAAATGCATCTAGTGGAAGAAGCTTACAGCCTTCGATGATAAGGATATACACTGAGAGCAAGGCCAGACACCCAGTTTAGGGCAGCATGTCCTAGTTGACTTGTTTGTTTATAAACTTTCTGTGAGCTGTCCTTCGAAGAGTCTGGAGATTAACACTGCTTACGCAAACAGCCCCCAGCGCATAGCTGCGCAATTTCTCCCCTCGGATGTGCAATGTAGAATAACAGGTCCCAGCCATGCTTTGCATTACGTAGCTCATAGTGCTAATATACTTTGATTATTGAAATGAGTAAGGGGGTGTGTCAAGACCCTCCTCCCGCCAATAGTCAATAAGGTTTACCAGTTTTCACGCATGCTCTGTTATAATTAATAATTATTTACTGTTCTGTATAAAAGCTTATGCTATGTTTTTAATAAACACAACTTGCTTAACACCGACTGAGTGTGTCAGGCTAGTTCTTTCTCTGTGAGCTCACAATATATATATTCATACGGATTATAAATAATTTGGTACTACTTGACAATCAGAATTTTGAACCCAGTTTGGGTTTCGATGACAGTGACACCCCCATCTGAAGCCAGATTCCCTCACTTCTGGGTGCAGTGTGACATCATCAGACATGCACAGGGTTGAGCTGAACAGCAGTTAGCAGCAGCAGATAGTGAAGCCCATTTATGGAAAGCAATGTCCCTAAAGCCCACTGATGGAAAACAGTGCCACTAAAGCCCTTTTCTAACCTTTTTTGCTTTGAGATAAAAGGACGATTTTTACAAGAATGCAGCAGCGGTCCTGAATAAGAAATACATCATTGTAAACTGTGCTACCTACAAAGTACTGTGATTAGTTTATATCTCAATTTTTTGCTGACAGACTACCCTTAAATGCATTGTAAAAGTATAATAAAAAGTTATTCACACATCAGTACTATTATGATCCTGTTATGATGTGAATTAATGCTCTACAGCATCATCTGCCCCAACTTTCAGCTAATAAGCAAAGTGGAGGAGATCCAAAAATGAGCTTACCAACAGTGTTAAATAGAATAACTCAGTATCACCCAGCATATAAAATGCACCATCCTTTATTAATATGGGGAGCATAGTGTCTAAATATTAATTTGGTACTTCCATGTAATGGACTCCCACTAGATGAATAATAACAATCTGGTTTTAAGATGATTTTACACAATATCCTTATATTAGGTTTGGCAAGGATGACATGGGGGTAATTTATAAAATTTTTCGGGATAGTTTTCTGACACAAAAATTACACATTTTTTGGCTAACAGTCATTCATGACAAAGGAAAACCCCCTTCTCTCATAGTGCAGATACCTTTGACATAAAGTGAAAGAACTTTATTCCATATACTTGGGGTTAAAGTGAACCCAGTGGTGTAAGTACCGGGATAGCAGCAGGTAACGAGCCCTATTTACTTACTGATCCCCGCTCCTGCTCACTGCCACCTCTGCTTCCCCTTCTGCATCCCATGTAGTTACTCATCTCTCCTGGGATGCAGTGTGACTCTCAGCAGTCTTCGGGCTTCTTTGGCAACGTCCCAGACGTCACATGGAGCAGGCCAGCGTCATTATGTAATGCGATGCTGGCCTGGCCCATGTAACATCTGTGCCGACATTGAAGAGGGCCCGAAAGCAGCGGGGAGTATGCTGGAGCCTGGGATAGGTAAGTAACATTGGTTCTTATGTTTCTCACCTTTTCTGGGCCTCCGATCATTATACTCTGGAGTCTGAAAAGACCCCAGAGTATAATAATAGTTCTGGGAGGCAAAATACTATGTGCGGGGGCCACTGTGGGACATAATACTATGTGCAGGGGCCAATGTGGATCATAATACTGTGTGGAGGGGTCACTGTGGGTCATTATACCGTGCGGAAGAGACGCTATGTCACCCAGCCTCATTCTACATTCTATAGTTCCCAAAAACCATATTTGTGATGGGCTCTCTTGCCTTGGTGCCCTTGTACAGTGGCTACACAGACGTCATGTCCTGGTACTGAATCTGATTGATACATGTATTAAATTTGTGTAATCAAGTGCCCAGCTTGCTTTTCTTTGAAGGAGCCATAGGGTCCTCCTTAGGGTATGTTAAAGATAGGAGATTGATTGCTGGGGAAGGAATTAGAACGTCTGACAGTCTTGTAAATGATACATGCTTTTCTGTGCCTCAGGTTGTTATTTATCTCCATATTAATTATCAAATGTGAACAGCAAATAATACAGGACAGACAGGTTTTTTCACATTTGACGCAAATTAATGAATTGCAAAGGTCACATAGTTTAGAACTTTTAGGTTAGGGCTATACTGTGACTTCTGTAGCGCTAAAAATTGATTTTAATTATTGAGCTACAGCTGTAGTGTAAATGAGTGCAGAGTTAGGGCTCATTCACACGTCTGCATATCACATATAAGTGTGGCATCCATATTTTTTTGCAGATGCCATATGTACCCATTCATTATGAGTTTATTTAGACGGAAGCACATCCTTTTTTTCACATATGCATCATACCAATGAAAGTCTATGGGTCAGTGAAAAAAAACAGATGACATCCGTGTTTCATCCGTTTTTCATAGACTCTAAGACATACCAAATCTAGAAAATAAAACAAAAAAAAAGTTGACAAACCACATAGGGTCTGTGAATAGCACCGACCTCAAATGTCCACAGATGCAGACGTGTGAAAGAGGCCTTACATGCAATGCTGCTACAGTTAATAGTTAAAATCAATATGCAGTGCTCCACAAAAAATTATTGTCAAGCTTAATGAAATAACTTAAATGTAAATACTTCTTATTTCTACCAGCAACAGAGAGACTGGAATGATATTCTACACTTGGTGGCTCTTTTATCATTGTTTCCTGTCAAGTTCTCAGCACTCCACAAGGATTCTCAGATATTTTAGACCTTTAGATATTGGTTAGAGAGTGGGTGGCTGAAATGGTTTACACTCTTTGTGTGGAAACACTTAAGCTATAGTCATACGAGTGACTTTCCTGGCCGTCATGTGGCTGCACGAAAATCTATTCATGTGAATGAGGCTATTCACATGACCATTTTTTGAAGGCCCATTTTAAGGGACCATCAAAAAATTGGACATGTCTGGTTTTCACAGACCCCTCGGATACAAAATGACCGTGAAAAATGTCACTTTTTAATAGCCGCTTTACCCTTCGGTCAGGTGACTGTAGCCTCATGGCCAAGGACTCCAATAGATTTTAATAGCATGCACTTGGTTACTTTGAACGTTTTTTTAAAAGAGACCTATGCATACCATCCGGGATGCTAAGATATGTTTTGGATTCTGAGACTAAGTCTTTTTGCTGTTTTTATTGAGCTGCCCCTTACTTATTACTTACTCATTTCTTACTATTGTACTAATTAAACTATAAAGAATTGAAGGTAAGAGGCACATAAAACTACAATGACTCAGGGAAAGTGACCTGCCCAACCTGTCGATCAGCTATGGTTACTTTTCTTGAAGGGAGTGTGAATAACAATATGAGAAGGGCACATTATTATGGTGACATATTATTTAGAGGATTATGAATAAGTGTACAATTTATGTTACCAGAGGACACATGTACAAGAATGATGCTTGTACTATGAATCACACTATCGTGTGTACCTCACATTGTAGTGATTTTGACATATCTATTGTATTTTATTGTTAAGTGGTATTTCAAGAGTCAAGAACTTGAATGGGACAGAGCTGCAATATGAGACACAGGTATGTGTAAACTATGGAAAGGACAATGGTAAAGCCTTGAAGGGGGCTTTCCTGAGATCAAATATTGTTGACCTGATCTCAGGCTAAGATGTTAATGTATGACTTTTGGTATTGATCTATATTAGAGGTAAACAAGTCGATTAGTAACAAGCCAGATTTGACCTGAATTTTCCAAAAGTTTTGTTTTTCAACAAAACGGAAACCTCTGTGATTCATCATGGGTGAACTAAAATGGCCACTGCGACATGTGTTGCACTGTTAATATACAGAGAAGAAGGAGGATCACATGGACATAGGATGGCTTCTGGCATCACCTGACAGCTTCTCAGCCGATAAAGAGTGGTAGGTGGAGAGTTTAAAGTGCTGATTTCACATATTCAATATAAGATGCTGGGGTAGGAAAAAAAGCCATTACTGCAAACTTAGTGAATGTTGGATTGTCATTATCACTGCATTATCCAAAGCAATTGCAACAATTTGCCACTGGGAAAACAAAACCAATATTGCAATAGAACTACAAAATAATAGGAGGACTAGTGGAGCACAGTTTCGTTAATCAACTTTAGACAGGCAGAAAAATCATAGGAGTGGGGGGGGAGGGAGAATTTCTGTGCTGTAGTGTGTATGTAAATGCAGTTTTCACATACACTGGACAGTTCAGTCTTTCATTGCCAATAATCTCATTTTGTTAAGGTTTGTCATTACTTAGTGTAGCTTGCTGCACTGTTATCTGACTGCTGTCCACAGAGTGTCTTACATTGTTTTTACTGATAAAAATCAGTCCTTTTAGTGAAAAATATAATTTTAAGCTTTTTTTTTTTTTTTTTTTTAGCAATAGTGTTTTTTTTTTTTGTTAACCAATATATACAAAGTGCTGTTATAATGGCAACTCAAAAACTGACGCAGCATGTTAACATGTGTATTTTATAGTGCTAAATATCATTTTATTAAGGGTTTGGAGGGGTGGGCAATAGTGGGTTTTTTTTGTTAACCAAGACATACAAAGTGCTTTTTTTTTTTTTTTTTTTTTAATAAAAAAAAAAAAGCTGATTCACACAGTGTGTTATAGTCTAATACGATTCAGGTTACCCTCAATCTAGTTGTATTTCCTAATTTTCTTCAACTACTGTTTTTTGCAAATACACACAGTCTCAGACGGTGGCAAGGTGCAAGATCTGCCAGCGGAAAATTAGCCATGGCCGTGCAGGCACACTTCTAGGACCTAGGTCTCTCTGTACTCACAAGAAATGGTGTCATCAACTTATTTGGCAAAATAGAATTGGCAGTGGCATGCACAAGAAAAGTGAGAATGAATTTCCTATTCCTTCTCCATATGATCTTCTTTTTCTCCATATGATCTTCTTTGTAGACAGGCCACATTCATATCCAGCACATGGTCATCATCGTTTTCGCTATCATCTCCAACTGCTTCTCCTCCTCTTCCTCCTTGCCAACGTCAGTCATCCATAATGGAATGTGTGTCCAGTAAACAGCAATATGTGACCAGTCATCCAGCTGGTCTGCAACTTTAACTCACATCTGGCCAAGTTACTGGCGATGCAGTTGCTGCTGGGCCACTTAGTAGATTCTGCTGAGTTTCACCTATGTGCACAGGTCTTGATGGAGAATGTCTACCCATTATTATTTCTGTAGGTAAGCTGTTCCTGCTTGATATTGCCATGTGGGCTTCTCCTTGTAAATGTCCATTTGGGAAAAGCTGCATGCCACCATCAATATGAGCGAGGAGTAGGACAATACATAGTTTTCATGGCCCACTGGGTCAGTGTTTTGAGCGTCAGAGGCCACAGTCTGGAAAAGCAGCAAGGCCCAGTGCTTTCTAGTTCTGACATCATCTCATGGGTGCAGGCCCAGTTTCAACACCAGGTGGGAGCCATCCACCTCCTCCAGTTTCTCCTCACTGTACTATTTCCTGCCCGCAACTTCACCAGGGCAAGCCATTGCTTCCATTAACCCTCCCTCATTTCATGGCTGTTAGGTGA
This sequence comes from Leptodactylus fallax, assembly GCA_947044405.1. Lineage (NCBI taxonomy): Eukaryota > Metazoa > Chordata > Amphibia > Anura > Leptodactylidae > Leptodactylus > Leptodactylus fallax. The sequence goes on from CAMRHE010000078.1 coordinate 5,724,653, forward strand.
AGCGTACATTGAGTGGCATAGTGACAAATGCTGGAGTGTCAGTTTGAGCAGCAGAATGCAGTGAATGATTACTACATCCAGCAAATCAAAGGCACAATAAGACAGATAATACTGAGAGGAAGAAGAATAAAAACTTCTACATAATGATCATTTTTGGAAGATAGTCCAGCTTTTTCAGCTGGCAGGCTAGGCACACTGATGGTGTGCCAGAAATTTTTCTTGAAATTCTGTAAATTGTCATTCCTTGGTGCCACATATGCTCCCATAAAGATATCAGTTTTGGTGGCTTTTTTCTACACTCAGTTCTTTCACTTTTCAACTGGCAAGCATACTGACTGTGTGCCACAATTTTTTCTTAAAATTCTGTAAGTTATCACACTACAAATGTTATGTTGCTGTGTCATTTGCTCCCATTAAGCAATAACTGGCAGGTTGTCTTCTGGATCCCATGGTCATAGAATCCTTTCCATTTCAGAAGATACTCTAGCTTTTTCAGCTGGCAGGCCAGGCATGCTAACACTGTGTCAGAAATTTTTCTTGAAATTCTGTAGTTGTGCCGCACGTTCTCCCATAAAGAATAATTTTTTATGGCTTTTTCTACACTCAGTTCTTTATCATATTTCAACTGACAGTAACACAATGTGTGCCACAAATTTTGATTGAAATTCTGTAATTGCCATGCCTTGGTGCTCCCATAAAGGAATCATTTTCTGTGTTTTTTTATACACAAAATTCTTTATCTCTTTTCAATTGGCAGGCACGCTGACAGTGTGCGAGAAATTTTTCTTGAAGTTCTGTAATTGTTACTCCTTTGTGCCGCATCTGCTCCCATAAATGGATAATTTTTTTGTGGCTTTTTTTATAAAGTCAATTCTTTATCACTTCACTTTTCAACTAGTGAGTATGCTTGACAGCGTGCCATAAATTTTTCTTCAAGTTCTGTAGTTGCCAGTGTCACTTGCCACTACCACACTGTTGGCATAATAACAGCAAAATAAAACAAACAACCCCATCTTGCTTCTTGCAATACCAACGCAATGTTGGTGCAGCATTCTGCTACCATAAGGGGATCATTTTTGGTGGCTTTTTTTTTTAAAAGTTCAAATCACCCCCTTTTCCCTAGAACACATATAAAAGTACTTAAAATACTGTGAAACACATACACCTTGTGTCTGAAAATGCCCGGTCTACAAATCTATAAAAATATTTTTCCCGTACGGTAAACGCCGTAGTGGAAAAAAAAAAAATCTAAAGTGCCAAACCACCATTTTTTCACTGTTTTGCCTCTGATACAAATTTTAATAAAAAGTGATCAAAGCAATAGTAATTCCTCAAAATGGTATAACTAAAAAGTAAACCTGGTCCTGCAAAAAAAGACGCCCTATACATCCCCGTACATAGAAGTATAAAAAAGTTACGGGTGTCAGAATATGGTGACTTTTAAAAAATATATATTTTTGCACAGTTTTGGATTTTTGTTAAGGGGTTAAAATGTAAATAAAACCATATAAATTTGGTATCCCCAAACGGTACAGAAACATAGAATACAGGTGACATGTCATTTTGGCTGTAGAGCAAATGCCGTATAAATGAAGCCCATAAGAAAGTCGCATAAATGCACTTTTTCTTCAAATCCACCCCATTCTGAATTTTTTTCCAGCTTCCCAGTACATTGTACAGAATAATTAATGGTAGCATCATGAAAAAAATTTGTCCTGCAAACATTAAGACCTCAAATGGCTCTGAGAACAAAAAAATAAAAAAGTTATTGGGTTTGGGGGGGGGGGGGGGGGAGTCAAAAATGCAAAACGAAAATCAAAAAATGTCACCAGTGGGAAGGGGTTAATATATAAACTAGGGAAAGGGGGTTGATTTGAACTTTTAGGTTTTTACCATTTTTTATATTTTTTTAACATTTATTTTTAGATCCCTTAGGGTTTTGCTAAATCCAATGTACAGTGGGGAAAAAAGTATTTAGTCAGCCACCAATTGTGCAAGTTCTCCCGTTTAAAAAGATGAGAGGCCTGTAATTGACATCATAGGTAGACCTCAACTATGAGAGACAAAATGAGAAAACATATCAAGAAAATCACATTGTCTGATTTTTTAAGAATTTATTTGCAAATTATGGTTGAAAATAAGTATTTGGTCCCCTACAAACAAGCAAGATTTCTGGCACAGACCTGTAAATTCTTTAAGATTCTCCTCTGTCCTCCACTCATTACCTGTAGTAATTAGAAAATGGAAGACATACAAGACCACTGATAATCTCCCTCGATCAGGGGCTCCACGCAAGATTGGAGGTTGGCATACACTGTTGCTGGTATGTTAGCCCATTCCTCCATGCAGATCTCCTCTAGAGCAGTGATGTTTTGAGGCTGTCGCTGGGCAACACGGACTTTGAACTCCCTTCAAAGGTTTTCTATGGGGTTGAGATCTGGAGACTGGCTAGGCCACTTGAGGACCTTGAAATGCTTCTTACGATGCCGCTCCTTCGTTGCCCTGGCGGTGTGCTTGGGATCATTGTCATGCTGAAAGACCCAGCCACGTTTCATCTTCAATGCCCTTGCTGATGGAAGGAGGTTTGTACTCAAAATCTCACGATACATGGCCCCATTCATTCTTTCATATAAACGGATCAATCGCCCTTTGCAGAGAAACAGCCCCAAAGCAAGATGTTGCCACCCCCTGCTCCAAACACGACGAGTTGTGTTTCTACCAAACAGTTCTACTTTGGTTTCATCTGACCATATGACATTCTCCCAATACTCTTCTGGAACATCCAAATGCTCTCTAGCAAACTTCAGAGGGGCTAGGATATGTACTGGCTTAAGCAGGGGGACACATCTGGCACTGCAGGATCTGAGTCCCTAACGGTGTAGTGTGTTACTGATGGTACCTTTTGTTACGTTAGTCCCAGCTTCCTGCAGGTCATTTACTAGGTAGCCCCGTGTGGTTCTGGGATTTTTGCTCACCGTTCTTGTGATCATTTTGACCCCATGGGGTAAGATCTTGCGTGAAGCCCCTGATCGAGGGAGATTATCAGTGGTCTTGGTATGTCTTCCATTTTCTAATTATTGCTCCCACAGTTGATTTATTCACACCAAGCTGCTTGCCTATTGCAGATTCAGTCTTCCCAGTCTGGTGCAAGTCAACAATTTTGTTTCTGGTGTCCTTCCAAAGCTCTTTGGTCTTCACCATAGTGGAGTTTGGAGTGTGACTGTTTGAGGTTGTGGACAGGTGTCTTTTATACTGATAACAATTTCAAACAGGTGACATTACTACAGGTAATGAGTGGAGGACAGAAGAGCCTCTTAAAGAAGAAGTTACAGGTCTGTGAGAGCCAGAAATCTTGCTTGTTTGTAGGTGACCAAATACTTATTTTCCACCATAATTTGCAAATAAATTCTTAAAAAATCAGACAATGTGATTTTTTGGATTTGTTTTCTCATTTTGTCTCTCATAGTTGAGGTCTACTGATGATGTCAATTACAGGCCTCTCTCATCTTTTTAAGTGGGAGAACTTGCACAATTGGTGGCTGACTAAATACTTTTTTTTCCCCACTGTATCTTATAGCTTAGTGGAAAACCCCGCAGATGGAACATTGATGCATGAATTTGCATGATGAAAAGAATCTGCAATAGCCCTCATCAACCCCTTCCCACCACAGGCATTTTTGATTTTTGTTTTTGTCTCCCATAATTCGAAAAACCATAACTTTTTTATTTTTCCATTCACAGAGCCATATGAGGTCTTAATTTTTGCGGGATAAATTGTACTTCGTAGTGATACCATTTAATATTCGCTTCAATGTACTTTTTTGAACTTTGCAAAAAAAAAATATATATATATATTTTGAGTTGCCATATGCTACTCCACTGGACCATTCACCACATTCCACACCATGGATGAGCATAAAATGTTGATAGTGGTACTGTGACCCAGAATATGAGGGGCCACTGCTGGACAACATTGGCCTGTTCTGGGAGTATAGAGGCAGTGAAGGCTCGTAAGACTTGTATTGAGATAACCTTGGGGATGGGGGCATTGGAGTGTGGAGGAGTTGTGGTGCTGGTCCCCAGAAATTTCACAGCACTGTGGAGCTCTTGGGGGACTGGACTGGCTGTAAACACTTTCACCAGATGACATAAGGGCAAGCAGGCTTGGACTGGCCCACAGTTGGGCTCCCAGCTCACTCTAGCATGGCACAGTACACTCATTGTACTTTATACAGATACTCATTGTATAGCATCTTAACCAGGATATGTGTTATTTAACTATTTAATTTATTATGTATAAAAATAAAAAATAATGAATTAATTAAGAAACTATCCGGTTTATTTTTACATACTGTAGCTGAGATGGCATCAAGGTGCAGAGTCAGACCAACCAGTATCCTTCTGCCCTCGGCCCCATCTTTTCAATCACACTGCAGGAGCCCGAATCACCAATCATCTTGAAGCATCTTGCTCCTGTCTGAAGTCTACTGCTTGAGCACATATTGACAAAACCCATGATAGAAACAATCAAAGCAAGGGCTAGGCAACAAGTTGCTGCTGAAAAACAAATCTGTGTTGGCAACATTTTAGGAATTTGCAAGTGTAGGGTAATGTTTACATGTAACTGTATAGTGGGCCGCCAGAATGAATTTAACTGGTGGGCCTAATGCATCTCAGTCTGACATTGCTGACAACGCAGCTGCCTGTCCTGTAGCACATTCTTGAGGTTTTGAGACAAAATAGTCCTCCACTGTCTCCTCACAAAGATTGTCACTAGCCCTAGAGATTGACAAAAGAAAGAACAATAAGATTACATAACACTATAGGCAAAAAACAAAACCAGATAAAAGCTGGGTACCATAAGGGAACTAGCATTGTAACATGGGACATATTATAATTAAATTTCACAACATTGAATTAAAATACATAACAAAAAAATACAAAACTTATGATCCAACATTTATGACATCACGCAGAAATATCAACTGTCTGGTGTGTATATATGGATTTTTTTTGTGTCCAGTGCCACTTTTGCCCTTCTGTTTGAGCTCGTGGTGAAAGTGGTTACGAAAGTTGTTCCAGCGTGACTTCACCTCAGACAATGTAAAAATGAATAATAAAGCACAATATATAATTACATAATTATAAAAATCCTGTTAGGGATAAAATGGGAAAAACAAAGAGTGGGCATTTATGAGGCTAAAAAACAGTATAAACGGGTAAAGGGGGCAATGATTTTGTGACAGAGGAACATCCTGGGGGTACAGCTCCCGGAACACTTCCAACCATGACTTCTCCTTATGGACCCAGTCATGATAATCCTTAGTCCTTTTATCCCCCAGTATGGGAATGTCATGAATCATACCTATCAGCTGTTCCACCATATGATGTGTCATGGCTATTGCAGATGTGCTGGCTAATCAGGAGTTGCTGGCACTTCCCTGTTTCTGTTAGCTATAGGCTTGGGGCACAGCTACTAGGCCTCAACCAACCTGGGGAATTCCCATGGTTCGCCTATCAATACATCCACAAAAACTGATGACAATGGTGGTACATCAGTGTGCTGTCTAAGAATTTCATGCACTTATAGCCTGATCCACAAACATGGACAGGACTAGGACATGCTACATATTTTGCGGACCATTTCTACAACTTTGACTCTGATCCATGACAACATTATACTACCATGATAACCATAGACATCTGTATGGGGCCATACAAATGAATGGGTCCGTATGCTATGGCTGTAAAGTACAGTCGTGTGCATGGGGCCTAACGGGACTGCTTACCCAGCAGCAATTGGGAGCCAAGGACAGAAATCATTAGTGTTGTACCCTATTTGCATTCTAACAGACAGTATGCAGTGCCATTTTAGGTACCAAGGCGCCCCTGCAGGTTGCATAAAAGGTATGTGCAGTCCTTGTGTCCAGTGAGTATTGAAATGAGAATGGTGCTAACTAGAATATGTCATAGCATAAATATACATTTAACGTAAATAATGTAAGCTGAAAAAGTACAGTGCGCAACCATAGATACCATCCCTGACAGAGTATGTCAGAAATGCTTCATGCTAGAGGTGCTAAACCCATGTGGGGATAGGCTGTCCTTCCTTAATCTTGGTAAGGTTAAGCAATATTCAGGCTGTGAGTCACTTGAATATGTACCAAAAAATATTATTATTATATGCCATCAAACCAATATAGTATAATACTGTCCTTTACGATTCCTGGATGGATCAGTCATCTCTACACACTTATATACAAGTGTTCAGTCTCCAATTGTAAATAATAAGTAGCCACAGACAGAGAGCAAGCCTGGATATTCCGGCACATCTATTATTAATTTCTACCCAATACATAATTGTTCCAATTCCTAATCAATATAACTAATAAGGGAACAATAATAATGCTAAAACTGCAGAAAATTGATGTAGTAGAGCACCAATAAATGCCAACCTAACCTGTATAGGTAGATGTTCAGCTGAGCTGTTGCTCCAAAGCTTCCTTGTTTAATCCTGCAGTCCATATTCCATGGCCAGTGGCTTACTCCCACTGCAAAGTAAAAGTTTAAGTCCTTGAGGTAATGTCACTGCTTTTCCACGAATAGTGCAGTTTTTCCCACAGCATTTTTCACAGAAAATTTGAGCCCTCTATTATATGGTATCCATTGCTCTAGGCACTATGTCATCTAAAATAATTTTGTCAGGGCATACCTGTAATAAGAATATTTTCTGCATGGTATATTGGTCCTTAGAATGGGTTTTAAATAGCATATGGGTCATCCAACTGGGTTCTCCTTGGTAAGTAAATCATGAAAATAGGCTCTGCATGGCACATAAAGCATCAGTATTGACTCTTCAAATTATGTAATTTATTCCAGTAATTTTTTTGGTTCCCTGTGTTGCTCCCTTTCCTAATTTACACAGAACTGCTCCATGCAGTATATTGCCCCTTTTCTTTACCCCCCAATATAGTATAATGCCCTTTTTATTGGCCCACACACAGTATAACAAACCCTTTACTGACCCCCACACACATTCCTATTCGATTATTCCAACAGCTAACAGACAATATTTATTCACTAATCCCTAGTCCTACCCAGGCCTGCCTCTGCTTCGACTCAAGCCCGCTACTGCATACTACGTCCAAATGCTGAACAACATCAGAAAGCCTTGGAGGTGGGACTGGACAGAATTGGGGATTGGTGAGTAAAATATTTGTCATTACCTGATGGAATAAATGAATATGTATTGACTGATCTAAAGAAAAAAAAAGCAATAATGCAACCCACCACTGCAGGCACAACTGATCCCTGGGCCCCCTTCCAATTAAGTGGACTACGTTGTGGCTAAATCTGCCCCTGTGAAGGATGGGCATGTTCAGATTGGGCTTTCAATGGTCAATGTTCTGGTCTGCTATAAAAAAAAAAAAATCTGACTTTTCACTATGTGGCACTGAGAAAGTAAGGTATGAGTTAAAAGGATAGTATATTTTCCATAAAAACAAACTCTTATCTATCTGTTTATTGTTGCAGCTTTGTAATGGTTTTTTTTTTTTTTTTTTTTTTTTAACTTGCTTCACCTGTAGAAGCTATGTGGCCTAAGAAGCAAACGTTTGAGTCTCCATGATAATAGACACTTGCATAGCTGCATGTTTTTATATGGTCGGGTAACTCCTAAGTGACTTGTATAATATTCTATGTATGCAAAGAATACAGCAAAACAGTAGTCCCACAGATACTTCTGTATAAAAATCTGGTTATACTACTTCTTATTAGAAATATTCAGTATTTTCTGTGTGATACCTTTTACCTGGAGGTATAAGGTAGGTTTATTTAAAGTTTCATATAGAATCCATAAGATGGAAATTGTGGCATGCTCTAATAAGTGGCATATTATGGAGGTATGTAGGGAAAAATAGAGTACTATGTGCTGGCACCATGCCACAATACATTGAATGCCTATGATTACATAGAAATACTTCTTTGTATTACTGGGTCACTGTATGTTCTCCTCATTCTGCTGCCACCAGGTCATTGTATGGCCTCCTCATGCCGCTGCCACTGGGTCACTGTATGTCCTCCTCATGCTGCTGCCACTGGGTTACTGTATGGCCTCCTCATGTTGCTGCCACTGGGTCACTGTATGGCCTCCTCATACTGCTTCCACTGGGTCACTGTATATCCTCCTCATTCTGCTGCCACCGGGTCACTGTATGGCCTCCTCATGACACTGCCACTGGATCATTATGTCCTCCTCATACCGCTGCCACCAGGTCACTGTATGCCCTCCTCATGCCGCTGCTGCCGGGTCACTGTATGGCCTCCTCATGCCACTTCCACTGAGTCACTATATGCCCTCCTCATGCCGCTGCCCCTGGGTCACTGTATACCCTCCTCATGCCGCTGCCACTGGGTCACTGTATGGCCTCCTCATGTTGCTGCCACTGGGTCACTGTATGGCCTCCTCATACTGCTGCCACTTTGTCACTGTATGTCCTCCTAATTCTGCTGCCACTGGGTCACTGTATGGCCTACTCATGCCGTTTCCACTGGGTCTTTCTGCGTCCTCCTCATGCTGCTGCCACTGGGTCACTGTATGCCCTCCTCATGCCTTTTCCAATGGGTCACTGTATGGCCTCCTCATGCTGCTGCCATCACCACATTATGTCGACTTGCGACTCTGTGGTTTCCTGATGCTGCTGCCAACTCCACATTATGTCGCCTTGCCACTCTGTAGACATATATGTAGAATCGACAGACGACGGTGTAAAAGGAGTGCACTCTTTCACTCTACAGTAGGAACTCTGCACGGTTCTTTCTACCTGGCACTAACATGGACCTGTAAGGCTGTGTTCACACTTGAGTTAGTTGGTCAGTTTTGGCCCCGTAACTGTCCAAATAACTGAAGTGTGCATCGATTCTAAGAGCGACGCCTGTCATGTGCGTGTCATTCGGACTCACAGTATTCTTTGACTACCACAGTAGGCTCCCTATTCGTGTTACTGCAATGCTCAGTGTTCTACACCACTATACAGGTTCTCTGAAGCTAGGAAATAGGTGTTTTTTAGCGATATTCACAGCGAATTAATTCGGATCGAAGCTAATTTTTTTCGGAACTTCGAATCGAACTGCAGAATCGAACTTTTGAGAAATTTGCTCATCTCTAGTTCCAACCTATAGAATAAAGATAACATATTACTTATTCTGTACATTGTATTGTTCTGTAAAATTTAGTCAATAAGTTATAGGCACCCCAAAATTGTGTAATTGAAAAATGCATCTCTTTCTGCACAACACAACTCCGTGTGGCTACATCAACAAAAAAAAAAATGTTGTAGCTTCTACTGTGACGCAACAAAAAACCAAAAAGCACATCCTTTAGGGTAAAACCAGCTTTGTCAGGAAGGAGAATGTATAAGCTGCAAAGGCTTTTATCAGACTACACCCCAGGTTCAGATTTTATAAGTAAAAAGACACTAGAATTCACTCCCAGAATGCCCCCCACCACCACCACCATCCTAAGAACTAGGGGGAAAATTTATTGTAAAATTTAGTGTACTCAGACTGTAGACAGCTTACATTTTCACTTTTCCCCATCCACTGTGCAGTCACATCTGGAAAACTATTCCTTACTACACCCCTTGATAAATTGCTTGAGCATTTTAGTTTACAAAATAGGACCATTTCCTGAACGATTTAACATTTTTGGCACCTCAGGGCTCTGCAAAAATGACCTGGTGTCCAAAAACCAAACCATCAAAATGTGCACTCTGAAAGAGAAATAGCACTCCTTCCTGTCTGTACCTTACTTCCTGCTGTGTGCCCAAACTACTTACATATATGACATATATACCCACATATATCCTTATTCTCAAACTATCCACATATATTTTTGTACCTTGGATATCCCATTTAACTATCATATGTGGATATAAACTGCTATTTTGGGCACACAACAGGGTGCAGGAAGGAAGGAGCACTATTACACAGATTCAGACTGTTTTAGGATGGCATGTTGCTTATTTGAAGTGGCAGTAAACTGGAATCCTCTGAGATGTCACACCATTTTGGAAACTACACCCCTCAAGAATTTTATTAAGTGGTGTAGTGAGCATGTTATCCCTTGAGTATTGCATTAATTTATTTTCCAGAAATGAATGCAAAGTTGATGAAAGTGTATAGTTCCCAAAATGTGTGTTTTAGGCTAAAGCCCCACATTGTGAGCTGCAGCAAAAAAGTGCTGTGGGAAAAACCGCGGAGGCATAGCATCGCGGTTCTTTTCCCGCATTGCTTTTCACAGAAAGTCCGCAGAGGTTTCCTCTGTGGACATTCTGCTTCCATTATACCTATATGGAAACAGCCGGAGTTTCTGTAGGTATAATTGACATTCTGCGATTTCCAAAACCGCAACACTTTTGGAAATCACAGCATGTTCGCTGCATGTATTTTTCCACAGTGTGTGAATGGGATTCGCTAGAATCCCATCCACTATGCAGGAACTGTAAAATGCTGCGTTTTTTTCCACGGCATTTCCTCCACGGCAAAACCGCAATGTTTATGCCACGTGGGGCCCCGGCCTTAGGTTGCTTTTTTTAAAAGGAAATTATAAGTATTTGAATGGAGTGGCAATAAATGAAGATAGCTGATACATTCAGCTATCTTCATTTATTGCCACTCCATTCAAATAAGGGACTTTTGGATATCCATTCTAGGGATACATTTGTGTCCTATTCTGTGAGGTACATCCTTAAAAAAAAGCTTAAAAAAAAACAATAAATATGTCTCAAAATGTATTCCAAATTATGCATGCAAAATTGAAAAACACATCTATAATACCTTAGTGTTAAATACGCTTATTTTATTTATTTTATTGTATATGCTTTATACTTGTAATATACAGTGGTTAAAAAAGTATTTAGTCAGCCACCAATTGTGCAAGTTCTCCCACTTAAAAATATGAGAGAGGCCTGTAATTGATATCATAGGTAGACCTCAACTATGAGAGACAAAATAAGAAAACATATCTAGAAAATCACATTGTCTGATTTTTTTAGAATTTATTTGCAAATCATGGTGGAAAATAAGTATTTAGTCACCTACAAACAAGCAAGAATTCTGGCTCTAACAGACCTGTAACTTCTTCTTTAAGAGGCTCCTCTGTCCTCCACTCATTACCTGTAGTAATGGCATCTGTTTGACATTGTTATCAGTATAAAAGACACCTGTCCACAACCTCAAACAGTCACACTCCAAACTCCACTATGGTGAAGACCAAAGAGCTGTGGAAGGACACCAGAAACAAAATTGTAGACCTGCACCAGGCTGGGAAGACTGAATCTGCAATAGTCAAACAGCTTGGTGTGAAGAAATCAACTGTGGGAGCAATAATTAGAAAATGGAAGACATACAAGACCACTGATAATCTCCCTCGATCAGGGGCTCCAAGCAAGATCTCACCCCGTGGGGTCAAAATGATCACAAGAATGGTAAGCAAAAATCCCAGAACCACACAGGGGGACCTAGTGAATGAACTGCAGAAAGCTGGGACTAACGTAACAAAGGCTACTGAGATGAAACACAGTATGCCGCCAGGGACTCAGATCCTGCAGTGCCAGACGTGTCCCCCTGCTTAAGCTAGTACATATCCTGGCCCGTCTGAAGTTTGCTAAAGAGCATTTGGATGTTCCAGAAGAGTTTTGGGAGAATGTCATATGGTCAGATGAAACCAAAGTAGAACTGTTTGGTAGAAACACAACTCATGGTGTTTGGAGGAGAGTGAATGCTGAGTTGTATCCAAAGAACATCATACCTACTGTGAAGTATGGGGGTGGCAACATCATGCTTTGGGGCTGTTTCTCTGCAAAGGGACTAGTACGACTGATCCTTGTACATGAAAGAATGAATGGAGCCATGTATTGTGAGATTTTGAGTGCAAACCTCCTTCCATCAGCAAGGGCATTGAGATGAAACGTGGCTGTGTTCTTCAGCATGACAATGATCCCAAGCACACCGCCAGGGCAACGAAGGAATGGCTTCGTAAGAAGCATTGCAAGGTCCTGGAGTGGCCAAGCCAGTCTCTTGAACTCAACCCCATAGAAAACCTTTGGAGGGAGTTGAAAGTCCATGTTATCCAGCGACAGCCCCAAAACATCACTGCTCTAGAGGAGATCTGCATAGAGGAATGGGCCAACATACCAGCAACAGAGTGTGCCAACCTTGTGAAGACTTACAGAAAACGTTTGACCTCTGTCATTGCCAACAAAGGATATATAACAAAGTATTGAGATGAACTTTTGATATTGACCAAATACTTATTTTCCACCATAATTTGCAAATAAATTCTTTAAAAATCAGACAATGTGATTTTCTGGATTTGTTTTCTCATTTTGTCTCTCATAGTTGAGGTCTACCTATGATGTCAATTACAGGCCTCTCTTATCTTTTTAAGTGGGAGAACTTGCACAATTGGTGGCTAACTAAATACTTTTTTCCCCCACTGTATATAGTTTGTAAACATTGCTTTCACAAAAGTTATAGAAAATTTTTATAGTCCTGGAAAGTTTGCCATATAATATTGGTAGCTCATGACTAGAATGAGGTTCATTTATATGTTGTTGTCATAGCTCCCAGCCATCCCGGATCTGGCGGGACAGTCCCAATTTTACACTGCTGACCCACCGTCCTGGATAGCTTACGGTTTGTCCCGCTATACCCCTGAAGTGTTTTGCTGTTAACAAACTTTGTTAGAGTAGGGTAAAGGCTAAATGGTAGATGCTAAATCCTAGTGGGCTAAAGGACCTTTGTTGATGTCATGACCATGTGATCAGACTCTTGGGTGGGCAGAACTATTCTGGACACTACAGAACAGTGCAGTGTTACACAGAAAGAGAAAGCTGCTGGGAACGGAGACTGATGGAAGGTAAGGAGTAGAGAAGAGACAGCATTTGTGAGCAAGAGGGGGAAACTGGAGGCAGATGTAGGGGGTAATTAAACTGAAGGCAGATGAAGGGGGCAATTAAACTGGGGCAGATAAAGGGGGACATTAAGCTGGTGGCAGATAAAGGGGGACATTAAGCTGGTGGAAGATGAAGGGGGACATAAAATTGGTAATAGATGTAGGGGGGCAATTAAACTGGAGGCAGATGTCCTATTTCATGATGTTCCTGCATGTGTATCAGACAGTAGTCTGTAGAAGCGCATACTGCGCGAAACGGCCCATCACTGCTGCTCACTTTGTCCCTGGTATGCCTGTTTTTATTTGATCTCAATAAAGAAGCACTGAAGTCTGGTTGTGTGCCACTGTTCATCTTCTTTCTTCGTGGGCTGTAGAAACAAAGCCCCTAAGAAACCAGTTTTGCTGGTTAGAGAAGCTATAAAACAGACCTTCCTTTGAGCTAGTTGAGAATCTGGAGCATTACATTTGTTGGTTCGATTAAACTCTCAAAATGGCCAGAAAAAGAGAACTTTCATGTGAAACTCAACAGTCTATTCTTGTCCTTAGAAATGAAGGCTATTCCATGCGAGAAATTGCCAAGAAACTGAAGATTTCCTACAACGGTGTACTACTCCCTTCAGAGGACAGCACAAACAGGCTCTAACCAGAGTAGAAAGAGAAGTGGGAGGCCCCGCTGCACAACTGAGCAACAAGACAAGTACATTAGAGTCTCTAGTTTGAGAAATTGATGCCTCACAGGACCTCAACTGGCAGCTTCATTAAATAGTACCAGCAAAACGCCACTGTCAACGTCTACAGTGAAGAGGCGACTCAGGGATGCTGGCCTTCAGGGCAGAGTGGCCAAGAAAAAGCCATATCTGAGACAGGCTAATAAAAGGAAAAGATTAATGTGGGCCAAAGAACACAGACATTGGACAGAGGAAGATTGGAAAAAAGTGTTATGGACAGACGAATCGAAGTTTGAGGTGTTTGGATCACACAGAAGAACATTTGTGAGACGCAGAACAACTGAAAAGATGCTGGAAGAGTGCCTGATGCCATCTGTCAAGCATGGTGGAGGTCATGTGATGGTCTGGGGTTGCTTTGGTGCTGGTAAAGTGGGAGATTTGTACAAGGGATTTTGAATAAGGAAGGCTATCACTTCATTTTGCAATGCCATGCCCTACCCTGTGGACAGCGCTTGATTGAAGCCAATTTCATCCTACAACAGGACAATGACCCAAAGCACACCTCCAAATTATCCAAGAACTATTTAGGGAAGAAGCAGCTGGTATTCTATCTGTAATGGAGTGGCCAGCGCAGTCACCAGATCTCAACCCCATTGAGCAGTTGTGGGAGCAGCTTGACCGTATGGTACGCAAAAAGTGCCCATCAAGCCAATCCAACTTGTGGGAGGGGCTTCTGGAAGCATGGGGTGACATTTCTCCAGATTACCTCTGCAAATTAACAGCTAGAATGCCAAAGGTCTGCAATGCTGTAATTGCTGCAAATGGAGCATTCTTTGACGAAAGCAAAGTTTGAAGGAGAAAATTATTATTTCCAATAAAAATCATTATTTCTAACCTTGTCAATGTCTTGACTATATTTTCTATTCATTTTTCAACTCATTTGATAAATAAAAGTGTGAGTTTTCATGGAAAACACAAAATTGTCTGGGTGATCCCAAACTTTTGAACGATAGTGTATTTACCTACGGATATATGCATATGTATTTATTTACATAAATATGTGTTTGTACAGTATGTGTTTATGCAGTGTATATAAAAATTTATGTATGTGTACATACAGTGCTGGCCAAAAGTATTGGCACCCCTGCAATTCTGTCAGATAATACTCAATTTCTTCCAGAAAATGATTGCAATCACAAATGCTTTGGTAATAATATCTTCATTTAATTTGTCGTCAATGGAAAACCACAAAAAGAATTGTCAAAAAGCCAAATTGGATATAATTCCACACCAAACATAAAAAAGGGGGTGGACAAAAGTATTGGCACCCTTTGAAAAATCATGTGATGCTTCTCTAATTTGTGTAATTAACAGCACCTGTTACTTATCTGTGGCACATAACAGGTGGTGGCAATAACTAAATCACACTTGCAGCCAGTTGAAATGGATTAAAGTTGACTCAGCCTCTGTCCTGTGTCCTTGTGTGTACCACATTGAGCATGGAGAAAAGAAAGAAGACCAAAGAACTGTCTGAGGACTTGAGAAGCAAAATTGTGAGGAAGCATGAGCAATCTCAAGGCTACAAGTCCATCTCCAAAGACCTGAATGTTCCTGTGTCTACCGTGCGCAGTGTCATCAAGAAGTTTAAAGCCCATGGCACTGTGGCTAACCTCCCTAGATGTGGACGGAAAAGAAAAATTGACGAGAGATTTCAACGAAAGATTGTGCGGATGGTGGCTAAAGAACCTCGACTAACATCCAAACAAGTTCTAGCTGCCCTGCAGTCCGAGGGTACAACAGTGTCAACCCGTACTATCTGTCGGCGTCTGAATGAAAAGAGACTCTATGGTAGGATACCCAGGAAGACCCCACTTCTGACCCAGAGACATAAAAAAGCCAGGCTGGAGTTTGCCAAAACTTACCTGAGAAAGCCAAAAACTTTTTGGAAGAATGTTCTCTGGTCAGATGAGACAAAAGTAGAGCTTTTTGGGAAAAGGCATCAACATAGAGTTTACAGGAAAAAAAAAGAGCCCTTCAAGGAAAAGAACACGGTCCCTACAGTCAAACATGGCGGAGGTTCCCTGATGTTTTGGGGTTGCTTTGCTGCCTCTGGCACTGGACTGCTTGACCATGTGCATGGCATTATGAAGTCTGAAGACTACCAACAAATTTTGCAGCATAATGTAGGGCCCAGTGTGAGAAAGCTGGGTCTCCCTCAGAGGTCATGGGTCTTCCAGCAGGACAATGACCCAAAACACACTTCAAATAGCACTAGAAAATGGTTTGAGAGAAAGCACTGGAGACTTCTAAAATGGCCAGCAATGAGTCCAGACCTGAATCCCATAGAACACCTGTGGAGAGATCTCAAAATGGCAGTTTGGAGAAGGCACCCTTCAAATCTCAGGGACCTGGAGAAATTTGCCAAAGAAGAATGGTCTAAAATTCCAGCAGAGCATTGTAAGAAACTCATTGATGGTTACCGGAAGCGGTTGTTCGCAGTTATTTTGTCTAAAGGTTATTTTGTCTAAAGGCTGAGGGTGCCAATACTTTTGTCCGGCCCATTTTTGGAGTTTTGTGTAAAATGATCAATGATTTGACTTTTTTTTTTCATTCTCTCTTGTGTTTTTTCATTGCAAGCAAAATAAATGAAGATATTATTACCAAAACATTTGTGATTGCAAACATTTTCTGGAAGAAATTGAGTATTATCTGACAGACTTGCAGGGGTGCCAATACTTTTGGCCAGCACTGTATATATTAACACACATATTTACCTAAATATATTCGAATGTACTGTATGTGTATATAGTATATAGGAATATGCATTGATATCTGTATATATATTGACTGACACTGTAAAGCACAATCACACAATCTGGTACCATGATTCAACACTTCCCTGTAAGGTTGTGTTCACACGGTGCGTTTTTGCTCAAAAATGTGTTTTAATCTGAAAACCACATGCAGTTTTATAAAATGCATGCAGTTTTTGATACTGGGTTTTTAAAACAACATTCATTGTCCAAAAACGCACATGTTGCTCGTCTCCTTTACTCTTCTCTATGCATCTACCATGCTGCCAGCCCGTCAGTTTTCATAAAACCCTACGACCACTAATGGAAGAATGCCTGTCTGATGGAGGCAGGGGAGAGGATAGAATAGTTAAAAAAACAAATAAAAAAATGTTTTTTTTCACCTGCCTTTTATCTGCTGCTACTACCTCTAATCACTTCTATGATCATGTAGAAGCAGTTGCTGGTGATGTCTGGTGATCAGGACCAGCCCCTACCTTCTGGCAGCTCTGGCAGTCAAAGTTTAGACAAATGCTGCTTTAAGTAGTAATGACATCATACTCATGGTAGATGTGGATAAGTCATGAGCACAATGAACGGCATATCATCAGGACCAGTATGAAAGTGATTTTTATAACAGAGACTGCGTTTTTCACAAAATTCTGCAAAACAATCATTTCCAGCACATTTTTTGTTTATCTGTAAAAAAAAAAAAAAAAAAACCTCAGAAAACCCCTTTTAAAACAGGTGCTGCTCATGGCTAGAGAAGTGTCTGTACATTTCAGATGTTCTTATATCTCTAAAAACACCCTGCTGCACTTGCAGTGACAAAGCAATCTGCCCTTGCACCATGTCTTTTATGACATTCCAGCTTTGTGTAATACCACAATGCACATGCTGGAGCATCAGTGAGAGCATCAAGGTGACCAAATGCCTCTTATTTGTTGTAAGATGATGATGATAATTACAATGACAATGCTGGCCAAGAAGACCAATCAAGGGAAACCCTTGCGTTCTTGCACAATCTGCCCAGGAGGCCTCTACCCACTCTCAGTCTAGTCAGCACTCCATCACTTTTGTCAGGCCCACAGCTACAAGTGGCAAGAGAAAAAGCAGCATCAGTAGTCAATACAGTATCTGTAACATGATGGACCTGAAATTTTTCACTTTGCAGTACCGAGCAGATATGCAGCAGGTAACTGACACCAATCAGCTGCATAACCAGGTAAAGTAGTACCTAGAGTGTTCCTATATCCCAGCAGATAACTTGGACCCCATGGAAATCTGGGCCAATAGATTAGAGCAGTGGAAAGAACTGACCCACTTTGCAATGGGAGTTTTATCCTGTCCAGCCTGAAGTGTAATGGCTGAGAGGCTGTTCAGTGCTGCCAGTGGTGTGTAACATGTAGGCAGACCAAACTGTCCACCACAAATGTGGAAAAAAATTACTTTTGTCAAAATGAATCGAGCATGGATCTGTGAGGATTTTCACATGCCTCTGGCTAATGCTAGCGAAAAGATCTATCACTGCATGTGTCTCTCTGTGTCATGGGCAGCAGATTGTGGACCCCTGGTACTACCAAACCCGGCGGACCTCATTATAGTCTATGGGGTCTGTGGTTGTCCACAGGTAACCTCTTTTTTTTAGCGGACAGGCTCTCCATCGTTCGGGTCCCCATGGGGACCCAAATGAAGGAGAAACCGATGCTACTGTGAACCTAGTGTAAAACGCAAGAAACAAAGGAAGGACTCCAGGACAGGTACCAGAGGTACAGTATATCAGAGAAAGGCCAGGGGCCAGACTAGTACCAGATGTATATTGTAGAAAGCCCAGGAACCAGGCAGGTACCAGAGGTATAATGCAGAAAGATCAG
Source organism: Leptodactylus fallax (assembly GCA_947044405.1). Taxonomy (NCBI): domain Eukaryota; kingdom Metazoa; phylum Chordata; class Amphibia; order Anura; family Leptodactylidae; genus Leptodactylus; species Leptodactylus fallax. Next base: position 5,742,942 of record CAMRHE010000078.1, read on the forward strand.
GGGCCAAACAGGTAGCCTAGTATATTTAAGAAGGCCCAGCGCCAAATGGGTAGCAGAAGTAAAAAAAAAAAAACGACTGAACAGGACTAGCATAAAACAGGACAGACAAAGACGTCAATAAACCAACTATTTAGCATGCATGGAAAAAGATAAAACTTAGAACTACCACACAGGATATACAGACAACAGACTACGTAAAACAAAATGCATGCATGGAATAAACTCAACACAACACATTGCTCATTACACCCTGAATCATATTCCATTTACTGTACTGGGTCTTACAACTGTGCAGTACAGCAAAGACCTGGTGGCTATGGCATCCACTGTACTATTACAGCAGATGTAAGGAAAGTGTTAAAAAAGACCCTCCACCCCAATAAAAATTCCATTCCTTTGCTTTTTCCAATACCAACACCATTTTGGTATGGCATCTGCTTCTGTAAAGGGATAATTTTTGGTGTCAGTTCATCACATTTCAACTGACCAGCAATCCAAGCATGCAGACAATTTGCCATAAATGTTTCTATAGTTGCCACTTGTCACTGTCACACTGTTGGCATAATAACAAAATAAAGCAAAAAAACACCACTGCTTCTTCCAATATCAATGCAATGTTGGTGTGGCATTCTGCTTCTATAAAGGAATCATTCTGGGTGGCTGTTATCTGGAAAGCCATTATCTTTTCATCCCTTTTCAACCAAGCACATTGTATTACTTTACATTTCTTGTGTCCCTCTATCTCCTCATAGAATGTAAGCTCTTGTGAGCAGGACCCTGTTAGATATGTTTATTTCTTTGTCACATTGTAATGTCTCATATTGTCTGTTCATTTGTTCTCTGATTTGTAAAGTGCTACGGAATATGTTGGCGCTATATCAATAACGTTTATTATTATTTATTATTATTATTTCTATAAAACCATTCCTTTTTCAACATAACTGCAGTTTTTATATTAAAAAAGTGGCATTGCAGTCTATGGTTAATAAACTAGCAGTTTATATCTACTGCCTAACTTTTGTTTCCCCATAGACATATACATGTTACTCGTTGATTGTAATGTCAATCTGTATTCCCTTAGTCCTGACAGCAGCACAATATGGGGTATCTCTGCCCCTGTGTGTTGTTTAGGACGTTGGAACCTTTACTTAGCACCAAAAAAGAAGGTGCCTCCTACTGGCCCTATAAGAGGGCACAAGAGACCTCCCCCCCCCCCCTGTGTAAATTATAAAGTAAAAGGAAACAAGCTTCTAGGGATGGAAGCCTTGTGCTGCTGTCAGGACTAAGGGAATACAGATTGACATTACAATCAACGATTCCCCCTATATCCTACAGCAGCACAATATGGTGAGATAGCAAGTAATCCCCCTAAGGAGGGTTTCCTTGCCTTACAACGTCAAGGACTGTCTGACCAAAGGCAGTTGTCTGGGAACTGCGGACGTCTAAACGATAATGTTTAATAAAGGTCAACTGAGATGACCATGACGCAGCCGCACAAATCTGGTCCAATGGTAAGGACCGATGCTCAGCCCAAGAAGTCGACATAGCCCTGGTCGAGTGGGCCATAGAAAAGACTGGAGGGAGTAGCTCCTGAATAAGAAAGGAAGACTTAATTGTCTCCTTGATCCATGTGGATAGAGTAGGCTTGGAAGCCTTGAGACCTTTGTTTTTACCCTGCATGTTGATTTTCGGCCTTCCTAAACGGTTGAGTGTGGGATAGGTAAATTCGCAGACACCTTACCACATCTAAGGTGTGGAGTTTTTCTTCCTCCTCAGAGGTTGGAGTAGGGAGAAACACAGGTAACGAAATTAGCTGATTGCTATTATAGCATGAGGGGACCTTAGGGTTAAACCCACGCAAAAACCTAAGGTGCACTCTATCTGCAAAAAACAAAATGTATGGTTCTCTAGAAGAGAGGGCCTGGAGTTCCCCTACTCTTTTGGCAGATGTAATAGCCAGCAAAAAAGTGTTTTTTTAGGCTAAATATTTTCGGTCCGTAGTCTCCAAGGGTTCAAATGGAGGACCGCACAGGCCTGCAAGGACTACCGCAAGGTCTCACTGGGGAACTGGAGACGATACCGAGGGCTTTAGCCTCATTGCCCCTTTAAGGAACCTTGCAACCTTGTTCAAATGAGCGGAGAGGGCCGCAATCTGCACTTTCAAAGTGGCAAGGGCAAGGCCCTTATCCAAACCGTCCTGAAGAAAATTTAAAATATCAGCCGTTGAAGGTTCTAGATTATTATTACCCTTCTTGGAGCACCACTCCATGAAAATCTTGGCTGTCCTCTGGTAGTTCTTATTGGTAGAGTCTGCTCTTGCAGAAGAAAGGGTCTTCAGGACGGCCTTTAACAGTCCTCTATCCTGCTGTAGAGACTGCTCAACCTCCAGGCTGTCAGGTTGAATCTCCAGAGATCCTGGCACTTCAGAGATCCTTGGGAAACCAGGTTCTGGATGGGGGGAAGCCTCCAATATATCCCTCGACTCATCTCTATGAGTTGGGAAAACCAAGCTCTTTTTTGGCCAGAATGGAATGATGGCTATCACAGAGACTTGGTCCTGTCTGATTTTCATCAATACCTTCGGTATCATTGGAATTGGAGGGAAGATGTATGCCAGCCTGGACCTCCAAGGGATGGACAGGACATCCACTGCCAAGGGATTGTCCTCCTGGTAAAGGGAACAGAACGTCTCCACTTTGGCGTTGAGTCGGGTTGCCATGAGGTCTATTTCTGGAAGACCCCACTTCAGTGTAATCTGGTGAAAGAATTCTGGATTGAGTGACCATTCTCCTGATACGGCATGACCCTGACTCAACCGATCCGCTACTATGTTCAGGGAGCCCTTGATGTGAACTGCGGATAAATGGGTTAGATTTTTCTCTGCCCATGAAAATATCAGATCTGCCTCCATGAGGAGGGTTGGTGATCTGGTGCCTCCCTTTCTGTTCACGTACAGCACTGTGGTCACGTTGTTTGACCGGATCTTGACTGCTCTTCCCTTGAGAAGAGGCGAGAAATGGAGTAAGGCATGATATACAGCTCTGAGCTGCTTCCAGTTGGATGAGGTCCTTCTTTCTGGAGCACTCCAAACTCCCTTTATGGTGTTTTCGTCCAAATGGGCTCCCCATCCCGTGAGGGATGCATCTGTAGTCAACAGGGTCCAAGGGGGTTGGACCGTGGACCTTCCGTCTTTCAGGTGCAACCACCACTTGAGGGAAAAACGGGTCCTGGGGGAGAGTCGAATCTTCTTGCTGAGTGTAAGAAGGGTGCGATCCCAAGCCTCTAGTAATTCCCTCTGGAGGGGACGTAAGTGCCACAAGGCCCATGGGACTGCCTCCTCTGAGGAAGACATCAAGCCCAGGATCTTCATCAATGTTCTGATGGAGGCTATCGGCTTTTTGAAGAGGTGCCGGACTGCCACGACCAGCTTCTCCTTCTTTGCTGGTGTCAAGGAGATTTGCAGGTGGACTGAATCTAGGAAGTAGCCAAGGAACTTCCTTCGGGTTGAAGGGATCGTTTCTGACTTCTCCCAGTTTATAAGCCATCCCAGACTCTGAAGCAGGGAAATGGCTGTCTGTAGGTGCTGGAGCAGAACAGACTCTGACTGGGCTTTTATCAACCAGTCATCTAGATAAGGCACCAAGAATATCCCGAGAAGCCTGAGGGCGGCCGCTATGGGGGCCACTACCTTTGACGCAAATAAGTGTCTTTTAGATCCAAAGTCACAAAAACATCGTCTTGGAGGAGAAAAGTGGTGACAGACTTTATGGTTTCCATACGGAAGCGCTTCTTTTGGATGAAGCGGTTGAGGTACCTTAAGTCTATGATCATTCTCCACTTGTCTGCCGGTTTTGGCACCAGGAAGACGGGAGAATAGACACCGGATCCTTCTTCTAGAGAAGGGACTTCCTCCAGGGCTCCCTTGTGAATGTACTCTCGGATGGAGCATTCCAATGTAGTCTGCTGCATTGTAGGGAGGCTGCGAGTTAACACAAACCGATCCTGAGGAGGATGGAGGAACTCGATTGCATTAATTGATGGTGGGAGGCCTCCGCTAAATATTCAGCTGCCAGGGAAACCGAGCATAGAAACCCTAGCAGCTCGTCTCTGGAGAGTCGATGTCCCTCTCGAGCTGGACCAGGTCAGTGCGTAATTTGGCTGACACTTCAAAAGATGCAACCGCCACAGCGGTTTGGGACGAGGCAGCTGAATAAGCCTTCTTGAGGGTATTGTCGATGCGCCTGTCCATGGCGTCGTGCAAATTTGCTCCATCATCTGATGGTACCATAGTGCAGCGGGACAATTTGGCCACTTCCATATCCACCTTGGAAGGAGGACCCCATTGATCCCATTGAGCAATTGGGAACAAAGCCCTGAACCTCCTAGGAACCACAAGAGGTTTTTCAGGACATCTCCACTTTGAGGACATTAACTTTTGTAATGTCTGGTCCACTTGGAAGACCCTAGGCTCTCTATAGGTGGACGTGGAGGCTTCCCCGTCAACACCACGGTCCTTTGACCGGATGGACTTCAGCAGCCGGCTTAATTTTCCGAGTGGGAAGCACGGTCTGCTGGAATCTTCAGTGGAATCGTCAGATGAGAGTGTCTCGTCCACTGTCTGATAACCTTCATCAGAGATCCGTAAGGAAGATTGTGTCTCAACCCGCGGTCTCTTGGCAATCTGGGCGATGGAAGAACGGATCTCCTTAAGAGACTCCTCCATATAGTCCTTTACCCAAGTGACAACCTCTCTTATGGAAAGTTCTTCCAGCGGAGGTCCGCGACATTGGCGACAGCGGGTAAAATCATAGCCGTCAGGTAAAGGGGTATTGCAATCCAAACATGCTAGGTGTTTACGTTTAGAGGACTTTTTCCTCCTAAACCCATCGCCGTTACCCGATTCAGAAGATGACATCTGAAACATCAAAGAGCCACGTGACAATGAAGAATGGAAGATTGCCAGGCATCGCATAAGAAAGAAAAAACCAAGGGGTACCTTACTCTTTTTTTTTTTTTTTTTTTCTATTTTAAATTGGTAACTGAAGAGAAAAACCGTCAGGAAAAAACCAGCCACCGCAAACTGCAGCTGAGGAGCTAGAAACCACTAGCTCAACAAGTAGAGGACTGAAGACCTTTTAAATGTAATCCAGCAGCGAGGGGAGGAGCCAAACAAAGAAACATTCATACAGCACCAAAACGGGTCAAACGCCATAATGGAACATAGAGGAGCATAAGCCTAAGCCAGGCTCAAAATACAAGCAGCAAAAATCAATTCCATATTTTGCCTTTAAATTTTCAATTTCCAAACTTACCGCACTTTTTCCGAAAAAAATGGAAGTAGGCTACGGTGGTGCGCAAAGGCTTCCTTCCCCCCAGGAACACGGGACCGGAGAAAGGTTCCGGCCGGGGAGATTCCCCACTTATTCCGGGATCGCGCTGCCTGCCGTGCGATGAGCCGGATACATGCTGCGCTGCGGAGCAACAGGCCCCGAAGGACCGGAGGGGAAGAAGAGGCAGGAAAAAACATTGGAATGGACCAAGGTACCCCCTAAAGGCAAGCCTGGAGTAGATGAAAAACCCCTAGCAACGGGAGGTCACAAGAGACCTCCGTCCACCTGTCCCACACAGGACAGAAAAAAACACAGGGGGGAGTTCTCTTGTGCCCTCTTATAGGGCCAGTAGGAGGCACCTTCTTTTTTGGTGCTAATTAAAGGTTCCACCGTCCTAAACAACACACAGGGGCAGAGATACCCCATATTGTGCTGCTGTAGGACGTAGGGGGAATGTCAGTTTGACATTACTTTGGCTTTTCTAGCCTGAGAAAGCTAGAAATGGGCTAGATAAAGTCCTGGAAACTCCGACATTATCATGCACTATGCTTTAAGCCAATTCATACTCGGATTCATGTCAAACATATTACATAGTTACATAACACTGTAGTTTTCTAATTCTAATTAGAATTTCTAAATTTATCCCGATGACTTTTTTCAGAGAAGACACTAAAGGCCAAAGAATAAGTGTCCAATTGCTGGGGGCCAAATCCTGGATCCCCAGTGATCAGGAGGATGGTGGACCAAAAGTCCGCCTAAAGCCCCCTTGTGAATGGAGCACCAGTGTTACATTCACTGCTATGGGGCTACTGGGACTATAAAATCTGACAGTGCCCGCAGCCCCATAGAAGTGTCTGGAGCGCCAGTTATGCAAGCACACTGGCGCTCCATTCACCCTCCTGATCTCTGGGGACCTGGAGGTAAGACCTCCAGTGATCAGACAATTAACCACTGCCCTGTGGATAGGGGATATAGGTCAGGGGTTGAGATTATAAGAAGACAACTATGTAAGAGGACAAGAAGAAGCCATTAGGCTTCAAATAATGGCAAAAACTGTACAGTCTGTGCTTTATTTTAAAAATACATTAGAGACAGGGGCGTAACTACCGGGGTAGCAGCAGGGCCTGGGACATTATGGGGCCCCGCAGGCCCCCGATGCTTTTTTTTTTAATAGGCCGTTACCTGCTGGAGTAACCTCAGCAGGTAACGGGCCCTATATACTTACTGATCCCCAGGGTCCTGCTCACGACCGCCTGCGCTTCCCATTCTGCGGAGACAGCTGTAAGCAGTAGCGGGGATCGGTAGGTAAGGCCACGGGCAGAACCCCACAATCACTGCTATCATTAAACTTCTGAGTCTGAAAAAACCCCAGAGTATAATAATTGTTCATGGGTGGTCCACAATAGGGCATAATACTGTGTGCAGGGGCCACTATGGGGCATAATACTGTGTGCATGGGCCACTATGGCACATAATAGTGTGCGCAGGAATGCGTTTTTTTCGGGGTGTTGGAGGGGGCAGTTGGGGGCGGCAGTTCGGGGGGGGGGCATGTCAAATGTTTGTCTTGGGGTCCAGCCATTCCTAGTTACGCCACTGATTAGAGACATAAAACTCTTGACCAGTAGTGTAGTACTTAGATCCCCAAAAAGAAGTGGTCTCAATAGCCGCTTTACCTATCATTACTTCAAAGAAAAGAGGCAAATAAAATTGCTTCATTCAAACCCAGTGGTTTAACACTTGGAATTCTAAAACTCCACTGTAGTTTTTTCAGAAGTAGCCTTTTGTCCAAATCACCACCTCTTGGTAAAGGTTGAATCCTCTCTATTCCCTGGAAACAGGATCCATTTCCTAAATTTGCTGGTCATCTTGTCAGCATAATCTAGGAGCAAGGACAAGTGGCTAAATGCACAACCCAGTTATTTTACAATAAATGAACTCATAGTTTTTAAACATAGTACCAGCACTAACACTAGTAAGACTCCTACTCTTCAGGATATACTGTCAAATTTTGCAGGAACCGCATTTGAATGTGCCTGTGATGTTAGCCGAACTTGGCAGACAGATGACTATGTACCAACCAGTCTTTCAAACTGACAGTCTTTCTGACACCAAAGTGTGTAGTTCTGAGTTAAGGCATAATATAACCCAAAACATATGCAGGTCTTCTCTAACCCATTTGGCCTCATGATCTTATATGACAATGACACATATGGAGGTAACATCAGTGTCTCTATTAGAAGATAAAATGACCTTCCAGCTCATCCCCCTTATTTTAAAAATCAGAGGGAAACCTTCTAATTCAGAGGAACTGTCCCTTGGGGATCCCTCTTTTCAATGGGGAAGGGTAATGACTAACCAATTGCAGCAGGCTGTTAGTTGCCATTGATTCTCTATAGAGACTGGTGGTCAATTACCCTTTCTCATTTATAATAATAGAGAGATTCACAAATGAGATCTTGTGTGAGTCAATTCTGGCTGTGACGCTAACGCCCATATCATTGTGAAGTGTTAAAAAGGCTTTCCATGTGCCAGTTCACAGGATGAGGATGTTGTAGGTGTTCTCCAGGTGTTATGTTTGTATCCTCCCCTGGGTCTCCTATCATTATACTCTGGGGTCTGAAAAGATAATTGTTCATGGGTGGTCCACAATGGGGCATAATAGTGTGTGCAGGGGCCACTATGGAGCATAATAGTGTGTGTAGGGGCCACTATGGAGCATAATAGTGTGTGCAGGGGCCACTATGGGGCATAATAGTGTGTGCAGGGGCCATTATGGGACATAATAGTATGTGCAGGAATGCAGGGAATGCGGTTTGTGGGGGGGGGGGGGCGGTTGCCAGGGGGGCCATGTCAAATGTTCACCTTGGATCCCAGCTATTTCTAGTTACGCCACTGTTCATAACTTGAGACTCACTGAATGGCACAAACAGAGCTGTGATGCCTACTGCAACCCTGCTGTTGGGAAAACAGAAAGGGATACATTGAGAGAATGTGCAGTGACAACTGTCAATTGAAATAAATTCAGCAAAGATTTGTGTATTATGGAGACTGTGTAGATTTTATGCAAAGGTACAGATCTGTTCTGTAAGCTGCACCTTTACAAGAAACTGTTCAGTAATCACCAAGCCACTTGGTCCTTGTTAGCCTCTGTGACCACTAAACTAGTTGGTTCTAGTGGAACTGTAATCATCATCACAACTGCCTCTTTGTAAGTAAGGCTCTGTTCAAGTTTTTCTATTGTGTCCACCTGTGTGTTTGTAACATTCTCAAATGGGGAACCAAATATACCTCTCATAGGGCCAACCATATATGTAAGAGCTGACCCCCTTTAGAGCCTGTCCAACTTCCTAAAATATGTCAATGGTGTGACTGTGTTAATATCTTCATTTGTGGAAAAGAAGCATGGGCGCCAGGGCCAGGGTATGACTGCTAACCTGTAGGTGACATCTTCTGTTTAAAATCTGTGGAAAATCCACTTGGCAGCAGACATACCATGCCTTTTATATCCTAATTTTAATGTTATTAATTAGATTTTTCTAAAAATAAATTGAGATGGAGAACTTTTTCAATACACTCTATGAATGAGATACTTTGAAGAAAACAAATATGCCACCAATGTTGGCCCAGGTCAAAGGATAGCTGAATAAATAGCAGATTTATGTACAATTTCACAATATGTTAGTTTAGCTGAGATATATGGGACGTATTAGAAGACATACAATATTTATTCTGCCGTTTGCTTTGAGGTATATGTCTGAATGTGTGTTTGTAAAATCGCTTTCATCTTTCAAGGTCTTTACTTGGTATTTTATTGTATTTTGTGTTAGGTCTCTTTTATTATCCAGTGCACCATGAAATATTTTTTCTCAAGAAGAGCATGTGCAGCTGTGAAGAGACAAATTAACAGTCAATTCTCTATGTGTTCTTTTTAGGTGTGGATCCCCCTCCTCCTGTTGACTTTTTCCATAACCTTTAAGTAGCAATTGAACACTTTGTTTAAAGTCCTCAGAAATTTCTATTGGTAAGAAAATAAAAATACATTTTGGTTAAGTTTGGTTCAGTATCCTACCCTCAAAATATGACCGGAGACTTGTAATGTGAACATCTTGAAATTCTCTTGCCCTGTATCATCTAGATGTTTCCCTGCTGACAGTAAAATCCAGACGGTCAGTAGTGGTAAATTATGTCAAAATTAATATGTTTTTATACCTACCAATAAAAGATTTAGTATAGTGATAGTTACCGCTCACTATACTGTAGTAAATATAAAAGCCTACCCAAAACCTATAGTATCTACAGAAACCTTAATGAACTGTTTGTGGACAAGGTACTATACTACTAAGAAATACTGCCGTGGTCCATTAAATATAAGCTAACCATCACTCCCTTGATAACCAATCCTTTGATGGAGGATGAGGTGTGCTATAACATCCATTAAGGCTTCCTGTGTACCATATATTGCTCATATAATACAATTGTACATGTCCAAATTATATTTGCCACAATTGCCAATCAAGAGATAATGTAGCTGGGAAGGTTCCTCTCCATTTACCCTCCCTTTTGTAGCGACATGTGAAGTACCTGGCCACATACCTCCAAGACCAGCCCTGACTTTATCCCTAAATTATCCCATATGACCTTCAGTGCCATTTTGTAAATGCTTTCCAGTTCCCTAGAAATGCTTTCCAGTTCCAGTTTAAAAATATATGCTATCATCACTATTATTTATATGTGTAAAATAATATTGCTGTTAATATTGTTTAATACTAAATGCATGTTTTTTTTTATTAGTGGTTCTTTTATCCAATATTATTTACTAGTGTATTGTGCAAGTCATATCCTGATTATATGACTTACAATGTGTCTTCCCATAAACTGCTGCCGTTCTTATATGTAACAGACCGTAAACCATGGTCATGTGATTTACGGTCCATTGTCATGTAATGAGCACACAGGTGCACAGCTCGTTACCAGGCAGATGTCTGATTACTGTGCTGTGACTATAAAGAGTGGCACCTGTGTGTTCATCACATGACCATGGACTGAATATCACATGACCATGGTCAGAATTTCCTTCACTAGAAGTAACAGAATGAATGACAGTAAATTGTACAACTTTTTATTATACAAGCAATAACATTTTCTCTCAAAATTGGTCTGAAAGTGGCCAACCCCTTTAAGTCACAAATTGTTCTTTTCAAAACACTGTATTTTCACATAGAATATCTGAAACATATAGACTCTGAAAGTTAGTATTAGAGTAACTATATGGTGATGATAGATAAGTATATATATATATATATATATATATATATATATATATATATACACAGTGGGGGGAAAATTATTTAGTCAGCCACCAATTGTGCAAGTTTTCCCACTTAAAAAGATGAGAGAGGCCTGTAATTGTCATCATAGGTAGACCTCAACTATGAGAGACAAAATGAGAAAACATATCTAGAAAATCACATTGTCTGATTTTTAAAGAATTTATTTGCAAATTATGGTGGAAATTAAGTATTTGGTCACCTACAAAGATTTCTGGCTCTCACAGACCTGTAATTTCTTCTTTAAGAGGCTCCTCTGTCCTCCACTCATTACCTGTAGTAATGGCACCTGTTTGACATTGTTATCAGTATAAAAGACACCTGTCCACAACCTCAAACAGTCACACTCCAAACTCCACTATGGTGAAGACCAAAGAGCTGTGGAAGGACACCAGAAACAACATTGTAGACCTGCACCAGGCTGGGAAGACTAAATCTGTAATAGGCAAGCAGTTTGGTGTGAAGAAATCAACTGTGGGAGCAATAATTAGAAAATGGAAGACATACCAAGACCACTGATAATCTCCCTCGATCAGGGTCTCCAAGCAAGATCTCACCCCGTGGGGTCAAAATGATCACAAGAACGGTGAGCAAAAATCCCAGAACCACACGGGGGAACCTAGTGAATGACCTGCAGAAAGCTGGGACTAACGTAACAAAGGCTACTGTCAGTAACACACTACGCCGCCAGGGACTCAGATCCTGCAGTGCTAGACGTGTCCCGCAGTTTAAGCCAGTACATATCCGGGCCCGTCTGAAGTTTGCTAGAGAGCATCTGGATGTTCCAGAAGAGTACTGGGAGAATGTTATATGGTCAGATGAAACCAAAGTAGAACTGTTTGGTAGAAACACAACTCGTCGTATTTGGAGGAGAGTGAATGCTGAGTTGCCTCCAAAGAACACCATACCTACTGTGAAGCATGGGGGTGACAACAACATGCTTTGGGGCTGTTTCTCTGCAAAGGGACCAGGACGACTGATCCGTGTACATGAAAGAATGAATGGGGCCATGTATCGTGAGATTTTGAGTGCAAACCTCCTGCCATCAGCAAGGGCATTGAAGATGAAACATGGCTGGGTCTTTCGGCATGACAATGATCCCAAGCACACCGCCAAGGAGTGGCTTCGTAAGAAGCATTTCAAGGTCCTGGAGTGGCCTAGCCAGTCTCCAGATCTCAACCCCATAGAAAACCTTAGGAGGGAGTTGAAAGTCCGTGTTGCCCAGTGACAGCCCCAAAACATCACTGCTTTAGAGGAGATCTGCATGGAGGAATGGGCCAACATACCGGAAACAGTGTGTGCCAACCTTGTGAAGACTTACAGAAAACGTTTGACCTCTGTCATTGTCAACAAAGGATATATAACAAAGTATTGAGATGAACTTTTGTTATTGACCAAATACTTATTATCCACCATAATTTGTAAATAAATTCTTTAAAAATCAAACAATGTGATTTTCTGGATTTGTTTTCTCATTTTGTCTCTCATAGTTGAGGTCTACCTATGATGACAATTACAGGCCTCTCTCATACTTTTAAGTGGGAGAACTTGCACAATTGGTGGCTGACTAAATAGTTTTTTTCCCCACTTATATATATATATTACAGATAGTGTTACATATAAGGACAACAGCAGTTTATGGGAAGCCACATTGTACATTGCACATTGTACTGTATATCACATGACCATGGTCTGAATTTCACCACTAGAAGTAACAGAATGAATGACAGCAAGCAAAGATCTAGAAAACTGTGAGGAATTGATACGCAAAGTATATTGGAAAATTCCAAATAATCTTTTTATTGTACAAACAATAAAATTTGTGTCTCAATATTGGTCTGAAAGTGGCCAACACCTTCAAAGAATCAGAGACCATAAGCAAACTCCTTTTGTCAACATTATCTTTATCTAATCTGAGAGAAACATGACAAACCTGGCAAACAGGGTTTTTCCACTGCAAGAGTCATCATACCAAACTACTATAACATTCTAACTATATCATCTTCTATGAATATGAAATGTTCTCAAGAAAAGTTGTTTTGTGTTAAGTTGTGTCTCTAATCCCACCCATGTCCCCATTAACTGCATCAATTACTACTGTATCTTTTTATGCCCCAACACAGTAATAGTTTAATGTATAACACACAGCAGAGGTGTAGTTAGAGGGGGTAGGGGGCAGCGCCCTTGGGCCCACTGACTTTGTTGGGCCCACCCTGTTGCAAACATCTGAAGGTCAGCAATACCGTTTAAATCCATGGTAGAGGAGGAAGCCTTTGTCTTCCTGCTCTACCATTCTGTAACTTGTACACTGCAAGGCACTTCAGACCTGTGACCTTCAAGTTGCCCTAACCACATCTAAGACATCTGTATTCTGGTGTAAGTGGGCCTGATAATGTAATTGCATTGCTCCTCCTATGCTGAAATGTTTTAGGAAAAGAAATGGAGGCAGGTCTGAATCTGGCTCTGAGCATCAGGGGTTAGTAGGTAGATGAGCATAATTTTTTCCTTAAACTTTGGGGGACATTATTTATATCACATGGCAAGTGTGGGTATTATAGATATAAGGGGCTTTATTAATATACTCATTGACAAAAAAAATATTGCACCAAGACGAAGTTGGTGGAATGAATGTGTGACTGTAATAATATACACACCTGGACAAAATTGTTGGTACCCTTTGTTTAATGAAAGAAAAACCCACAATGGTCACAGAAATAACTTTTATCTGACAAAAGTAATAACATATAAAAATTCTCTGAAAATGAACAAATGAAAGTCAGACATTGCTTTTCAACCATGCTTCAAGAGAATATTTTAAAAAAGAAAACTCATGAAACAGGCCTGGACAGAAATGATGGTATCCTTAACTTAATATTTTGTTGCACAACCTTTTGAGGCAATCAAACGATTCCTGTTACTGTCAATGAGACTTCTGCACCTCTCAACAGGTATTTTAGCCCACTCCTCATGAGCAAACTGCTCCAGTTGTCTCAGGTTTGAAGGGTGCCTTTTCCAGTCAGCATGTTTCAGCACCTTCCAAAGATGCTGAATAGGATTTAGGTCAGGGCTCATAGAAGGACACTTCAGAATAGTACAATGTTTTCCTCTTAGCCATTCTTGGGTGTTTTAGCTGTGTGTTTTGGGTCATTATCCTGTTGCAAGACCCATGACCTGCGACTGAGACCAAGCTTTCTGACACTAGGCAGCACATTTCTCTCTAGAATCCCTTGATAGTCTTGAGATTTCATTGTACCCTGCACAGATTCAAGACACCCTGTGCCAGATGCAGCAAAGCAGCTCCAGAACATATCAGAGCCTCCTCCATGTTTCACAGTAGAGACAGTGTTCTGTTCAAGATATGCTTCATTTTTCCATCTGTGAACATAGAGCTGATGTGCCTTTCGATTTTTGTCTCATCTGGACCATCATTTCTGTCCTGGCCAGTTTCATGAATTTTCTTTTTTTAAAAAAATTCTGTTGAAGCATGGTTGAAAAGCAATGTCTGACTTTCATTTGTTCATTTTCATAGAATTTTTATATATTATTACTTTTGTTAGATTCAAGTTATTTCTGTGACCATTGTGGGTTTTTCTTTCATTAAACAAGGGGTACCAACAATTTTGTCCATGTGTGTATGTATTATGTGTGACTGTAATGACATATGTAAGTGATTAACCCCTTCCCGCTGGAGGAATTTTTTGATTTCCAATTTTCTGATTTGATTCCCGCCTACCAAACCCCATAACTTTGTTATTTTTTTCGTTCACAGAGCCATATGAGGGCTTAATGTTTGCAAAACAAATTGTTCTTCATAATGGTGCTATTTATTATTCTGTACAATGTACTGGGAAGCTGGAAAAAATATCAGAATGGGATGCAATTCGAGAAAAAGTGGATTTGTGCGACTTTCTTGCAGGCTTCGTTTTTACAGCATTCGCTCTACAACCAAAATAACATGTCATCTGTATTCTATGTTTTGGTGCGATTCTGGAGATACCAAATTTATATAGTTTTATTTACATTTTAACCCCTTAACAAAAATCTAAAACTTTGCAAAAAAATTTTTTTTTCTAAAACTCGCCATATTCTGACACCATGTTCTAATTTTTTTATATTTACATGTATAGGGATGAATAGGAAGTCTTTTTTGTGGGGTCAGGTGTACTTTTTAGTTATACTATTTTGGGGAATGTCTATTGCTTTGATCACTTTTTATTCAAATTTTTATGGGAGGCAAAACAGCCAAAAAACAGCAATTCGGCACTTTTGATTTTTTTTTTCCCCACTATGGCATTCAATGTACAGGAAAAACATTTTTATAAGTTTGTAGAATAGGTGTTGTCAGACACTGGAATACCTAATGTGTATGTGTTTCACAGTAATTTTGTGCTTATATATGTATTCTAGGGAAATGGGATGATTCTAACTTTTAATTCGTTTTGTTTTGTTTTTTTATATATATTTGTTAACTTCAAATGCCATACAAATGAATGGGAGGAAAACTTGGGAGCCTTCAATAGGCTGTCATGACAATGGGATGCCGGCCCCAGATCTTGATCCAGGTGCCTCGGTCACCAAATTTAAATACCCAACATCTACCATACTTTTACTTCAGATGTCGGTAAGGGGTTAAATACTACAGTGAAAGGATAAGTTTACTAGGGAAAACTGTACAATTGAAAGGAGGCTTTAGTGCCCTGTTAGTCTCCCTATAGCCTGGATATATTTGAGATACAGTATTCCTATGAACTCTTGCAATGTGTGGGCAAGCATTATCCGGCTCAAAAATGCCAGTTGATAGCCCTGCCATAAGAGACAACAAATAGAGGACATACTATAGATATATCTGAGCTGTTAGTGTGCCTCATATTACTACTAGGGGTGACTGTCTATTGCAATCATAGAGTAAAAAACTCCATTTCCAAAAAAAAAATGGGATTCTGTGTAAAACCTAAAGAATAACAAGAATGCAATGATTTGGAAATCTCATATAACCATATTTTATTTAAAATAGAATAGAGAATACATATCAGAAACGGAAAGCCATTTTTCCATTCCATTTGAAAAAAATTAACACATTTAAAAATTGATATCAGCAACAAATCTGAAAAAAGTTAGGACTGGATTATGTTCACCATTGTGTAGAATCCAATCTTCTTACCCAAGTAATACCCCCATATAATATTCAAATAACAGTGCTTAGTAATAGTGATCAAATAACTGGGGTCAAAAGTCTGATGCAGCAGTTGAATTGTCCTGTGCGGGTGGTGAATGACCCTAGATTGCCTCTGTTCCCCAGATCTAGGCTTGTCTTGTATCATCAAACTAGAGAAGAAACCACAGCACACAGTCTTTAATAAAGCATATTATCAATCTGATTTATTGGACAATTCACATATACTATGGAAGGTATATATCATGTAATATTCCATGGGATATAAAAATAGTCTCCATCCAAGATGTGGGAGATAATTCAAAAGGCAGTATCCAGATCAATATGGAACATTTCGGTCAATCATGACCTTTGTCAAGAAAAATCTACACAGAAATGAAAAACATTAGTATATAAAGTCTTATCCAATCTATACAACCATCGCAGATGGACACTATGGTGATTTCATTTGGTCACTATTTAGTTAATAATAGTCCTTTAATAGTCCCACAATGGGGAAATTCAGTGTGTTACAGCAGCAAAGATAAGCAGATACAAATACAAATACAACATGTACAGGAATGTTCCAAGGTGAGAGGCATTACATTAATAGCAGACAGACAGATAGGACGTAGCAGAGGGGGGGGGGGGGGATTTAACAGGCAGAGAGATATTTCAGTTCTCTGTGTGTAATGATCTCCGCTTAGGTCGGTGTTGGTTGTACAGCCTAACCGCGGTGGGGAGGAAAGACTTCCGATAGCGCTCCTTCTCACACCTAGGGTGGAGCAGTCGGTCACTGACAGTACTGCTCAGCGCGATCACAGTCTCATGCATGGGATGGGACTTCTTCTTCTGCATGGAGCTCACCACAGACAGTATCCTTCTGTCACCCACCACCTGCACTGGGTCCAGTGGGCTCCCCAGGACAGAGCTGGCCCTTCTAATCAGTTTGTCAAGTTTATTTCTGTCCCTGGTTGATATACTGCTCCCCCAGCAGGCCACTCCAAAGAAGATGGCTGATGCCACTACCGAGTTGAAGAAAGTTCTAAGAAGTGCCCCCCGGATTCCAAAGGCTCTCAGTTTCCTAAGCAGGTAGAGCCTGCTGTGGCCCTTCCTGTACAGGGCCTCCATATGATCTGCCCAGTCCAGCTTATTATTAAGGAGCAAACCCAGGTACTTATAGGTGTTCACAATCTCGATGCCCGTCCCCAGGATGTCCACTGGATTTGGAGGGCATCTGCCTTTGCGGAAGTCCACCATCATCTCCTTGGTCTTCCCCGCGTTAATCTTCAGGTGGTTCCGGTGGCACCAGTCCACAAAATCCTGGTTCAGTTCTCTGTACTCCCTGTCATCATCATCTGTGATGAGACCCACTATTGCAGAGTCGTCAGAATACTTCTGTAGGTAGCAGCTGGATGAGTTGCACCTAAAATCTGCAGTGTACAGTGTGAAGAGGAAAGGGGCGAGAACCGTACCCTGAGGTGCCCCCGTATTACAGATCACGGTACCTGACACACAGTCTCGGGCTCTCACGTATTGAGGTCGATTTGTGAGGTAGTCTAGGATCCAGTTGGAGAGGTGGTGGTCCACTCCAGCAAGGCCCAGCTTGTCCCTCAATAACCTGGGCTGTATGGTGTTAAAAGCACTGGAGAAGTCAAAGAACATTATTCTCACTGTGTTCCCTGGTTTCTCCAGGTGAGACAGAGCCCTGTGCAGAAGATGGATGATGGCATCATCTACCCCAATGCCCGGCCGATAAGCAAACTGGAGGGGGTCCATAGCGGGGCTCACTAGAGGGCGGAGATGTGTGAGAACCAATCTCTCCAAGATCTTCATCAGGTGGGATGTCAGTGCTACAGGTCTGTAGTCGTTGAGGTCCATAGGGTGGGGTTTCTTTGGAACTGGTACCACACAAGAAGATTTCCATAATTCAGGGACTATTTCCTGCCTCAGGCTCATATTATACATATATGTAATTATACCACACAGCTGGTCCCCGCAAGTCTTAATTAGCCTTGCACTGATGTCATCTGGCCCTGCGGCTTTCCTCGCCTTGATCTTTTTCATCTCCTTCCTCACCTGGGCCCGTGTGAAGGTCAGACTGTGGCCAGATAAAGACTGATTTCTGGATTTACTGGTCTGTTGGGAAGTGGCCGCATGGGGAGAAGTCATTGTGGTGGGGGAAGCTGAAGGACATACTGGGGTGGGAGGAGCTGGTGTGTGATCAAATCTGTTGAAGAATAGGTTTAGTTCATTAAGCCAATTAACATCTGCCTCAATCTGGCAGACAGACTGTTTATGACCCGAAATTGACTAAAGCCCCTCCCAGACCCCCCTTATGTCTTTTCTTTCCATTTGCTTTTCCATTTTTTCTGTATAACTGGCTTTTCCCTGCCTGATTTGATGCCTCAGCTCCTTTTGTACTTCCCTCAACCCCTCCTTATCTCTTGCCCTGAATGCCATCTTTTTCTCCTTAAGTAGTGTTTTTATATCAGAGTTAATCCATGGTTTGTTGTTGGAGAAGCACCTCACCACTTTTGTGGGTACTGTGTTGTCCACACAAAAATTAATGTAGTCTGTTATGCAGTGTGTGAGTCCTTCTATATCTTCTCCATAAGAATCCTGCAGCACTTCCCATGTGGTTGTGTCAAAACAATCCCTCAGAGCCTCATCACTCTCCTCGGACCATATCCTCACTGTGCGGGTGACAGCTGGTTCTCTACATACAAGTGGCTTGTACACAGGTCAGAGATGTACTAGGTTGTGATCCGATCTCCCCAGGGGCGGTAGGGCTGATGAGTTATATGCCTCCCTCACGTTGGCAAAGAACAAGTCCAGTGTTTTGTTGTCTCTTGTGTGGCAGGTTACATACTGTGTGAAACTGGGCAGTGTGGATGATGGAGAGGCATGGTTGAAATCACCCGACAGAAGAAAGAGGGCCTGGGGATGTTTTAACTGTAACTGGCTCAGCGTGGCTTGTAGGACCTCGCAGGCAGTGTCAGCTTTCGCAGAGGGGGGGACATATGCAGCTATCACGATGACATGTGATAGTTCCCTTGGTAGGTAGAAAGGTCTCATGCTCACAGCTAATAGTTCAATGTCCTTACAGCAAGTTTGCTCCTTAATCACAATGTGCCTAGGATTACACCATCTATTATTCACAAACATTGCCAGCCCTCCTCCTTTCCTCTTACCGCTCTCCCTTGTCCTGTCTGCCTGAAGGAGTTTAAAACCATCCAAGGAGACCAGAGGGTCAGGAGTAACTTCAGTGAGCCAAGTCTCTGTAAGTAGCATCATGCTGCACGCCCGAAACTCCTGATGATGCCTGGTGAGAACTGTTAGTTTATCCATCTTGTTTGCAAGAGATCTCACATTGCCCATGATGATGGAGGGAACAGCTGGTCGGTAACGCCTCTTTTTAATCCTCTGAAGAGTTCCTGCTCTGCATCCCCTCACCCGCTTTTTCTTTCTCCAAATCTCACGGGGGATGTGTGACCAGATGGTATGCCATCCTGCTGTGTCTCTGAGCTGCAGAATTTCCTCTCTTGTATAGACAAAGGAATTGTCTGCATACACAAAAGATCCCATTTTCAAGCAGAACAAAAGACAGATAAAAAACAAAAAAAAAAGTATCACAAGGGTCCAAGTCTTTGTGTGTGTTTCTTCATAGTGCAAAAGTCCTTAAGTAGAGAGGTACAAAACGAGTCATAGAAAGAAAAATAAGATAGAGAGTCTCAGAGCTGCTGTAGCTGGCAGCCACTCCAGCGGCGCCACTATGGCTGTGATAGTTATTTAAGTAAGCAGATTTGTGTATATTTGTTATTGTTATTGTCTCACATTGTTGTAAGCTAATTTAATTAGGAAATGTTCTTAGAAAAATTGTATTGAAATGTTATTTAAGAGTCATTCACCTTTTGTCTGAGTGCAGAGATTAATAATTGTTGCTTTTGGTGTGTAAGTGATAAAAAATGTTGACTGTATTTTTGGCATATTACCTTAAATCCCTTAATCTAGAGGAGGTTTGACCACATTGTAGAGCAAGCTGGGAAACCACTGAGAAAGTGACAGTATATCTACACAATCTACAGTAGATGAAGAACATCCTAGTCAATCTCTAGGAGTTTGTTATGGTTGTTATTTTTTTACTACTTGACTATGTAAGTTATACAATGGATAATGGAATAAACTAACAATGTTGTCAGCTTACAGTTGAGGTGGCCACTAGAGATGGGCAAACCTCTGAATATGTGTTTTTTTCCAGGTTTGGGTTGTTTTAGTTCAGTCCAAAGATTTGTTTCAAGTTGAATAAGTTTGGTAAGAACCGGAGCTCTTATACTTCTCCTTTCTGTTCAATCCACTCCTGGCTTTGGCTCAAAAAAACCACAGCAAAATCTGCAACCAAAAAAAGCTGCATTTCCGCAATGTGGGGCCTCAGCCTAAACTGGCTTAAAACACAGTGTATGACACTGTCAGGGCTCCCAGGACTCTATCTAGCCAATTTCTAGCTCTCTAAGGAAAACACAGTCGAAGCTATGTTAAAGTGACAAGTATATCTATGGAAAAAAGGATGGTAAGCAGTGGATTCAAACTACCAGTTTAATCATACACTGCACTACCAGTTGCTTTTGTGTATTTTAACATTTAAAACGCTCCCAAAATCACCCTTTTTTGGTGGACAGGTGCTTGCCTATGGTTTTTTTTATACACATGGCAGTTATATTGCAAAATAGCAACGGTTTTATATGGCTTGTAAGTGCTACAGGCTTGTCATTTTAGATAAAACTGTGTAGCTGTGTACCTGGTTGAAGAAGTGGCTTTTTTAATGGCAGCAGAATGTTGCACTAACATAGTCTTGGAATTGGAAGATCAATGGTGGGGTTTTTTTTTATTTTATTTTGTTGTTATTATGCCAACAATGTGGCAGTGGCAGGTGACACTGCAACTACAGAATTTGAAGAAAAATTTGTCAGCGTGCCTGCCACTTGAAAACTAGGATTCTATGACTATGAGAACAGTACTTGAGAGCCAGAAAAGAACCTAGATTATCCTGCCAGTTATCCCTGTATGGGAGCAAATGCCACATAAACAATGTGTTGGCGGAGTGCCAATTTACAGAATTTCAAGAAAAAATTGGTACATAATCTAAGCATGCCTGGCAGTTGAAAAAGCTGGAATATGTTCTAAAATTGAAAGGATTCTATTACCGTGAGAACAGCACTTGAGAGACAGAAAAGCACCTTGGTTATCCTGCCATTTATCCCTTTATGGGAGCACATATGCCACCAAGGCATGACAATTTACACAATTTCAGGAAAAAATTGTGGCACACTAACAGTTTACCTGACCTGCCAGCTGAAAAAGCTACAATATATTCTGAAATGGAAAAGGATTCTAAAGACCATGAGAACAGCACTTGGGAGGCCGAAAAGAACTTGGATTATCCTGCCAGTTATCCCTGTTTGGGAGCACATGCAGCACCAAGGTGTGACAATTTACATAATTTCAAGAAAAATTTCTGATATACCATCATTGTGCCAACCAGTTGAAAAGTCATAAGGAATTTAGTATAGAAAAAAAGGCAGCAAAAATGACCACTTTATGGGTGCACATTCAACACTAAATAGTGACAATTTACAGAATTTCAAGAAAAATTTGTGGCACAACTTCAGTGTGCCTGCCAGTGGAAAAGTGATAAGGAATTTAGCGTAGAAAAAGGCCACTAAAATGATCACTTTATGAGTGCACATTCATTACTAAGTGACAATTTACAGGAATTTCAAGAAAAATTAGTGGTACGCAGTCAGTGTGTCTGCCAGTTTAAAAGTGAAAAAGAATTTAGTTTAGAAAAAGCCACAAAAAATAACCCCTTTATGGGCGCAAATGCAGTGTTAGACTGAAGGGCCTAGGGCCCACAAGAGGATCTGCTAATAGCCTACACAGTGTAATGCCCAAATGGTATATATTGCTCCACAGCAGGCAGTAAAAAGTTCTCCCTAGAGCCCGCCCCACCACAGTATAATACTCCACAGTGACCCAACACAGTATAATATGCTCCCCAGCAGCCACACACAATATAATATGCCCCACACAGTATAATAGATTCCACAGAGCCCCCCATTGTAATGCTTCACAGTGGCCTCACACAGTATAACAAGCTCCCCACAGTGGTCCCACATAGTATAATATTCTCACCACAGTGGTCCCACATAGTATAATATGCTCCCCACAGTGCCCCTCCAGTCTAATGTTTCACAGTGGCCCCACACAGTATAATACGCTTCCCATAGCTCACCCCTACCACAGTATAATGCTTTACAGTGTGCCCACACAATACAATATGCTCCATAATGGCCCTCACACAGTATAATATGCTCCCCAGAGGACACATCCCAGTATAATTGTCAGGATTCTCAATCCATCTGCTTCACCTTTAAGGTTTCCATGTCAACCTGGGAAGCTTCTACAGTTTCAGAAGTTCCCTGGGTTGATCCAATTAAGAGCTGAGAAGGCCTATATAAGATGCCTCCCTTCTGACAAAGGCGCTGACTAATTGTTTAGTTTCCTGTTTAGCATTCTGACCGTGTGTATACCTGATTGCTGTTCTGACTCTTGGCTTGCTTTTTGGATTCTCTATTTGCCTGCTGATTCTGCCATTTACGTGCCCAGTAGGATTTTGACCCTTGGCCTGGTTTTGGATGCCGCTTCCATCTTCCAATTTTGCCTCTGACTTCCTCTCCTGGTTTTGACCTGTGCCTGTAAGACTAATCTCCTATTCAAGTTCTACCCACTAAGTCAATTGTTGAGTTCTGGTTTTTGTTTCAGTTTTGCAGTTCGTTTATTATTTCTACAGAGTTCTGTTTGGTAACAATTCAGATTCTGCTAAAATCCAATTATCTATAAGTAAAAGAGAGGAATGATGGTTAGAGCTTCCAGTAACCATCATCTTACACCCCAGGTTCCTTCTTGTATCTATAGATATTTGCTGAGGAAGGTCAAATACTCTGAAACATCTGAATATTGAATATCTTTTATGATTCATTTCATTATACTGGATCTTGATGGCCTAACTAATGTTATATGTTAATAAAGCTACTTCACCTTTATATGCACTTGTAATGGAATGTTGTGATCTTATGTGATTATGAAATGCAAAATATACTGCATCCATAAAAGGCTATTAGCAGCAGAAAATTGATAGGAAACCACATATGAAGGATTACTCTAGGTTCACACACGGCTACACAGTGGGTACCCGCAGTCTTTTTAGACGGATTAGTCAGTGGGTCAAAAAAACTGATCGTTTGTGTCAGTTTGTGTCCGTTTTAGTTCCATTTGTGTCCATTTTTGACCAATCCGTTTTTTTCCTCTTCTTTCTGAGCATGCGCAGAGGGAAAAACGAATTGCAAAACGGACACAAACAGATTAACATCTGTTTGTAATCCCCGCCTCCCATAGACCTCAATGTTAAAAAAAAACAGATTGGTTGGTGTCCGTCTGGTATCCGTATTTTTTGGAAAGGAGAAAATGTCCTGCAAGTAGACTTTTTTTCTCCGCCCAAAAGAGCAGATACCAGATGGAAATGCTCCAAACGCACACCTGCAGATAGTTTTTACAACCCATTGAAATCAATGGGTTTTAAAGGAACTGTTTGAAATCAGTTTTTGAGGATTTTGATACTGTTTCAAAACTGATTTCATGCAGAGAGCCAAATGCTGATGTGAACACAGTCTTATACAGCCGGAATATAGTTGTATAGGTTGCCCAGCCAGACCCTGCAGATATTTCAACTTTTCATGAAAACTCAGGTAACCTTTAGGTTGAGGCCCCATGTTGTGGAATCGCAGCTTTTTTTTTTGTTTTTTCAATGGATTTTTCAATGGATTGAGCAGAAGGTAGAAGTATAAGTACTTGCTATATATTTCCCATTCCTTTTCTAACCATTCTTGTCTTTGGCTCAAAAAACCACAGCCTCAAGCTGGTTGCAGACGACCATGATATAAAGGCACGGATGGCACACGGTGGATATGGGGATGTCCCCAGTGTGCCGCCCGTGCATGGGCCATGCTTCCGCAGCTCCTTTCATTAAATGAATAGGAGCCATGGAAGCAAGGGCCGCAAAATAGGACAAGAATAGGACCTGTTTGACTGTCAGCCCGCACACAGGACCGTGAAATTCACAGTTGTGTGTACGGGCCCATAGAAAAGAATACACAGATAGCACACTGATCACGGCCACCATCGTCTGCAACTTGCCTCAGTCTCAAGATCAACCAAAACTATTGAACTTCTGAAGCATCATGCATTTTCACTGTTGGAAGTTTTGCAATATCTTACTTCTCTAAATGCAAATAAAGGTGTAACAGAAAACTGGATTTAAGATAAAAGAAGGAAGTATATATGAAAAATCAAAAGGAAGTATAGATCACCTTAAAATCAGATGACATTGCGGAAGGTGAGAACACTCCAACACATATGTGGCCCTTATGTTATTGCAACAATGAAATACCCACATTTTAACCTATTCCGGTCAAAGACAATTTTCTTTTTTGTGCACATATTTTACTCCTCACATTCCTAAAGGCATAACAAAAAAACGCTGCGGGAAAAACCACAGCAGAGATGCAACCCAGTTTTTTCCACAACGCTTTTCACAGAAAGTCCGCAGAGGAAAACTCTGTGGACTCTCTGCTTCAACTATACCTATAGGGAAACTGCTGACGTTTCCGTAGGTGTAATTCACATTCTGTGATTTACATAAAGTTTTGGAAATCGCAGCATTTCCGCTGCTCATATTTTTCTGTAGTGTGTCGATAGAATTCGCTAGAATCCTATCCACATTGCAGGGATTGTAAAAGGCCATGGGTTTTGCCATGGCTTTTCCAATCCGCAGCATTTACGCCACATGGGGCCCTGGCCTTATGGGTTTTTTCATGCCGTTTACTGTTCCCTATATTCTTCTGGTTAGTATGCTGCTGGTCAGTGATCACATCAATATAGTTTTATTCATTTTTTAATACACTTTGAAAGAAAAAATATTTATTTATGTTGCTATATTATGACACCTGAAACTTTATATATACACTACCGTTCAAAAGTTTAGAGTCACTTAGAAATTTCCTTATTTTTGAAAGAAAAGCACAGTTTTTTTCAATGAAGATAACATTAAATGAATCTATATACACTCTATACATTGTTAATGTGGTAAATGACTATTCTAGCTGCAAACGTCTGGTTTTTAATGCAATATCTACATAGGTGTATAGAGGCCCATTTCCAGCAGCCATCACTCCAGTGTTCTAATGGTACATTGTGTTTGCTAACTGTGTAAGAAGGCTAATGGATGTTTAGAAAACCCTTGAAAACCCTTGTGCAAGTATGTTAGCACAGCTGAAAACAGTTTTGCTGGTTAGAGAAGCTATAAAACTGACCTTCCTTTGAGCTAGTTGAGAATCTGGAGCATTACATTTGTTGGTTCGATTAAACTCTCAAAATGGCCAGAAAAAGAGAACTTTCATGTGAAACTCGACAGTCTATTCTTGTTCTTAGAAATGAAGGCTATTCCATGCGAGAAATTGCCAAGAAACTGAAGATTTCCTACAACGGTGTGTACTACTCCCTTCAGAGGACAGCACAAACAGGCTCTAACCAGAGTAGAAAGAGAAGTGGGAGGCCCCGCTGCACAACTGAGCAACAAGACAAGTACATTAGAGTCTCTAGTTTGAGAAATCGACGCCTCACAGGTCCTCAACTGGCAGCTTCATTAAATAGTACCCACAAAACTCCAGTGTCAATGTCTACAGTGAAGAGGCAACTCAGGGATGCTGGCCTTCAGGGCAGAGTGGCCAAGAAAAATCAATATCTGAGACTGACTAATAAAAGGAAAAGATTAATATGGGCAAAAGAACACACACATTGGACAGAGGAAGATTGGAAAAAAGTGTTATGGACAGACGAATCGAAGTTTGAGGTGTTTGGATCACACAGAAGAACATTTGTGAGACGCAGAACAACTGAAAAGATGCTGGAAGAGTGCCTGACGCCATCTGTCAAGCATGGTGGAGGTCATGTGATGGTCTGGGGTTGCTTTGGTGCTGGTAAAGTGGGAGATTTGTACAAGGTAAAAGGGATTTTGGATAAGGAAGACTATCACTCCATTTTGCAATGCCATGCCATACCCTGTGGACAGTGCTTGATTGGAGCCAATTTCATCCTACAACAGGACAATGATCCAAAGCACACCTCCAAATTATCCAAGAACTATTTAGGGAAGAAGCAGGCAGCTGGTATTCTATCTGTAATGGAGTGGCCAGCGCAGTCACCAGATCTCAACCCCATTGAGCTGTTGTGGGAGTGCCCATCAAGCCAATCCAACTTGTGGGAGGGGCTTCTGGAAGCATGGGATGAAATTTCTCCAGATTATCTCAGCAAATTAACAACTAGAATGCCAAAAGTCTGCAATGCTGTAATTGCTGCAAATGGAGCATTCTTTGACGAAAGCAAAGTTTGAAGGAGAAAATTATTATTCCAAATAAAAATCATTATTTCTAACCTTGTCAATGTCTTGACTATATTTTCTATTCATTTTGCAACTCATTTGATAAATAGGTGTGAGTTTTCATGGAAAACACAAAATTTATATATATATATATATATATATATATATATAGTGGGGAAAAAAAAGTATTTAGTCAGCCACCAATTGTGCAAGTTCTCCCACTTAAAAAGATGAGAGAGGCCTGTAATTGACATCATAGGTAGACCTCAACTATGAGAGACAAAATGAGAAAACAAATCCAGAAAATCACATTGTCTGATTTTTAAAGAATTTATTTGCAAATTATGGTGGAAAATAAATATTTGGTCAATAACAAAAGTTTATCTCAATACTTTGTTGGCAATGACATAGGTCAAACGTTTTCTGTAAGTCTTCACAAGGTTGGCACACAATGTTGCTGGTATGTTGACCCATTCCTCCATGCAGATCTTCTCTAGAGCAGTGATGTTTTGGGGCTGTCACTGGGCAACATAGACTCTCAATTCCCTCCAAAGGTTTTCTATGGGGTTGAGATCTGGAGACTGGCTAGGCCACTCCAGGACCTTGAAATGCTTCTTACGAAACCGCTCCTTCGTTGCCCTGGTGGTGTGCTTGGGATCATTGTCATGCTGAAAGACCCAGCCACGTTTCATTTTCAATGCCCTTGCTGATGGAAGGAGGTTTTCACTCAAAATCTCACGATACATGGTCCCATTCATTCTTTCATGTACACGGATCAGTCATCCTGGTCCCTTTGCAGAGAAACAGCTCCAAAGCATGATGTGGCCACCTCCATGCTTCACAGTAGGTATGGTGTTCTTTGGATGCAACTCAGCATTCACTCTCCTCCAAACAGGACAAGTTGTGTTTCTACCAAACAGTTCTACTTTGGTTTCATCTGACCATATGACATTCTCCCAATACTCTTCTGGAACATCCAAATGCTCTCTAGAAAACTTCAGACGGGCCCGGATATGTACTGGCTTTAGCAGGGGGACACGTCTGGCACTGCAGGATCTGAGTCTCTGGCAGCGTAGTGTGTTACTGACGGTAGCCATAGTTACGCCATAGTCCCAGCTTTCTGCAGGTCATTCACTAGGTCCCCCCGTGCGGTTCTGGGATTTTTGCTCACCATTCTTGTGATCATTTTGACAGCACGGGGTGAGATCTTGCGTGGAGCCCCTGATCGAGGGAGATTATAAGTGGTCTTGTATGTCTTCCATTTTCTAATTATTGCTCCCACAGTTGATTTCTTCACACCAAGCTGCTTGCCTATTGCAGGTTCAGTCTTCCCAGCCTGGTGCAGGTCTACAATTTTGTTTCTGGTGTCCTTCCACGGCTCTTTGATCTTCACCATAGTGGAGTTTGGAGTGTGACTGTTTGAGGTTGTGGACAGGTGTCTTTTATACTGATAACAATTTCAAACAGGTGCCATTACTACAGGTAATGAGTGGAGGATAGAGGAGCCTCTTAAAGAAGAAGTTACAGGTCTGTGAGAGCCAGAAATCTTGCTTGTTTGTAGGTGACCAAATACTTATTTTCCACCATAATTTCCAAATGAATTCTTAAAAAATCAAAGTGATCTTCTAGATATGTTTTCCCATTTTGTCTCTCATAGTTGAGGTCTACCTATGATGTCAATTACAGGCCTCTCTCATCTTTTTATGTGGGAGAACTTGCACAATTGTTGGCTGACTGAATACTTTTTAATACTTTATTTCCCCACTGTATGTATATATATATGTATTTAATAGGCCGTTACCTGCTGGTTTAACACCAGCAGGTAACGGGCTCTATTTACTTACCGATCCCCACTCCTGCTCACGGCCGCCTGCGCTTCCCATTCTATGGAAGCGGAGGTCGCTGTGAGCAAGAGTGGGGATCGGTAAGTAAGGCTGCGGGCCCCAGAGTATAATGATCGGAAGCCCAGGGGAGATGAGGGAACATAAAAAACACTGTTACTTACTTTCCTGCGCTCCAGCAGGCCACAGGCCTCCTTTATGACGTCCCATACGTCATCGTGGGCCAGGTTGATGCCATTATGCATCGTGACGCAGGCCTGGCTCACGTGACGTCTGGTCCAACATTGAAGAAGGCCGAAAGTAGCGGGGAGTGTGTCGGCGCTAGGGAGAGGTAAGTAACACAGTTTTTTATGTTTGTATCCTCCCCTGGGTCTCTGATCATTATACACTGGGGTCTGAAAAGACACCATTTAAATAATTGTTCATGGGTGGTCCACAATGGGGCATAATACTATGTTCAAGGGCCACTATGGGGCATAATAGTGTGTGCATGGGCCACTATGGGGCTTAATAGTGTGTGCAGGGGCCACTATGGGGCATAATAGTGTGTGCAGGGGCCACTATGGGGCATAATAGTGTGTGCAGGAATGCGGGGAATGCAGTTTGTGCAGGGGGTGGTGGTTGCCAGGGGGGTGGGCCCATGTCAAATGTTCACCTGGGGGCCCAGCCATTCCTAGTTACACCACTGTATGTATATATATATATACAGTACAGACCAATAGTTTGGACACACCTTCTCATTCCAAGAGTTTTCTGTATTTTCATGACTATAAAAATTGAAGATTCACACTGAAGGCATCAAAACTATGAATTAACACATGTGGAATTATATACTTAACAAAAAAGTGTGAAACAACTGAAAATATGTCTTATATTCTAGGTTCTTCAAAGTAGCCACCTTTTGCTTTGATTACTGCTTTGCACACTCTTGGCATTCTCTTGATGAGCTTCAAGAGGTAGTCACCTGAAATGGTTTTCACTTCACAGGTGTGCCCTGTCAGGTTTAATAAGTGGGATTTCTTGCCTTATAAATGGGGTTGGGACCACCAGTTGTGTTGTTCAGAAGTCAGGTGGATACACAGCTGATAGTCCTACTGAATGGAGTGTTAGAATTTGTATTATGGCAAGAAAAAAGCAGCTAAGTAAAGAAAAACGAGTGGCCATCATTACTTTAAGAAATGAAGGTCAGTCAGTCCGAAAAATTGGGAAAACTTTGAAAGTGTCCCCAAGTGCAGTGGCCAAAACCATCAAGCGCTACAAAGAAACTGGCTCACATGAGGACCGCCCCAGGAAAGGAAGACCAAGAGTCACCTCTGCTGCAGAGGATAAGTTCATCTGAATCACCAGCCTCAGAAATCGCAGGTTAACAGCAGCTCAGATTAGAGACCAGGTCAATGCCACACAGAGTTCTAGCAGCAGACACATCTCTACAACAACTGTTAAGAGGAGACTGTGTGCAGCAGGCCTTCATGGTAAAATAGCTGCTAGGAAACCACTGCTATGGACAGGCAACAAGCACAAGAGACTTGTTTGGGCTAAAGAACACAAGGAATTGACATTAGACCTGTGGAAATCTGTGCTTTGGTCTGATGAGTCCAAATTTGAGATCTTTGGTTCCAACCACCGTGTCTTTGTGCGACGCAGAAAAGGTGAACGAATGGACTCTACATGCCTGGTTCCCACCGTGAAGCATGGAGGAGGAGGTGTGATGGTGTGGGGGTGCTTTGCTGGTGACACTGTTGGGGATTTATTCAAAATTGAAGGAATACTGAACCAGAATGGTTACCACAGCATCTTGCAGCGACATGCTATTCCATCCGGTTTGCGTTTAGTTGGACCATCATTTATTTTTCAACAGGACAATGACCCCAAACACACCTCCAGACTGTGTAAGGGCTATTAGACCAAGAAGGAGAGTGATGGGGTGCTACGCCAGATGACCTGGCCTCCACAGTCAGACCTGAACCCAATCCAGATGGTTTGGGGTGAGCTGGATCGCAGAGTGAATGCAAAAGGGCCAACAAGTGCTAAGCATCTCTGGGAACTTCTGCAAGACTGTTGGAAGACCATTTCAGGTGACTACCTCTTGAAGCTCATCAAGAGAATGCCAAGAGTGTGCAAAGCAGTAATCAAAGCAAAAGGTGGCTACTTTGAAGAACCTAGAATATAAGACATATTTTCAGTTGTTTCACACTTTTTTGTTAAGTATATAATTCCACATGTGTTAATTCATAGTTTTGATGCCTTCAGTGTGAATCTACAATTTTTATAGTCATGAAAATACAGAAAACTCTTGGAATGAGAAGGTGTGTCCAAACTTTTGGTCTGTACTGTATATATATATATATTTATATATACACACGTGGACAAAATTGTTGGTAACCCTCATTTAATGAAAGAAAAACCCACAATGGTCACAGAAATAACTTAAAAAAGCCAGACTGGAATTTGCCAAACTATATGTTGACAAGCCACAAAGCTTCTGGGAGAATCTATTAAATGTTATGTTTAAAGTATTTTCACTCATTGGTAATTGCGCTTTAAGTTTGATTGTGCCCTAGCTATTCTAGAGGGATCTTCTATTGGTAACCCTTCTGTTGTGCTGCTATTTGTTGTTTACATCCATATATATATATATATATATATATATATATATATATATATATAAAAATAAAAAACATACAAATAAAACCCAATGTATCATCAAAAGATGTAAAAATTGAATAATTTGATTGAAAACAATGTTATAGCCCTTAAAAGTGCACATACTAACAATCTAAAAGTGTCTGATTCAGAATTAGGGAAAATGGCTTGGGTTGAAGTGGTTAATAAATTGTCATACAAGTGCTGATTTGTCAGCAAATAAGGTACAGTATGTGCTGTGATCTGGTGACCCAGTGTATAACTCATGTATAAAATATGAGCAGAAACTATGGTAACAGATAAACATAGAATAAAAAGAGCCAGAGGAAAGAAAGGTGGAGTCCACTAGACCTTCAAAATGATACAAAAATGCAACTGGTTACACAATATCTTTCTGCCTCTGGTTCCTTTTTACGCCATTTATTACAGTGACTCTTCCTTTACAGTTACAAAAAACATATAATGTAATTCTTCTCAGCACTTTTTTGTTAGACAACTGTGTATGAGACCAATGTCAACTGATTGAATAAACATAATGATATCCTTGGGAACAGTTGAAATTAAAAGCTAAGATTCTGAACCCTGAAAAAGACATCGGTATCTTTATTCATAAATACCTGAGCCTAGACTCATAAAGAGACATTGTATTGTAATAGGAAATTTTATAGCTCTGCAGGAAGCTTCATATGTTCATGAAAAGGACAGCAAAGAAATACTTTCTGAACTGTGAACTATGGAAAAGAGTACATTTTTGGTTCTTATATTGGGTCGATAATTTGCTTAGAAGACACAATCTGGTGCAAAAGTGGAACCCTTTCTAAAGAGGAAGAGTTCTGAAAAAAAGAATTTGTCCATTTAAAGATGTTCAGCATACCCTGCCCAAGTTGCCAATTTTGATTTAAAAACATTGGGGAAATTAGCCTGATCTGGCCCAAGTCAGTTCTTTTCATGGTGTGTTCATGAATTCTGTGACATTTTTACTCTTTATTTTACCAAGTATGATTTGTTTAGTTTCTTCACTATGTTTTTGTAAATTATTTGTTCACATCTATTCCTTCATTATCATCTCAGTGACCTCATCAAATGATATCCTTCTCTTCAAAGGGGTTTCCCAGTACTATCATATAAAAAGTCTTCCTAAAACTGGCCAAGTACATGAGATTAAAGTAGGCGAGATGGCAGATTTTTGCTATTTTGGGTGATGATGACTCCAAACAACCATTTGTGAATTGAGGAGTTTTGACTGCCAAAAAACTGATCAGTCCTGTTGGAAATTTTTGGCCAATTTTTAGTTGCCATTTTGTTTAGACTGATAGCATTTTTTCCTAAACTGCTCCCGATAGGCTAATTTTTTCTTATATTCATGGTGGGATAATTTGTTTGAACCATGATCGATTTAAGTTCTTAGCATCTGTTAATAGGCAACGCTCCACTGATTCTCTCTAGCATCCACTGTTCCCTTGTGACAAGCCCAGTTAGTTTTGGTGCCTTATGTGCCATTTAAGCTCTGTAATGTCAGAAAGACAGTGTCAGACAGGGGGTTGTGACTTAGCGTTTCAATCAGAGGCAGCCAGTATCAGAGCTCAGAATCACACCCCTTGCCTACTCTTGTCTGACACTGCATTCTGACAGTACAGAGCCTACATATCATATCAAGTACAAAACTAACAGCATTGATTAATGGTGGGAGCTAGAGAAAAAAATTCCAACTGTGCCAGAATCAGTAGAACAGCACCTATTAATTAATGTATATTGTTACACTGGAGGAGGACTTGTTTGGAGGTGGTGAAAGATCCTCTTTAAGCAGTAGGGTTGCTTAGTGGTGAGCACTGTTCTGTTGCCTTATAGCCCTGGGGTCTTTGGTACAAATCTGACCAAGGGCAACATCTGCATAGAGTTTGTATGTTCTTTTTGTGTTTGCGTGGGCATCATCTGGGTACTCGGGTTTCCTCCCACATTCCAAATATTCTGATAGGTAAAATTTTTTCCCATAAAACAAATGATTCTTGTGGGTGTTGGGGATGAGCACCTGTACTGCTACTAAATGCCACAATTTTCCCTGTGCTTTATGAGAAAAGCTCTTGTCTGTCATGTGTATGCCAACTTTAGCAGTACCATAGCCACTCATACAAATCCTCTTGTACTTATTTAGTGAGTGCCATGGTTGTCAACTGATCATAGTCATGGATTCCAACTGTCTTCATTCTAAACCTTACTCCTTTTTACTTATTCCTAATTATTAGGAATGGGAAACTTAACCACTTAAGGACCAGACCAATTTCCCTGGTTACAGAGTACCAGACACATTTTCGGGTTTTTATGTACAGGCGGTTGAGATTTATAACACTTTTTTGTTTGGGTTATTCAAAAAAATGTTTGCGTCTTTTTGTTGTCACACATAGGGCTTCATTTTTATGTTATTTTTATGTTTGCATGTTTTTTCTTTTTTATACAGTATATCTGGAAAATGTAAAGAAAAAAGAAGGGGAAACGTGTTTGTTTTTTACGTTTCGCATCTCCATTAAGGTAATTTTTATGCAGCTGACTCTATCGCTGGGGGCGGAGCAAGAACCTGTGATGTGGCTGTGGTATTGGTGTTTTTTAATTTTAATTTTAGGCTAAAGCCCCACGTTCCGGAAACGCAGCTTTTTTTTTTTTTGCAGATTTTGCTGCGGTTTTTTGAGTCAAAAATTTTATATAAATGTACTTTAAACAGTATCATTATCACTTATTGAAAATAATTAGACAAATTGTATATATCACTAGAACAAACCTAATGAAATCTCCATTTTATAACCATTGTTTGAGCACTGTTGGTGTTGGATGCAATTTGTAGTCCCTCTTCATCTACAGTCATGGCCAAAAGTTTTGAGAATGATACAACTATTAATTTTTACAAAGTCTACTGCTTCAGTTTTTCTAATGGCAATTTGCGTATACTCCAGAATGTTATAAAGAGTGATCAGCTTAACAGCAATTACTTGCAAAGTCAATATTTGCCTAGAAAATGAACTTTATCCCCCAAAACACATTTCAACATCATTGCAGCCCAGCCTTAAAAGGACCACCTAACATCGTTTCAGTGATTGCTCCATTAACACAGGTGTGGGTGTTGATGAGGACAGGGCTGGAGATCAATCTGTCATGATTAAGTAAGAATGACACCACTGGACACTTTAAAAGGAGGCTGGTGCTTGCCATCATTGTTTCTCTTCTGTTAACCATGGTTATCTCTAAAGAAACACGTGCAGTCATCATTGCACTGCACAAAAATGGCCTAACTGGGAAGAGTATTGCAGCTAGAAAGATTGCACCTCAGTCAACAATCTATCGCATCATCAAGAACTTCAAGGAGAGAGGTTCCATTGGTGCCAAAAAGGCTCTAGGGCGCCCAAGAAAGACCAGCAAGCGGCAGGACCGTTTCTTAAAAGTGTTTCAGCTGCGGGATGGGGCTACCAGCAGTGCAGAGCTTGCTGAGGAATGGCAGCAGGCAGGTGTGAGTGCATCTGCACGCACTGTGAGGCGGAGACTCTTGGAGCAAGGCCTGGTCTCAAGGAGGGCAGCAAAGAAGCCACTTCTCTCCAGAAAAAACATCAGGGACAGACTGATATTCTGCAAAAGGTACAGGGAGTGGACTGCTGAGGACTGGGGTAAAGTCATTTTCTCTGATGAATCCCCTTTTTGATTGTTTGGAACATCTGGAAAACAGCTTATTCGGAGAAGAAGAGGTGAGCGCTACCACCAGTCTTGTCTCATGCCAACTGTAAAGCATCCTGAAACCATTCATGTGTGGGGTTGCTTCTCAGCCAAGGGAATCGGCTCTCTCACAGTCTTGCCTAAAAACACAGCCATGAATAAAGAATGGTACCAGAATGTCCTCCAAGAGCAACTTCTCCCAACCGTCCAAGAGCAGTTTGGCGCTCAACAATGCCTTTTCCAGCATGATGGAGCACCTTGCCATAAAGCAAAGGTGATAACTAAATGGCTCAGGGAACAAAACATAGAGATTTTGGGTCCATGGCCTGGAAACTCCCCAGATCTTAATCCCATTGAGAACTTGTGGTCAATCATCAAGAGACGGGTGGACAAACAAAAACCAACAAATTCAGACAAAATTAAAGCATTGATTCTGCAAGAATGGACTGCTATCAGTCAGGATTTGGTCCAGAAATTGATTGAGAGCATGCCAGGGAGAATTGCAGAGGTCCTGAAGAAGAAGGGTCAACACTGCAAATATTGACTTGCTGCATTAACTCATTCTAACTGTCAATATAAGCTTCTGTTACTCATAATATGAATGCAATTATATTTCTGTATGTGATAAAAACATCTGACAAACACACATAAAAACCAGAGGGCAGCAGATCATGTGAAAATATAATATTTGTGCCATTCTCAAAACTTTTGGCCATGACTGTAGGTCATGTGTGCTTAGCTTTACTTTTTCTTTCCCATAGTTGTTCAATATATTACTGCTAACAAACCATGCATTTTTCATTAAAATAGACAGGTGCAGTGCATGAATGATTTCTGTTAAGCAGTCATGTGCTGCAAATTACTGAACCCCCTTCTCCACCCACTGGCCATTGCAAGCTAAAAATGTAATAGTGCTATGAGGGAGCAGATTTCGGAAGTGTGGGCACATAGAACGTGGGTGTAATCACAGTTACTGAGCAGAGTGGTTAGTTGTAACAAGTGGTTACTATTTTTCAAATACACTTTGTAATTTTAGCTGTCTGAATACACTTGCATACTACCTCTCCCAGCAGATACAGACACCAGTTTACTTTTGCTACATGCCTTGCAGTCCTTGCTGCTCTACACTGGTATGCATGTAAAGTTCCTACAGCAGCTCCCGTAGTGTGGGTGTAACCTCCTAAAGCAGCTCCCATAGGGTGGGTGTACCCTCCTATTCTGTTATTTAACCATTCACCATACATACGGTGCCAGGTGCTGGGCTTTATGATGAAGTACCGAACAGCTGGGGGGCTTGGAGAGAAGATAGGAGCGGTTTATTGCCACGTATTTCTTCTCTTTTTCACACTGCAAAACACTCAATGAGAAAGTGGCAGAGCTACCTGTCCTATTGGACCCTGTAGTCACTTGATCACCAGGCAATTCACAGCATTGCAGGGCTTACGGGTCTTTGAAGACTCAGATTACCTCTGCCAATAACTAATGTCACTAATGAGGGATATTCTCCTGTGGATGTTCCAGTTACAGTGGAAAACTATAAAGTAAAAAAAATAAAAAATTATAATGTAAGGGTCAATGTGCACACCTGCAATCCTTCACTAACCTATCCCTGTCAGTCAGAGTGTTTAAAAGCCATGCACAATGTGTCTGAGCAAATGTTCCTAGCTTGTCTAGTTCCTGATGTATGTTGTGCTATAAACACTACTTGCATTCTCATTGCTGACCTGGCCTGCTCTTGACAACCAAATCTTTGCTTTCTGCCCTGACAACCCGCTTGTATCTGACTATGGTTGAACTTTGCTTATCCTGACCTTTGGCTTTTTTCTGACTTTAATCTTCCCTGACATTTTGGAGCTATGGACAGCCATTACCTACTCCAGGACCAATCTGAGAGGTAGTGACCTGGTAGCTTTCTGAAAGTGAAAACCAAATCCCTATATGGAGGGTCTCTAATGGAAAATCAGGGTGAATATCATCAAAATCAGATATATTTTATTTCAAAATACCCAATCCTTTGTTTCTACAGGAGATTAGCTATTTTCAGAACAGTCTGGGAATGGATAATTCCCAATTCTTATTTTAGAATTAGATCTAGAATTGTGGTTCAGTTTTGTGCAATGGCAATAGGTATTTCCACATCTTGTCAGGTATTTACGTAAAAAAAATTCTTTAGACTTAATAACACCAAATGATATGTTAATCTGCTTGACATGTAAAGTATACGTGCCAAAGTTGGGCCCACATTTACGACAGACCTTGACTCAAACTGACCCTATAGTGTGACTCACTGACAGTATCATATTGTCTCACGGCTTTATGTGTCATACGGACAAATAGAATTCTGTTTACTTAGTTAGTGGTCTGTTCATCAAACCTGAGTGTAGGTAAGGGGTGCAAAGAATGTCCAAACCCTCTATTCAATTCATTTAAAAAATGTATGTCATGTTAAAAGCAGACCCGAATAAATGTATGAATTAGTGTCCCAGATATAAAAAAACTCACTTCCTCTCTGCAAGAGCAGTGCTTCAGAATATGATTATCTCAAACATAATGCATCATACAGGCATACATGAGGGGCGTAACTTGAGAGGGTGCAGAGGGTGCATTTGAACCTGGGCCCAGGAGCCTTAGGGAGCCCATAAGCACTGGCATAACTTAAAGGGTTCACAGTAGTCTCATCTTACCAATGGGTCTATTAGCCTAGAGGTCCATAGGTCGCCCTCACCATGCAAAGAACAATTAAATCTCTTTGATCACCTTTATGAATCCCTATGATGACTGTCAGTTTGTGCATTGTAAATTTATTACCCCTGTCCTCTGGTGAACTGGAGTGACACCCCCCTCTGGTCAATATACTTTACTCCCTTTCTCGCCTTCAGACCATCCCCGACCCCCTGGTTCTCTTTCCTATATGATAGAGTGTATTGTTTCTTACTGCATGTCATTGACTAGATTTTGTGCTTCTCCTGTCCCCCTACTGTGTCAGGCCTTTTAACTCCGTCATTGGCTTTATCTTTCTTACAAGGATAATTGTTTCTTACTTCTTATGTTTTTGTATTATTGCTTTGTTCTTTATTTTCCTTGTTTTGAAAATCTAATAAAAATTATCATGTTAAAATAAATAAATAAATAAATAAATAATAAGCACTATATACCCACCTCACCATTTGGTCTGGGAATCCAGCAGAGAGTCTCTGTTTGGGTCTCCAGTCTTTGTTTATCTTCTTGCTGCACATGAGCACATTGGCCAGTCAGTGGCTTAGTGATGATGCACTCCTCAGCCACTATTTGGCTGCATTGGTCATGTGCGGACCAGGAGAATGCTGGGGACCAAAATAGAGACTCTCTGCTGCATTCCCGGTCAAACGTAGAGGTGAGTATATAGTGTTTACTATTTTAAGTTTCACAGGGGGTAAAAAAAAGACATAGAACATCCCTTTAAAGCACCTCTAAGTAAGAGAAGGAAATAAATCCTGAGGGTGATAATCTCCACCTAAACAGTTTTAGCATTATTTCACTTCTGTAATCCACTTTTGTTCTATCTATTTACTGTACCAGTGAAAACATTTCAAGGTATGCCTTATCTCAAAATCAGACTTGTTGGATTCCTTGAAATTTAGTGGCCCTAGGGGGTTTCTGCGACATACCTATAGGAGAATGGTAACTTCAAATTATTTTATAAAAAAGGAATGTTTGTTATTTATCATTGTCCATGTAAACATGTCCAGCAACTGAACAACAAAATATATGCTGGCAACACTAATAGAAACTTATAAGAGGCAAGGAAAAAAACACCTTTCGATAATTGCAAAATATAAATGTAGAGTAAACAAACAATGATAAATTTCTATACTGTCTATTGTCACTCATTATGGGAATATTTTTCTGTTCATGTAAAAGGACCCTTATTCATGATGAATAAAGGTCACTTGATATGATAACGCTGATAAAATAAATTAACCAAAGCCAGTAACTGTTTATGTTGCATTGTAATAACACAAAAATAGAATAAAATAACAAAATAAGTTATACTCACCCATTTCATCCTGTGCTGCTGCAGTGCTTACTTTGCTGTAGAGATGAGGTGATCATATGCCCAAGATGACTATTACATCCAATCACTAGCCTCAATGGTTTTGTACCACATACCACCAGTGATTGGTTGCAGTGATAAAGTAGGGTATATGGGTATGTCATCATTACAGCCAAGCAAGCAAAACCTGGTTGGGAATAGTTGGAGCTGCAGAACAAGGAGGTGTTGGAGGTGAGGGCATAATTGGGTATTTTATCACAATTTCTGACTTTGGGTAATTTTTCACTAAGACGGTCAACCACTCAAAACAATTTTCCAATGCAAATCCACCACTTGACACGTGAATAGACACATTGGATTCAATGCGTTCTCAAAATGAACGTGTGACAGAGGTTGCTAAACGGTTGTTAGTTGTATCTGAGTATCTGTAAAATTTTATATTACTGTCTCTCAGAATGACCAAAACAACTGAAATGTAAATTGTGATCACACAAATGAACGGTATAATACAAGTTGGGCCCCGCACAAAGAGGGCACAGTATAGATAACTGTAACAAGAAATTACTGTAACAAGCAATAGATAGTCTTGGTTAGCAGCTGCTAGTAGCAACAACTCATAGTTCAATGATAATAGTGGTCTCTATGCAGTTTTCTCTCTTGTCCTACAAAATTGGGTCTCAATCTTTAAGCGTGTTGCTCACCGAGTATCACCTAAATTGATCTTGCACTAGTTATAAGCAGTCTCAGGCAGTCTTGGGCATTATAGACTTAATCTCTGACCAGTCACAGTAGTCACATGTAGTCAGACTAAGTTTCTCACTAGTCTGGGCAGTTTCGGGGTTTCACAAAGGCAGTACAGTGCGCCCACTACTCTTCTCTAGTTGTCAGGTGGATCTTAGGTGCAGATTCCTTAGGGCATAGGTAGCGTCGTAAATGGCATCGTAGCAGCTGTAGCGGCTGCCACAGGGCCCCCTGACCATGGGGGCTGGTGGGCCTCTACTTCTATTTTTTTTTTTCTAATAGGCTGTTACCTGCTGGAGTAATCCCTATTTACTTACCGATCCCCGTTCCTGCTCACGGCCACCTCCGCTTCCCCATCTGCCCTCCAGGGCAAACCGTGCATCCCAGCGACGTGATATGGGATGCACAGGGCCCCCTGGAGGACAGAAGGGAAAGCGGAGGAGGCCGTGAACATGAATGGGAATCCGTAAGTCCAAGAGTGGGACTGGGAGTGGGAGCAGGAATGGTAATCCACGGCAAGAGTGTTTGTTGGGCGAACCCCAACAAACACTGCTATTATTATACTCTGGGGTCTCTTCAGACCCCAGAGTGTAATGATCGGAGGCCCAGGGGAGGTGAGCGAACATAAAAACCAGTGTTGCTCATCTCTTCTGGGCTCCCACGCAACTCCATGTTGTCTTCGTGGCCTCTGTAGTGACGTCGCAGATGTCACGTGGGCCTCGCAACGCATAATGACGACTGCGTAACCCACGTCTGTGATGTCATTGAAGAGGGCCGAAAACAGCAGGGAGGCCCGCTGGAGCCCAGGAGAGGGTACCACTGTTTTTTATGTTTGTTAGCATCCCTGGGCAAGATTATCATTATAATCTGGGGTCTGAAAAGACCCCAGACTATAATAATATTTCATGGGCGGTGTCCCATCATAGGCGCCATATGGGACATTATAATGTGTGGAGGGGCTACTATGGGACATAATACTTAGTGGAGGAGCCACTATGAAACATTATAGTGTGTGGAGGGTCTGCTATATAACATTATACTTTGTGAAGGGGACACTATGTGACTACTGTGTGTAGGATAAGCTATGGGACATTATATTGTATGGAGGGACAGCTATGGGGCGTTATACTGTGTGGGGACAAGGAAAGGGGGCGCTATGCCGTGGAGGGGGCTCTAAATCAAAAGTTTGCTATGGGGCCCAGTCTTTTCTAGTTACGCCCCTGGGTATAGGGTTCACCAGTATATTCTATAGGGTTCACTAGTCTCATGTTGCCTAACTTCTGCTCCGCTGCTCACTGCTAGCTTGGATGGTGTGTATTTTTCTTGCTCTGCTTTACTGTGGGTGGTGTATTAATCTGCACTCTACTCTTTACCTACTTACTACCCAACTACTGCCATGAGGAGTGCTTTGGCACTATCTTATACTGTATATTGCAGGCCTATGTCAGGAATCTGCATGGGGCTGCTTTAGGGCATGCTCCCACATGTGACCCAGACTTAGCCCAGAACTACAGCCTACACTTAAAGATATGGTGTACATCAAATTAGCATGTGGATTTCCACACATATGTCTGCCTGTCCAACTAACTACATACTCAAGTTCATATATACATCTGGCCATCACACCACCATAATGTACATAGCATTGGCCAGTACAACTCAATGAACCTATTGTAAACCAATGGGATCTGTAGTGATCATTTACAAAATGGATCCAATAATAACTTTCATGGATCCTTTAAAACATAAAGCCAGAGTGACCAAAACCAAAAGTCTGACAACATTCTATAAGACAAAACATTTGTGTGTGTAACTGTTGTAATTGAATTAATATTGCAAACAACAGATGTAGAGTCAATGGCCACCCCCGTGAGAGACTGTCTAGAGCATTGTTCTGTTTTTGCCCTGTAAAGGACCGTGGAGAATTTTCATTGTATTGTTCATCTTCATATATGCTATGTAACCTGATATCCCATACACTAAAACACCTTACAGAATAAAGAAATATACAAAGATGTGGGATGTTTTCAATGCTTACTTTTAATAACTCCTTCTTAAAGAGCAAGTAAAGCAACCACAATCCCTTTTTTGTTAACATGTAAGGGTTACTTGTATCTGAGGAAATATAAGATCTTATATTTCTGACTATAAGGATTGTGAAAACAACTGAAATGTTCTCCATGGAAGGTATAAAAATGATGGTTGAAACAACTGAAATATTCTCCAGAGGAGTTATCAAATAGGATGAATTGTGGTCACACATATAAACTGTATAGTACAGTATAGAAGTTTTAGGTTGTCACTTTCAGTTTATGGCTTCTTAAAACTTCATTAAAATTCCTTAAATCAGGCATGGTTTCTGGTATACTACAGTTTAATGTTTAAGCAAATAAAATACTCCCTCAGGCCTCACATTTTCATCTTCATTTTTGACCAACTGCTCAGACGCCCATTGATCAAGAGTACGGGGAATTTCTCCTATTCTGAATGGAGAAGAGGTCGGGCAGCGCACTCATCTGTCCATTCACTTCAATGGCTATCTCTGGTGCTCCCACTCAAATGAATGTAGCTGTCGACCACCACTCCATTCAGAACATGGATGAAATGTGAACTGGCCTTGCAATCATTAAGGATAGGTTCACACTTGTATTCCGTTCGGGGTTTCCGCTCCCGAATTCGCTTGAAAAATACAGAGAGAAAAGTCCTGCAAGTGGAAAACGGGCAGATCCCATTATAGTCTATGGGGTCTGTGGGTTTCTGTGGGTAACCGCTTTTTAAGCAGATTAGGTTTACATTCTTCGGGTCCACAAGCGGACCTGAAGAACGGAAACCTGAACGCAAGTGTGAACCTAGCGTAAGGAGAAAGATTTCTGTGCAATCCAGAAAAGCTTGTCACCAATGATATGTGCTGTAATAAACATAAGTCGTGTTGTCTTAGCCTGACACATCAGATCTACGCGTTAGGTGGTGTGAACAC
Organism: Leptodactylus fallax; assembly: GCA_947044405.1. Lineage (NCBI taxonomy): Eukaryota > Metazoa > Chordata > Amphibia > Anura > Leptodactylidae > Leptodactylus > Leptodactylus fallax. Next base: position 5,785,177 of record CAMRHE010000078.1, read on the forward strand.
AGACCTTGAAAAGTTGAGCTGTCACACAGGAAAGAGTTAAACCTCTGTCTCAACTGCATCTGTTAGCATAGTGGGAGTACACTGTTAGCCAAGATGGTGCATCACAACTTGGAGTAGTAGAGTTTACTGGTTATGTTGTATCATGTGCTATATAGATTATATCTCTTGCTACTTTAATTGGTGCAGATCATTGCACAGTAATGTCCTAGTACATTTAGGAACTGTATTATGTGATGATTCCTTATAGCTGGTACTAAGTTGAACCATAAACTGGACCATGGGAGAAGTTGCAGGTTATTCTCCTGTGGTGTGCCTGTTTGACATCAGGTTTTACCCTGGCTCCCAAGGGCAAGAGTTAGCTCCTTATTTAAAGTCCATTCCTGCACTATGTAAAGGGAGGAGACAACTAAAAGCCATACAACTTGCTAGCATCTAGGAGAGGACACCTACATTAAAGACATAAGACAATTCCACAAACCAATATACCTTCATGAGCACCTGGGAAGCAGAACCTACGGTGGAGGGCAGTGCAATCCCCACAAAAATGGAATCAATTAGTTCTCCCCCCGCAGCCTATAGGTATAAAAACAAGATACTTTGCTGCACCACTGTAAGAGTTGTTCTTACATAAGACAAGCTGTACCGTGGCATTTTCATTAAACTGAAATCAGCAGTGCAAACCTGGGTGTCCAGAGTGTGTCCATTCTTCACCAGTGGAACTCCAGGTGGCCTACAGTGGCAGAGTTTCTAGTCAGAAGCCACAGCTAAAGTACATCAGAAGCTCACAAGATTTGTTTGACTAATATGCATGAGATTTGACCCTCTGGTTTGTTTCAGGATCATCTTGTTCAGCACAAATCAGTGTTATTTTTATGCTCTACCCCAGAGTATATAATAAGTGGAAGCTCAAGGGAGGTGAGTAAAAGTAACAAATAGTTATACTCCCCTTGCCTAATCTCTCTTGGGCATCCTTGTGGTGTACTGTGGTCCCCTGGAGTCCTCTTCTAGCCTTTTTCGGCTTCTGGCAGAAATCACACGTCCCAGGGTCAAAGGCCTCAGTGATCACTTGGATGCCAGGGGACTGTGACACGTCTGTTTGTTATTTTCATCCACCTCCCTTAGACCTTCACTTACTATAATCCCTGACCCTAAGAGAGACGTCACCAGGAGAGTGCCAGATGCCGTAAGGAGCCCAAAAGCAGATAATGGAAGGTGAGTATGAATGTTTTTTTTTTTTTTACACCTCCCCTCGGCCTCCACCTGTTATACTCCAGGTATAATAATGTTACATTGACATAACTTCAGCTTCAGCTGTTTTTGCCTTAGAGAGCTAGAAATTAGATAGATAGGTTCCTAGGAGCCCTAGTAGTGTTCTATACTATATTTTAAGCCAATGTAAGGTGTGTTTAATCCAAAACGAATCAGGGACCTGAGCCGAAGAAACCAAACACGAAACAAATATTAAGAGGTTCGCCCATCTCTAATCAAGCCCAAAACTTTTGGAAAACTTGGTCAAATAGATTCGATCTGATTTGGTCTGCTCATTTCTAGTTCTAGGAGTGTGTGGAAGAGGTGTAGAAGGTGCTGAGTGAGGAGCCAGAATGTGCAGAGGCTGCTGTAGGCAAGGTAAGGTGAAGAGCCCAGACATAGGCCAGCGGAGATGCCTTTGGGCTGTTAGCATTCCATTATACCCTCAAGATTTATGACTGCCATATCCAGGAGCTCAGGAAGAAAAAGGGTCATGTCAAAATACTAAAGTGGATGTAGATGCAATTTGCCCACTGACAGCCGATGACGGAGAGTTGCCCAGGCCTAGCACCTTAGGCAGAATAGTGCCCCATTGTAGGATATTCATTCATTAGCAGCAGAAAGCCATAGTAGTCTTATTGGCTGGGGCCTCAATTGAAGAGGAATGAGAATTGGAAGGCCTCTCACCACAACACATAGACTCAAGAGAGATCCTTGCTGGATGCCCCTAGAGCCTTGATAAGGAAGGGTTGTGGAGATGCTGTGGGGCATTATACAGTTATTGAATGCGTTGGCAGATGCAGATACAGTGGGGAGGCTGTCAGTCCCAGGCACCATCTCCAGTGAGTTGTAGTCCTAGAAGAGGCAACAACATCAAAGAGAGACCAGCTAGGGAAAAACTTGGTCAGAACCAGCTGGGTCGCAGGGCATATAGAGGCATGGAGGTCAAGCAGGTAAAGCTGAGTGGTCAAGTCATTAAAACCATGTGGTCAAGTTTCAAAGATTGAATTCTGCAGATGCTACAATTTCCTGCTGTTATGGATATTTTTTATGGATTGTGCTATAAATATTCCGTATGTTAGTAAGAGAGGTGCTATCATTTGTCATATTCTATAGTATGGAAGCAGCCTGTGTTATTATGGGACTCTTTAGGCAGCTAGGTGGCAGGCCTTAATGTAGACTTGGGTCTCTGTAATTAGCTGGATGCGATGGTGTGTAAAATTCTTGGGCAGATAGTGGGTGGGTTATGCAAATTTCTTGATAAGTTGCCAGGTGGGTCAAGTCAGAAAATGTGGGCCGGTGTAGAAGTCCATGTGGGCCAGTGTAGAAGTCTTGAGTGGTTGAGTTTTCCAGGTGGGTAGATGGCAGTGAGGTTCAGCGGGTATGGAGTTGGCCCTGATAGCGGCAACATGCTATGGTAGCATGTTGCTACACTGTGCCCAAGTAGAGAATGAGGTGCTAGAGTGAGAGTCCCTGTTTTCATTTAGCCAATTGTCAAGGACAACAATTAGAAAGAAAGAGTGGGATGTATGGTGATGCAAACACACCACTTGAATAGTTGACCTGTTGGGCAAGATAAGTCTAAATCCCTGACTCAACTGCTCCTAATAGAATAATGGGAGAGCAGTGCTAGCCTAGATGATGCATCACAACTTGGTATAGTAGAATGTATTGGTTATGTTATGTCACATGTTATGGTGTACCTGCACTGTGTTGAATGATGTGCTTTATACATGCTTATTTTGCATTATTTTGTGCAGGTTCTGGTACTTTCAGGAACAGGATCACAATGATTTATTATAGGCAGAACTAAGTTGCAGCACAGGACAAGTTGTGTGTTGCTCTCCCATGGTGCGATTTATTTGACATCAGGCATTGCTCTGGCTACCAAGGGCAGGAGATGGTTCTCTATTTAAGGGCTGCTTCTGTACTCTGTAGAGGAAGAAAACAAATTTAAGCAAGATGAAGAGATGGCTGGCTTGTAGGAGTGGAGGTCAGCTCGTTGATGGAGCGCTGCTTGGAGAAGGCATCAACTAGCAAGCCAAGGCAATCTGGGCGCAACCTGCTTGCAGCTAGGAGAGCCATATAATCTACTTGCAGGAAATACCATACCTTCATGAGCGCCTGTTATGCAGGACCTACAGTGGCAGATAGTGCATCTCCTGTGACAGTGGAAGCACATAATTCACCCCTGCAGCCTGGGGGTCTGCACAAGTTACTTTACTATAGCTTTGTGAGAGTTGTCCTTTTGTAAGACCTGCTGTACCTTACCATTTATAGTAAACAGGAATCCACAGTGCAAAGCCATGTGTCCATTTTTCGCTTGCAGATCTCCAGGTGACCCGCAGGGGATGTATTGTCTGGGTGACGACTACATGAGGGTCAGATAGAGGAGAGTGCATCGTCCATTCTTGAACGGAGGAACTGTGTCGGCCACGTGAGCACCATATTGTCATCCATCCTGGGGACCAGTGGCTGCATGCCAATGACTCCTAGTTTACACATCATTCAGAGCCCTTCAGGTTGCACAGATCTTTAGATGCTTCCAGGCTTCTCCAATGTATTGTTTTAAATAAAGTAAATGTACCATAATGCAATACAACATCCATCTATTCCCATATACACAATTTCAATTGATCCTGTATAAAAAGTAGGTCATCATCCAAAAAATATATAGTATGTATTACATCAAAAAATAAGGAAACTGCCAATATAGCCTCAACCCAGCCTCACTCACTTCAATATAAGATGTCCTCAGGAGACTCCTTCCCTCTAGTTTTCTTCTATCACACAGTGGAAAAACTACATTTTCTACTCTGTTTTTCGGAAGGCACATTCATTTTATGGCTATCATGTCAAATCTGACATTTTCCGACCGGCACCCATTGGCCCTAGGAATAGATCTAACTCATTCATTTCACCTGCCAAGCCTCAACGTTTTGCAGTCTGTTTCCACTTTCACACTTTTTGCAGACCCTTTAGCCTTCCTGCGTGGATCTCAAACACTTGCACTCTTTGAAACCCACCTATCGTCCATTTCAACATTTTCTCTCTTCTATATATAATTTGTTCACTGACCCTCCTGACAAATGGTTCCCACCTTTTTTCAATAAATTGAAAAACCCCTCAAACCACCTGGACCGCTGAATAAAACCCTGACTTATGACTGTAATAGGGCATGTTTTTCCACAACATAAGACTGAAAGTGTCTGTATGTGTTCCTTGCTGTCCATCTATGGATAATTTCTGTTACCAATCAGTTGCTAAACATTCCTTCAATTTCCTGGTTTTCCACAAAAGGTCATGTTGTGAACATACAAACAGAGTCCTGGAAGCCCCTTAACCACCTTCAAAGGTACTATAAAATTCTATGGTATGCTACATCCGGTTGGCTTCAGTTGGAATAGTAAGGATGCCCAGCAACCTTTGCATTTCATCGAATGAGATGGATGTATATTAGATGGATGTAAATTTCATCATGTGAACCACTATGCATCATTTAGAACACAGATAAGTATTATATCTTTATATTTATTTAACACTTTTTATTTTATTATATTCTGGTGTGATTAAAGTCATTCCTTACCCATATTACAATTAAACCCATTTTCCTGCAAGGATGTAAAAAGTCGTTGGAGAAGCACACTGCACTTCCAGTGTGGGGGGCTTCTCCTCTCTCCTCCTCTCCATACCCGCCATTAGTACACAGCGATGGGTAGTAAGAGTGGAGATGCCACGGCTCTGACGGCTTTAACCTATTAGATGATTGACCGCGGAATCTAAGGGGTTTTTGTATCTATAGTGCCCCCACTTGGCCTCCTGTGGTGAGTTCGGAGGGTGCCGATGTTGCTTAACAGCAGCATGTGGTCAGATCAGTGACCCCAGATATGTCTGAGCCCATATCTGGTTAGGTTCATAGCCTTTATGCACTGCAATACATATGTATCATGGTGTATAGTACTGAGCCAGTGACCTTCAAGTTCCCTATTAGGACAACAAAAAATGTAAAAAAAAAAAAAAAATCAAGTGTTTAAAGAAAAAAAAAAACCCAAAATGCTACTTTCCTATATAGAATCAATTATTATTTTAAAAAAATGAACCCATAAGAAATTGGCACAAATGCATTTTTTTCCATAAAATAAAACTAAAACAATATTTAAACTGCTTGGTGAACGTTGTGAAAAAACACAGACGGAAGTAATTATTTTTTGCCATCTTGCATCACAAAATATTAATAAGTTATCACATGTACTCTAAAATGGCATAAGGCTCCTATTTCTTTTAATAATAATAATAATTATAATAATCCTTTAATAGTCCCACCTTGGGGAAATTCAGTGTGTTACAGCAGCAAAGATATGCAATACAAAGATAAGCAATACAAATACACATACAATATACACAAAAAACGTTCCAAGGTAGAGGCATTACATTGATAGTAGACAGACAGGTAGAAACATAATCATATCTATATTTGTAGATAATTAAAAGTTAAACATTTTTGCAGATATAAGTAGTTAGAAATTCTGCAGAATTTTAAAGATTTTATCTAACCATCTTAGTGGTGACAGTCTATTGCCTTGATCAGTTGCCAACGGATACAACAACAAATGCAGAAACTTTCTATGGTCTGGGACTTGCCAGGAACCCAGCCATGATGTCCTTATTGTACCTGAGTTATCAGGCAGGGACACTACATGTATCAGAAGATATCGCGGCCACAATAAGGAAATCATAGCTGATTTTCTGACCATAGGAAGGTCCTGCATTCATGGTCGTATCCACTGGCAACCGATCAAGACAACAACTTGTGACCTTGAGATATTTAGAGAAAATCTTTAAAATTCTGCAAAATGTTTAATTGCTTATATTTGCAAAAATGTTTAACTTTTAATTATCTACAAATATAAAAATGGTTATGTTAGTGGGAATACCCCTTTAATGCCACCATCTGAACACAATAATTGACCTGACCCTAGCGTTCCTTCAATCTCTCTTTAGATCTATCCTTAAATGCTGATACCAAAACTAAACACCACTGACCTTCGCTATCCCTAAATATATGCCTAATAGAAACCCTGATTTGCAGTGCTACCCAGTTACAAGAAAGCCAAGCTAACCAAAGTTAAATTGTAACAGGCTCCTAAAGGGAAACTGGAAACAAACAAACAGCACAAGTTAAATAATTGTTGGAATTCACTGCACTAGGAAACTACTATATATAGAATCTCTTATGGACCAAGCCAATTTTAGTTTGTGCATATCCATTTTTATCTCCCCAAATTCCAAGAGCCATAATTTTTTTCATTTTTCATTTGACACAGAGTCACATGATGGCTTATTGTTTGCGGGACAAATTGTACTTTCTAATGGCACCAGTCAACATCCTGTGCAATTTACTGAGAAGCTGGAAAAAAATTCAGAACGATGTGGAAAAAAAAATGCATTTGTGGCAATTTCTTATGGGTTTAATTTTTTCTTCATTTACTATTTGGTCAAAATGACATGTTACCTGCAAAGTGTTCAAAAAACCATTTGGCCATTTCAATTTCTAATTTTTAAGAGCAGGGATACCTAAAGAGCTACAGTAATGACAAGCCTGGGAGACTTCAATAGGCTCCTGGCTGTCATGACAACTGATCGCTTCCCTCTGCCCTACATTCTGGAGGCTGGTGATCATTAAAAATGGTGGAGCCCACCAGCACTTTAGATGCTGGGGTCACAATTTATCTCAGCATCTAAATGGTTAACAGCCACAAATGGCACCAGCACTGATCAGCGCAGTTAGCACTTTGTAATGGCTGTATTATACAGCCAGCATCCCCGTGTATGGAGACGACTCAGTTCCTGAGCCCTCTCCATACAGCACCTCATGCCTTACTTACTGATCCCCACTCCTGTCCATGGCAGCCTCTGCTTTCCTTTCAGCCCTCCAGACGGCACCCTGAAACCCATATAATGTTGTTGACTCTGAACAGCATCAGAACATCGCTGACAGGGACGTGATATGGGATGTACAGGGCCCCCTGGAGGGCTGAAGGGAAAGTGATGGACAGAAGTGAGGCCATGACAAGAGTATTTGTTGGGTGAACTTCGTGAGATTAGACTCGTAAGATTTGTCTGGCAGTTTTGTTTGGACGAAACACGTCCAGCCCGAAACTGCTATTATTATCTCTTCAGACACCAGGGTATAATGATCATTGGCCCAATGGAGGAAACATGAAAAACAGTGTTACTCACCTCTCGTGTGCTCTGGCGTCAGTCTTCAGGCCTCTTCAATGATGTCGCAGATGTCATGTGGATCAGGCCGGTGTCACGATGCATAATAACACTGGAACATTATACTGTGTGGCTGCTATGGGGGATGCTATGGGACAATATACTGTGTGGATGTACTACTTTGAGACATTATATTGTGTGACAGGGCCATTATGGGACATTATACTGCATGGAAGGGCCATTGTGGGACATTATAGTGTGTGTGTATGGGGTGCTATACATTGTGGGGGCAAGGAAAAGCTATGCTGTGTTCGGGGCCCCAAGTCAAACATTTGTTATGGGGCCCGAACTTTGCTAGTTAGTATAGTGGATTTCCCCTAAGAAATGACTCCATTTTGAGTGTTTTATTAATTTCCAGTTTCTAGAAAAGTTAAAATTGCAATTTTCGAGCGATACGCCATTGTCCAGTATGTTGTTCTCAGCCTATGTAGCCAGAGGCACACACTCCAAAAATCTGTTAAGTGTAAAACAACATTTGGAGTGTTCATTTCCGACTTGAACTGCGCACAACGTATTGGCATATCTCTGGAAAAATTGCAATTTTAACTTTTTACCATTAACTGTGCGAGCATCGGACTGGCCCACTGGAGAATCCGCAGTGACCCCTGGGGCACATGATGTCAGCCAGAGCTGGAAGACGCCAGAAGAGACAACCGAACGTCACTTAACTTTCTGTTATTTTTTTCTCATTTACCTCGGGCCTCCACGTATTATATTCACTAAATAGAGGGCTGAACCTCATGAATATTCGTCGAAACAAATTTTGTGGGGTTTGACTAAAGTGGCTCCAGGTTTCCAGAGCATATTATACTGGGTGTACTTTTGGGAGCATGTTAACTGTATGGAGCCACTGTGGAGCACTATACTGTGGGGCAGCTCTGGGGAGTATGTTATACTGTGTGGGGCCACTGTGGAGAATTATAATTTGAAGTGGCTTCAGCAGAGCATATTATACGGTGTGTGGCTTCTCTCACACACTTTTGAAGCATAATCCCACATCTGACCTTAAAGTCCAGGACTCATCCTTCTCCTTTAAAGCAGTATTCATTTTCTGCACTGCCGTCATTCCCTATTGCACCTCCTACTTAATGATGCATTTCCCCTCTCTGGAGGTCCACAACACCATCAATGTTTTGTCACACACGATAAACCATGAATGTACAACCTGCAGTGGATGTACAATTTGTGGCTCTACTGGAGACAATCAGGGGCGCACCGCTAATGAGGCGAGGTGAGGCGGCTGCCTCGGGCGGCACTGTCCGGGGGGCGGCATTTTACTATTTAATGTAAACCAGCCCAGGACAGGCCGCTTTAAAAAAAAAAAAAAAAAAAAAACCAGAGCTGAGCGCGGCCTGTCCTGGGCTGGTTTACAAGACGTCGCATCTCAACGCAGGCGGCGATACAATGACGTCATCACGCCGCCTACGCTGAGACACAGACGTCGCGGACAAGAAGAGGAGGAGGCGGCGGCTGCATCAAGGCATCGCAGGTGAGTATAGCTTTTTTTTTATCTATATAAATAGGCCGTGACCTGCTGGAGTATCCCCGGCAGGTCAGGGCCTATTTATTTACCTACCCGCGTCTGCTCGTGGCCGCCCCCGCTTCCCCTTCTGCTATGGGCCGCAGAAAGGGAAGCGGATGCCGCTGTGAGCGGCCGCGGGCATCGGTAAGTTAGGCCGCGGGCCGCAAATACTACTATTATTATACTCCGGGGTCTGAGAAGAGGGAAGAGAAGGGAAATGTGACCGATTAGTCAGAGACGTCACCTGTAAGTCACAGAATGTTACTGCCCTGTATTCACCTAAATGATAGAGGATAAATACCTGAGTGATGGGGGTCTGTCTGCTGAGACCCCCACTGAGCCTGAGAATTGGGTTTTTTCCCCCCACTGGGTGGGAATTCAGCCTGGCTGCAGCCATATATAGGTGTGTCACTTGGTGGATGGACGAACCCGCGTGGCTCTCATTCACTTTAATGGGAGTGCCAAAGATAGCCGAAGTCCAGTACTCAGCTATCTGCGGGGCTCCTATTATAGAGAATGAGGGCCATGTAGGCTTGTCCATCCACCAAGCAGAAGATGTGTGAAGTTACTTTCATTGTTAATGCCGTGTTGTTGATCTGATACTGAAGTAATACAGGAAGAAGAATTCTTAAAAACTGTTTTATAACTTTGTGTATTGTGTATATTGTGCGACGATAACAGTGTGTTAAACTAGTAGCATGAAAACTCAGTTTTTTTTGTTTTTTTTGGGGGGGGGGGCGTCTTTCTATAGTCCGCCTCAGGCAGCAAAGAGGCTAGGTTCACCACTGGAGACAATTTACAACTTCTATGGATCATTGGGGACTCATGAATGCCTGGATGCCCAGACATATCCTCTACTTCATTCTGACATGACAATTTGAAGGCATGTGATTCTTTATCGTCCTTTTCTTCCTCTCCTTTTTTGTCTTCTTTTACCGCACCTCCTGTTTTTCCCCAACATGTCCTTGTTATGAAAAACTTTCAGATCCTTACGGATATCCTTCATCCATGTTCAATTTTCATTGGTGAGAATGTCCATTTATTTCATTTTATGTATAATATACTATATTACTATTTCTGTTTGTGTGTGCAGCATGGGATGGGAAAACATTAAAGGGGTTGTACAAGGAATATTTATTCACATACCTCGTCTGGTGGAATGCTTTTGATGGACCAGGGGGTTCCAGCAATTACACAACTGGTCATATGATCAGAGTCAGTATTTGGCTCTCCAGGTCGCTCCAACCCCCAAGTTGCTCCACACACTCCTCCCCTGATCTCATGGGTAATTAATTAGCTGTGCTATGGGGGCTGGCTGACTATAGTTAGAGCACCCAGAAGAGCATGAAGCGAGCTTCAGATGGAGGCAGCTGTAGACAAAGTGGGAGATGTCACTCACGCAATGGAGGGTGCAAAGTAGGATAAGAAACTCTTAATTGGAAAATATAGAAGCAGTCCTAGAAGGTTACTGTCATTACTTTGATACCAATTTTCCTGCTGACAGACTCACTTTACACATAGGCCATCATTTGTATAATCCATAAAAACACCTGTAATGACTTTTATACTTGATTGATTTGTCTGCATTATTTTTATTTATTCATTCTATTTTATTACAAGCCACATTGTCTTTTGTATATTGAAGACTGTGGCAATAAGCAGACCCTAACTGTTATTGTTCCATTAAATAATTTTATCCTTTATACATGACTGATTCACTTATGACACCTTTTTGACAATTGAATTTTTTCTTATATTTTGTAAATCCTCAAAACAGGAAAAACAGACCACAGGAAAAAGGAAAACAAAGAAAAACTAGATGGACCAGTTGTAATATTTTCCAGAATTTTGTGTCTTATTCTTCTTATGTCTGCCCGTAAGACCTGATGTACACTAATGACACACTATTACCAAGGGAGCTTAAACCTAAGGTATTGCACATTCTTCGTGTGTGTACATATTACCCTTAGGCTGCAGTTAAAGTGCTTTTAACACTAAAATATATGGCCTTTGAAATTTTAATTTGCTGTAATGTCTATTTCAATTTCCTGAGCTCTCCATCATCTTCCTAACCTTCTGATGTTGGTTGTCTAGAAGGACTCAGAGATGTGTTCAGCTCTAAAATGTCTATTCAGTGGACATAGCTGTGTTACATGCAGTTTTTTCAATTCAGCCAATGGTTGTTCAGGTCCATTAAAAAAGCTTAGATGGTTTAGAAAACCCTATTAGGGAATTCTGAGTTAATAGAGGAGGCCCACTTTCATGTATTAGCAACTGCAAGGACCAGTTACAAAGAATATCTCTTGCTCTGGAGGACTCATTGACTGCCAGTTACTTGGCCAGGTGCGAGTTAAAGTTGCAGACCAGCTGAATAACTGGGTGCAGATTGCTGTTTACTGAACATACATTCCTTTATGGATGATGACTGACGGTGTGGATGAGGAGAAGAATCTGATGGAGATGATAATAATAATGACAATGACTATATGCTAGGTGTGGATGTGTCTTGCTCACTTGGTGCCACAGCCAATTCCATTTTGCAAAATGAGCTGGTGACACCATCTGAGTTGCCTTAGATCTACCAACGGCAGGTCTTTTGGATGTGGGGGCTGCATATTGGGAGAAAATGTTGCTATTGCAATTGATACCACCATCTTCCTGTGATATCATCCTGTTTTCAGATGCCAGGTCTTATCTGTAATAGAATTATCATCAATAATATTCAATAATATTATCATCTTCCCTACTTTTTTGAGACTCATCATGGAAATGTGATTCCTCTTTTCCCGTACAATGCCTAACAGATTTCCCTTTAGTGCCTACCTGCATGAGTACCAGTAGCACACCTCCTGCCACTACTACCTCTACCAACAATCATGTGTTCCACCACTATCTCTTTTACGTTCAAAAGCACTGACAGTTCAACTCTTCAGAAAGAGGAAAAAGAGGAAGCAAAAAAAAGCTTAAGAAATGAATATTTTTGCAGATAGGCACGCTCCGTCAACTGTTTATTGGGTGAACAAAAAAAAAACCCAAAACCTTAAATAACAGAGATTTTTTTCAGATTAGCACAGGGGGAATAAGCATTTTGCTGTTAGAATAGTTTAGAGCAGTTTCTATTTATTTAACCAATTTAAAAAAATGTAACTTGACCAAAAAAAACCTTGAGAAAAGATTTTTCACTAATAGGACTGACTTTCAGTAAAAACTATATTTAAACACTCTGCAGACACATGAAAATTAGATTATTGGCAATGAAAGGATTAACTTTCATTTGTCTGTGTATTAATGCAGTCTGCTGTGCTGTCAGGCTCACAATGGCACAGATATTCTCCCTCACTCCATCCCCTCTATGATTTCTATCACTAATCAGCCCGTAATTAATTAAATCTGACTAAACTGTCCAATTCCTAAGATTCTCCAACTCTACTGCAATTTGTAAGCTTTTCAGAACTCACTGCTCTCTATATCATACAGTGTGATGAATCACAGATCCATCCCTATATCTACCATCACTGCAATGCCTTGTGTTCATGCTTACAGCACCTTATATACAGTAGTGTATATGACATCTGCACCATAAATTGTACACCTTCCACTGACTATTGGCTTAGAGCCTGTCAGCTGATGTCAGAATGTCACAGTGACTCACAAGACATGTCTCTTCTGTTCCTGTGCAATACATTTGGCAGCGGTCATTTTAGTCAGTCTGAGACAAATTGGCATTTGTTCGGTTTCATTAAAAACCAAACAATTTGCAATATTTGGGTTAAACAGTTCGTCCATCTCTAGCTCTAATATATAGGTTTTTAAATTTCCCTTCAGAACTGAAGTAGTCCCTAACAAGTGTCTTTGGGAAATTTTCTTGTAAATATGGAAAATCATTGTTAGACTTGTAAGTCTTCTAACGTCCAAAATAAATTAAAGTACAATTAAAAGATCATGCCAATATAAAGCATAGATATGGCAGATAATGTATATTAATGTATTTGGGTGGTTTGTCTGTCTGAAAAGCAGAGCATTTCACATTTTGAAACTTGATAATTTTTTTAAATTTCAATAAAATTTCCTATATTTTTAAATAAAAAAAATGTAAATAATATTGTTAAAAGTTTACCACTAGCATGAAATACAATGTGTCTTGAGAAAAGCAATCACAAAATCACTTGGGTAAGTTAAAGCATCTCAAAGTTATTTCCACATAAAGTGACACATGTCAATTTAGAAAAATGGGACCATGTCCTTAAGGCCGGGGTACCATGTTGCAAAAACCGTGGCGTTTTACAGTCCCTGCGAATTCCATCCAGACATTGCAGAAAAATACCCATAGTGGAAAGGCTGTGATTTCCAAAACCATTGCGTTTTTTGGAAATTGAAGCATATCAAATATACCTACAGAAACGCGGTTTCTGTATAGGTATAATTGAAGCAGAAAGTCTGCAGAGGAAAACTCTGCAGATGTTCTGTGAAAAGTGCTGCGGGATAAACCATAATATGTTTCCCACAGTGCTTTTTGGCTGCAGCCCGCTACAAAATTTTTTCTCCCATTAAACTCTATGGAAACTACCTCTGTATAAGAAAGGCCACTTTATTGAGCAATACATTTGACTTACATACAATGTGAGACCAATATAGATGCAGTTTTGTACTGTGTCACTTCACTGGATTGCAGCAAACAGGAGAAAAAAGTCACCAGCATCACATTGTAGCATAGAGTCCATGTCATAGTCAATGCAATCTGCCATTAAGGTGCAGGGCATACATGCCAACAGTCCCAATTCTGTCAGGACAATCTCAGTAACTTGGCCACAAAAGGGACAAGTTTTATGTATACCCCAAACCAAAATTAACATTATAAGGGTGTTCCGAAATGGATTTTAACCCCTTCCCGCCGCTGGCATTTTTCGATTTTTGTTTTTGACTCCCCGCCTTCCAACTCCCATAACTTTATTTTTCTGATCACAGAGCCATATGAAGGCTTAATTTTTGCAGTACCATTTAATATTCCCTACGTTGTACTGGGAAGCTGGAAAACAAATTCAGAATGGGGTTGAATTGAAGAAAAACTGCAACTCCAACGAGCTTTGTTTTTACAGCATTCACTGTGTAGACAAAATGACATGTTACTTGTATTTTATGAAGGGCTAGCATCAGCACCTGGCAAACCTGGGCAGATGCTTGGCCCCATTGAGCTCAATGGGCCAACTGCTCTGCTGAGAACTCACATCAGTTTTATTAACAAAACCCTTGCTAAACTTGCTGTCGTCCGTCTATAACTCCATGTGTCCTAAAGTTTCCCTTATTTGACTTCTGACCCCTCTGTAGTTGCTGTCTTGCCCAAGTGATATATAGTGCTTCTGTAAAAGCTGGTATGTGAGTGACCACAGATAAGTGATAGATTTTATCAGTGAAAGTTTTAGTCCTGTTAATTTGCTAACATTTGTTAATATATTCATTGTACATTTGATCTGTCTTAGGACTTGTAGTACTTCACCCTTGTTTCACAGTTGTCAGTGATTTTGTATATGTACAAAATATACATGTATATCTGTAGTTGTAATGAGGAATCCTTACAACAAATGTCCAGTGTAAAAGCATGAAATGATAAAACTCAACAGACCACGTTATAAGTCAATGGAATCTGTTGAGTAAAGGTGGTGTCTGTCATGAGACGAAGCCAACACTATGTTGTGATTTGTATTTATGACACTACTGTATAGTACTGTTTCAGTAAGGCTGGATTCACACTTTTCAGTTTGTTTTTCTGATAGAATAAATAATGAAAAGAAAAAGGTTTTATTACCACACTGGCGCCTCTAGTGGTCCTGTGGGGACCTGGATAGTAATGCCTCGGGATTAAATATGGTAAAAAGAGAAAAACAAGTCTGGCAAGTTGCTGCTCCCCCTGGGACCACCTGTCTGTAAGACAGAATGACAGACACCGCACTCTCCATTTGCATCCACCAAAATTCACTGAAATGTTAAAACAAAACTTTCTTTGTCCATTTAGAGAGAGTAGAAAGAGCATATATGATGTTCTTTATGAATTGCACTGCTCACTGGATGTAACTGATCATGAGTGACAGGAGGCCCACTGAAGAGCCTACCAAAACCTGGAGCCAACCCTGTTTTTATGTGTCAGTACAATTCCAGAGATACCAAATTTATATCATTTTTTTATGTTTTAACCCCAAAATTCAAAATTTAGCAAAAAATGTTGCCTTATTCTGACACTGGTAACTTTTTTATATTTCTGTGTATGGGGAAGCATAAGGCGTCTTTGTTTGCAAGGCCAGATATACTTTTTATTTATACTAATTTGGGGAATGTCTATTGCTTTGATCACTTTTTTCCAAATTTTTATGAGTAGCGGTTTGGCTCTTTTGATTTTTTTTTTCCTGTTGCTGCATTGACTGTATGGGAAAAATCTTTTTCTAAGTTTGTAGACTGGGCGTTTTGGGACACACGGTTAGCTAATGTGTATGTGTTTCACTTTATTTATTTTACGTTTATATGTGTTCTAGGGAAAGAGGGGTAATTTCAATTTTTAATTCTTTTTATTATTTTATACTTTTTTTAAACTTCTTTTTTACTGTTCTATTACTGCAAATGTCAGAAAAGGCTTAAAGTTCAGATTTCGGCTCATGAAATGTCAGTAAGTATGGTCAAGGTTAGCAGTGAAAGGTAAAAATGGACATGCTGGGGTCTACGAATGAGAGGTATAGTCATAATGGGGTGTAGAAGGGACAACCATGCTGATAACTATGATTTAAAGGGAAACCATACTATGGATTAAGAATGAGAGAACCATCCTGAGGACCACAATTTGAAGGAATACTATGTTAGGGACTATGAGTGAAAGGGGAACCATGCTAATAACCACAATTTAAAGTGATACCATGCTGGGGACTAGAAATAAAAGGGCAGCCATACTAAGGACCAAAATTTAAAGGGATACTGCCCCCTATAGTTATGTGTGTGGTTTGGAGCAACTTGTGTATAGTACCATTGCTGTTTTATTAGTCCCAGTCTAGGCCTGGTTCTGTGTAATATGCTGAAGCATAAAATACATGATTTGGGGCTCTTTCATCATTGTTTGGCGTTTTGGGGGATGTACATGCTTGCTTACTCTATTAGACAATTTAACCTTTATTGTGTATATTTTTTTCTTTGCCAGGACTGACCCATTTTCTGTACAAATTTTTTGGTTGGCTCAAAGAGGTTTCACTGTATTTATAGTAGAATCTGAGTAGCCCCTCCTTAACAAATGTGTAATAGGTTGAATGTTCCTCTCACAATTTCTTTATAGCTTCCTCCTGAACATTTTCCTGCTTTTGTTTTGTTATCTCTTAGTTGAAATGTTTTACATTCTACAGAGGGTAAATACCGATTACATCCTGTTCAGCAAGAATATAGCGGTCAAACCTAATTTGTAACTAAAATGAATAACGCAAACAATATGAAACTCAGAAATTCTAATTTTCTATTGTTTTTTATAAGATTAAGCTATTTAACCTTAAGTTAATTTACTTAACTTCTCAAGCTTAAATGTTCAACTTGTCTGTTGGGATAATGGGAAAAGGAGTCACAGGTAGAGATGGGCAAGCCTCACAAGATTCTTTTTGTTTTGGGTTTGGTGGCTCCAGTCCCAGATTCAGGCCGAACAAGTTCGGTACAAACGACAACTTGAATTGGTTTAAAACATAACATATAACACTGTCAGGACTCCTAGGAAACTATCTATATATGCTCTCTAGGTACCACTGTATCTCCTAGTGCAGCTGGTGGGTGTCAGTTGTCTGCTGAAGGTATGGTGGGTTCTGCCAGGTGATAAATTTCCACATTTTGGATTTAAAGCAAGGGTCTAAGAGCACTGCCATCCAGTACTCTTCCCTCTGCTTGATGCTAATAATATACTTGTTGCTGTGCAAGCAGCAGAACTTACAGGCTACCAGCATGTGAATGGACTCAGTGCCCTCCATGGTTGGTCTTCTTGGATAGCGGAGTCATCGTCATCATTATCATTATCTGGAAGAAATAAGGGTCAGCTTCCTCCCCTGGCTTTGCTTGTTACATGTAAAGAGCTCTCATCATGGGTGTAACTAGCAAAGACTAGGCCCCATAGCAAACTTTTGACTTGGGGTCCCCCCACGACATAGCACCCCCTTTAGTGGCCCCTTCACATAGTATAATATGCCATAGTGGCCCCTGTACACAGTATAATGTAACATAGCGGCCCCTCCATACAGTACATTATCCCATAGTGGACCCTCCTCACAGTATAATGTCATATAGTGGACCCTCCACACAGTATTATGTCCCATTGTGGCCCCTGTATGCCATATAATGTCCCATATCGGCCCCTGCACACAGTATAATGTCACATAGTGTCCCGGCCTTTCCACACAGTATTATGTCCCATAGTGGCCCCTGCACACAGTATAATGTTCCATAGCAGCCTCCATACAATATAATGTCTCACAGCAGCCCCTCCACACAGTATTATGTCCCATAGTGGCCTCTCCACACAGTATAATGTTCTATGGTGGCCCCTGTGCACAGTATAATGTTCCATAGCAGTCTCCATACAGTATAATGTCTCACAGTAGTCCCTCCACACAGTATTATGTCCCATAGTGGCCCCTGTACACAGTATAATGTTCCATAGCAGCCTCCATACATTATAATGTCTCACAGTAGTCCCTCCACACAGTATTATGTCCCATAGTGGCCCCTCCACACAGTTTATGTCCTATAGTGGCCCCTCCACACAGTATAATGTCCCATCGTGGGCCCAACAGAGGTCGAAGACTGCATAGAGTCGAACCGGACAGGTGAGTAACACTGGTTTTTATGTTTGGTCACCTCCCCTGGGCCTCTGATCATTATACTCTGGGGTCTGAAGAGACCCTAATGTATAATAATAGTAGTATTTGTTGGGGTTCGCCTAACAAATACTCTTGGCGTGGGCCCATGGCCTTACTTTCCTGATCCTCGCTTCTGCTCATGGCTGCCTCTGTTTTCCCTTCTTCAAGTGATATGAGATTCAAGGGGCTCCCTGGAGAGCAGAAGGGGAAGCAGAGGCGGCCATGAGCAGGAATGAGAATTGGTAAGTAGATAGGGTCTGTTACCTGCTGGGGTTATTCCAGCAGGTAATGGACTATAAAAAAAACAGTAAACAGTAAACATAAAAACAGTAGTGGTCCCCTAAGGTCCTGGGCTCTCTGGCAGCCGCTACGACTACTACCATGGTAATTACACCACTCACTCTCTTTGCATCCAAAGGAGAGTCTTCCTCCTCCTCTTCCTGTCTAGGAGTCCCAGTTCCTTCACCATAATGACCCTGACCCAGATCTTTATCCTCCTTAGGTTCCCCTTGCATGAACTCAGGGTGATGAGAATGACTAAGAGGTGGAAACTGTTTTTCCTCTTCCGTCCATCATTGCATGAGTGTAATTGTTTCCTGTAAGATATATAATAAAGGGATTACATCACTGATGCTGCAGTTGTCCCTGCTGACAACTTTGGTGGCTTCTTCAAAGGGCTTAAGAAGCCAACACCCTTCCCTGATGAGCTTCCATAAAACAGATCCCAAAATAACACATTATTCCTGTTGTCTGTTGCATGCAGTAATCGTTTAGAGATGGGTGAGCCTCTCAAGATTCATTTAGTTTCGGGTTCGGGTGGTTTGGGGCCAAGTTTAATTTTTGGTATGAACCACACCTTACGTTTGATTTTAAAACTGCTGCGCAGTAAAGGTAGATTGCCAGCTGCAGAGCACAGAGCAGCGCTAGCAGAGTCAGAAAAGAGAGAGGAGCCGTCCTTCTGGAGGAATTCTGAATGGAAGAAAAGTAAGTATGATGGGGTGGGGGGTGGACTGAGTTAGTTGGGAACAGCTAGTAGTGGGCGGGATAGATAGAGAGACAGGGAGGGGGTGTAAGGGAGGGAGAGAGGAAGGGGAGGAGTGAGGTGAGAGGGAGCTAGTGTGGAAGCTACACAGGAAGCTACACAGCAGGAAACTACGCCATGTAAACAAATGCAGAAGATGTCAGGAGCTCCCAGAGAAACACAGAAATCACTCAAAACACTGCTAAAGATATTTGGGTACATTTATTAACCCATTAATAGCACTAACATACCTTTTTTAAAAAAAACCCAAAAAAAACATTTTTGCCCGGAAAACCCCTTTAAGTAATGTATATTTTGCTCAGATTAACAACAATGCTCTGTGTATGGTCAGTCACCAGAGCAAAAATACAAACCCATGAAATTACAATTTTTTTTAAGCTTAGTGCAGGCTTGTGGCCTTGTCTGTAAAAAAAAGTATTTTTAAAGGAATTGTATAGAGATGAAATTGCTCTATTGCAAACATGTCAGACAAAATTAGATTATTGGCAATGAAAGGGTTAACTGTCTGTGTAAGCAGCAGAAGAAGCACAGATTCACCTACTCACTATGTTTATGAATCTTTCCCATCTCTATTGAAATATAGTACTAATCTGCCTGTGAAATTGCTTGATTCTCTACGTTCTCTTAGTCCTCTAACTATTGCTGGGATTCATATTTCTTTTTCTGAACTGTTTTATAGCCTATGACGCAGTGAGATGGATCACAGATCTATATGCAAGTCTACCATTATAACAACTAAATGTTGATTACAAGTGTCCAAGCTTTTTTACTCCATACAGTATGACATCAGCACTGTAAGGTCCATCTACCACGGTCATTGCACATGTGGCTACTTTGTATTACCTGTTGAAACATGTGATGGCTGCCATTTTCTTGTAGCAGTACTATTTTTGTTCGTCTGAACTGAACCACCATTTGTTTGGTTTGGTTAAAAACCAAACAATTTGGAATATTTGGGTCTAACCCAGTGGCGTAACTAGGAATGGCTGGGCCCTAAGGCGAACATTTGACATGGGGTCCCCCCCAACCCCCCCTGGACCGCCCCCTCCAAGAACCCTCCCCCACACACACCGCATTTCTGCGCACACTATTACGCGCCATAGTGGCCACTGCACACAGTATTATGCCCCATAGTGGCCCCTGCACACAGTATTATGCCCCATACTGGCCCCTGCACACAGTATTATGCAGCATAGTGGCCCCTTCACATAGTATTATGCCCCATAGTGGCCCCTGCACACAGTATTATGCAGCAGAGTGGCCCCCTTCACATAGTATTATGCTCCATAGTGGACCACCCATGAACGATTATTATACTCTGGGGTCTTTTCAGACCCCAGAGTATAATGATCGGAGACCCAGGGAAGGATACAAACATAAAAAATAATTACCTCTACCTCTACTTACCTCTTCCTGGTTCCGCTGCACTCCGGTGCGCTACTTTGGCCATCTGCAATGTTGTACCAGATCTCACGTGATCCAGGCCGGCATCGCGATGCATAATGATGTCGGCTGACTTCTGGGACGTCACCAAACAGGCCCGAAGCCTGTCGGAGTGCAGGAGAGGTAAGTTACAGTGTTTTTTATGTTCTCTCACCTCCACTGGGTCCCCGATCATTATACTCCGGGGTCTGAAAAGACCCCGGAGTATAACGATAGCAGTGTTTGTGGGGTTCGCGGTAGCAGCTGCCACAGGGCTCCGGGCCCCGTAATGTCCCAGGCCCTGTGGCAGCCACTACTGCTGCTACCCCGGTATTTATGCCCCTGGTCTAACTGGTTTATTACGAACCATTTCACTCATCTCTAGTCATTGTCTTCTGCTGATCACACAGATGCTCCAGCATGTTTAGGGTGGAAAGGCAGACCATTTTGCTGTTACAAATTGAGCACAGTGTTTTTTGCGACATAAGAACAGCTGAATTGCACACAGACTTTTCTGCTCATGAGAAACATTTCTTTTAAGTCTCTATACGTGTTAATAAAGCGTTCTACCACCAGATTCAGCATATGTGCCATACAGAGACAATGTCTCTCGAACCAACTGCAGTGCAGCAACAATATTGGTGCCAATGTCATCAATGTAGTTGATGAAAACCCATCCAGTGGGATACTTGCTGCTTGATACAGTGGAGCAGCTCCTCAGCTGTGTGGCTCCCCTGATCCAGGCCCATTATGCATGGCAAAGCTTCGTCTTACACCCATGATACAAGGGGGGGGGGGGATGAAAGCAATGCTTTGCCTGGTGAGGATGTTGGTGGGAAACGGTCCAGAGAGGCATATCCAGAGAAGGTGGATGAGCTCTGAATAGTGTTGCAACTAGACCTTCACAAACAGAGTGGAACTAGCACCTGGAATTATGGCCTGTGGCCACTGCAACTCAAAACATTGATCCAGTGGATTGTGAAAGCCATGTATTTCCCTTGTCCATAATTGCTGCTCTACGTGTCAGCTATTAGTGTGTACCTTTCACCAGACTGACATATCCAGGGAAAGGCCCACATTCCATAACACATATAAAGCAAGGACAGCTTTCCTAGAGAAATAATAATGGATAGATATCCTCCATCAAGGTTGAGCACATGCCATCAGTTGGCAAAATGCAGTGGTATCCACTAAGTGGTGCTGCAGCAACTATCGCCAGAAACTTGGTCAGATGTGAGTTAAGTTGCTGCACCAACTGGATGACTGGGCGCATATTGCTGTTTCCTGGATGCACAATCCCTTATGGATGACTGATTGGTGTGGAAGAGGGGGAGCAGTTTGTGATAATGATAACGAATGTTTGTGATGATGATAACGAAGACCATGTGCTAAGTATAGATGTGCCCTGCCTACAAGGAAGATCACAGGTAGTAGTAGAATAGTCTGGCTCACTTTCCCTGCCAGTGCCACTGGTGATGCCTTTTCAATATGAGTATGTAGAGATGTAGTTCCTACATCTGTTCTTGCATCAGATAAGTTTCTGATTGCAGATCTTGCACATTGCCATGGATTTATCATTTGACAATGTAGAAAAATATTCCCATGTGAGAGACGACTGCGTGCGGTGGCTGCAATACCAGCAGCAGCAGAAACGTGTCTGCCACTACCACCCACAGTGCCACCACCCCCACCCTGAAATCTTTACCCAGGTCTGCCCCAAGTAAGCTTTCTAAATGTTGGTCCTGCATATTGGCTGGAATTGTTACTATCACCACTGCCACCACCCTCTTCATCTTATGTCACCTTGTCACCCTGACCCAGTTGCCAAGTCCTATCTGCATAGGAATCATCATCATCGGCAATGTCATCGTCTTCACCACCTTTTTCTAAATCATGGCCATGGGATTCCTGCACACCCTCATAATTTCCACCTCCAGATTTCCCCTAGTTCCCCTAGCAGAACAACTATCATTAGCAGTACCACACCCCCTGCCACTACTGCCTCCACCACCAACAGTCATGTCTTCTTTCTCTGCTTGCAAACAATGCTGACTGTTCACATCCAGCTTATCAAAAAGAGGAGGAAGAAAGCTCTGACTAGAAGAAATAGATTTCTCACTAGTTGCCACATTACTACCAGGGATATGTGTCAGTGAAGAATATGAAGGAGACACGATTGGCAGTCCAGAAAGGCCCTGCGTTAATTACGTGTTATGTAGGAGGAGGAGGAGCACATAGAAGCCTGACCCATCCCATCGCTCTCGTATACATTATTCTCCTATGACTGAGATGAGCGACTTAAGCAAGTAAAACTTCATCTTCAATCTCAAGAAGTACAACAATTCTGTGGCTACTGGCAGTGCCACCAAAACCAGAAGTAATGTTGCTGTTGCCACCCACATTGTTATTGTTAGTACTTGCATTTGTGTTTCCTCCTTCCCATCCTTTTGAAAAAAAAAAATTTGCACAGTCTGTGAGACCGTTTATTGGGTGCGCAAAAAAGCCCCTACATAATGGAGATTTCAGATTAATGTAGGCTACAAGATTGTTTTTTTTTTTAAAAAAGGCTTAAGAAACAGATTTTTTCAGATTAGCATGCTCCCTAACACTTTTTAAAACACTTAAGAATAGATTTTTCAGCAAGCAAACGAATATCCAAAGAACAAGCCAAGGGGTCAGAATTAGAGATGAGCGAATTTCTCAAAAATTTGATTTGGCAGCTTCGCTGAATTTCCCAAAAAATTAGCCTCAATCCGAATTAGTTTGCGGCGAATCACATTAAAAACAGCTATTTTCCTGGCTGCAGAGAGCCTGGGGATATGGGGATATGCATTTTACACTAAGGATACGTCAGAATAGCCTTTAGAAAGGCTATTCTACTCCTACGTTTGCCGTTGCATCACGCCCACTGTGATGTCCTGGTCCGCCGGGCATGTAAAGAACCGCTCGGAATAGAGTCAACATGGCCGCCGGACATGCGCATAAATGGTCTTGTATGGGATAGAATCAAAATAGCCACCGGACATGCGCAGAGCTGCTCAGTATAGAATCAAGATGGCCGCCGGACATGTGCAGAGCCGTTTGTGTAGAAATAGGATAACGATGGCTGCCACGAGCGGCTCTGCGCATCTTGATTCTATTCCGTGCGGCGCTGTGCATGTCTGGCAGCCATTTTGATTATTTTACTACACGAGCGAGGAGGACCAGGACAGCGCAGGGGGCATGATGCAACGGCAAAGGTAGGAGTAGAATAGCCTTTAGAAAGGCTATTCTGACTTGTCCTTAGTTTAAAATGCGATTTGATACCTCGAAGCGTGAGGAAATACGGATTCGATGCGAATCGAAGATTTCCTGAAATTCGGATCGAATTCCACTTTGTCAGCTTCGATTGGCTCATCTCTAGTCAGAATGATGCAATCCAAAACATACACTATAACGTACAGAGCCAGACTAGGAAACAAAATTAGTCGGCAATCTGCTGGGATGGGTCTTATATATGCCTCCTCAGCTGTTAATTAGACAAGCCCAGGACACTTCTGAAACTTCAGAAGCTTCCCACGTTGACACATTAACCTTAAAGGTATAGCAGCTGCATTGAGAATCCTGACATCTCCCCAGATATTGGTAGCTACTCCCTCCTCTGGCTCATAGATCATGGATGGGTAATAGCTCCTAATTCCCTATTACAGTATTATAGTGGCCCTTCTGTAGTATGTATGCTTCAGACAGGGAAGTTTCTAAATCCCACTGAAGGCAGTGATCAATGTGTTTCAATACATCATATGTAGAGTGCTTGCAAATATGTAGGACTATGAATAAAAAATGGGTTAATGAGCTTATTGTAATAGAATATAGAGAGAGATGGGATAACTAGCATCGGGCACCATGCTATTGAAACAAGAAAATTCACTGTAAATACAAGCTGCTTTGTATTCTTAGTGAAAATTCTTCCGAAGTCCTTTACTAAAAGACAATCCGGTTTGGGCTGTTTTAGTCTTTTCAAAGGTGAATATGACTAATCCTGGAGGGATGAAACAAGCAACATGAGAGCCACGCATGGTTTAAGCCCACCATAGAAACAAAACTGTAAAGGGAAGTGAGATATATTCATTTGCTTGGGTCTTTTTGTTTGTTTTTTTGCGAGGTGGCAAACAACTATAATGTCTTTTAATGTTATGTTTGTTATTCTGTAAAATTCTGTAAAACATAGGGACTGTACATGCTTGCAGTGCAGCCTCAGTAGACATCATACAGGATTCTATACTACCTAGCTTCTCATTCTGTAGGGGATATACCCCATTTCTTAAGGGGTATTGCCACTATCCTCATCCTGGGCTTTTGAAAGAGGTAGAGCATTATATGGTTATTCTTGAAGATACTTTGTAGTAATTTCTTTGAGCAACGAACAATACCATGGTGGGATATAAGAAGTACTTTACTTTATAACACTGACATGCAATAATTTAATCCCCCAATGGTTCAACAGAAGGCAAACCAATTTAGAGGTGACTTTGGCACCAATAATGTGCCTCTAGGGTATATTTCATATGGGATGATTCACAAATAAGCTATTATATATTATGGATGTTTTTTGAAATGTCACCTTGTATGTGATATATGAGGTTAGGGTACTGAGATAGAAAAAGTGATTTTCAATTTTTTTTCATTGTACTATATCTAGATAAAAATTACCTTTTTATGATATTTGCTGTGTGTACTTATGATAGCAAGTAAATTTATTATGTAATTAAAAGTGAAGCGACATACATTTTTTGTTTTATCATTGAAGTCTAAGAAAAACTATGACATCCATTTGTATCTGTTTTTTATCATACTTTTTTTTTCAGAATGGAGGCTTGAACTGTATTGTAAAAACATGATGTGAACCTAGGCTAACACGTAACACATAGCTATATAAATGATTCTGAAATAGATAACAGCACAGATTTATATTTTAATATGTTAAATAGGGCTTTCTTTATTATCGGGTTGCTTATATATTCACTTATATAGTTACCTTATATTATTCCAGTAATCAGTAATTTTATACCATATATTATTTTTTCAGAATGTAGAATTTGTCTATAATCTAGTCTATCTAAAAAACCTTTGTAAGTTCCTATAAATATCTGTTGTATGTACCCTAAAGTTGCTTGAGAAAGTTCAATTTGTACTGGAACAAAACATTGCTAAACATGGAATAAAAAGTCAGTTCACTATTGAGACCTTGGGTGTGTGTAGTTGCCTAAGTTAGATGCTGAACTGACGTTGGCCAGATTTTGCTGAGTTTTTTGGAGCCAAAGTCAGGACTGGTTGTAAAGGAATGGAAAATATAAAGGAAGTACTTTTCACTTCTGTTAAATCCACTCCTGACTTTAGCTCAAAAAAATGCAGCAAAACCTTAAACAAAAAACGCTGCCTTTCCGCAATGTGGGGCCTTAGCCTTAAGGGAGTATGTTGGAGCTCCTGGTTGGCACGTTATTTTAACCTTGTGAATGACAATTCAGTGGATTGCAATTAAGATGTTTCTGAGATTTATGAACTATAAATTTTATTTTCTTATATGAACTATGTATACATGTGCACAGTAGACCGATTTTTTATTGTACCACTATGTTTCACAATGTGAACTATATTTGAGACTGTTGTAATTTTGCTATTAATGATAATTGCTTACAGTTCTATACAAACTACTTAAAAAAGGTCCTTGTTATATGGACTGAAACGTTCCACATGGGTTAAATAAAGTCCTCACTTCTGGCATTTAGAGTGCTGCCTACTTTTTGAATCTATCTGTCTATCTATAGTATCTAAAAATGGTAATAATGATAGTCTCGTCCATAAATGTACTGCAAATACTTCAGTACTAAGCACCGCTTACATGAGTTTCACCAAGAGATGGAATTTCAATCAGTGAGAAGTGGTGTGTGCCTAGTTAGAAAGGGTGTGTGGTCCTGTGGATATTCCTTTATTTTGTGCATTATAAACATTATATGAACAGAATATGTTGAATCTAATATCCCACAGAATATAAATAAATAATACATGAAGCTACTTATTTTCTATAAGAAGATAGGATGGGACATTATCCTTCTGTATATTACAACACAATCTAAGATCCATAAGGAGATTACCGATTTTTATGAATGCTGCATCACCAAGAAACTTCACTTATGCATTGAAGCACATATCAAAATATCTTTTTACTAATTATTTTATTATTATTATTATTATTATTATTATTATACATTAATGTTCTATTGTGGTTTATTTCTCTTTAACTATAGGGCATTTCATAAAGTGGGTTTCATAAATCAAACACACCTTTAACTCCACAAAATCCCCTACATGTACAGATGTACAGTGCTGTGGAAAAGTATTTGCCCCCTTACATATTTCTTTTGTTTTTGCTTTTTTTGTTACACTTACATTTTTCAGATTATCAAACAAATTTCAATATCAGGCACAGATAACCTGAGTGAATACAAAATGCAATTTTTCAATGATGATTTCATTTATTAAGGGAAAAAACTATCCCAAACAACCTGGCCCTATGTGAAAAAGTAATTGCCCCCTTAACCTAAATTCTCTCACAGATACCATTTTTGCCCATTCTCTTTCTTATTGTTGAATCATGAACACTGACCTGCAGTGAGGCCTGCAGTGCTTTAGATGTTTTTCTGGGTTATTTTGTGACCTTCTGGATGAGTCGTTGATGCACTATTGAGGTAATTTTGGTAGGCTGTCCACCCCTGGGAAGGTTCACCACTGTTCCCTGTTTTCTCTATTTGTGGATAATAGCTTTCAATGGAGTCCTAAAGCCTTAGAAATGGTTTAGTAATCTTTTCCAGGCTGATAGATGTCATTGAATTTGTTTCTCATCTGTTCTTGAATTTCTTCAGGACATGGCATATTGTGTTACTTTTTGAGATCTTTTAGCCTACTTCATGTTAACACACAGGTTCTATTTAAGTGATTTCTGAAATGTGGTTAATCAGAATTAATCCATGGGGGGTGGCAATATTTTTTTCACACAGGGCCAGGTTGTTTGGAATAGCTTTTTGATGGCATCATCATTTAAAAACTGCTTTTTCTATTTACTCAGGTTATCTTTGTTTGATATTCAAATTTATTTTATAATCTGAAACATTTAAGGCTAAGGCCCAATGTAGCGGGCTGCACCGAAAAAGCGTTGTTGGAAAAACTATGGCGGAAACGCATTGCGGTTTTTCTCACAACGCTTTTCACAGAAAGTCTTTTCCTCTGTGGACTTTCTTCTTCAATTATACAGTACCTATAGAGAAACCGCTAGCTAGATATAATTGACATGCTACAATTTCCAAAAAAGTGACAGTTTTGGAAATTGCAGCATTTCCGTTGCGGGTATTTTTCTGCACTATGCGAATGGGATTCAATGTGTGGATGGGGTTTTGCAGGGACTGTAAAACGCTGCGTTTTTTGCCGCAGCTAAACCGAGGCGTTTACTCCACGTGGGGCCCCATCCTAAGTGTGACAATTGTGCAAAAACAAAATAAATCTGTAAGGGGGAAAATACTTTTCACATCACTGTAGCAACTTTAACCCAAGCTTCTGCAGTTGGTTAAGCTGCTGCAGCATGATAACTAATCACAGACGCCAACAAAAAATAATTTTTCATTGGTTTTGTTGTCCTCTGTGGAAGGAATATCACGCTGCAGCAGTTAACCAACTGCAGAAGCTTGGGTTAATGTAGCTACATCTGTGCGTTCTAGGAAGGGTTCCATCCTGTATGTGATAGTGTTTGCATGGAGTACAGAAGCTGCTGTAGGGTGGATATGATTGATGACTCCTCACATAAATGTTTGGTTAACTCAGTCTTCTGCATCAGAGCCTTGTAACCAAGGGCTTAACCAAGGCTTAGGGTTGTCCAATATTAATGCCAGTATGCCCTAACATATTGCTGTGTATATGATATACATGTGCCATATTATATTGTTTACTACTTTAATGGGGCAAAGAGAATGATTAAATGATAAATTTTTTACAATTAGCAACACAAAAAGTAAAAATACAATAAGTATTTTTTTACAGAACTTTTTGAGTGAATAAAGTTGTTTAAACAGTATTTGCTATCCCCACACTATAAGGTTATTCTGCTTATGTAGTTGGGATAGCAAGAAAACAAAATGATAATAGAATTTTATTTATTATCTAAAATAAATACTGTAAATAATTCATACAAATTAATCTTTAATATATTTCCCAAAATGTCATATATACCACTTATCCTGAAAAAAATATGGCGGTCAGAATGTGGTGAGACAAAAATAAGAAACAAAGTGTTTGTTTATCCACTAACAACATTTATCCTTTATCCTGATGAAACGCCATCAATCACAAAAATGTGAGTCCATGAGTTTCCTGTGTGAATGGATTAGCAGTACGCATATGTGGTAACTGTCTAATTCACTTCAGTGGGACTGACAGAGTACCTTACTCAGCATTGTCTGAGGATAGAAATAAGTGTTGGTGGGAAAACCCATTTAAAGGGTTAAGTATATATTTTAAAACACAATGTCAAATACCTTATTTTTTATAAAATACATTTATTTTTACATTATAAAATATCTACCAAAACATAGTACTGTGCAAAAGTTTTAGACAGGTTTGGAAAAGTAAGAATGGTTTCAAAAATATGGATATTAATAGTTTATTTTTGTTAACAAAATTAAGTGAATGAAAAAAAATCTATATCTAATCAATATTTTGTGTGAGTGCCCTTTGCTTTCACAATAGTATCAATTCTTGTAGGTACACATTTTTTGAAGGAACACAGCATGGAGGTTGGTCCAAACATCTTGGAGAATTAAGCAGAGATCTTCTATGGATGTAGGCTTGCTCAAATCCTTCTGTCTCGAGGTAAACCCAGACAGACTAGATGATGTTGAGATCAGAGGTCTGTGGAGGCCAAATCATCACTTCCAGGATTAACTATTGATGTGATTTAGATTTCCTTTTTCTTCATTCACTTAATTTTGATAATTCACAAAAATAAACCATTAATGCTTTTATTTAGCCTAAAATGTTTGTACAGTACTGTACATATACAGTATTTATGTACACATTACTTCTACATTAGAATTCCTGTACCTGTTATACATCAATTCATCACTGAGAATACAAGTTTATTGGAAAAATTGCCCCCAAGATATCTCCTAATCCCAAATACAGTATAAAGTGGTATAATAATCTAAATAACAGGCTTAAAAAACGTGAGGCAACGTCAACTACATATATATAAATGCTCTTTAATGAGTCTACCATTTAGACAAGAAAGTGCAGCTTTATTTTTGCAAAGTTAGAGCTGTCATTGTGGTGGAGGAACCTGTTGTACCTGTCAAAATTCTCCTCCTACTCCATTCCAATAGTCCACCTTATAAAAGGTGTCACATTGTTTCAGGCCCTACATTCCACCAGGTTAGACTTGCTGGTTCAGTAATGACAACTCAGTCTCAGTAACCTACAGCGGAACTTACAGAATTGGAGCTTAGCGACTAAATTTGAAGTCTACCTAGGAGCTGGCACCATGGGTGTCCTCCCTATTGTGGTTCTATCTGTCGTGTGCCTGCTTAGTCCGGTAGCTGCCGAAAATGGAGGTAAATATCATTTAATATTGTATATATTATTATAAACTAAATTCTGTTCTGGGGAGGGGGGTGTGAGATCCAGTTTCTGAAAGCATATTGGAATATAGCTGGCAAAGATAAACATTACATGTATAGAGCCAAAACCGTCAATGTAAACAAAACAAAAGTGGATTTCCATGGTACAAACATTCCCCTTATAGCACAATATTTCAAGTAGTCTGTTCTGTTCATGTAAAATTACGGGAATGTTTATCTGATTAGGCCTTAAATGGTTTTATCAGAATTGTCAAATTGATGATATATTCAGCAAATATACAGTGAGTAAACAATGGCAGTGGCTCCATCGTTTAGTTCAGTTGGGGGGCTGTTAGTTGGACTCCCTTCAGTCATATATTGATGGCTTATTCTAAGGACAGGTCATCAATATTACAGTTTCCAAATAACCCTCTAAAGGAGGTGTCATCTGTTAACATTTATAGGACATCAATATGGAGAGTTACAATATGGAGAGACCATCCACTACCTCTTGGCACTCCTGTTCTCTGTATTAGCGGGTATACTAGAGGTTGAATCATACATTTATAGTTTAACAAATTAATAGTCCTTAAATATTAATCAGAAGAAACCATCTTTGAGCATTTTAAGTACAGTGTACTTTAGCCATAGCTTTCTACAACGATAATACAACTTTGATGCAACTTTCCACAACTAAGATACAACTATGATGTGACAGGAACATCTGAGATTTGAAATTGGTTTTATTTTTTTCATAAACAGCACTACGCTTCTCCATGGGCTGTGTCTGGTATTGCATCTCATCTTCATTTTAGTGAACGCAGTTAAGCTGCAATACCATACATATCCTAAAGACAAGAGTGACACAGTGTCTAGAAAAAAAACTTCTCTTTTCCAATCTTGGACAACATTTTTTATGTGATTAAATATGATACAAGTGCTGATGTATATTGATTCAGTTTAACAATAGTCATGGACATTTTATGCATTATTTTGAGTCATTGACATGCAGTACTACGGATAGAAAATAGCAAATATTGGTGTGCATATAGTTGACTGCCTGCCATGTTATTCATTCAAACATGGTGATCTAATGGAGAGCTTTATAGGCATCTTACTCTCTTAACCAAAGCTCATCCATTTCAGAGAGTTTGGGAGACTTCAAACTGGGCAACAAAATAGGCAACCCCTAGTATGATTGAAGGAAAAGGTTACAAAACATAAAGCTAGTATATCTTACTTTGTAGTTTGTCCAAGGGGATTAAAAATAGAACAAAGCCCTCAGGGGAAGAAAATCAGTGTCTTCTGCGTTTATCCAGGGAACTCTGCTCTATATATGCAGTACATGCTCTCTAGCTATAATTACAGTATATCCTTGACAATAAAATGTTAAATGGCATTCCTTCAGAGACACCTTCCTTGTGTGAGTGTTATTTGATTCTACTATTAATGCACTGTTGAGAAACCAGACCATGCTGGATCTACAATGTATTCTCGTATTCTCTGTCCATTTGTTGAGCATGTATGTGTCTTTAGAAAACAGAAATTAAATTTGCCTTCCTACTACATTCTTGTTCTGCTTCATTCTTTTATGTAAAAGGTGATAGCATTAACTTTAGGCTCTGTTACAGTGTGTATTAGATGCATATATTGGAATTTTTCCCAATGCATAGATATCACCAAAGGAAGTCTACAGTGTTCAACAGGCCACTATATCAACATACTTAGGAAAGTGTTGCCCATAGGAGCCTACTTGGGACCAAAAGCATATATCATGGAAAGCATTTTTTTTGGATGGCTTTGTATTGAATAGCATAGACACCTAAGTATTCCATATAGTAAATAACAGTGAGCAGCATGGTGGCTCAGTGGTTAGCACTGGTGCCTCGGAGCACTGGAGTCCTAAGTTTGAATCAAGACATGGACAACATCTGCAAGGAGTTTGTATGTTCTTTCCGTGTTTGTGTATGTTTCCTCCCACACTCCAAAAAGATACTGATAGGGAATTGTGATTGTGAGCCCTATATAGGACAGTGTTGACAGTATCTGTAAAAGCTTTGTGAAATATGATGGTGGCATATAAGTAAGCAAAATAAATAAAAAATAAATAAAATTCCCCAACGTATGTGAAGAGGATCTCTGTATTACCATACACCATGTCAGTGGATCCCTAAGGATATGTCGTGAATATGTCCTTCCCTATGTATGCACCAAACATAGAGCACAGTTTATTATTTCATTTGCACCTGTGAGTAAAGAATATGCAAATAAGTCTTCCTTGATGGAAAAAAAGGAACTTGCTCTAGTGCCACATTTTGGATGGTAGCTCCCTATAGATCAATACCTGGTTTTCCTGAAACCTAGTGACATGATCTGAAATGTTCTGAAATTAGAGCCAAGCCAGTTTATCTCCTACAAAAGGAAGAGAGACGGCAGAGAGCTGTTTCAAGGTTATTGCCTCATATTGCCATCACTGCAAAGCAGGGTATTGGCTGGTTGCTTAAGAGGTCCTGGATAGGGTCAGAAGGGGGTACTATGTTTACTAAAAAAAACTACTGCCTTCTCAGGCCATCATGCGGTATACATGGACTTATTAGACCATGCATACCCTGCTAAGGATCCTTTTTTTTGGAGGTGATATTCTGTCTTGGCTTTAATCCCAGATCATGCCACTATTCCTCTTGCTCTCAGTAAATAGGAATGTTCTTTCCCTTATAGACCCAATGCCCTTTAGACCAGAGAATTTGCTACAGTCCTGTGAAGTCAATCCACTGTGAGCTTCATCCATTAGCAGCGCAATTCTTTCTGCTGTCCCAATAGTTTGCTAGAACGTCTACTAAGTCAATCTAAACTGCAGTCCAGACAGTTGCACTTACAAAAGGTTGTCTCGATTGGTTACAATTTTAGCAAACTCTTACCAGTGAGAAGTATTAGATCTACAGTATGGGTTTTACAGTGTTATTATGTTTTACAATTTTATTATTTATGTTTTATTCTTTGTAACTACTGTATGTAAGAAGAGTAGTTGTCTTCTTCATATCAATGGAAGATGTAAAGTTGAATGTAAAAGCTTAGGTTGTGCACAGTGATAATTTCATTTTTAAGATCATAATCACAGCTACCAAATTGCATTGTGAGATAAAGTAACATGAGATTAACCTTTCAATGTTAATAGTAAAATAAATCATTATCTGCTGTATTTCTCATAACATATCATTAGTTACTGTGTTTCTAGGAAAATAAGACAGGGTCTTATATTATTTTTTTCACCGAAAAAAAGGGCTAAGGCTTATTTTTGGGGAAGGTCTTATTGTTCAGGTATCAGAGCGAATCAGAACAATATATGGTGCACTGTTAGTGGGTTTTAAAAAAACTTATCTGTACCTGTGCTATGTATGTAAGCCAGCACAATGTAAATAAATAATAATACTAATAAATTGTATGTGACTACTATATGTTATACTGTATGGGAGGTCAGGTGTTCACAGAAGATACTTCACAGGACACCACATAACTTAAGGCTAGTCCTCTAATTTTCTGGTGGGCCCGTTAACCTTGCATTTATCATCTAATTGGACAATAAAAACTGCGGGAACTTAGTCTTAATCAATTCCCTTGCTGGCTTGAGATACATTTGAATTATTGAGAGGCTATGTCCTCTTAATAATTCTGGTCAGGGATGGAATGGGACCTGAAAGTGGCCCTAGAAAAGTAGCCTCATTTTATAGGCGGGCTCAATGCAAGTAGGCAGAGTCAATACAAGTAGACAGGGTCAGCACAAGTAGCTCCTCCATGTAAGGCAGTCCTGTGTAAAGTAATTTTGCACAGGACTGCTTTGCATGGAGGGAGAGGCAGCAGTCCTATGTAAGTTACCATGTTAGACTGAAACTGTAGTTTACACAGGACTGCTGCCTCTCACTCCAAGTAAAGCAGAGCTGCCTGCTTTATATGTAAAGGCAGCAGTCCTATGTAAGTAAAGTTAAAGGTAGTGTGGTCAGCGTTAATATGTAGGTGCAGCAGAAACCACCATCACACTAACAGTTCACTGACTCCTCAATCTATCCTCAATCTAGAAGCCTTCAGGATTTGTAAAAAAAAAAAAAAAACAAATTCCCTGCCACTCTGGTGTCTGCTGCCGCAGACCGTTCGGTCACGTTCCATGCTTCAGTCTTCGAAACCTATGTACCCCTCGTGACCGCTGAGGCCAATCAGTAGCCTCAACAGTCACTGGAGAGGGACTAGGGACACATGTGAGTGACATCACTGGTCCCTCTCCAGCGACCACCTATTTGGCCTCAGCAGTCACATGGAGTGCAAGGGGAATGAGATGATCGTCCGAATGGGCTGCGGTGTCAGACACTGGAACGCTGGAGACAGGTGAGTATGTATTTTTTCTGAATGTTACTGCTCTTTAAGAATAATGTCCCATAGTTCACACAGTATAATGTCCCACATTAGCTCTCACACAGTATAATGTCCAATAGTGGCCCCTTCACATAGTCCGAACGAAACTTTTAGTGCCACCTAGGGGCCTCCGCTCTGGAGGTATACACCGGGGGCCACTGCAGCAATAGTCAGTGTAAGGGCTGGGTCTCTGAGTAGGTAGCTTGCTGGCCCAGTGGCCCATATTCCAGGGAGCCAACGGGAATTTTGTCAGTGATATACATGGCCAATCCACCCCTTATTCTGGTGCATTGGATCACCCAAAATGCACCAGAATTGTTAAGAGGAAGAAACTCTTAATAATTCCTGACATCTGCCTTAATAGAACCATGGCACTCAGGATCAGAGCGAACGCCATAGCTGCAGGGTCTTCGCTGTATCATTATTATTATACTATTGAAGGCTCCCAGGCTTGTCTGTCATACACCTCTACTACAGGCAGCTCTGTGCAGCCAGTAATAGAAGTGCCGTAATTTAGCAATGCATTGTATTAGTGATCAGCCCCCTGGAATTCAGGATCCCTAGGGTATCTAAAAATGACAGTAAAAAAATAAAATTAATGAAAAAAAAAAAAAGAATTAAAAATTCAAATCACCCTCCTTTCCCTAAAATACATCTAAAAGTACATTTATATAGTGAAACACATAAACATTAGGTATCCCTGTGTCTCGAAAATGCCTGGTCTACAAACCTATAAAAATATGTGCAAACATAGTTTTCCTTCAATTCCACCCCATTCTGATTTTTTTTTCCAGCTTCCCAGTACATTGTACAGAATATTAAATGGCACTATTATGTTGTATAACTTGTCCTCATATGGCTCTGTGACAAGAAAAATAAGAAAGTTATGGTTTTTGGTTGGCAGGGAGTCATAAACGCAAATCAAAAAATGCCTGTGTTGGAAAGTGGTTAATCCCTGCTCCGTCCACTGGTTTAAATGGTGGCAAGTGGGTCATAAAGGACATAAAGTAGAGCATCTTTGGTGCAAACCAAAACCATGCTCAAAAAATATGCCACTTCTATGCCAATTTTCTGGCGTGAATATGAAGATAAACTATGGGTGGATTATTCTTGAACAACCCTATGGTAGAAGAAGGCAGCCCTGCAGGTAGCCACAAGGAGGTTAGTAAATGAATCCTTTCCAACAAATTTAATCCTTACCAGCAGAAATGGTTTGTTTACTGTCATAGATCTAAGCTTGACATGTAACATAGAAACATAGTAGATTGACAGCTAAATAGGAACATGCTCCATCTCATCTACCCTTATATTATTTTCTTCATATCTTAGATAAGTTATATGCTTCAGACCCGCCGTCTTGTAGATGGGGCTTCCAGAATTGGACACAATTTTCCGGATGTGGTTTCCATAGCACTCTATACAGTGGTCTCATAAGCTCTCTCTCTTCCTATTGGTTATACTGCTAGCTATACAACTGAGCATCCTACTTGCTTTCCCGGTCATCTGCCCACACTGCACATTCATTTTGAGGCTGTCTGTTATCAGGATCCTTCTCTTCTGAACTCCTAGGCTAACAGAGCACTGCCAAAACAATACTCAAATAGAGGATTCCTTATCCCCAATTATCTTACATTTGGAAACATTGAACTTTCCTCAAATAAAGCTAGATCTCTTTTTATGATACAAATTCTACCAGAAATATCATCACTATTAAACACTTTGTGTCTTTTGGCAATAGCCAAAACATACCTGCCCAGCCTTCTTTTAAGTCTCTTTCATAATAACTACTTTATAGGTGCTGGGGAGATGTCAAAAGTTCAGCCATTGTTCTTCTATTTAGTCAATCTAATTTAAGTTTTTGCAATAGAATATATGTAGAGATGGGCAAATCACCCAAGATTCATTTTGTTTTGGGTATGGGTGGCTCGGGTCAAAAAAGGTCAGATAGAGCAGGAAGTAAAATTATACACTGGGGTCTCTTCAGACCCCAGAGTATAATAGGTGGAGGTCCAGGGGAGGTGTGAAAAAAACAAAACAAAACATTTATATCCACCTTCCCTCACCTCTTTTGGGCCTCTTGGTGAGGGAAGGTGGATATCTTGGTGACATCATGCACCCGTTACCACTCTGGGGGCTAAAGTAGAGTATAATAATTTACCAAAATGCTTGTCGCAGCAGCTATTTTAGTTCATTCGAGACAAATCACCAGTTATTCAGTTTATTTAAAAACTTACCAATTTGGAATACTTGGTTTGAACCTAGTTTATGAGAAGTTGCCCATCTCTAATCATCACTAGGAGACAATCTTTAAAACACTGTAAATTTTTTAATGGTTTGTATATGCAAAAATGTTTAACTTTTAATGGTCTACAAATTAAAATTTTCTCATCTCTGTATCTCATCCGGGATATTTGTATGCATTGAATAGATCCGCTAACATCTCTATGAAATCATTCAAATCTGAAAATATGAATTTAATAATTCAAATTAATGTAAAATGGAAATCCCAACAAATGGACAAACACAGATACCCTTTGCTGTAATCAGGGCCCTACCAGCTGATTTCTGATGCCCATAGTTACACTTATAAAAAATATAAGCAAGCCTTATTTAAGTGAACAAAATGCAAAATCTGACCAATTCATTTCATAGGTAGTCTTCTGACCCTCCTTTACAGAGGCTCTATGATTTTTCAACTTTGCATCTGTAGAGGATATTATAATCTTGGTTCCAAAAACATCCTCCATCATTTGCCCAATGTACAGTATATAATCGATTATGAGAGATGAAGGAGGTATTCTTTTGCATTGGCCCTTTATACTTATGGCAGCCCCTTGGAGATATTTGTACTGTATCATGAGACTCCTTTACAGATGGGAGTGTTGTGAGCTGACACTTCAACAGATTAATGAATAACCTCTTTGTGATTCTTCTGCACTAAACAATGTGAAGTGTTTGCAGTGTTGCCATAACTAGGAGTGTTGTATTCTGAGCATCATCTCACATAAAACCATAGGACAGAACTATGACATAGTTTCAATGTTAAGAACTGGGTGAAGGGTGTGGGACTCCCATAAGGTATGAGCCTTATGTAAACATAACTGTTAGTCATGCCAAAGAACAAGAAGAACATAAGTCATTTATTTCTACATTTTTATTTTGTATTTCCGTCATTTCATCTAAAGTGCATTATCCATTGTATTTTATGATCATGAATGCTTATATTTAGATAATTTAGTCCATGGTGTGCTAATACCTAGTCTATAACGCTATACAACAGAGAGGCACCAAAATGCCACAGTGCCTTGGCCATGTCATGCAGGTACAGACTTATACCAACAACTACATTTTTGCTACAGGAAAGGATAAGCCTAGCTATAGCATTGTGCTTCATATACTACCACCATCTTGTGTTAATCATTCATCTGGAAGGGCATCATTTAAAACAGCAAGGGCCAAAGCTATGGTACTGTATGCATCCTATAGTTGTATAAGATGACTTTAGTGAATGGAGATCAGAGAATTTGCTTTGTGTTTTTTCCCACCACATCTTAATAAAAAATATATTTTTTTTAACAGCAAATTGCTATTATGAAGGCAATACTTACAAAGATGGAGACACAGTGACAGGCAAGTGTTTCATCTGGTAAGTACTATACCTCTGGTTAACAGCTAATACTTCATCTGTCCTTCATCATGTAAGACTTCCATGTAAGATCCATAGATCATGCATAACCTCTTGCTTTATTTTCACCCATAGTGAATGTATCAATGGAGAACTCAAAGAGTGTTTATCTGTCGTGAATTGTGATGGTAAGCTGATGCTTTGTCTTTTTATATTTTTGTGGTGTAAATGAAATAACCTTGTTTCTGACAATATTAGAAATATCACAAGGCATTATGGGAAAGGAATATTAGAAATATTCAGCATTTCATGTTCGAAAAATAACATTTAGACATCCATTGTGGACTCATACTAAGCTGAATTAAAGTCTCTCAACACAGTTCTTTAGGCTATTGCTATGCTATTCTAATTCCCAAGACTACAGTACATACTGTAGCTATATGGCCTCGTCCCCCTCCCCCACAGGGCATTGTAAAACTAAAAGTAAAGCAAGCAAACTAACATTGCAAAGAACAGGAAATGCTAGAACCTTATCCTCATAAACCAGTACCAGAAATGACCTCTTGTAAGGTTAAGATCACTAAATATGTCCAGTTTACTGAAAACACAGTGCAATGGAAGACAGCAGATAATACATTGGAATAAAATGCCACATCATTCTAAAACTTAGCACTGACATTTCTATATCCAGGGATGTTGCTTTGGGGTACAGGGGTAGCACCTGGGCTCTGGTGCATGAGGTGGACCAAAGATCCTTTTGCCATAAGAGATAGATATAAATAATAATAATCTTTATTTATATAGTGCTAACATATTAGGTGGCACTTTACAATTCATTGAGTACATTTACAGACAAAACCTGACATTACAACATGAAAAACTAATGATTAATAGGAACAAAGGGAATATAATTGGTGTGCGTGTGTGTGTGTTTTTGTGTGTGTGTGTGTGTGTGTGTGTGTGGTGGGGGGCTGTAACAATTTTGGTTTGGGGTCCAGGAACCTCAGTTGTAGACTATATATTTAATTTTTGTTTGATATCAATAATCATATATTCTGTCATAGCTGAATATGCAGTGTTATATATATATATATATATATATATATATATATATATATATTGCAAAATCTATATTAAATTGATATATATATATATATCTATGGTAGTTTCAGCAGACAATGCTCCCCTGGGCCAAAACCAGGAAGACATCAATTATAGCGATGAACCAGATGTCTTTGGCAGCAGTGACAACACTCCCCTAAGACGTAAAAAGCGTTCCACAAACATGTCTGGGAAACCAAAAGACTCTGGTAAGTTGATTCTAATCATTAGAAATATGCTTCTTGTTAATAATGTGACAAGTGGTTGGTAAATATTTTGGCCTAGTTTCACAAGACCAGCGATCTTAAAGTGAAAACATATGTGTCCATTTGTAAAACATGTTTGGATCTTACCCTAGGCAACATTGCTGCTGGCATTTCTCTAGGAGGAGGAAGTTTGGGTCTTCAAAGTAGCAAGAAGGTGATGAGCAGCAGCAGTGATCTAAAGGCTTCTGTTGGAAAAGAAACTACCATTATTGACAACATTCCCAACCTACTGCCAAAAGGTAATTTGTATATGAAATACAGTGTTCTCCTTAAATATTACAGTAAATAAATAAATAAATCTATTCTTTATACAGAAGCATCAACATATTATGTAGAAAATTTAGGACACCATGTATGTGTTTAATTTTCAGCAGTTAAAGTTAAAGTCAATGCAAGTCTCCAACGAGGCAGAATAAATGAAGATGATGAAGATGAGAAGAGGATTCAGGATGAACTTAGAAAGATATCTGAGCAGAAGAAACAAAGTTCTGGTAAGTTAAATCACATTAATAGAAATGTTCTGAATATTTAAATAATGTAATGTTAGCACCTACAAGAAATGTGATGACATAGTATAAATCCATGCCATAGTCCTGTACAGTGATATTCATCTTGACATGGTGACCATTGAACTCAATAAGTTGTTTATATAATACATGGACCAGCCATGTTGTAACGTCTCTGCCGTTTTGGGTCTCGGCGCTGCCCTCCGCTCGCACGCTGTGGCAAAGGAGGCGTCTTCAGTTTGGTTCTTTGTTTAAGTTTCTTGATGCTCAGTCTGAACATGGTCCTAGTTCCCTTGCTGTGTAAAGCCACACCCGTGTAATTAGGAACATTTCTCTCTGGACTGCATAGAGTTAATCTCTTCCTGGCCTGTTGATTGACAGCCTGTTTTCTTATCAGATCTGTGGCTGGGCCCAGACTTTCTATTTACAGGATGTCATTTCTCAGCAAGTTGCCGGTTATTTCACTTGTGTTTTGCCTACTCTCTTACTATTCCTTTATACTTTGCTACTTGAGAGAGATTGGTTCTCACACATCTTCGCCCTCTAGTGAGCCCCGCTATGGACCCTCTCCAGTTTGCTTATCGACCGGGCATTGGGGTAGATGATGCCATCATCCACCTTCTGCACAGGGCTCTGTCTCACCTGGAAAAACCAGGGAACACGGTGAGAATAATGTTCTTTGATTTCTCCAGTGCTTTTAACACCATA
Organism: Leptodactylus fallax; assembly: GCA_947044405.1. Taxonomy (NCBI): domain Eukaryota; kingdom Metazoa; phylum Chordata; class Amphibia; order Anura; family Leptodactylidae; genus Leptodactylus; species Leptodactylus fallax. The sequence goes on from CAMRHE010000078.1 coordinate 5,825,808, forward strand.
CAGCCCAGGTTACTGAGAGACAAGCTGGGCCTTGCTGGAGTGGACCACCACCTCTCCAACTGGATCCTAGACTACCTCACAAATCAACCTCAATACGTGAGAGCCCAAGACTGTGTGTCAGGTACCGTGATCTGTAATACGGGGCACCTCAGGGTACGGTTCTCGACCCTTTCCTCTTCACACTGTACACTGCTGATTTTAGGTGCAACTCATCCAGCTGCTACCTACAGAAGTATTCTGACGACTCTGCAATAGTAGGCCTCATCACAGACGATGATGACAGGGAGTACAGAGAACTGAACCAGGATTTTGTGGACTGGTGCCACCGGAACCACCTGAAGATTAACGCGGGGAAGACCAAGGAGATGGTGGTGGACTTCCGTAAAGGCAGATGCCCTCCAAAACCAGTGGACATCCTGGGGACGGGCATCGAGATTGTGAACACCTATAAGTGCCTGGGTTTGCTCCTTAATAATAAGCTGGACTGGGCAGATCATATGGAGGCCCTGTACAGGAAGGGCCACAGCAGGCTCTACCTGCTTAGGAAGCTGAGAGCCTTTGGAATCCGGGGGGCACTTCTTAGGACTTTCTTCAACTCGGTAGTGGCATCAGCCATCTTCTTTGGAGCGGCCTGCTGGGGGAGCAGTATATCAACCAGGGACAGAAATAAACTTGACAAGCTGATTAGAAGGGCCAGCTCTGTCTTGGGGAGCCCACTGGACCCAGTGCAGGTGGTGGGTGACAGAAGGATACTGTCCGTGGTGAGCTCCATGCGGGAGAATAACTCCCATCCCATGCATGAGACTGTGATTGCGCTGAGCAGTACTGTCAGTGACCGACTGCTCCACCCTAGGTGTGAGAAGGAGCGCTATCGGAAGTCTTTCCTCCCCACCGCGGTTAGGCTGTACAACCAACACCGACCTAAGCGGAGATCATTACATACAGAGAACTGAAATATCTCTCTGTCGTTCTGTGTTGTCACTTATTCAGAGTAGGGACCGGCTCCAAGTTGTTCCTGTCATTAGGACAGTGAGACAAGTAGGAAGGGACAGTGGCTGGGGTGAGATTAGGGCTCACTTGTCTCTGTCCTTCCATCCAGACCGCTGCAGTAGTGTCAGGGTTGCTACGTTTGGCAAGACCCTTACAGAATAACCGGCCGATACATTCTGCCATTGCTTCCCATAGGGTCAGCATGGATCCTATTCAGGGCCTTGCAGCCAAGTTGGAAGGTTTGGCAGTCCTGGTAAATGAGCTTGCTAAACAGGTGCAGACCCTTACTGATGCCGCTGCAGCATCTCCAGTTGTTTCTGCCCCTTTTAGAGTTAAGATGCTACTCCCCGACCGTTTTTCAGGGGATCGTGAAAGGTTTGAGACTTTCCGGGAGTCTTGTCGCTTGTATTTCCGGATTAAACCACATGCATCCCAGGCCCAAATGGTGGGAGTAGTTATATCCCTCCTACAGGGGGGATCCACAAGCTTGGGCCCTTAAACTCCCTCCAGGGGCTGAGGAGTGGACTGACTTTTAAAAAATTTTTTTGTCTTTGGGGTCTATCTATGCTGAGCCAGACCACATTGGTCTTGCGGAATCGCAACTCCTCACCATGCGGCAGGGCAAACGCTCTGCTGAGGAATATTGCGCAGAATTACGCAAGTGCAGCGTGACTGCAGGTTGGTGTGAGTCAGCTCTAAAGGCCCACTTTAAACAAGGCCTGTGTGACCGTGTTAAGGAGCTCTGGGTTGGTCACCCAGATCCTCCCACTCTTGAGCAGGCCATGACTTTGGCTGTCCGTATTGACCGCAGGATCTGGGAAAATGTTAAAGAGAGAATAGGGTCTGCTTCTTCCAAGTTTTCTGTCTCTCCCTCACTTTCGCCTGAGAAACCTGTTATTTCTCCCATGACTCCTGATGAGGAACCTATGCAGCTGGGAATTATGGATGCCAAGACGCGAGGAGAGCTTCGTCTCAGGAACAACCTCTGTCTGTACTGTGGTGCTTCCGGTCATTTTATCAGTGACTGCTCGATCAGACCCCGCAGACCATCAGAAAAACTTCAGTGCCTGAATGGTAATCAGAAGAACCACTCAGGCAACCAGGTATTTGTCAGTAATAACAATAAGATGTTGTTATCTGTGTCTCTGTCCTCTGGGGACATATCTGTTTCTGGCCAGGCCTTAGTTGACTCTGGGTCTGCGGCAAACTTTGTCATATTCTCGTTTGTCTCAGCTTTAGGCATTGAGCTTTTGCCACTTAACACTCCTCTGGCAGTTACTGGAGCGGATTTTGCCCCACTGGCCAGGGGTAAGGTCCGATTCAAGACCCCCTTAATAACGTTGCAAGTTGGTTCTGCTCATTCAGAGGTCATGAGCTTTTTTGTTATGGAGCATCTGTCTTCCGATATTATTTTGGGGCTCCCCTGGTTGAACCTCCATAACCCTATTTTTGATTGGGGTAAAAGGGAGTTGGTAAAATGGGGAGATCAGTGCTCATCCAACTGTATTGTTTTGCACACCTTAAATTGTGTTACTGAGGAGACTGTCTCAGCTGCAAAAGGTGGGAAATGCCAGGTGAATAAAAAATGTTTGCCTGGCCCACAAGTGTCTGTGGTTGTGCAAAAAGACCCTGAATTGAAGGCAGAGAAAATACTGGGTCCTACTAAAACTGGTTTATCTGGTGAGGGTCCGGTGGCCCCTCATAAAGGGGGGGTACTGTAACGTCTCTGCCGTTTCAGGTCTCGGCGCCGCCCTCCGCTCGCACGCTGTGGCGAAGGAGGCGTCTTCAGTTTGGTTCTTTGTTTAAGTTTCTTGATGCTCTATCTGAAAATGGTCCTAGTTCCCTTGCTGTGTAAAGCCACACCCGTGTAATTAGGAACATTTCTCTCTGGACTGCATAGAGTTAATCTCTTCCTGGCCTGTTGATTGACAGCCTGTGTACCTATCAGATCTGTGGCTGGGCCCAGACTTTCTATTTACAGGATGTCATTTCTCAGCAAGTTGCCGGTTATTTCACTTGTGTTTTGCCTGCTCTCTTACTATTCCTTTATACTTTGCTACTTCATTCTCTGACCCTTTGGCTTGCCCCTGACTATTCTCTTGGATTTTGACTTTGTACTGCTTTGCTCGTTTGTTACTGACCCCTTGGCTTCCTGACCTCTCTTTTGTTGTTTGTGCGTTCTGTCTTCGTTCTGTGTTGTCACTTATTCAGAGTAGGGACCGGCTCCAAGTTGTTCCTGTCATTAGGACAGTGAGACAAGTAGGAAGGGACAGTGGCTGGGGTGAGATTAGGGCTCACTTGTCTCTGTCCTTCTTTCCAGACCGCTGCAGTAGTGTCAGGGTTGCTACGTTTGGCAAGACCCTTACACATGTCCTGCAGAAAACGTCCTCTATTAATTCAGAATATCCTAAGAGAGTATTTAAAAATGGGTTTCCTAAACCCCCTCAAGCAATTACCTAAATGATTTCAGATAAGACAGCAGTAAAATACACCAACAAAACATGTAGTTTTCCTTCAAACACAATAGAAAACATTATTATTATTATTATTAGTCTGTGACATTAATGGGTTTTGATATTCAATCTGGCATAGCTGTAGCTGGAGGCGGAGATAAGATAATTCATCAAGAAGATCTTAAAATGACATCTGAGAAGAAGAAAGACAACTCTGGTAAATTCAAACATACAAAATATAATAAGCTAGAAATCTATGCTATGGTTCTCTGAAGTGAAGTTCATTGTTCTCTCTTGGCTGTTAAAGGCCAGAAAAGTCAGTAGATGGCAATATACCAAATTCTGCCAAGCAAAGGATCATGAAATGTGGAGGTCTGGTTTGTCATCTCATGACAGGTTCTTCTGTTGTTAATAGGGTTGTCAGCTTTTTAAAATACCTTTTTGATAAAAGGGTACCAAAATACAAACTGATCACAGATTGTCCCACTACTACAACAGCTAGGGATCAGCTGCAATCTGCAGGAGAGTACTTATGAATGGTCGATTATTATTGTTATTATTATTAATGTTTTACCACAATAGACGTTTATGACATATAAATAGAATATGCCATAAATGTCTGATAGGTGAAGGTCGCACCTTTGTGGATCCGCACCTATCTTTAAAACTAGCCCCCCAAACCCTGTCCCAGCTCCCCCTTGCTCGACTGGCAGCCAAACCAAGGCTGTCAGTGAAAGAAATAGCCAAGCTTTCTATAAAATTACAGAAACAGTATAAATTGGTGAGCTTCGGTTTAAGTAAACCTGACCTCCGCTGAAAGTGTGGCTTGGCTTTTAGCAGGGCCTGGGTGAGCTGGGGTGGAATTTGGGGAATTAGATTAATGATTGGTGTGGGTCCCAGATGTGGCACCTGCATGTATAAGACACTTATGGCATATACTGAGAAGTACCTTTTAAACGAAAGAGGGATTGTCTAAAGCATATGTCCCTTTAATTGTTGGAAGTGAAAGATTATTTACTTAGGACTGGAGATCTTCTAAAATTAAGTGAAAGCATTGAATAATATATTAAATATTATGATTTTTTTTTTATATAATAATAATATAATTTTTGGGATCTTTGCAGACAGTGAACAGAAGCCTTTATTGTTTAGATTCAGTTGGGATTTAACTAACACAGATGCACAGGATGTTATAGTATATCACTATTCTGTCTTATCATAAGTCATGCACCTGTATCACCTTGGCACCAAGAACATGTTGCCATTACCAGGCAGAATTTTTTTGTACTATAAAACCCAAACTATTGCAAATTGCAGAACTTGGCATTAAAACAATGAATTAAATAAATACAGTTATACTTATTTTGTATTCTAGGCAAAAGTTTAATAAGTCAAGCATTTACGGTAACATGATGTCGGTAGGAGAGCTTGAGAGTTATAGATTGTACAGTCTACTGATTTATACAGTATATAAAAATATCATACTCAAAGCACAAAAGCCAAACAATGTTCTGGATACTCTAGGAAGAAATATTGCTCTATGTTGACAGTCAACAACGGTTTACAGTTATCTTACAGATACTATGTTAGATACTATTAAAGTAGTAGTTATAGCAACTGCTATGGAATACACCAGCTATGAACTCAACTCAGAAATGAGGTACAGTTCATGATCTTAATAATTGATGTGTGAAAATTATTCACATGGAGACCAGAAAGTTGGATACAACAATTCAGCAGATGGTGTAACGGCCAAAACAATTATGATCTTTAATTTCCTTGAATTCACTTCCTGCAGTCATTAGAGAGTGGGATCTCTTTTCATAGTTGTTGCATCACAGTTATTGGCTATTAAGTACCGGAGCTCACCATCAGGGCTCCAGGAACTGCAGTTATTACTGCACACAGACAGGTTAGGGCATTGTTTCCTCCAACATACCTCTTGAGACTCCTGGTGAACTTGTCCTACATGAAAGGGAAACAAGTTGAGTCCTCTCTATTTGTTAGATTACGGAGTCCTATTTCACCAAGTATTCTGCTGGTATTCATAGTTAAAGGGACATTACTGTAGCCTTATTTTCCACTTGATGGAGATTGTTATATCGAACATTTTGGGTCTCTAATGAGGAAAACAGCTGCTGAGAATACGGGTATACACTGTTTTAGTCCTCATTCATTAGTTCCCTGTGAACTCCATACCACGGTGTGTTTCTCCACAGCTGTTGTTGATTTGTTACAGACAGTGTTTCCTCACGTTACCATTGGGATTCTGGGTGAATAAGTGTCCCTCTCTAGTATCTTTCATTGAGTGGGATCATTTTTATCCTAGAATTGGCAGATGTGGGGGGCTCTATATCAACTTTATTGTGAACACACACCAAGAGTTAGGAGTGCATAACCTCTACATAGGAGTTGAATTTTATCTTTGTCCTCTCTGGTATCTGCCTACTACATATGAGGGTGGCAAGGGGCTTGCTGTGACTCGGGTTGTCTTTCGTTGCCTGGTGGTTAATTACCCACAGGCGATTAACTCACACCCGGGGATTAAAGACCACTCGGGTGCTACTCTGTATGTATCATGCCTTTTTAGGCCTAAGTCGATTATCACATGTTTGTGAGCATGCTTTTATTTTAACTTAATAGGACTGAATAAAAGTTATGTTTTAGACATTCCAGTGTCTTACACAAGGGTCTACTCTTCTGTGATTTTGCATCACAGTTAGAAATATACATTCAGTTCCAAAGATCTTATTTCCTGCAATTTTATATAACTTATAGGATTTCAATCATGACATGTTTTTTCTTTCTTCTTTATTATCTGATTGATCTGAAAGATGGCATTCAGCTGGGTAACTTACAGTTGGGGGGTTCCCTTGGTCACCAAAGTGGGCAGACAATACAAATATCTGGACAACAAGAAATTCAGGGTGGCTTTGAGAAAACAACAGAGGAAAACAAGGGAAAAAGTAAGTCTTCGAAGCTGTCAATTAAATAAAGCATATAAAATATTTGTATATAAGAAATATTAGTGCACATAATGTATATGTTCATTCTTGCTTACTAAAAATCATTTTAAAATAATTGACCAATTTTTGAACTTTTAAAATTATGTATCATTTAATATTCAGCAAATTGGGAATGGAGCTTAATGAAGTAATACGAGTATCAATAGAAGAACTATACTTGAAACAGTTCATCTGGCTAATAGGGGGAAGGAGTCTTACTTGGGTAACTCCCAACAAACTGCATCACTAGGCATAAATAGGAACTGCAGCCAGGATTCCCTTATAGTTGTTAGGTTATGTTCTCATGCATGTAGTGTCCTTGCCGGATCATCTGTTCACAATAAGGAACTCATGGCTGGGTTTCTGTCAAGTGTCAGAACATAGAAAGTTCCTGCATTTATGGCCGGATCCATAGGCTGCTAGGAACCTATCTATTCAATTTCTAGCTCTCTAAGGCAAACAAAGCCAAAATTATGTTAAAGTGAAAGTGACATGTATGCCTATGGAAAAACGGATGGTAAGCACTGGATACATACTCCAATATACCATACACTGCGCAGCAATTCACTTTTATGCTTTTCAACATTTAAAACATTCCAAAAAATTACCTTTCTTATTAGGGGAAGTTGCTTGCCCATTCTTTAGACAAACATGGTGAATATATTGCAAAAAGCAATGTTTGTGTAGGAAAATTCAAGCAGGGTGACTTTTGTGAAAAAGGAACACCTGAAATGCGCAGGGAGTTTTCTGGCCATGAGAAAAACCTCTTTTAAGCCAACATACGCGCCATACAGGGACAATTTGTCATCCGTCCTAACTGCAGTACAGGAAATATATTGGTGCCATTGTCGCAAGCAATGCTGCCCAGTTGGAGTTGATGAGGAGCCATCCAGTGGGATACTTGCTGCAAGATACAGGGAAGCAACTCCTCCTGTGTGGCTCCTCTGATCCAGACACATTAATCGTAAAACCACATAGCAGAGTATCACCTTACACCCATGAAATGGGGCGCGGGAAGAGGAGTGGAAGCAACGCTTTGCCCTGGTGAAGTTCGTGGCAGGAAACAGTTGAGAGAGGAGGATCCAGAGGAGGTCAAAGGGCCCTAAATGGTGTTGGATCCATTCTTGCACAAAAGGGGTGGAACTTGCACCTGGCCTTGTTGCATTTATGTTGCTGCCACTCTAAATATTGAGCCAGTGGGCCATGAAATCCATGTATTATCCTTATCTATAATTGCTGCTCCACGTGTCGACTGTGGCTTGCTTCTTTCCCCAGACATATTCAAGGCAATATAAAGCAGGAACAGCTTTCTAAAGAAATAATGGTTTCTAGGCATAGAGAAATAATGTCAACTAGGTATTCTCCATCGAGGTTGAGCACATGCCATCCGTCAGTTGGTAAAACGTAGCAGAACATGGCGGGCCATCTATTTGCGTCGGATAGGGACCTTGGCCAATCAGATTTACTATAACTCATTCCAGAAAACTGCTGTGAGTTACAGCAGAAATCTACGCCAGTCTGTAACTGGTGTAAATTTCATTTCTGGCACAAAGGATCTCCTGTGGTATGCCAAAGTTATTAAGAAGCTGGAGTCTCTTAAAGGGATTCTATCATTGGGAAACCCTATTTTCACTAACAGCACGTCGGAATAGCCTTTAAAAAGACTATTCTCCGCCTACCTTTATTTTTCTGCTCCGTGTCGCCATTTTGGAGAATTTTCTTCTTTCTTCTTTATGCAAATTAGTCTTCAGTCAAATTAGTCTTCCCTGTGCTTGGATCCCGCCCATCGTGTCTGTTCGGTATCCAAATCCCACACATGCTCAGTCGACTCTGCCATTTCACGGCATATCCAGTCGGCCATTTTGATGTCAGTGTGGCAGAACCGACTGAGCATGCATGTGAAGATTATTTTGCATAAAGAAGAAAGAAGAAAATTCTCCAAAATGTTGGCGCGGAGCAGAAAAATAAAGGTAGGAGAAGATGTGCTGTTAGTGAAAATAGGGTTTCCCAATGATAGAATCCCTTTAATAATTCTTGCACATCTTGTGCCAACTGACAAAAATGTATTAAGACAGTCACACAACATTTATTAAATAGGCTTCACTGTAATTTTAGTTAAGTAGGAGGTAGATTGGATTCTTTAACCTTTTTAGAATTGCCCTTTCATGTTAAACATCATGTAGTGCAGGTGCTTACTCTTCAGCTATGTTTTTCCGTGTTGCTGCAGTTAACTTTCCTGCTCCTAAAATATAGAGAGAAAGCTAGAGTCCTGGGGAGAAAAGAGTAGTGGTTTATTACTACTTCTGCCTTCCCCTTTATTCAATACATTAAGCTGAATCAGGGAGGCAGGCCCAATTCTGCAACTTCTATTAGACACATGACCACCAGGTGTTTTTAGGTGTAAGCAGAGCTGCTGATTCATATCAGTACAACTAAGCCAATGGGTATTGTTGCTGCAGGAGCTTAAAGATGCCCAAGTTACAATAGAAAATGATAAATAATAAAAAAGCAAATGTCTCTCAGGGATTTTTTATGACCTCATGGGAGACATATTATGTAACAAAACAAAAACATCCATGCTAATATAAAACCGTGTTATGTATCAAAACAGCCAAAACACAATTGGGAATTCATTTTTACCAATTTTTATTAATATTATTTTACTTTCTAGTTGTTTATCCCAAATAAAAGTAAAAAAGAAGATAATCCCTGTAAGGCCAGGATGCCACATGGCAAAAACCACAGCGTTTTACAGTCCCTGCAAAGTGGAAGGGATTCTAGCAAAACACCAACAGTACAATAGTGGTTCATGGGTGGCGACCCCCAATAATTCTCTAGTAATGATGATAACTCTAAAACTTTAAAAATAACTTATTTCAAAGAGAGCAAAAATTTTTAGTGTAAGTTAAAAGCTTTGTTTCTTCATTTATACAAAAATTTTTGACTTGAAAGGAGGCAAAATACATTTCTCCAACCTTAAAGTGGGGGGTACACATGGTCAACAATCTGAAAGCATTGAGATTGGTAATAGTGGGGAAATTAATGGAGACGGTGAAATTAATGGTGGACTTGAAATAACAAGTAAGCTTAATAAGGATGGAGGAAAACGTAAGTTATTTTACTTGGTAAATTGGACATAAACAAATACCCTGTCAGGTGGAGGAATATTTTTACATAAAAGACTGCTTGTTGTATAGTAAGAAAAGTTTGCTATTGCAAGTTAAATTTTTTATTGAGAAAATATAAGGATGGTTACTTGGTCAAACAAATGGAAAAATAGAGCTTGTTAATGGCAGAATTGTTGAGCATGATGCATAGAAATAAGGAATTTTGAATAAATGCTCAAGCTTATTCTGTGGTGGAGGGTGGAGAAGTTTTTTTTACAGGTAACTGTATTTGTGATATAAATGAAATGCTTTGTTTATTCATTTAAACAGAAATGATTGGTGGAAAAATAGAAGTACCCATCCTAAATGTGGGGGGAAACCTTTGTGACCAAACAAGAGAGAGGATTGGGGAGACAAAAACTTTTTGAAATGAATGAAAAACGAGAAAGTCATGGTAGATTTGAAATAACATGTGAGCTTAATAAGGGAGGAGGACATATCTAGAAAAGCATTTAATATAGACAGTTAGATAAAAGACTGCGTGCAGTTTAGAGATTGTTGTATTATCAGATAAGTCTTTGTAGCTTTATTCAAACTGATCTTATTGTTCAGAATGAAGGCAAAATAGAACTACCCAATAGGTTTTACCAGAATTCAGTTTGGTAATGATCAAAAAACAAAGACTTTTGAAATTAATGAAAAATATAAACTGAAAGATAGATTTAGCTAATCAGATGTTAAGGATGAGGGAATATGATTGAGATTACAATAATTACAATAATTTTTGGTGGGCAGGGGCTGGTTCTTAAAACAGAAATTAAAATCTTATTTCAATTAAACAAAAATAATTGATTTGGAAGGAGGAAACATATTGGGGGTGTAAGTTGTGGTCAAACTGTAAAAAGTGAGCTTGGTAATGGTCTGGAGACAAAGTCTTTTGACATTAATTGAAAACATGAAATTCAAAGTGAACTTTAAAATAATAAGTAATCTTAAAGGGGTTTTCCACTTTCAGACCAATATTGAGAGACAAATGTTATTGTTTGTATAATGAAAAGTTCTACAATTTTCCAATATACTTCCTGTATCAATTCCTCATGGTTTTCTAGATCTCTGCTTAATGTCATTCATTCTGTTACTTCTAGTGGATAAAAGTCTGACCATGGTCATGTGATTTATGGTCCATTGTCATGTGATGAGCACACAGGTGCACAGCTCGTTACCAGGCAGATGTCTGATTACTGTGCTGTGACTATAACAAGCGGCATCTGTGTGTACATCACAAGACCATGAACTGTATATCACATGACCATGGCCAGAATTTCAACCACTAGAGCAGGGGTCCCCAACCACTGGTCCACGATAAATGTGGCTCCTGGCACATTATGTTGAGCAGGTCGGCGATCTGGCCACAGTGTTGATGCTCCTAGCCTAGCTAATGGCCCTACAGCGCTGTACACCGAGGTCCTGGCAGCACGCCTTGGTCTACAGTGCTGTTTAGTGTATAACCCCGCCCTCATATGACCAAACCCCACCCCCAAGCCGCCCATTCCCTGCTGGGCCATGGAAAAGAAAAGGTTGGGGACTGCTGCACTAGAGGTAAGCAGAAAATCTGTCTTTATTGCCTATTGTAACCAATCAGTGCAGTTTTTACTTCATATTCTGTCCTTGAAAAATGAAAGCTGCATTGTGATTGGTTGTTGGGGCAAAAAGGACAGCTTTTCTTTGAGACAGTTTCATAAATGTACCCCTTTGACTTGAAATAAGGAAAACTACAACTATTCAACCTAAATGTGGTGCACTTATTTGGTCAACAAACTGGTATAATTATGTTTGATGATGGTGAGACAAAAATATTTGAAATTAATCAAAAATATAAAATAATGGGTGGATATGCAAAGAATCTAAAGTACATAAGGATGATGGAAAATTGCTCTATGTATCCTTAGTATTGTAAATATGTACAGCTATCTTGATAATATTGATATGGTGAGTATTTATGCCATAAACAAGAACCTGCTCAATTTTATTTCTAACTACAGGAGAGGGAAATTATTTTATGGGTTTCTATGGGTTGAGTCTTTTGTAACAGAAGTTAAATACAGTGTTTCTTCATTTAAATAGAAAAAAACTGACTTGAAAAGAGGCAAATTGCAACTATGCAACATAACTGGTGGGGGGACTAATTGATTACCAAACTGGAAAAGTTAAGACCAGCAATGGTGGGGAGACAAGGTGGGGAGTTTAGAGATTGTTGTATTCACATATAAGTGCTTTGTTGCTTTTGTTAAACTGATCTTATAGATTTGAATGAAAGCAAAATAGAACTACTCAAGTTTTATCAAAATTGAGTAGAACAATGACGGAGAAACAAATATCTCTGAACATAATAGAAAAACTAAACTTTAACGGTAGATTTGGGTAAACACAAAATAAGGATGAGGGAAGCTGTCTGATTCCTCGATATTTACTAGTTTACTATTAAACTACTAGTTTTACTGGTTCTACTATTCTACTAGTTTTGAAAATATATACAATTCTCTTCATACTATGCAAATGACATGTTTTGTTTTTTTTATGTCATACCATATGGATTTTGCTGCGTCAGAGAAAAATATCTTTTGGTGGCCGGGGAATTTTTAAAAACAGCAATTAAAGACTTTGTTCCTTCATTTAAACAGAAATAATCAATTTGAAAAGAGGCCAATTAAAGTCATCCAACCTACAGCTGGGGGGTACGCTGTTTAACCAAACTGGAAAAATTGAGTTTGGTAATAGTGGGGAGGCAAAATCTTTTGAAACTAATGGAGAAAATGTAATCCATAGTGGACTAAAAATAACAAGTGATCTGAATAAGCAAGGAGGAAAAAGTAAGTTATTCATTTTCATAAATATGGACATCTGCAAAGATACCCTGACAGGTGGTGGGATGTTTTTATCCTAATGTCTGTACACAGCTTACTTACAAAACTTTTTGTAGTTTTCATTAGAAAGTAGAAACGAAAAAATATTTGCAAACTTAATGTTTATTATGAGGCAGGGTTTGAATATCCAGTCAGCGTACATGAGGATCTTCCATTGGTCTCAGGGTAAAACATAATAATGGGAGCAAGCAGAAGATATCTTTATCTGAAACTGATTTGGAGCGCTTCAGTTAAATGGGTTGTAAATTTATTATCATTGCCATTAAATGTCAGAACTTTTTTAAGGCTAATGCCCCATGTAGCAAACTGCAGCTAAAAAATGCAGCAGAAAAAAAAACACAGCTAAAATGCATTGTGTTTTTGTGCGGCATTTTGCTGTTGCTTTTTTACTGTGTTTTTCCCAGCTTTTTTTCTTCCCTTATTAAATCTACAGGGAAAAAGCTTGCATTTCTACACCTAAAATTGACATGTGTTTTTTAAAATGCAGCTTTTCCGCAGTTTCTTCCTCCTCAATGTGTGGATGAGAGTATCTAGAAACTCATTCACTTTGTTGGTAGTGTAAAATGCAGCATTTTTTTCTGATGTGCTTCCACAGCAGGCAAAAATGCTGCGTTTCCGCAATGTGGGGCCCTAGTCTAAACAGATCTTATTAATTTGAAAGGAGGCAATGTACAACTATTCAACCTAAATGTGGGGTTTTACTTGGTGATCAAACTGGAAATATTAAGTTTGGTAGTGGTAGGGAAACAAAGACTCTTAAAATTAATATTCACATGAAATGAACAGAGAGCTTGGGACATCAGAAGAAGATAATAGTGAAGGAAAACACAAGATTCCTCTATGTCTATCTAGTGCTTTTGATGAAATTAAGATGGTGTTTTTTATGCACGAAATAGGAGCTAGAGGCTCTGAATATGTTTAAGGTTTTTCTTATTATGGTAGAGAAAAATTATTTTTGGGGCAGTTTTTTAGAATACAGGTGCATCTCAATAAATTTGAATATTTTTGAAACGTTCATTCATTTCAGTGATTCAGTAATACAATTCATAATCAGCGTCTTCCATGATTGTGTGTCCTACTGAACCAGACTGAGGGACCATTTAAAGGCTTAGAAAACCTTGGCAGGTAACACACTGAATTTACAATACTGAACTTTTTTACAATATTCTACTTTTCTTAGATTTGTGTTTTCATGACCTGTAATCCATAATCAACATTTACAGAAATAAAACACTAGAAATAGAACACTCTGTGTGTAAAGAATCTAGAAAATATAGGAGGTCACTTTTTTTAATTTAATGACTGAAATAAAGATATTCTAATTTATTGAGATGCACCTGTAGCAGTTAAATACTCTATTCCTCATTCATACAAAGAATATTTTATGAAATTGCCTCAAAGAAATTCTGTCTTTGTTGCCTATTGCAACCAATCACAGTGCACCTTTCATTTCATATTCTGTCCTTGAAAGATGAAAGCTGCATTCTGATTGGTTGCGACAGTTTGCAACAAAGATAGCTTTTCTTTGAGACAGTTGAGCAAATCTGCCCTATTAACTTTAAGGCTAATGTCCCATATAGCGAGCTGCAGCCAAAAAAACGCTGCAGAAAAGTCTGTGGCAGAACAAATTTTAGTTTTTTGCACAACGTTTTTCACAGAAAGTCTGCAGAGTATTCCTCTGCGGACCTTCTGCATCTATTATACGTATTCGGAAAACACCAGCGCGGCATGCTGCAAAAATGCTTGCATTTTTTAAATCGCAGCATTTCCATTGCAAATTTTTTTCTGCAATGTGTGGTTGGGATTAGCCAGAATCCCATTAACGTTGCAGATAGTGTAAAATGCAGTGTAAAATGAGGAAAACTACAACTACTGAACCTAAATGTGGTGGGCTTATTTGGTCAGAAAACTGAAAATTGAGTTTGCTGATGGAGACACAAAAATATCTGAAATTAATGAAGAACATAAAATAAAGGATGGATTTGTAAAACAGCTAAAGAAGATAAGGTTTAAATTTGTACAGCAATCTTGATAATATTGAGGTGGTGGGTATTTTATGCTATAAACAGTGGGTGGTAAATGATTTTATGCATGATGTTTTTATAACAGAAGTTAAATACAGTGTTTCTTCATTTTAAAAAACTGTATAGAAAAAACTGACTTAAAAAGAGGCAAAATGCAACTACCTAACATAACTGATGGGAGAAGGGGGCTATTTGATTGCCAAATTGGAAAACTAAGATCGGTAATGATGGGGAGACAAAAACTTTTAAAACTAATAAAACCTATGAATTGAATTGTGCACTTGGAATAACAAGTGAGCTTAATAAGAAAGGTGGAAAGCATAAATTATTATGGACCTATCTAGATAATTTGACAGGTTGTGAGATATTGAAAACTGCATGTAGTTTAGAGATTGTTGTATTAGCAGGTAAGTGCTTAGTTGTTTAATTCAAACTGATCTTATGGATTTCAATGAAGGCAAAATAGAACAAACCCAACCAAAATTAAGTAAAATGAGTAATGACAGAAAAATAAAGGCTTTTGAAAATAAATGAAAACTGAAATTTAAGAATAGTGGGAAATCAGAACATGAGGACGATGGAATATGTCTGAATCCTCCATATTTACTTCCTTAGCTGTGTCAGAGAAAAATATATTTTTGGTGGGCAGGGGAGTTTTTTTTTTAAACAGCAATTAAATACTTTGTTCCTTCATTTAAACAGAAATAATCAAATTGAGAGGAGGCAAATCAAAGTCATCCAACCTACAGCTGGGGGGTACGCTTTTTAACCAAACTGAAAAAATTGAGTTTGGTAATAGTGGAGAGACAGAATCTTTTGAAATGAATGGAAAAAAATGTAATCCATGGTGGGCTAAAAATAACAAGTGATCTGAATAAGCAAGGAGGAAAAAGTAAGTTTTTTGATAAATACAGATGTCTAGAGATACTCTGACAAGTGGTAATATGTTTTTCATCTTAATGTCTCCATGTAGCTAACTTATAATTTTTTTTTGCTTTTTTGCAGTGGTCATTAAAAAGTAGAAATTAAAAATTATTTGCAAACATAATGTTTATTACGAGACAGAGATGAAATATTCAGTCAGCTATGATCTTCCAGTGGGCTTAGGGTAAACACAATAATGAAGCTGATTTGGAGTCCATCAATTATAGCTAGAAATACATCAAAATAAAAAAAAATGGAATGGTCTAAATCAGCAGCAATAGGGAAAGAACTATTTTAGAAATGAATATAAAATATAATTTAAAATTGTGTAAAAAATTATCTTAAAAGGAAAAAAGAAATGTTCTCAAAATATTTCAGTCTTTAATACAGGTGATGGTATCAATGGGTTGTAAATTTATTACCATCGTCATTCAATGTTAACTTTTTGAGTGTGGTTGGAACAATCTGTTCCTATGGGGTCCCAGGAATTGCGCTCCTCGAAATAAGATCACAGGATAATAACGGTTGGAGGTAATTCAAGCTTTATTTGGATTAGATAGATAACGCGTTTCGGGGTTTTTAAGCATTCAAAAAATGCACCCCTTCATCAGATCTCTATGCCTTTAGGTCTGTAGCTGAAATGACAGACTTAAATGACAATTCCTGGGACCCCATAGGAACAGATTGTTCCAACCTCACTCATTCACCACCTACGGCACCATTATCCTAGATGGCCGACTATCCCAGATGAATGCGACACCCGCTTCCCGACACATCATACCGCAATCTCTTTCATTCTATTTGTTTTATATAACAAGTAGTTTTTTACGGAGCGCATCCTTCCCCCCAAAAAAGTTCTACCTCTGATCCACCTGACTAAAGTAGCTCTGCTGGTTTTATGTCTCTTAATTGGACCCACAAATTGGAGAAACAGATTTTAAGCTATCCTAAATGCTTTGGTTTTTTGAATATAGGTGAAAACTGCCCTTCTGATACCCAGGGTGTGCCATTTCTCTTCATCTTCTGAGGATCAGAGAGAATAGTGAGAAGAGACACTTTCTGGTTGATATTTTTGAAAGATGGCATGGTCCACAAGAGTAGACAGTTTCTTAGATCTCTTAAATATGGCTCCTTGCAAGACAGCACCTGAAGTTCACTTATACAGTATGTTTTGCTGTTTTTATTGCAACAAGGAAGAAAGGTCAGAAACCACACAGATGCTTAATTAAGAGGCTCAAAAGGAGGAAACATGAAGGCCCAAAGCACTACTAACAGCTCATAAGACGGAGAAGGATTATGATCTTCTGGCATAAGATTTTTGAGAGCTTTCATGAAGTTCTTCACTAAGTGTTGATTGGAGAACTTGTTTTGGAATTGTGTGTTTATGGCTGTAAACTGTACTTTTAAAGTATTGATTTTCAGATCTTTATTAAACCCCTCCTGAAAGAACTGTAGAATAGAATTTACAGACACATGGACCATACTTTGTATACTGTAGAAGGTCACACAGCCAACAGTAATGTGTCTATAACTTCTGCAGACAAACCCATAGTAGTTACATTCCGCCTATCAGCCTCCAGGCTGTGAGGTGCAGAAGTTGAGGATTGGGGTACAGTATTCCCCTCTGTGTAAGAAGGTCCTGTGTTACCTGAAGTCTCCAGAGTCCGCCCTTTGAGAGTTGTCATGCGAGTGAAAACCATGCACCCTAAGGCCAGAATGGAAGAAAAACTATTTCTTCCCTTTTTATTTCTTCCTGACCTTCTCCAGCACCCTCAGAATTAGAGGAAGAGGAGGAAAAAAAGAAATTAACCTGCCTGTCCAACTCAGAGAAAGTCTGTCCTGTGCTAGGGCTTGCTGAGAGTGAAACAGGGAGCAGAATACTGGAAGTATTCTCCTAGGTTGCCATTATATCTAACTCGTATCCGCCATTTCGCTATCTAGCTAAAGATTTGGGGTTTAGACTCCATTCGCCGGGATATAGTCTGTTGTGGCTTAGGAGCGAATTAAGTCCAGAGTATGATGTTCTGCCCAAAACATAAGTGCTCTGCATTTCATGGACATGGCCGCACTTCTGGTACCTCCCTGTTTCTTTACATAGATTTTACAGATAGCTTACAGTTGCCAGATTTTTTGACTGAAAGAGGTTCTTGTTATTCTTGAGTTGAGAATAAAAATGAATTAATGCCAACCTGACTGCCTTCAATTCCTTCATGTTGAAGGATAGTTTCTGATCTTGTGAATTCCCACATTTGATCTATATGGGGAGCTAGAAGTATCACCTGAGAGAGGGTTTGAAGACCTAACCATTACTTGAGGTCTACAAGTAGAGATGGGCGTACTGTTTTGTCACAAATCGAGTTCAACCCAAATATTCTACATTGTTCAGTTTTTAACAAAACTGAACAACTGGAGATTCGTCTTGCATGCACTGAAATGGCCACTGCAACATGCGGTATAATAGGTGGAGGCCCAGGGGAGGTAAAAAAAAGGCATTAAAAATAATTTATACTCACTTTTCTTCACCTCTTTTGGACTTCCTTGCAGGATCCTGCACTCTCTCTCTCGGCCTCCTTGTTGACGTCATGCATCCAAAGTCACTACTGAAGCCTGGGATTAGGCCACAATGTTTACATGGGCACGCCGAGCGTCATGACAATTGGCGCACCCATGTTACTGCTGAGGGCCAATCACTTCGGGTACATGATGTCACCAAGTAGACTGAGAGAGAGCACTGGACTCCTTGAGGAAGCCCAAAAGAGGTGAGGGAAGGTTAGTTTAAATGTTTTTTTTTTATTTTTTTACTCCTTTCCTGAGCCTCAACCTTCTCTATGGGCTGAAAGAGATCACAGAATATAATAATTTCACTTCCAGTTAGGTCCAAACTTGTTCGACCCAAAAAGATTCAGTGACCCAAGCCACCTGAACCCAAAACTAAATTAATCTTGGGAGGTTCTCCCATCTCTATTTACAAGAGTGGAACTGGAAAGCTTGGATATTACCTTTACCAAAAGAGGTTCTTTATTATGATTACTAGAAATCTAATATAAATGCTAATCAATTATGCACAGTAAATGTATATCACATTACACAGGTTTGGAGAGAAACAAATTATATGCTTCTAGGGCAAACAAGGGACCTGCAGTAAAATCAATATTATCTTTGTGTTGCAGAAAAGGCAACATTTTTTAATTAAAGTGCATTATATTTTAGTCACAGTTCTATTAAATGAAACTAAGTTGCCTGAAAACATAGTGACCATTTAATTTGATGATATTGAATTAGATTTTTGTGCTGGAAATAGGTGCTATGATCTCTGAATATGGACACATTTTATCTTAATGTGTTAGAGTATTATTTTTTTATTTTTTTTATTTTGGTAGAGCATTATTATAATGCCAGTTAAATATCCAGTTCCTTTATTCATACAGATAATATTTAGGCAGATCTGTGAACTTTTCTCAAAGAAAATCGGCCTTTTTTGCCGTTTGCAGACAGTCACATTGCACCATTCATTTCATATTTTGTCCTTGAAAAATTAAAGCTGCATTGCAATTGGTTGCTACAAACAATAAAGACAGTTTTTAACTCTGCCATTGACTTGAAATGAGGAAAAAACAACGACAGAACCTAAATTTGTAGGGCTTATTTGCTCAACAAACTGGAATTGAGATTGCTGATGGTGGGGAGACAAAAACATTTGAAATGAATGGAAATACATAAAATAAAAGGTGGATATTTAAAACATCTGAAGAAGATAAGGGTGAAGAAAAATGATTCCTCTATGTATCATTAGTGTGTTAAATATGTACAGGTATCTTGATAATATTGAGGTGGTGGGCATTTTATACCATAAACAAAAAGCTGAATAAATTTGCTTCTAACTATGAAAGGGGAAATTACTTTATGGGTGAGGTTCTTGTAACAGCAGTTAAATACAGGGTTTCTTCATTTAAATAGAAAAAAATTACTTGAAAGGAGGCAAAATGGAACGACCCAACATAACTGTGGGGGGACAATTTAATACCAAACTGGAAACATTAATGGTGAGGAGACAAGGACTTTTAAATCTAATGAAGCATATGAATTGAATGGTGGACTTGGAATAACAAATGAACTTAATAAGAAAAGCAGAAAGCGTAACTTATTATTAATAATAATTACGGACATATCTAGATAACCTGGGATATTTTTCATATAAAGGATTGCATGCAGTTTAGAAATTTTTATATTAGCAGATAGGTGTTTTGTTGCTTTATTTGAAATGATCTTATTATTTTGGGAAATCAGAAGTTGTGGATGAAATGTGCTATTTTTTGAAAACATGTATTAGTCTCTTCATACTACTGCTACTATACAGTATTTATTTATTTATTCTGATATGGTAGAGACAAATACTGTTTTAGTGGTAAGGGACTGTCTTAAAACAGCAATTAAATGTTTTGTTTCTCCGTTTAAACAGAAGTAACTGATTTGAAAGGAGGCAAATTACAGTTTTCCAACCTACATCTGGGGGGTGTACTTGGAAAACTTGAGTTTGGTAATGTTGGGGAGACAAAATCTTTTGAAAATAATGGGAAACATGAAATCCATGGTGGACTAAAAATTACAAGTGAACTGAATGTGAAAGGAGGAAAAAGTAAGTTAAGATAAGATAGAATACCCTGGCAGGTGGTGGGATATATTTAATCTTAACATCTGCTTGCAGCTCACTGACAAAACACTTTATATACTTTTTCCTTATTTACTTCAAAGCAAGGTAAACGGAAGGCCACAGTGGCTTCTTATTACAGTTCACAATAGGAGTGTGAGGAGAGGGGGCAGGGAGGTGAGGTACAGCTAAGGGTGGGTTCACACTTGCGGCGGCACTCCGTCCACCGCGAATCCAACCTAAATGTCGGAAAACTGGATAGGGACAGGATAGGGAAAGGTTTGCGATGCTTTGCTTAAAAACCCATTCACTTAATTGGGTTTTTAAAGCAATGTTCTGGTGTGCTCTTTTAATTTCTTGAATTTTTCAAGTTACTAGAAATTGAAGGCACAAGTTTCAAAGATTTTTTTCTGCTTGTGACTCCATGACAAAACTGACAGAATATGATATGAGCAAAGATCTAGGTCTTAATAAAAATGTTTTAATATAGCCCTTATGAAGTTTTGTCTTTAAAGGGGTTTTCCTACAACACATATTTATTCCCAAGGGGGATCTTCTGAATTCTGGGCCCCTGAGCGATCAGAAGAGTGGGCTTCTGTATGTTCTTCCTAGTTCCCCATGTGAAGTACTGATGCTCATTCTTGCTTTCTATTGTCAGTATTTTCTGTTCTCCTTAAACTAGTAGATAGAAACTAGCTGATATGGTGTGTTCCTTACCCTACACAGAAAGTAGAGTAGAATTTGCTCTAGTTCTCTCTTGCACTCAGAAGCATCAACTGAATTATTTAGGACATCGTAGCAAAGTAATCACCTGTATTGATGAGGGTAAAGCACTTGGGGAGTGATAGCAACTTCTGATTTAGTTTTAGCAGCCTCTTTCGGACCTCCTCTTTCATCAAGCTCCTGCTCACAACTCCCCCTGCCCTCTCTATAGACTTTAATGTAATCTAATCCCTGTGGGCTGCAGTGAAGCTGGAACAAGATGGATTCAGAAGAGATTTCAGATAGAATGTCTGTATAGTAGGGATGGGGAGGAAAGCTGTAGGTAAGATAAGTAGGGAAATAAACAATTTTCTCCGATAAAATCTCTTACATTCACTTGTACTATTAATTTATATTAAAATTAAGGTAAGTTTACACAGACTGTATTACTATTATACTATTGTGTCTAGTCCGCATTTTTTCAGAACTTTTAGCTTTTCTAGTCTGTGACAAATAATAAAATTATTATTTGCTTTTGCTTAGATGTGATGCTAATAATATAATATATAATATATGAGTGAAGAAAATAAAAACATTAAAACTATAATTCACACAAAACAATCACAGCATTGGACTAGTTAACTTGTTGTGTGACTATTAGCAGAGATCATCCAATTACCTGTATTCAAACATCAATCATAAAAACCTCCACCATAAATCACATTTTTCTTTTTACAGCAGTTGGATTTGGTGTTAATGGAAAGAAGATATCTGGCAACAATGATTCGAAGGAAGATAATGATGACACACAAAAAAGTAAGAAATTATTTTAGAAGTCTTGTTTTTATCAATTTTAATTATGGCTAATACAAAGGGAAATAAAGCACAAGTTCATATGTGCTTACTACAAGTTCATACTATTTGATTACATATTTGAATACTATTTGAATACATTCTGAATTTCTTTCCAGGTTCCCAGTACATCGTACAGATTATTAAACAGTATCATTATAAAGTACAATTCGTCCTGCAAAAAATAACTCCACATGGAAAATGTAAAAGGTTATATTTTGCAGGGTATGCAGGGAGTAAAAAATGCAAAAAATTAAGCTGAAAGGAGTTAAATATTTTTGTTAATATCTGTTTCATTCTACATGTTTAACTCTATTACTGTAGATCCAATGGAATACAAGGACCCTGACCCTTGGGTGACAGTCAGTGTGGTTCCCGTTTATTCCAGATTTTGTTTAACAAAAGTTAGCTTCATTATGTTTGCCAAGCATTTCATGGATTTCCCAATCCTATTGCCATGAAAAGCAACTAACGCTAACTTCCATGAATTTGTTTTAAGAATTAATTGAACAATCTGTATATGCAAACAGGTAACATTAATGTTAGAGGAAATCTGAGTGGCAAAATCAGCGTCAGTCAAGAAACTAGTAGCATTAGTAGTGGAGCCAGAAAACGTGTCAATATCAATCTAAATGATGGAGGAAAAGACTCATCTGGAGATAACTCCAATAAAGGCAAAGGTAGGTAGAGCCTAAACTTTACAACAGCAGTTTCCAACCTGTATCTCTCCAACTGTTGCAAAATTATAATTCTCATCATGCCCTGACTGTGTAGAGCAGAGGGCCACAACATTTAGTATTTTGGGAGCCTCATTTATCTTTCACTGGTAGTCGGGAGACACATTCATTTAAATGGTAAACATTAATCAGGACAAATACAAAGCCATGAATTTGCAGATATTTTAGTGTGAAATTTGACATACTGGTATTTGCATTATTCAACTAATTTCTGCCTAAGCAGTATGCTTACCTAGCAAACTATGTCTCTTTGACCTGTTGTTCCTCTTTAACCCAAGACTACAGTGTGGTATAGGCAGGTAGATGTTTGTGAATTACTATTTTGAGCCAACAACGTCTCTTGATGCAACTATGACTGAATAAATTATCAGTATAAAGTATAAAATATAACTTTATTATTAGCATTAAAATTCCAAATATTCACTAAAACATAGCACAGCTAATATATAATAAGATGATTACTCAGCAATCTGGGTGGCAACATGAGCATTAGTCATGAAACTCGTATCGTTAGCATTGACAGTGAAAAGGAAAATCATGTCAATATTGATCTCAACAGGAAAATTCTCACCTGAAGTTGATTATTCCAAAGAAGGTAAAATAGAACCTAAATTTTAAAATAGCAGTACCCAAGCTGTGAAATTACAATTCTCAGCATACACTGTATCCCAGTGGATCCCACATTTTGTACATTGTGAACCTTATTTACCTTTCGGTGATGGTCAGGAGATATATTCATTTAAAATCATAAAAATGGATGGAAAATATATTCATTGGGACAAACAAGAAATCAATGAATATGCGGAGATTTTAGTGAGAAATTTGACATATTGTTAGTACACTATACAAATTGTCACTGATAATGGGTTAGGATATTCCTGCAATATTGTAAAATCCAACAGTAGCTCTATAACAAAATTTAAAATATGACCCCAATGCCTACATAAGTTCATGACATTTTATACCCATAGCATGACTAGAAATGGCCTAGATCTTTCCCTATTTCACATCACGTAGAATGACGTGAAAGGGGCAATGCTAGCAACTACTTTCCTACCACCTAAAAAGTAGTACAATGTGACCAGCCTAACTTACCAGATTTGAAAATGAAATATTGAACTTTTGCAGGCTCTGGAATCTGCCCTCCTGCACTTCAGCCTTGTATGTTCAAGGAAATGGTGCTTTTATTGGACTATCTAAATGTATGATTCTGCCCAGAACAATAATCCTTACTTTATATAACTATTCTTTATATCTGTACCCTTTGTATACTTATCCATTAACCACCAACTCTGAATTTCAATTACTAACCATCAACTATTAGGAATATATGTATAAAAATGGCTTAGCTGTTGTACATCTTCATTTCTACCTGTTTATAAAGGAACCATCAATTTTGGAGGTAAATTTGGCCAAAAATATGTACGCAAAGAAGAACATGGAAAGATTCATATCAAAATAAAAGGTGGAAACAATGAATCATATGAAGAAGACAGCTCTGAAGAAAACAAAGGTAATTCTAGATGTGTTTTGATTAAAGTGCAAATATCAATTTTGGTTTGTTATGAAAAGTTTTGGTAATCCTTATTTTACATGCTTATTCTTTATATTTTTATCCTTTTCACTCTTTTCTATTACCTGATGCAAACCAATTCTTAATTTCATTCTATAATCAGCTGTTATGAATATCTGTTTGCAAAATACATTAGTTTTGCTTGTGTTCATTTCTACCTATTTATGCAGGAACCATCAATGTTGGAGGCACAATTGGCCAAAAACATGGAGGCAAAGAAGAACATGGAAAGATTCATATCAAAATAAAAGGTGCAAACAATGAATCATCTGAAGAAGACAGCTCTGAAGAAAACAAAGGTAATTCTAGATGTGTTTTTATTAAAGTGCAAATATCCATTTTCGTTTGTTATGATAAGTTTTGGCGATCCTTATTTTACACGCTTATACTTTATATCTTTATCCTTTTCACTCCTTTCTATTACCACTTGCCATACAATTCTTAATTTTATTCTATAATTGTCAACTGTTTTGAATTTCTGTTTGCAAAATACTTTAGTTTTGCATATGTTCATTTCTACCGATTCACACAGGCACCATTAATACTGGAGGTAAATTTGGCCAAAAATATGTACGCAAAGAAGAACATGGAAAGGTTCATATCAAAATAAAAGGTGGAAACAATGAATCATCTGAAGAAGACAGCTCTGAAGAAAACAAAGGTAATTCTAGATGTGTTTTTATTAAAGTGCAAATATCCATTTTGATTTGTTATGATAAGTTTTGGTGATCCTTACTTTGTATGCTGATCCTTGATATCTTTATCCTTTTCATTCCTATCCATTCTTTATCCTTTTCATCCTATCCATTAATTCCATGGTGCTTTACATTTGAGGGTTTACATACAGTACACAAAATATACAAGACAAGTATAATACTAACAGTGACCAACTGGCACAGCGGGATAGAGGGCCCTGCCCGCAAGGGCTTACAATCTATGAGGGAAGAGGGATAGAGACAGAAGGTGAGGGGAGAGGCTGTTCAGATGGTGGTGTGGTGACATTAGTGTCATTGGAGGTTGTAGGCCTTCTTGAATAGGTAAGTCTTCAAGGCCTTCTTGAAGCTTGTGATTGTGGGGGTCAGTCCTGTGTGTCTTGGTAATGAGTTCCAAAGTATGGAGGATGCACGGGAGAAGTCTTGGAGATGGTTGTGAGAAGAGCAGATAAGAGCAGAGGGGAGTAGGAGGTCTTTCGAGGATAGGAGGTTACGTGCGGGCAGTAGGGGACAGGTTGTGGATGACTTTATATATTAGCATTAGCAATTTGAACTCTATTCACTGGGCAACAGGTAGCCAGTGAAGGGATTGGCAGAGGGGAGCGGCCGATGAATGGGGGGAGAGGTGTATTAAGCGAGCAGCATAGTTTAAGGTGGACTGGAGGGGGCGAGATTATTTGCTAGGAGGCGATGGAGAAGGGTGTTACAGTAGTCTAAGTGGGAGATTATGAGGCCATGGACTAGCATCTTTGTAATTTCAGGGGTGAGGAAGGAGTGGATTCAATGGATGTTCTTGAGTTGGAGGCGGCAGGAGGTGTTGAGGGTTTGGATCTGCGGCTTGAAGGATAGGTCAGAGTCTAAGGTTATCCCAAGGCAGCAGACCCATGGGACTGGGGTAAGTTTAGCACCATTAACTATGATAGATGGGTCAGGTAAAGGGGCCGTGGGAGGTGGAGCGAAGATGAT
The DNA here is from genome assembly GCA_947044405.1 of Leptodactylus fallax. NCBI lineage: Eukaryota > Metazoa > Chordata > Amphibia > Anura > Leptodactylidae > Leptodactylus > Leptodactylus fallax. Next base: position 5,851,426 of record CAMRHE010000078.1, read on the forward strand.
GAACTCCATTTTCTCTATGTTGAGTTTGAGAAAGCGGGAGGAGAGAAAGGAGGCTACAGCTGCTAGATACTCTAGGACTCTGGACAACAGGGAGGTAATGTCTGGTCCAGGGAGATATATTTGAGTGTCATCAGCATAGCAATGGTATTGGAAACCATGAGATTCTATGAGTTGGCCAAGGTCGAGTGTGTAGATGGAGAACAGTAGGGGACCTAGGATGGAGCCTTGGGGAACACCAACAGAAAGAGGGTGTAGCGGGGAGGTGGTATGTGAGTGGCAGACACTGAATGTGCAGTTGGTGAGGTATGAGGAGATCCAGGAAAGGGCCAGGTCTGAGATGCCAAGGGATGAGAGTGTTTCTAACAAGACGGAGTGGTCGACTGTGTCAAAGGCGGAGAAGAGGTCAAGGAGGAGGAGGACAGAGTAGTGAAGCTTGGCTTTGGCAGTTAGAAGGTCATTAGTGACATTGGTTAGGGCAGTTTATGTTGAGTGATGGGGTCTGAAGCCTGACTGTAGTCTGTCAAAGAGCACGTTGGACGAGAGATAGGAGAATATTTCGGATTGGATGTGTTGTTCAATCAATTTAGAGGCGTACGGGAGCAGTGAGATGGGGTGATAGTTGGCTGGAGAGGACGGGTCGAGGGACGGTTTCTGAAGTATAGGTGTGACGGTAGCATGTTTGAAGGTGGAAGGGAAGGATCCTCTGGTTAGGGATAGGTTGAAAAGATGGGTTAGGGCTGGAATAATGACTTCAGTAAGTTTGGGGATGAGATGTGATTGGATTGGGTCAAGCGCGCAGGAGGTGAGGGGGGATTTAGAGATTAGGGAGGAGAGCTTTTCATCAGAGATGGTGGAGGAACAGGTTAAAGAAGAAGAGCACCGAGCAGTTGGGTAGAGTGGTTGTCGGGGGTGTAGGGTGAGACTGTCTCTGATGGTGTAAATTTTGCTTTTGAAATAAGAGACAAAGTCATCAGCTGTGATGAGTGATGTCGGAGGGAGCACAGGAGGATGGAGAAGGGAGTTGAAGGTAGTGAATAGCTGTTTTGGGTTGCAGGATAGGGCAGATATGAGTGTGGTGAAGTAGACCTTCTTTGCAGAGTTGAGTGCGTTCTTGAATGTGAGTACTGCCTCTTTATACCTGAGGAAGTTCTCCAGGGAGTGGCTGTTCTTCCAGAGGCAGTCTGAAACCTGTGAGACACATCTCAGTTTTTTAGTCAGGTCAGTGTGCCAGGGTTGCCTATTGATCCGTCGGGCTCTGGTGTTTGGGAAGGGGGCCACAGAGTCAAGGGCTGAAGTAATGGTGGTATTATAGAAGGCAGGGGCGTGTTGGTTTAGGGTTTGGAGGGTCTGTTACAGAGGTGAGGGCAGAGAATGTCAGCAGGTTGTGGTCAGAGAGCATGGACAGAGAGTTAGAGAGGTTGACTGGAGAGCAGAGGTGGGTGACTATGAGGTCCAGCGTGTGCCCCTTTCTGTGAGTTGCAGAGGAGGACCATTGAAAGAGACCAAAGGAGGCGGTGAGGGACAGGAGACTGGAAGCGGGGAGGTGGTTTGTGTTAATCGGGATGTTGAAATCACCCATGATGATGGTGAAAGTGTCTGTGGATAGGAAGTGCATTAGCCAGGTGATGAAGTGGTTGATAACGGCAGCAGTAGGTCCTGGCGGTCGATATATGATGGCCAGTTGGAGGTTGGAGGGCGAGTAAATGCGAACAGAGTGCACTTCAAAGGAGGGGAGGGTGAGAGCAGGTAGTGGTTGGATTGGGGCGAAGGAGCAGTTGTCAGACAGGAGTATGCCTACGCCTCCACCAGCTTTATTGTTGGGTGGGAAATGTGCAAAAATTGCAGACCTCCATAGGAGAGGGCAGCAAGGGAGGTGGTGTCTGAGGGTGTCAGCAATTTTTCTGTGATACGGAGAAATGAGAACTCATGAGAAATGAAGAGGTCATGGATGTAGTCAAGTTTATTGCGTACAGAGTGAGCGTTCCATAGTGCACCGGAGAGGGCATGGGGAGAGGCAGGACCAGGTAAGATAAATGTAAGATTTAGGGGCTTCCGTGAGCTGATGACGGTTGTGTGGAGAGATCCGACAGTAGGGATTTGCTGGGGTGGTCCAGGATTGGGAGATATGTAGCCAGAAGTAAGGAGAAGCGGGGAGAGGGATTGCAGGTGTAGGTAGGAGAGAGTGTGGTTAGGTTTTGTGTTTCTGGGGCAGAAAGCTTGCAGGTGTGTAAAGTAGCTGTCCAGAGAAGGTCAGGTGGTGGGGTACTTGACCCCTCTAGTCTTCATTTCAGGTACACTAACATCTCTACATTACATTAATCTGATTGCGGAACCAGTGGAATGGTAATTTCTCCAAAGTGTTCTAGCAGCCATTTTTTAATATGACAATGTCAGGCTGTATGTTGCTGGTGCTACTTTGAGCAGCCTTTGTGGCCTAAACGTACTACCATGGCCTGCAGATTGTCACCCATAGCCTAATTGAGAGCATGTCAGGGTGTGTAGGTGCATTCATTTTTGTACATGGGGCTCCAAATTGATAATGAATAAAGATTTCAGATTTTGCTTTCTTTTTTTATTTTATTATTATTTACAGATATTATTAACATATCTATCGATCCTGTGATTTCAATAATTCCAAGTCTTCTCCTAAACCAAAGAAACATAAACTTTGAACTATTTTCTAATAAGACCAAGTATAGTGAACTACTGGAGAGACATTTAGTTACTGCTACTTCTTTACCTTATTTGAGACATCACTTGCAGCTATTTAGGGAGGTCCAAAAAGTAATCTTTTGGTGTTGACATCACATAACCCTCCTGATGCATGGCATTACTAGATAATGTTTGCAGGCTTTGTGTATCAAAGCTCCTTTAATTATGATTAGAATGGAAATAAATTTTACCCATGAATTTCAATTTACTTTTAAAAGAAGACTATGTAAAGTCATCATTTGAAGACGTAGACCTGGATATTGGCATTTTACCCACTTATAGCCCCGATTTCACAATAGAATCGATGATCATCCCTCAGACTGCGCATTTGTTGTTTCAAGGTAATAGATCAAGGGTGACTGAAGAAGTAGAGAGTGAGTTCATGGCCAATTTATATTGCATCTAACTATTAGGAATTATTGAACTGCAGTTTGGATTCCTCTTTAAGTAACCTAGCTATAAAGAAACGCTCATCAGCATAAAAAGTTACAGTAATGGAAATTGTATAGTCCATACAATAGCAATGTATGGTAGCTTACATTTCTATATGATGTCAACATTTCAGAATCAGAGCTAGTGGCACTGGTTATAAGTTCACATAAACTAGCAAAATGACAAATTAAAAAAAAAGAGTTGATATAATGATGGTGGATAAGAAAAGCGCTTATGTAAGCCAAATTTAATATAGATGTGTGTCATATTTTTGCACAAAATAAAGAGTGATAAATGTATATCTGTTCCTTATTTCTATCTATCCAAAATAAATTCTCTATATTTCATTTATGTGCTCTTATGCGTATGACAGTACACATGGATACACTACATTATGCAATTATACTGACTTCATACTCCCAATTTTTGTTTTCACTATGCTTTGCAGAAAATAAAAATGAACCTGAGGAGAAAGTGAATACCCCTAAACCATTACAGCCTGATGAACCAGTCAATACCCCTAAACCATTACAGCCTGATGAACCAGTCAATACCCCTAAACCATTACAGCCTGATGAACCAGTCATTACCCCTAAACCATTACAGCCTGATGAACCAGTCAATACCCCTAAACCATTACAGCCTGATGAACCAGTCAATACCCCTAAACCATTACAGCCTGATGAACCAGTCATTACCCCTAAACCAGTGGAACCTGAGGAACCAGTGATCCCCAGTAAGCCAGTGAAACCTGTGGAATCTCATCCAATTACTACAACAGTTCCATCTTTGAGAGAATCTTGCACATTCAACACAGATTCTGTGCCTCATGGAGGCACTGTTGAGCTTGACTGCGTTACATGGTATGTTAAATTCTCTTTATTTTACATATGTTTGTAGGCTTGTCATCAGATCTAGCAGATCAATAGAATAGTAATCTTGAAACAGTATGTATCTCACAACCATGTCCTTTGCGGCTTGTTTACTATGCTTTACAAATTTGAATCATTTAGGTGTGGTCATAGCATGGAGCATACAGTAAGATTTAAAATACCATAAGGGTCATATGGGTGGCCTCCATGTTTTAAACATATCAGGTATACAAGAGACATCATAAAGGATATCCCCCTTCACTAAGCATTCTCCTCAATGAGAAGTGAGTAGAGAACTCCATGTCACCAAATATATAGTATATTACATGGTCACATAATCATGGTGATGTATCCAAAATATATATAGCTTGCAGAGTCATGTATCCACTTTTCCCATTGGCTGCATGGTGCAGCTTTCATTTTCCCACAGCAGAATATGTAATGAAATATGTGCTGTGATCGGTTGCTATTGGTCGCTTTTACACAGTTTCCCACTTGAGTCCAGGTATTGCTCTTGCCATGTGCAACACACTTTAACTCATTAGTGACCAACCAATAGACTTTCTATGCCATATGCACTAGAAACCTGGGTCCCCTGCAGTATGAGAAGAAGGAGCTCGGCTATTTTCTCAAGGCTATGTGCTCTAATGCCCAAAATCATAAAACCTATCCTAGAATTTAACACTTAACATGAAATAGAGACTGTGGCACTTAAATATCTGTAGAGGGTTCTTCAAGCTTAGATAACTCCACAGATGTGATTGCAGAGTTCCAATGCCTTTTACTTGGCAGCCTAATGAAGACACCCCCCCCCCAGGTCTGCTCTTATTGTTACCTATTAGGTTGTGCCAGAGGTATGGCTTTATACACTGCCCGACAGATTCAGAAAGACAACATAATACATTTAAGAGGACATGGTCAACTCCCAGAGGCATAATTGTCTCACTACTCAACATATCTGGCTTGTCTATCACTATTACAGTGATCACATGTTACCCTTGAAAAATCTCCACTTAGCTGATTTACTAACCCCATAACAGTTAAATTGTTATAGTTATGGCTCTTGGTATTTGATGATAGAAAAATGGTTTAACCATCTATGCCCAAAATAATCCTGTCACTAAGGGGTTAATGAATCAATTCACACCTTTGCAGCATATTTTTTTTTCTATACAGTGCCACCTCCTATATAGCTTTGCTTGGCGAGATTCACGGGTCAACTGATAATACCATTTGAGTATGGTAAATGAGTGACTGTATGGAAATTTTCCAAGGGTAACTTGCTCATTGGGATATAGAGAAGCCAGATCTGATTTATGGTCAGTTGCTCACTGAGACAGTGATGCCCACTACAGGGCTCTCCGGGGCAGGGCGTGTTCTTTTAATTGTTGTGTCATTCACTTCTCAGTGTGTTGTTGGGTGAAATGGGCTAGAAAACAAGTACTTGTTGTATTTCATGTTTCATGTATGTAATCCACTGTGACATGCTACAATTTCAGTCATAATAACTTATGGGATATGTTAACTTTATAGCAACTGCAATGATGGTGATCTGACCTGTGTGAAAAAACTGAACTGCTCAGGTAATTTTTTTTATTTGTTACTCATTTCAATTATTAATTTATTTGATAGGAATAAACATTGAAATATATAAATTATTAAAATGCCTTTTCATCCATGGCACAACCTGTACACGTATTTATATATTTACTAAGTAGCCCTACTAGAGGAGTATAAGGTTATTTTATTACAAGAAATAAATATATTATATCCGTATATGTGATCATTGGTTTTGTATTTTACATAGCTTCTCAATCTAGTGTGCTATGGTTGTAATACAATTTCGACAGTGTGTGATGTTCTATGCATCTTCCACTTCAGGGATATGTTCAGTAACTGGTTTTCAGATGATTCGCACTTTTGATGGGACACTGTATGAAACTCCTGGCGATTGTAGTTACATTTTGGCCAAGACCCATGACTTCACAATCAGCTTGAGCAATACACTTTGTTCTGAATTGGGCGGTGACAAATACGTAGGTATTCAGCTCTGGGTTACAGAACAAGCCACAAACTTTATTTAACCTTATGGTACTCTAATCTAGTTTCCTCATCTATTTTAGGATAAGCATGCAGTTTGTATTGAATCTGTGGATATCTATATCCCATCAAAAGCCAACTTAAAGCTACTTTACAACGGAGAAATCTTGTCATCTGGAAAAGTCACAACTCTTCCTTATTCTATTTTAGGTATGTTGATATAGCCAGTTTATTGAATATGGAGGTCATGCCATCAGCAAAGCTTTTCAGATGAAGACCTCTACTAGAGATCAATAAACATTAGTGCTCTCATGCATAAGGAGCCCTTCAAACATGAAGCTTCTTAAATCTCTATGATTGTGTTAACTGCAGATTTAATATATAGTATGTTAATTTTCTCCCTAGAAACTATTACTGTCCTAAGAAGTTCTTCCACCTTCCTGGATGTGGCAAGCCCATTGTTTAACCTGCAGTATGACTTTACCCTTAACCGCCTATATGTTATCCTTGATGTCAGCTACAAAGGTCAAACCAGTGGCTTGTGTGGTACCTATAATGATAATCGTAATGATGATTACAGGTAGGTTTGTTTCACAGTACTTAGTTATTAATATCTTATTCTAGTACTGTAGGTATGGGAAGGAGTAAAGAGAGAAATAAACTTCTCCAGTCTCTTCTCCAATCCTCCAATCTCAAAAACTATCAAGACTATCAAGACTTAAAGTAACACTCCAGGCAAAAGTAATACAATTTGTAATGTAGGAGGGGTGGAACATTATATAGGCATTCTTTTAATGTCTGTCTCATGTACCACCACTTTAGACCATGTGCTACTCATGAAACAATTCAGTTTTCCTCAATTCATGACTACTATGCAGTTGTGAGTGAGGGGTAGGGCTGTGATAATTTTTTTTGAGAAAGCGGCTGTCATGTATTAAAGCGGTATACTGTATGTGGTGGATCATGATGGCTCAAAAAGTCATAAAAATGTATAGATAAAGTAAGGGTGAACTAATATAATAATGACATTTTATTTAAGCTGGAAATAATATTTGAAACATTTGAAAAAGCATTTTTTATATTGTTGTTTTATTTTGTGTATTGCAGAAGTTCAAATGATATCACTGAGACTGTATCCAGTTTCTTCAGCAAATCCTGGAAGACACAGTCCCAGTGTTCAGAAGATAAACAACAGTCGGAAGACAACGGTAACTATGATATCATTAGAATTGAGAATACAATTTATTCTTACATTTAGGCAGAGAAACTTTTACAACCTAACCTGTTGCAGTCTAAGCAAATCATAGAAAATTAGATTATTTTTCTGTTGTTTCATCATTGTATACAATATATATTAAACTAATCATACATTTAAACCATGAAATCTGACCTTCTAACTTTTAGGACCCATTCCCATCCAATCACCCATATTTAGGTCTGTTTTGCATATATTTGTGAAGTGCACAGAATTCAGTGTGTATGGATTGATTATGGAAATTAATCTTCTACCCATTGTGGATGTGAAACAAATCTCCACCAGAGCATTTCCAGAAAATATATTTTGTCTTTCACCAAGATTTAAGTGTGCTGTGTAACTACTGTTTATAATAAGAATAATAATAGTGGGGCTATAGAAGACTATGCTTATGTAGTTACACATGAAGCAATGCATTACACTCTAATGCAAGTCCTGTCTTTTTATAACTGTACTGCTTGCTTACATAAAGTTGACCAATTTCTGTTTTTCTGTCCATCAGATAAAAAAGTAAATGCCGATTTGATCTGTGCTGATGCCTTGGAAAGCTCCATCTTTGAAGACTGTGCTCTTCTGATTGACACCCACTCCTACAAGATCTCTTGTGAGAACAGTGTCTACAACAATGAAGAGATTGGACTTTGTGCAGCTTTGGCAGACTATGCCTATCAATGTGCCCAGGCAGGGATATTTGTTGCCGTTAGTTCTTCATTCTCAGACTGCAGTAAGTTTGTATTTTATTGGCTATTTTTGAAAAATCGATTCATAGCAATATATTCCATAGAAATATTGGAGGAGATTTATTAGTTTAATGGGAACCTGTGACCCTGATAATACAGTCTTAACTACAGACACGATGTTATACAGTAGAGCGGGAGGAGCTGAGCAGATGATATATAGTTTTGTGGGAAAATATTCAGTATAACTTGTCATTATTTCATTTATTTCTCTGTTCTTTCTATGCTTAGAAGGTGTAATTGAGTCCAGTGGGCAGTCCTAACAGTGAGTGACAACCTCCCATCTATGATTGTGCATGCTGATGTAGCTGTCAATCACTGTTAGGACCGCCCAAAGGATTCAATTACTCCTTGCAAGCATAGAAAGAACAAAGACATAAATGGTAAATGACAAGTTATACTGTGTCTTTTCCCACAAAACTATATATCAATCTGTTCAGTCCTCCTGCTCTATAACATGCTGTCTGCAGATTACACAGTTTTCATGGTGACAGGTTCCCTTTAACTGTGCCATCAAATGAATGGCATTTTGCTAACTGTTAGCTCCTCAGTATATTTATTATTCCAAATGGCAGTTTTTATTAGTATCTAAACCCTAAATGTTGGTCAGTGATGTACACTACAATCTACAAGAACCATGTGCCATGATGGAAATTAGAGTTCAAGCAGTACTAGGAGCCAGCCATAAATCATATAGCAGTAGCCTTCAGAAGGACCCATTCTCACCCTTGTTTCTCATGAATGATGTGATCCAGTGGTCCACCATTCACACCGCAAGGGAAAAGGAATGAGGACAAGGCTCATTAATCATGATCCACATTTAACTCTGTATAGCAGTGGACAGAAAAAGCCCTTAACCATTATTTTTTTTATTCTACTTTCAGGTCCAGTTTGTGAAGGGGATATGATTTTTGTCACAGAAGATACATTCTCACATCAAGATTGTGCTGCATTTTCTTCTAATCTCCTGAAAATTACATCTTCTATCCCACTGAATGAAGCTTGTGTCTGTCCACCTGACCTCTACTATGATTCTTCTCTGAATGCATGCGTGTCTGGGTAAGGATGCTCAGAGAAGCAGTCACGTTTTATATTCTAGACTAATGACTAATAACTTTTTCCCATATGTTTGCACAGTCATTTGATGACACAATGGGGCCGATTTATTATTGTTTTATACCAGTTTTCTGGAGAAAAAAGTTGCAAACCATACATTGTCACAACTGGCATTTTTGCACCACTCACACTTTTCCCTAAACTGGCATATATGCTTTAAATCTATGTAGGCTAAGAGTTGCCATAGATTTCATCCCATCCAGGTGCACGGCCCAGAAAAGGGTGCGCTTTATTTATTAAGAGGGAGCAAGCGCCTCGTCATAAATGAGGTGTATTCTCCACCGATGCAGGGGATATTAAAACTGATGTTAAAAATGCCAGTCTTTATAAATCTCCCTCATTATGTCTTAAGAATCCAAGCATTAACCCAACACTTAACTTCACCTATCACATACTATTATAGGCTATATTTGTATTGATTTGTATTGACTATTCAGCCATACTTCTTTCTTATAGAGATTCTTGCCCTTGCTACAACAATAACCGTCTGTACAAAATTGGAGAAATTATAACCCAAGCCAATGGACAAACATGGTAAGGAATATATTTACTAACCACTTCCATGATTGTGTAAGTATTTGAGATGGAAGTAGAGTAGTGCAATTTATCTTATATAAGAACAATAACATATCTAGTACAGTATTTAGATATTATAGCTGTCCTTTTTTTTACAAATTAGTTACGGATGTTTCATAATGGACTGCTACCTTTCAGCAATGAATTACATCAGCATTATGTTAATGGCTCATCATAGAAAGTGGTTATTATTGATGAATGTCTTTTTTCAATTGATTTGCCTTATAGCCCTTGTGAGAGATTATTGCAATGCGGTGACACAGAAGAACCACCAGTTGGTAAGATACAATTCACACAATTTTGATTTTGCACTTGTGGCTTATCTCACATTAGGATTTGCTAAAAGAAAACTACCTTGTTTTGCTATTTTGACAGATGTGGAAGATTGTTCTGAGCATGAAGTATATTCAGATTGCTTAGTTGGCACTGGAAAGTCTTGTGAGCCCTCTTGTAATAACTTAGCCATATTTGATCAGGGATGTACCCTTGCTTGCCAGCCAGGATGCATCTGTAAATCTGGGTAAGTAAATGAAATGCCCAAGGGCTGTGGCCTATCTTTTTATAAAAGGAGTTTAATGCAAGGTTACAGAATATAGGCTAGTTCTGATCAAATTTATGTGGCTGTCATAAAGAGTTCATAAATGACCACTGACCACTGAATTTTAAAGGGATTTTCTTGGCAAATGATGTTGAATTCCTATACTTAGGATAAGTCATCAATATCATATCGGCAGATTTCTGACATTCCGGACCACCACAGATCTACTGTTCTCAGCCATCGTTATACAGAGAACAGAACCAGAAGCTGATAGCTCTGTTCTCCATTCAGTAGCTGTGCTGAGCTACCACACTTCAGCTTCTATACAAGTAAATGGGAGTCAAACTACAGTAACTCAGCACAACCACTACACGGAGAACAGAGCTATCTGCTTCCAGCATTGTTCTCCACATAGGGGCTCCTGTCATTATTCCGTATTAGGGCATACACATTATAGAGGAAGGTCCTCTGTTTGAGACCTCCTTCTAGCCACAGTTAGAAGCCACTGCTCAGAGCAGCTTCTGCTGTAGAATACAGGCTGCTACCATAGATATATAATACCACACTTGCCACCACAGGGGAATTGTACAGTTACTGTGGTCTTCTCCATGCAATAGCAATTGATTGCTGGTGATCTCTACTGCCACATGACATGAACAACTAGGGGTTGTCCAAATTGTCCTTTTACAGTTGTCCTTTGAGTAATAGAAGAAAAGGTTAGATTACTATTCAATAGGGATATGCAGCAATGCTTTTTAGGATAAGCTGAACATGTTTAAGCTACTTAATATTCATTGAGTTTGGAGGATATAGAATTTCACAAATGTGCTAAACTTTGAAATTGTTTTAGTCTTTTGAGGAACAGTAATGGAAGCTGTGTGCCACTGAATAAATGCCCTTGTATGCACGGAGATGACGTTTATAATGCAGGAGAAACACTAGCCAAGGGCTGTAACACTTGGTAAGCCACCTCAGATATTCTTGTCACTCTTGTCTAAGATGACTTTCATTTTTATTTCTATATACAGTTTAATCCTGAATCTTAAATTTTATTTCAATGGTAATTGAAAAATTTATCTTTGTTAAATTTGCATATTCATCGATGTTATTGGTTCCTCAAGTAGCTTTTTTGGATTCTAAAACTGGTCTTAATACCATAAATTCAAAATAACATAAGTTACATTCCAAAAATATAATTAAAAATTATTCACTTATTTTTTTAATTACAGCACATGTGAAAATGGGAAGTTTTCATGTACTACTAATCCATGCACCAAAGTGTGTAATGCTTATGCTGGATCACAATTCTTACTCTTTGATGATGTCTGGAAGACTTTTGACACAAGACAGTGTGCAATTGTGCTTGTTGAGGTTAGTTGAGAAAATTGGGATATAGACTGAAGATAATATTTCCTATGTTTTATACATAAAAATATGTCCATAATGTCCTCTCATACTGTAAAATGTAAGAATATAAAAAGTCACCTAGGAATCTTTAACCATATAAAGCACCAAAAAGTGCAGTTACATTGTCCTTTTATTTTGCCTTATAGTCTCGCAAAGGCGAAAGCCCTTTCTTTAGGGTTGTCATGCAGAATGATCCAAATGAAGCCATGGGAGGAGCTCTGTTGAAGAAGAAAATTTATATTGGATTTGGAGGAGCAAGCGTACTGCTGAGTGAATTTGATACCACAGTGGTAAGACTTGGGCAGTGCTATCTAGTAAAGATTTTCTCGAATGGTATGGAAAACCAAAACTAAATTTCAATTCATTTTATACATTGTGGAGATTGGTGTAAATACATTTCAGTAATGAAATTATATACTCCCACTCCCACATTTTTTGTAAAGAGTCCAAAAGGAATAAGTTTAAACAATATGTCCATATTTGACTTATTCTTAGCATTACTCCATGTAGTCCATCAATTAATGTTTTTTGATGTTTCTGATCTGTAGGCACATGAACTAGGTAGTACAACTCAATTGAGAACTTATAGATCTGGATTCTATGTGGTGGTCCACTTCCTGGAGGGTCTTGTTGTGTACTATGACCAACATCTAGATGTTATCATTCAATTGGAGCCACAACTGCAGGTAAATTACTAACTAAAAAAATAAATGCTAGACCCAGAAAAAAACATTGACTATGAAAGCTTTTATGGAGGCTATGGAGTTTTTCTACCATCACTTTATGGTATGCTACTTAAACTGTTTCTGTATTTCACTGAGGAATACTGCCATGGTTTATATAAGTAAATATCTTATAGTTTTAAGAGTAATTCTGCTTACTACATATCTCTTATTAACTGCATGCATAGTCACTCACCATAAAGATTAGTAACCAAATTCTTCTTTTTGGGTACAGGGCAAAGTTCAAGGTATGTGCGGTGATGCTGATGGAACCACAACTTCCGAGCAGACCATTAATAATATGGCTCAGTATGCTTCTCAGTTTCTGGTTGGTGAGGTAGGTGACCATTCACACTAATGGATACTGTCACACAAACACACATACATACTCTTACACAAACACACATACCTACAAACATCATACATTTTGAATAATATTTGTATCCATCTTTTTACCAATAGTGTTCCGACGATGAGGCAACTCAACCTCCTCCTACTGATAACCAGAAGAAATTTGTGGAAGAACGATGCAATCTACTTAAGAGTGATGACTTTTCCGAATGCCACACAGTGGTAGGATTTGTTCTTGACTACTAGTTTTTTCATTCACAAACATTATTTTTTTTTCCAGGTATTTTTTTGAGAACTATAATATTACTGAGAGAGAATCAGCAGAAAGTTAATAACTAGGGTAGCCATGTACATTAAATTTTTATTATTTGAATTAGAACAATTTGTGTTAAGTATCATATGCTAATAATAAGTAGAATCCTTATACTGATTACATTTTTTCCTTAAAGGTGAATGTAGACCCTTATTACACAGCTTGTGTTGAGGAGACTGAGGCCTGCAGAGAGGGTGAAAGCTGTCTTTGTTACTGTACTGCCCTGGCAGCTTATGCCCGTGCCTGTTGTCGTAATGGTATCACTATTGAATGGAGAGGCCCTGACACATGCCGTAAGTCTGTCTTTAAGAATAGTTTATTATTGTTTCACCTGTAAAACTGAATTGATCTTTTAAATGGGCTTTTTTGCTTTGTTTCAGCATCTCCTTGTGAATATTACAACAGAGGTAAGATATAGCTTCTTTTTAGATGACAGAACCAAATGGGCTAAGCTTAGAATTGTTTATTAAAGCTGGCATTTACTGTTTGTCTTAAGATGCTGGAAAAGGCCCATACCGCCTGGTAATGATGAACAGCAAGACCTTAGTGGTTGACTATGATCTTCAGACTGTGTCTCTGGAAACTGTTGATGCTCCTGGGAATCTGAAGGCTAGCTTTATGGTTACTCCAAGCCTTTATGTGGACCAACAGAGTACGTAAAAAATTTCAAACTTTTATTCAAATTTCTTGCAACCTTAAGGCTTACATTTGAGCCTCATATGTCATATACAGCTTGGGTAGATAAATTGAAATGTTCTTTGATTGTTTGTGTAGATGGTAGAAAGTTGATCTCCTTGGAGTCTGCACAACACCACAACTTTTTCATAGTACAGAATGATGATGGAAGTCTAAGCCTGAAGAAATGGCAACCAAGTGTAGAGTTCCGTAAAAAGGCCACTTTTGTTTTGAGACCAGGCCGCTGGGTGAAAGGCTTTAATGCTTTGGAATCATTTTTGTCACGAGGGCAATATCTTTCCATCAGTGGTGAAGAACTAGTTATGTCAAAAGTGAAAACAGCAAATATGCTGCAAATGAGCTTCCAACTGATTGGTAAGCCCCCTTCCCTCAACCCGTGCCTCACCTGGAATGTATTTCACTGCTATTTTGCTAACATCAAGACCTAAACATTGACTATTGTTTTCAGAGGAAAGCTTTGGCCTGCCATCTTTCTCCATATGCACCTGGAAATACAAAGCATGTGGAAACCCATGCATTCCAACATGTGAAGATCCTCTCGGTACAAAGTGCACATTGACTCTCAAGTAAGTTTATTATAGAACAGTTCCACCAAAAATATGCATTCAGTAAAAGTAGCTAAATGCGGATTTTACTGATCATTTTATTGGTCATAATGATCTGCATGGCATTGATCAAATATATTCTATTTGTGTCAAAAATATTTTATGACAATTAATATATTTTGAAATATCTATAGCAAATAATTTACTGTTATATTTACTACTTTTGTAGGGTTGAAGGTTGCTACCCCATGTGTGCCCCTGGAATGGTCTTTGATGAAGTCACTAATCGTTGTGTACAGTTACAGGATTGTAAGTTCTTATTTGTATACTTTTACTTCCAAAACATGTATATAGGAATTAATGGGTCTATTAACCTTAATCTATTTTCTCCAGGTATTACTTCACCCCTTGGGTCCACTCCAGCACCAGAGGTAAAATATATCATATATCATGTCATCACAATCAAATGATGATATGATTACTGGTGTTTAGAAGTCTATTCTAAAGAAGGTTCATTGATAAGGAATGTACTTGTGCATGTGCCTCTCTGAGCTTACAGATGAATCAATAGGTACTTATCATATAAAAATTCTGTTTTACTGTAGCCATGTAGTAATGTTGAATGTAAAGTGGATCCTTGTGCAGATGGAGACTATCTTCAGGAAGTCCCCTCAACAGACCCCTGCTGCCCACAATATGTGTGCCTTGGTAAGTTTGCTATGGTAACTATGCTATTTGTGATTGTTTGCCCCAGTGATTACAGCTATATACATTACATAGCCTTTGTAATTGGCTTACATTGTGTGTTAGTAATCTAACTGTGTATATATTTTATTTTGTGTTTACAGTTTTATCAACACTTCCTCCCCCCATCACATCGGTAAGATTTATTATTCTTAAAATACTTGAGAATAAGGTTAAAGTTAACCTGATTTACATCACCTAGCAAACATGCCACTTCTGCTGGGTAATCTATATTAACTGCAGTTATCGCTTTATCCCACACATTCTTTTGTGCTAATCTCTAATCTCTGCTGTTTAATCGTAGGTTTTACACTTTATACTATAGTGTTGACTGTCCACTATGTATTTTCAAATTACAGAAATATTTCATAGTAATTGTGTATTCTGTGTTCTGTTTCCAGCCTGGATGCAAAAATGTTAAATGTAAAGTGGATTCCTGTGCCGATGGGGAATACCTACAACAAATTTCTACAACAGACCCTTGCTGCCCACATTATGTGTGCATTGGTATGTACTTATTATAGCAAAACATCAAAACTATATCTTTATTATCATATACCTTTTTATATATGTATATTGGAGACACATAATATCAATAAATTAAATAGTTTACTATTGTGCAGTTGTTGACTTTATTATTGGTCCAATGCCTATAACAAACATAATAATGTTCAATAAACTTATCTTTTTGTGTTTTCAGGAATTACAACACCCATACCAAAGGTTGTAACTGAGGTACTTCACTGCTATTACCTTATACTGTTGTACCATTGCATTAAAAAGGTTATTTAATAAAAATATCTCCACTCCAAATGTCCTGTTAGCACTTATGGAAATAAGTCCTTTCACTGGAGAGGGATCCTCCTCTATGAGCCAGAACAATAAATTGCTAAGTCGGACTAATTCACACTTAATGTCAGTTGATGTCAATGAGATATCACTAAACATCTACAGTCCTTTATTTATTTTTAAGTTTAGGATATGATCTTATCTGATGCTACTGGTAACTTCTCAACTTTTTGTTTGCACTATTTTGTATAAATGAAGCACTTTTCTTTGGAAAAGTTTCTAGACTCTTAAAGAGTCCTTTTTAACAACAGCTTCTTCTATCACAATCTAAACCTATGCTCCATGTGTGAAATGTATTAGTGATAAGGGTCCTCAACTTCTAAAATATGCCCCATGGGGCAGATAGACCAGGTTATCTACAGCAGAGAAGTACCCATATTAACTCTTGATAGACAAATAAAGATATAAATGCTTGCATGTGTTGTATAATTTTATTCACTTATGGTTTAGGTTTGGTCATGTTTAAATAACACATATACAAGTATTTAAAAACAGAACACTGAATAATTCTCTGTTTCTACTGTTCGAATTAGGAGGCGTGCAAATATGTCACATGTACAGTGAAAGAATGCGGTAAAGGAAAATACCTACAACAAGTTCCTACATCAGACCCCTGCTGTCCTCACTATGAATGTGTTGGTAGGTGTTGTATAGATGTAGCAAAGTTGTTATTCAATTATTTGGAGCTGCAATGCTTTCTGAGAATACAATAAGCTTTACATGCAATCCTATGGAAACTATAGGTTAGGACATATGTATGTCACCATATTACACAGTCATAATCTGCAATGATGTTATTCTACGAGGTTTCTGCACCTCAATATGATGCCACATATTTGTACAGAAGTTTTTTAGTATCCATTCTGTGCAATTGCGCATGAATAAATTCATGTAATACTCCTACATGCCAAGAAAGCTGAAAAATTGCGAATGTGAATATGTGTCTTGTATATGTGACAGCAAGAAGGACTGTTTTTTAGCTGTGGATCCCATTGAGTATCTACAGGTGCATCTCAGTAAATTAGAATATCTTTGAAACATTCATTCATTTCAGTGATTCAGTAATACAATTCATAATCAGCGTCTTCCATGATTGTGTGTCCTACTGAACCAGACTGAGGGACCATTTAAAGGCTTAGGAAACCTTGGCAGGTGACACACTGAATTTACAATATTCAAATTTTCTTAGATTTGGGTTTTCATTACCTGTAATCCATAATCATTTACAGAAATAAAACACTTGAAATAGAACACTCTGTGTGCAAAGAATCTAGAAAATATAGGAGGTCACTTTTTAAATCTAATTACTGAAATAAATAAACGTTTCAAGGATATTCTAATTTATTGAGATGCACCTGTATATATACAGGATATCTCATTGAAAACTTCACAAGTGAACTTTGTTTAACTGACAGAACACTTACTGTACATATAATGATATCACAATGAGTCATGCCAAATCTCTGCTACAACTCTTTGTATAGTGGTTATTAAATGACTGCTTATATAGAAGAATGGTGGGGAAATAAATCTAATCACATCAATAAGAACTATAATATATATTGTGTATGTCATAATAATTATCGTTATTAATACTGGCTTTGATACTTTTACCTTATAGACTTCTTATAGACATTTATTGTACAGTGTCTATATTAAATATGTGTATTTGCTTTATATTTACAGAGCCTTCTACAACCACGGCACCACCAGAAACTTCAACTCCTCAAATAAATGTAATGATTTTCACATGTCTCTGTTTAAGGCTAAGGCCCCATGTAGTGAGCCGCAGCCAAAAAGTGCTGTGGGAAAAACCGCGGCAGAAACACATTGCAGTTTTTTCCTCACCATTTTTCACAGGAAGTTTCTGCTTCCAGTGTTTCCATAGGTATAATTGACATACTGCGATTTACAAAAACGCAACGGGCTTTGAAATCGCAGAATGTCCTCTGCGGATATTTTTCTGCAATGTGTGGATGGGATTAGCTAGAATCCCATCCACTTTGCAAGTACTGTAAAACGCTGCAGTTTTTGCTGTGCCACATGCCAAAATCACAGCGTTTACGCTAAATGGGGCCCCAGCCTAAAGGGGTTTTCCTGACTGATATTTAGTACCTCTCTACAGGATTCCTTGTAAATTTCTGATCACTAGGGCCCCCTAAAACAGTAGTCCTGAGCTCCCCATTCCTCCTTACTGCATGACTGAAGTGAGGAAGAACTTAAAATGGAGGGTAGGGTGGGCAGGCATGCTCCATGCATTGTCATCTATAGAACTGATATGAACAAACAAGTGTTCTTTTTTCCACAGCACCACCCTTGTGCATGGGCTATGTCTGGTTTTGCAACTCCAGCACATTAGCTTGAATGGGGCAAATGGGATAATCTCAAACAACCCCTTTTTAACCTCCATTTATTACCACTACTGCGCCTTTGTGTAATGCCTGTTCACCTGGTGACCTGAGGGTCATATATGTTCCAAAATATTTTTTGTAGCTACATATAGGTTATGTGCAGATGTAGTTCAAGTAAACCTGGACTTCTGCAATTGGTTAAAGTGCTGCAGTGTTTTTCCAATGACCTTTCAATGTTTTTTGTTGTCTTCTGTGATAAGATATCATGCTGCAGCAGTTAAAGCAATTGCAGACGTTCGGGTTAACTCTGCTACATCTGTATGTATCCAGTTGCATTTACCATATATGTGCAAAGTATGATTTTGTAACTGGACCTGGGCATCTGCAGGCTGTCCAATATTTGAACTTTCAGCATAAGCATCTATAAAAAAATGTTTAAGACTATTGTTCTGCAGTGTTTCAAAGACAAATACCATCTACTGAAGTAAATTATTTGAAAGTACCTTCCAGGTGATTGTATTATCATACATGGTACTACACATAAAAAGCACAACTTGAGGACAGTACAAGTATTGTCTGAGACATTCCATGTACTACCCAAAAATATTGGAGTCTTAATGAAATGTGTACTATTGTATATTGTATGCCATATTAATATTTTATGTCTATAAATTTTAGGAACCTTGTAAAGATGTCCTCTGTGAGCCACCAGTCAGATGTACTAAGAATGGCGCTAACCTTGTAGAAATCCAGTGGGCAGATGATTGTTGTCCACACTATGAGTGTCGTAAGTCCTTCTATACATCAAATGAGCTTATATTACTTTAATCAGTGTACTTTATCCGAAGACCATGTCAACCTATCAATGTATTGTTTTTTTTCCTTTTCAGAATGCCAGGTAACCTGCGAACCTCTTCCTACATGTAGTGATTCAAGGCCACCATTAAGAATTGGAGACCCTGATGTTGACTGTTGCCCAACATACGAGTGTAGTAAGTACTCCTAGAAGGAGTCAAATATGGGTACTTGATCTAGTTCAGGGGCCAGCAACCTTTTTTGTGTGGTGTGACATATTTTTTTTTTTTGTTTTGTTTTTTTTAAATCAGATATAAAGTACTCAGTGTGCCATGTAATAATTGTAAGGATAACGACCTCTACATGAAAGTCATATAACACAATGCATATCAGCAACCAATAAATTAGTTAATTAAGCTTACATTTCAGTGTGATCCTTCCTTGGTGAGATAATCGGCTTTGGTATGATCTGAGGACTCAGAGTGGACATTACACAATCTCATTTTTATGTTGAATGAATTCATACAAACCTTTCCAGCTTTGTTGAAATGAATCAACGTCCACTTTGGCATGTTCTGCTGTCATATTATACATTTAGACTTGCTTCAAGGTTTAAAAACAATTGGTGCCCTTTGAGCAGGCTAGCTCATGCCCAGACACAATGTCACACCTCATGCTTCTCCCTTAGCACCTCCTCTCCTAGAGCAACAGAGCTGAGACAGCTCTGTGCCAGGTAGACATGCCTGAAGTGCCGACTTTGGCACAGGTTTCGGAGGTTGCTGATCTATGATCTGGTATAATGACCCTTGCAACTGTTAAGATTCAAACTCAGATGTTTCAACTGAAATTAATCTTGTTCTTTGTAACAGTTGTCCAGTCCTCTACCTCAGCTCCATCCAGCACGATCAAGGTACAATGATCCATTTCAATATATTTCTTGTTAAACAGATAGAAGTTTCAAACATTTAACTGATGGTTGGAAGTTCATGTTTTATTTTTATGTTTGTTAAAGAATGAATGTGAGGGTATCTCCTGTCCTGTTACTGTCTGTGATGAAAATGACAGGTTGGTGGAAGTGACATCACAAAATCCATGCTGTCAGAAATTTGAATGTGGTAAGTATATCGTTTTACCTTTGTCAACTAACACCTTTAATTGTTACAGCTACCAACTCCATTATGTTATCTATCTGTCTGCAACACTAGTGACTTTTAATCCAAGTCAAGCACTTGGCTTGGATTAAAAGTCACTAGTTTTGCATCTAAATGGAGTGCTGCCATTTGTCGATATCTATCTATCTATCTATCTATCTATCTATCTATCTATCTATCTATCTATCTATCCATCCAGTGTCAGACTGGGGTGCATAGGGTACATCAGTAGAATTCATTGCAGGGAATCACTTTACAGCTAAATGTAAATATTTCCTGCCTCCCATTTACAAATTTATAAAACCGCACCTCCACACGTTAGATTACTACCAAATCCTTATTTTGGACTGTTTCTGTGCTGTGGGCCTCTTAATAGTCTGCTGACTCGCTCTTATCTTAGACTATAGACCCCTTGGCTCTGTGAGAAAGATGATTGGTGTTGGGGGCCCTGCTGTGACAGCAAGGAGATGGGGCCCAGGAGGGAGGAGAGTGGTTGGCCTGCCTTTTTGCCTAGATGTTCTCTCAGCCACTCAATGCATCTCTATATAATGTACTGGATATGATGTATAATAAACTGGGTAGTTTGTTAAATATTCTACCCATTTATTACATGGGAGCATAGGCTGTGTGAAATTCTATATTCTGCCTACCTGTATGTAGTGCAGTCAGTGTACTTTGCCATGCACTGCTCTTATGGGGATTAGAGGTTTAGCCCTCCTTGGTCAGGGGCCCCCAGGGAATTCACCTACTCCCCTTTGGAACAGTCTGAGCTCTACTCTATCTATCTATCTATCTATCTATCTATCTATCTATCTATTTCTTTTTCTTCTTTCTTTCTTTTTTCTTTCTTTGTCTATCTATCTAGCTATCTATGTCTCATAAAAACTATGTGCATCTGTTTAGATACCTCCTCCTCATCATCAAACTTTCTGAAAATATAGTTGACATTACATTACCTTTACTAGATATTCTATGACATAGCTGTATTAAATACTTTTTCTTTTCTGATAACGGATATTTTTCTTCCTTTTCTTTACAGTACCTATCGTTATTACTGTAAGTATACAACATATATTGCACAACAGAATCTTTACATGCCCCAGGTTTACATGGCATGCATTAAAATTTGTTTTGTGTTTTAGGCACTTTTTAGGTCCATGTCATTTTGGGAAGTGATTGATAAAAGAAATGTAGCTCTAGAAGTTGTAAAATGCACCAAAGTGTTCATTTAGATTTAGTGATTTCTAAGTTAATAGAGGGGGAGTTGTAATGTTGTAGTATGGATGATGGTGATTCCAAGGAACCCATATAGAAATAGCTGGCTGCAAGGTCAGAGAAGTTTATTCCATACTTCTCTCCGTTGCTCTCTCTGCAGCATCTGCTCCAACTTGTTCTGCCACCTAATACCTCACTGTTGCTGGACAACAAAACTAGAGAACACTACAATAGTTATAACAACATTGCATCAGGGTCCTCTGTTTGAATTCCTAATCTTAGCTGCATTACACAGACAAGCCATTGATTCAAATAGTCACTGAAATGCAGAGACATCGATGTGGGAGGGCCCTTCACAGGGTGATTTGTGAATGATAAGTTGTGGTAAGAGTGGGAGTGGTCTTTTAATGGGTATGGCTTCATAAGGGCCCAGTTACATATATCCAGACGCTGTATATTAATTTTAGACCCTAGATTGTTACTAATTAATTTAAATAAACCATTGCGCCATTTTTATTTACATCATTTAGTGATCACTTTAAATATTTTTTCATGATACTGAATATATGTATATACATTTATAATTATTTAATAAAAAAAATTGCTAAAGCCTTATTTTAGTAATTTTTTTATTAGTTTTTTTTTATGTTTTTTTCATACCACTCTTTTTCTTTTCTTGCATATGTATGATATATGGAGAAATCTCTCTATATACCAGTACATTGTATGCAGGGGCATAACTAGCAAAGACTGGGTCCCATAGCAAACTTTTGACTTGGGCCACCCCCCTCACAGCATAGCACCCCTTTCCAGGGCCCAACACAGTATAATGCCCCATTTACACACACTATAATGTCCCAAAGTGGTCTCCAGACTGTATAATATCCCATAACAGCCCCTGCACACAGTATAATGTCCCATAGGGTCCCCTCCACACAGTATAATGTCCAATAGCGGCCCCTCCACACAATATAATGTCACACATTGTGTATGGACAGTACAAAACTATTGCAGCTTGGTATAAGAAAAAACATCCCTTAGAAACTAATAGAGGTTGTGGCTTACATGCTTTGCTTCGTGGGTTCAAATCCCTGCATTAGGCTAAACTTTAAATTGATAGAGGATTTCCCCGCAATCCCCTCATTAATATGTACTGAGGTGACGTCACTGTGCAGTAAATACTAATGAGCTGGCAGTCGGGTATTGACCGGGTCAGGGTACCTAAAAACCAGGAGACTCTGAGATGACATGTCTGGAAATGCTTATTTCCTCCTGTGGGCCCACTGCAGGGAATTCAAACATTTACTACCAAGTTTTCCAATAGGTTACAGGGGATCACTGGGAGTCCTAGCAGGTGGTGATCAGTTTATTATTAAGGGATCCTTCTAAGAAGTAGGGATTGTCCAAAGTGGATGATGTGTAATTTTTTGGTATATAATGCAGTCAAGTCATATTATTATGACCACCTCCTACTTTCGACACCGGCAGCGTGTAGCCCATGAAGGCAGTGACTTATTGTTGGCTTTCAGGCCAGAGGTGGCAGTATTTCTTAAACAGCACAGTTTGTGAACTGTTTCCATGCTGCTGTAGTGAAAGTGTATCATGAGTGGACAAATGGCACCATTGGAAATAACTGCCATGGAAACTGCGAAACACCATGTGCCATTCTTATGAGAGGTGAATGTCAGCTATGAAGGTGTGCGAGGGCCATCAGACCAGCTACAGTGGAGCAGCTCACCATGAAAATGAACCAGGGGCTACTAGATATCCGTCTGAGGCTAAGGCCCCACATTGCAGAAACGCAGCTTTTTTGCAGATTTTGTTGTGGTTTTATTGAGCCAAAGCCTGGAGTGGATTGAGCAAAAGTGAGATTATAAGAGCTTTCTATATATTTCCCATGCTTTTCCCACTCTTGGCTTTGTCTCAAAAAACTGCAACAATATTTGCAGCAAAAAAAGCTGAGTTTCTGCAATATGGGGCCTTAGCCTAAAACAACAGTTCAGTGAACCCTACTGTGTATGGGGCTCTGAAACAGCTGGATGGTTACTGCACCTTTGCTATGAAAGGTGCATTGCAAAAAAGGCTTCAATTTGCACAGCAGTTTTGGAATTGGACCACCGTAATTGTCAAAGGGTTACCTTCTCCAAAGAGTCACGTCTTCTGCTTCATTAAATAAGACATTGGCCTGTCAGGCAGGAAACACCAGAGAGCAAACACCATGGAACCATTATTGGAAGAGCACATGCAGGGGGTGGCAGCGTTATGGTCTGGGGAATTTTTTCATGTCATTCTCTGGGCCAACTTATCCATTTGGAAGGCACTCTGAACCAATTTGGGTAGGAATCCATCTTTACAGATCACATACACCCATGCATGATGCAGGTCTTCCCTGTTGGAGATGAAACCTGCCAGCAAGACATTGCGACATGTTATATGGCTAGAAATGTCCAAAAACGGTTAGAGGAGCACGAATAAGACTTCCAAGTACTCCATGGACCCCTAATTCCCCAAACTTGAGCTCGATTGAGCATTTGTGAGACCACCTCAATGGTCGTGTTCACTCTGTGAATCCTCTTTCCCATGCACCCTCCATGCACTGACAGGGATACACTGAGGTCAGCATGGCTCCAGATACCTAAGACAACCTACCAGCATCTTAATGAGTCACTCTCATTAGCTGCTGCCTATGCTGTACACGTCAGTAACTCTGGATACTAGCTGGTCATAGTAATGTGACTCGACTTTGTATATATAGCCCAGCCATTAGGTATCATAAGAAAAATATAGTACCTGAAATACCTAGCTAGGTGCACCAAATTTTTATCATGCCATGTGTGCCATAAATACAAACATCCTATGACACTGTTGATGAATCTCTCTTTTGTATATTTAATGGATTGCTTTTTAGAAATTCTGATTATATAGGTTTGATTTATAATTTTTTTTCATATTTTTACAGATCCCAACCCCTCCGGTATGTAACATTAGATATAATTTTGGTCATCAATGTGCATATGTAATAATATGAATGGCAGATGAATGTGAGCTACAGTTGAATAGATTTTGTATTTCTTGTTTAGGTGGATGATATATTAATAATATAAATATTTGTTTCTCAATTTTGATAGTCATGTGATCAAATCACATGTGCTGTAGCGCACTGTGCCTCCGATGATAAAGTCCTAGTGAAAGAAAATCCAGATGATCCATGTTGTCCACTGTATGAATGTGGTAAGTAGAGAACATTTGCATACACTTAAAAGAGCATTCCACTTTGTCCCCTAATCCATAATACTGTATTGTGATGAACTAGTCCAGATCAGTGTCCTAGGTGAGTCTGGAGACACCACCCCCATTTCCTACAGACACCGCAGTCACAGTGTATTTAGTGTATTATACATGAAAAGATGATGTAATCTCTCAGTGAGACTGAATATTCCATTGACTGTCAAGCCAAACTCACTGTGGATTTTGAGTGAGTGCAGAGATTCTGTGCACTCACTCAAAATCCCCAGTGAGTGACAAACAGGGTAATAGCTAGGTATTAAAAGATGGGCATTTTGTAACAGGATATATTACAAAGTTTCCAGATGCAGGTAAAAAATAGGAGGCAGATGAGCGCTGGTCCAGAATAAATGTAGACTACATTTATTCTGGACCAGCGCTCATCTGCCTCCTATTTTTTACCTGCATCTGGATTCTTCCACACGTGCTTCATACCACGGTTCCGAGGCTAGTAGCTGCTTCACAAGGTCCCAATGAAGATAATCTGATTCCACATGCCTACTAAGTTGTTGTGAGCTGATCACAACCTACCAAGGTGAGCAATTTGTATCAGTGTTCTGATATCTATCATCCTTTGGTTTTACACTATTAGCGCTCTGCGCTGTTTTTTCTTTTTATTTCTTTCTACACATATTACAAAGTTTATCATATTTGTTTATAGATAAAAAAAATATAATCAATACTCTATAAAAATTATTTCTATCATTCGCCAACAAAATATTATATTCTCTTGATAAAATTACAGCTAATGTATTGTAAAGTATCACGAGCTAAGTATCTTTTTTTATTTTGTAGTGGCTAGAGAAACAACTACACCTCCTCCTGTATGGACCCCAACACCTGGTGTAAGTACACCTAAAAATATTACATATACTGTAGTATAATACGTATAGTGAAATTTCTTTCATCACTTCAGGATTGGGCCAATTTAAGGCTAAAGCCCCACATTGCGGAAACGCAGTGTTTTTCCCACAGCAAAAATGCTGCAGAAAAAATGCTGCATTTTACAGTACCAGCAAAGTGAATGAGGTTCTGGCTAATACCATCCACACACTGGCTATAAAAAAAACTCTACGGAAAAACATAACATGTTAATTATACCTGCCGAAATGTTCGTGTTCTCCCTATATAGTATGTTTAATGAGGGAAGAAAATACGCAGAGAAAAACTCAATGCAAAAACGCAATGAAAAATGCTGCAGAAAAAAAAACACTTTTTTAGCTGCATTCCGCAACATGGGGCCTTAGCCTTAAATAGTTTTCCCTCTCGGTTATGGTAATTTTTATGTGACATATAGTGTTGTGTCACCGGGGTTGGGGCTAGAACCTGTGATATAATTGTGGTATTGACATTTTTTTAAATTTTACTTTAAAATGATCTGGTCCCTGTCAGATCATGTGACATCATGGCACTTCTATATTTGTGTACACAGTGCTCATTGAGCACTGTGCACACAGCGATTGGTAAGGCAGGGATGGTAATAAACAGTCACTGCCTTGTCTATGGGAGGTATGGCTGTAGTAACAACCAGCTCCCCGTTTCTGCAGCTGCATGGGTAAGTCCTTGACGTATATAGTCAATAGGAGGTCCGTCACCGGCTAGTCAAGTGTCTAATAAACCAGGAGGTTTATCCATCACTTTGTCTGGCCCAGAATTGCAATAAAATTTGAACAAAGAGAATTGGCAAATTCCACTTACAAGGTTTACATATATTTGTAATTGTTTGGATTTCATACATGTTACAAATAGGCTGACAATTAATTTATTTCTAGGTATGTGACAAGGTTGTCTGCAAAACATTTGACTGTGTCATGGAGGGCTCTAGAACAGTTTTACAATCCATAGAAGATTGCTGTCCTATTTATGATTGTGGTAAGTCGTTTATAAGACACTTACCACATTGCACACTAGCATCCAAGAGATATACACATTTTGTATTTGTATTGTAGTATTCTTATTAACAAGAGAATTTCCTTCTTGTTCTTTCTACAGTTTGTGACCCATGTTCCCCTCCTCCGTTTTGTGATGGAGACAAGCCAACCATGAGAATTGACCCAGAAAATGAATGCTGCCCCACATACACATGCCGTCAGTATTCATTTATATAATTATTACAACACTTTAGACATGTTAATGAATATGCAGGAAGAAATATATTATTTATATAACAACCCTTTGCCATATGCCCTATACTTGTACCTATATCTGCACCTATCATCTGCATATCATAGAAGGGGTTCCCCTCAGTCAGTGCTCTCCTCTTTTAGGAGAGAGTTAACAAGTTAAATAGACCCCCATGTTGTATATTCATGGTTAAATTCCTTACTTTCCTTTACAGCTCCTCGAGCAGTTCGCGAAACAACTGTAAGTACAAAAATGTCTTGAACATATTAGCATTAAATCACTTCACATTAAACCAATCACTATATTGTTTTGGGTGTTGAAGGACACAGTGGGACATACGAAATCGATGCACATATTGCAATTGGCCAGATTCAAGGCCAGGACACCAGAGTAGAAGGGTAATAGGGCTAACCATTGAGGTTCTTGTGTCATCTTGCTGTCACAGTGTTAACATCCAGAGGTTTTTTTTTTTTATTTTTATCTAAACCGGTCCAATAATCTTAATATAGTAATATATCAGTTAATATTGTTAAATGATTTTAATGCAGCTTTAAAATGGATCTTTTTTATGATACAGACCTCTAAATCCCCTGCATAGACATGCATTTTTTGGCTATCCGTGTAGCAGAAAAATAAATCTTGTTGCCATAAGTAGCAAAAATGATAATTTTCACTGACAACAAGCGGAGATCTTAAAAAACAATTTCTGGTGTAAGGTATAGTAACTTTGTCAGGTCATGGGAAGCCCCTCCCCCTTCAAACCCCACCTGCTTCTCTAGTCACTGTTGAAAAGTAGAAAAGGAAGTGCAAAACGCTGCCATTAAATTTCCACCAGATAATAGTGATATGTTTGATAGTAAATTCCTCTCTTAATCTTAAGCCCCACGTTGCATTTGTGGCTGCTGTGGAAATGTAGCAGAAAAAAACGCTGTATTTTATAATACCAAGAAAGAGAATGAAATGGAAATGGAAAAGCATGTATTTTGGAAAAATGCAGCATGTTAATTTTAGCTGTGGAATCACAAGCGTTTTCCCGATATATTTAATAGGGGAAGAAAAAACACAGAGAAGAATACAGCAAAAATTCAATGAAAAACGCTGCTAAAAAAAAAGTTATTTAGCTACATTTTATTATGTGGGACCTGAGCCATAGAGTTATATTATTAAATTTGGGGGAAGCTTAGGATAATGTATTACAATGTTAACACTAAAGGGAGTCTATCAACAGAACTCTCACTATAAAAACAGCAGCACTGTTACCTAGCTGAGGCTCACTTGAATAAAATCTTTTTTCCCCTCCAAGATCAGTGCCTGAGTTCTCAAGCTTTATACGAATATGCAAATGAGCACTTTGGAGCAGCTAGGGTGTCACTGTTGCTCTCATCTCAGTGAACAGCTATGCACTCCAGGGCACAGTCTGTCCCCTCTTCTGTGCCTCCCTGCTATTACTGACAGAGCTATGACAATAATGACAAACTTAGTGACTCAAAGCACAGGGAGTGTTGTGGAGTATAGAAGTTAGTGGTTGATGTACAGGCGCTCATCCCCAACACCCACGAGGGTCAGTATACAGCATGTTTGGCATGGAGGAGGACACTGGAAACCAGAGTACCTTGTGAACATGTGGAGATCATACAAACTCCATGTTGGAGTGCTGCAGCACAACAGCACTAATTTCTGAGCCACTGTGCTGCTTCTGGCTAGGCAGTGAAGATGTAAGCCCTGTTAAAGTTTTATTCAGGTGAGCCTATGCTAGGTAACAGTGCTGCTACAGCAACAGTTCTGCTGGCAGATTCTCTTTAAACCCAATATTAGAACGATATACAGTATATTAAATATTGTTATATGTAACTTTACATATATATATATATATATATATATATATATATATATATATATACATATATATCTCGTTATTATGCACATTTAGTTAACAGTGAAAAAATTATAGCTTTGTTGTTTAAACTGTATTTTTCTATCTTATTAACTTATTTCAAACTGCAATGTCTCAAGTTTTTTCTACAGTTGTGTAGTACCATCTCTGACCTTTAGATGACTATTTGGCCTATTGCTTATATTGTATATTGACATAATAAATCACGAAGATGTAATAATACAAGCCCAGAGGTATTCCTACTCCTACTCAAGTCCCTTAATAACAATAGTTAGCATATATTAGCTAATAATAGGTTTTCTTTTCTTTACATATTGTTCATATATCATGAAAAATATATCATTAACATTATTATATTCTTTTGTCCTACAGATTGCTCCAACCACACCTCCTCAGGTAAGTTCCTTGAACTCTGGTGATGTTATAGTTTTTATAAGATTTTGACTTTTTTTTTTTAAATCTGGTATACACTGCTACTGTACTAGTACACATGATAGTTGATAATTATTTATTGTACTACTAGTATGATTGGAAAGGTAAAGACATTTCTTATACTGTAGTACAATAGTCTTAAGGTTGTCAGAATTTCCAGTCAGCTCTGTATAAATGTGCCATTATTGCTCTACTGATGATTATAAAGATAGGAGATCAAAATTACTTTACATTTATATGGATATAGTAAATACTGTACATTCCAAATGAGTTTCACATATATTTTCTAATATTATTGCAATAAGCAAATGGTTTTCCTGGTATTTAGTTTTTTTATTTTTATTTATAAATTATGTCCCGGTGTATCCTCTCTTCAGATAGCAACTTAATGTCATTAGATTGTATAATCTATGCTTTTATCAGTGAAATATTTTTAATTTCCACAGAATCCAGCCCTGACTACACCAAGTTCAACTCCGGTAAGAAATTTTTATATATATATATATATATATATATATATATATATATATATGTGTATATACACTGTGTTCCAAATTATTATGCAAATAATATTTTCTCATATTTTCCAAAATTACCTATATGAATTGCAGTCATTGTAATTTTCCAGTCATCAACTATTTGAGTATAATTGAAAGGTTTTTGAACAAACTGCCTATGATAACAGTATATTTAAAAAAAAAATAAACACTCAAAATGCATGTTTTAAATTATTATGCACAGCAGAATTTGCAACCTTTACATTTTTATTAAGAACAAAAAAATGGTCATTGTGAAATTATAAGCATTAGCAGGTTATTACAAACTGAACTCAAACAGTTTTGAAGCCAAAACTTTATTCAAGGTGATGTTACATTTGCACATAGGACCCCTTGTTCGAAAGAAGCTTCTAAACTCTCTCGTCCATTGAATTTGTCAGTTTTTGGATGGTTTCTGCTTCAATTGTTTTGCATGAGGACAGAATACCCTCCCAGAGCTGTTGCTTAGATGTGAACTGCCTCCCGCCGTCATAGACACTCCTTTTGATGATGCTCCAGAGGTTCTCAATGGGGTTGCGGTCAGGGGAGCATGGGGGCCACACCATAAATTTGTCCCCTTTTATGCCCATAGCAGCCAGAGATGCAGATGTGTTATTTGCAGCATGAGACGGTGCATTATCATGCATGAAAATGATCTTTCTGCGGAATGCATGGTTCTTCTTGAACCATGGCAGGAAGTGCTGTTTGAGAAACTCCACATACATTATGGCGTTCATCTTTACTCCTTCAGGGATCCTAAAGGGGCCGACAATCTCTCTCCCCATGATTCCAGCCCAAAACATTACTCCACCTCCTCCTTGTTGGCGCCGTAGCCGTGTTTGCATGGGGTGTCCATCAACAAGCCATCCTCCACTCCATCCATCTGGACCATCGAGCGTTGCACGGCACTCATCGGTGAACAAAACAGTTTTGAAGTCAGTCTTCATGTATTGTTTGGCCCACTGGAGCCGTTTCTGCTCATGTGCAGTGGATAGAGGAGGTCGACAGGATGGCTTACGCACAGCTGCAAACCTCTGAAGGACCCTGCATCTTGTTGTTCGGGGGACATTGGAGGCACCAGCAGCTTCAAAAACTTGTCTGCTGCTATGACAAGGCATTTTTGAAGCTGCTCTTTTAACCTGACGTAATTGCCTGTTGGAAAGAGTCCTCAATTTTCCCTTAGCACGCACACGTGTGTGCTGTGAATCAGCTACATACTTCTTGATTGTGCTATGATCATGATGAAGTGTCTTGGCAATGTTGATTGTAGTCATGCCTTGACCTAAACACTCCACAATTTGTTGCTTCTCAGCAGCTGACACATCCTTTTTCTTTCCCATTTTGGCTGAAAATGTAGGCTGCTTAATAATGTGGGACAGCCTTCTTAAGTAGTCTTGCCTTTAATTGGACACACCTGCCAAACTAATTAGCACAGGTGTCTGCAATTGCTTTCAGTGATATAAAGAGCCCTGACACACATCACCATCAATGAGTTTAACTGACAAACAAAATAATTCTTACCTTATCACTCCTAAACACTTTTTGCATAATAATTTGGAACACAGTGTAGATAGTAGATAGATAGATAGATAGATAGATAGATAGATAGATAGTTTGATGAGTTAAATAGATAGATAGAATATTTTTTTTTTCTACACTTCTTGCTTAGAGTGTTAATATGTTACATATGGTACTCTTTATTTTTTATAGGAACTGTGTAAAAATGTTGTCTGTGAACCTGTGATATGTGAAAAAGGCTCAAATCTTCAAGTTTCCGAATGGGCTGATAGGTGCTGTCCACACTTTATCTGCGGTAAGTGGCGTTATAAAACATAAACACACACATAAAAAAATAAGAAAGGTAAAAAAAAAAAAAAAAAGCTTAGGCTAACGTTACATGACTGTCATTACAGTCCATTGATCTCATACGTCGTAGGATGTCAGCAACAGACTTAGTGGAAGAGTGAAGAAATCAGGCGATACCTTTTAGAGGCTAACTAAGAATATTTGATGGTAAGCTTTTGAGAGTACTAGCTCTCTTCTTCAGACATGGTGTTATACAAGAAACTGAAAATTCACAGACTTTTTATACACAAAAGACATGGACCTTCAAAGGATCTTAGAATCTTTAAAAATAACAAAATGCAATATAAGTAGAGAAGTTATTTACAACAGGTCAAGAAATAAACAGTCTGGAAACTTGTGGGGCGTGACGGAGGGATCAGTAATTCTTCTGTTATCTGTTTGCTATCAGGTGGTGATTTGTGACCCTCACAGTTCATACATAGTGTGACATGAAACTGGCATGAATATTAAGTCCAAATTGCAGAGTTTGAAATTCTTGCATTAACTTATAATCCCATTCCTTTCTCTCCCTCTGCGTCTTAAAATGTCCCATTAAAATCACAACCCCCAAATCTTCAATAGAGTGGTCTTCTCCGGAGAAATGTGCGGCCACTGGGAGATCTGTTCTGCTGTTATTAATGGTAAATCTGTGTGAGTTCATGCGCTGACTGAGTCTCTGCCCTGTTTTCCCCACATAGAGGCCTATGATGGGAATTTGGACTTAATATTCATGTCACACTGTGTATAAACTGTGAGGGTCACAAATCACCACCTGATAGCCAACAGATAACAGCAAGAATTACTGATCCCTCCATCACGCCCCACAAGTTTCCAGACTGTTTATTTCTTGACCTGTTGTAAATAACTTCTCTACTTATATTGCATTTTGTTATTTTTAAAGATTCTAAGATCATTTGAAGGTCCATGTCTTTTGTGTATAAAAAGTCTGTGAATTTTCAGTTTCTTGTATAACACCATGTCTGAAGAAGAGAGCTAGTACTCTCGAAAACTTACCATCAAATATACTTAGTTAGCCTATAAAAGGAATCGCCTGATTTCTTCACTCTTCCACTACTTTCTATGGCTAACACGGTACAACATTATACTACTAGCAACAGACTTAAAAAGTCATAGAATGACTGATTCTGTCTCCATCTGCATTGATACCAATGTAAAAAACATGACAGAAGCTGTCTTGAGTCTTGTTTTTTACTTTTCTAATGGAAGAAAACGTCCTGCATTCAATCCCCATTTAACTCCATTGTTCTCA
The DNA here is from genome assembly GCA_947044405.1 of Leptodactylus fallax. Taxonomy (NCBI): domain Eukaryota; kingdom Metazoa; phylum Chordata; class Amphibia; order Anura; family Leptodactylidae; genus Leptodactylus; species Leptodactylus fallax. The sequence continues at coordinate 5,884,229 of CAMRHE010000078.1, forward strand.
TCCATTGGACTGTAATGATGGTCATATGAACTTAACCTTCAGGTAAACTGGAAATTAAGTTAAAACTATCGAATAGTCAATGGAACCAGGGATTCCCAGCCAGACATGAAGCTGTTTGGGTCTGTGATATGACGAGGGCAGGCACATTCAGCTTAGAATGGCTGTTGATTGTCAACGGAAGCAGGGATTCCTATCCTGTTTCCCATGCTGGTATTTGTCAGGCCTGAAGCTGTTTGGCGTCTGAGATCTGACAAGGGCAGGCACATTCAGATTACAATGGCCGTGAACGGTAAAACTATTGAATATGTAAATATAATCATTAACAAAGAAGACATATGCTGTACTGCTATAAGGGTTATAATAGTTATGGATTATTATCAATGTATACAAACTAAGGTAGCTATTTTGGAAGCTCTAGAGAAATACCTTAATCATCTGGTCATATAATCTTGATATATGCATACTGTAGGCTTCTCCCATGTACCTCCCTGTCACATACAGTACCAGTGCCTTCTGTGCTTGCACTCCAATGCTGTGGTAGGAACACCCCCAAAAAAAGCCCAATTTCAACCAGAATTATTATCAGCACAAAACCCTCCTTTTAGGGCTGTTATTATATTACTATGTATATTGTTAAGTTGCAATGTGAATATGTCCTCTTTGTTTTTCAGAACCTGGAGCTCCAAGAACTGTAAGTGCAAATCATTTCAGAATGTTATCTATTTTCAAAGCATTGATGGTGCCAGGCCTGGGTGGCCATAGGCTCTGTTAATGAATGGGGTCTGTTTGTTTGATATTTTCCTAAACTCAATGTTAAGACGCCTATACAGCGTTACCAAAGATACATATTTAAGGGATTCTCTCGTAAAAAAAACAAAAAAAAAAACATTTATTACCTCTTTACAGAACAAGTTATAAATGTTGGGGAAGCAACCAATAGGACCCCCACTAATCACTAGAATAGGGATGTTGAACATGAAAACGAATGGATCAGTGGTCACACAATGCTTCATGCTGATCCTTTCAATGTCTATGGGAATGGGAAAGATAACCTAGTGCTGTAATTGGCAAATATCTGAAGAACGGAGACTTGGGACTGTCTCTGTAATGATCATGGGGGTCCCAGTGTCGGTGACCACTGTGATCATACATTTATCACCTTTCCACAGAATGTTTTAAATTGCTTGTAAGATGACTCTTTAAGCTCAACCAAATGGACATGTAATTTGCATGTAAAGAGATGGAAAACCAAGCAGTCAAATTACTGGTCAACAGTTTTCTGATCCCCTTCATTAAAGAGTTTTTCTGAGACTAAAGTATTGAGAAACTATACTTAGGATAGGTCATAAATATTAGATCATCAGGATTCAAGACCCTGTTTGAAGTGGCAGTGGCACTCCGGTGAACACCATCTCCACTTTAGAGGCCATGTGACATCACAATTATCAGTTACATGGCCTGTTTGCATCTTAGTCTAATTCAAGTGAAAAGGGATGAACTGAAAAATCAGTTATGGCCGCTATATAATTTATGGAATTATGTTTGGTATATAGTGAAGAAGCCACAGTCCTTGCCCAAATGTTCTGGTCGCTTCAAAAAGCTGACAGATGGGAGTTGTCGGGTGTCAGATCTCCACTGACCTGACATTAATAAGGATAAGTTATCAATATTTTAGTCCCGTTAAGAACATCAATTAAAAAACCAAATGGGCTAGTCATTTTTCAGAAGGAGAGACATAACCAAACAGCCAAATTTGATCAAATGGGTTGCAATCCAAATTTTTCACTCCATGTGTCACTTGCCATTCTTAATGACAGATAGTTGGATTGTTCCCATAGACACAAGTCCCTTATTAACAATAGTCAGCATCTATTGGCCAGCGTTAGTATTCGTTTTCATTAAATATTGTTCATATACCTTTAAAAATATGTCATTAACATTGCTATTATATTCTTTTGTCCTACAGCCTGCTCCAACTACACCTCCTCCGGTAAGTTTCTTGAATTCTGCTCAAAGAGCATTTGTCATACTCTTTTAACTTTTTTTTTTTACTTTGTATAAACTACTACTGTACTAGTACACACTATAGCTTAAAAATTCCCCCCACAGACTGTGAGGTGTATGCTACCACAAAAAAAACTGAGCAGATCTCAGAAGGAACGCATCTTTGTTCAAACTGTTATTGCTTACTGACACTGAGCAAAGAGTGAGGAAAGCTTACAAAGGCTTATCCAGCCCCTGCTTGAAGATTCTATGAATGTACTAAGTTTACAAAGGAAGAACTCTCTCTGCTCCCAGCTCCAATCACAGTTGGTTCAGTCCATCTTAAAGTTATAATACGCTAAAAAATAAGTAAACAGCATGAAACATAAAGTGTAAAATACAGCAAACCACAGCTAAAGAGAACCTGTCAGCTAAAAAAGTTAAGGCCTTACCTATAGTGCTGCTCACTGGACTTTCTGTTGCTGAAAAGGCAAATTATAAGCTTTTAAATCGTAGGTTGGCATTCACAAATTTACCTTAACTAGTCATGGGGGGAGGGAAGCCGCAACCTGAGAGGCTGACAGGTAGGTGATCAGGCTGATGTCAGACAATGAGGGACATGTCAATTGTGTGATTTAGTGAAAAGACTGCATTACTAGCTGAAGCTTCTCTCCCCACCCATGACAAATTAAGGTAAATTTGCATATGCCAATTTAACATTTTAAAATGTAAGTAGGCTTTTAGTCATTTTTTCATAATTAAATAGTGCATGTGAAGGGAACAAAATTTGCGATGTACGCCACTAAAGTAAAGTGCCTATGTCTCATTTCTCCTGTCTTTACTTCTTATGTGATTCATTCTGCCCTACTATGTACACAGGCAATCTCAGTTTACAATGGGGTCTATGGACGGGGGAAGAGTAAAAGGAGAAAGACGGATATATGAGGCTGTCTACAGTATTAAATTAGTAATTCATTAGTCAGGAGACAGCTGGATAGTAATTCCTGATAATCCTGCTATGTTGTGAAAAAGAATTGTGTCTGTATATTGCAGATGTATCTCTGAGAAGTTTTCCTTTTCCTCCACTCTCTATAGAGTTCTATTGTACAGATTTGATCAGAAATAGAAAGAGGCAAATAAGTAAAGAAACAAGCACCTTTATTGTATAAAGTACGTTACAAAGTATGAACTATGGATTTATGAAAAAAAAAAAAAAATTTGTTTACACTTTAAAAGCTTCTAACTTGACTTTACAGCAACAGAAAGCTTAGAGAAGGGCACCATAGAAAAAGCCACTTGATATACTGGGACCAGTTTAAAGTGGAAAACCACCTGAAAGGTTCTTATTAAACTTTCTGACAGTGTTGTGCAGTTACACCACACCAATATTAAACTATTGATGATTGTAAAAACCGGGAATTCTAAATGCTACAAAAGATAGCTATAATTTGGTAGTAAAGGTAGTAATAAAAAGTGGAAGTGCATGAGACTGAGACCAAATATTTTCATCCATGTCTTTGTATTCTTACAGTCATGTGATGGAATCATATGCACTCCACCAGAATGTCGCAATGGTGAAAAACTAATGGTGAAAACAAACCCTGATGATCCTTGCTGCCCCTTGTATGACTGTAGTAAGTCTTCTTTTCGGTTTAATGTAATGCATTATAATGCATGTGTTTTGTTTCCCTGTAGCGCCACTGCAGGTAAAATGGAGTATTGCATACTGTCCACTTAAATTGATGGTTTGTCTGCATAATGTCTAGACATGTTGTGCCCTCAAACAAGAGAGAAAATTTTTTGTTGCGACTCTCTACCGTTGCTAATTGGTGGTGGTTCTGAACAAAGTTGTTCAAAAGAGGATTTCAAAAGTAGCCCACCCTAAGTTTTAATTCATGCATCCTAATACAAGGGCAGGACTGTGACAACTTTCATATAAAAACCAAGTGTCTAACCAGTTTGTAAAATTATTACATAGAAAAATGTAATTTTACCTTCTAATACTTCCAGTTACTATAGAGCGCATCATGCAATTTATTCCTCTTTTTTTCAGTATGGACACCAACTCTACCACCTCCTCCTGGGACTACCACAACAAATGTAAGTAGGGTCTCTCATCCTGACTGACGTTTATCCTCTAGATTATCCTGTGGATTTTTACTAACTTGCAGTATTTATTGCTATTTTAGGTGGACTGTCAAGGTCATCAATGTCCAGTGGTTGACTGCTTCAAAGAAGGCTCCATTAAAGAGTTTGTCGGAGGAGATGACCCATGCTGCCCAGCCTCCAGATGTGGTAAGTTATAACTGGCAGGAAGAATATGATGAATGTGGTTAAACCTTTGGAGGTTATAATACTGGAAAACAAAATAACAGGTCTGATGAAATGAACTTTGGCTTTAGGAGGAGGTGCTGTTCTATAGACAGTGATATCCAGGATTTCAGTTTTTAAAGAAATGGATTCAGGCTTTCCATCTAAGCTTTTATTGTTAAGTAATTCCCAAAGTAGTTATAACTCAGAGCTATGACATGACTAAAAAGGGGCACAATACTTGCCAAAGAGCATACAGAAGATTTAGAAACTTAAGCTAACTTCAAAACCCATTTGTCATCATACTTTGAAAGCATGGAAAGCATCTATTAGCTACAGCATTCTGGAGGAGCCAGGATATCCATACTTTACTCGTTCAGTCCACAAATGATAATGAAACCTGTGCAATGATTTATTTATTCCATGATTTTGTGGCTGTGGAATTGAACACAGGGACCCTCAAGGAATTGCCTCAAGGGGACCCTCCTAATAAAAAGAGATTAGCTGAAAGGAACATGCCTTTAAAAGTAACAATGACATAAACCTTTATACTATCCCTTTCATTTTCAGTCAGAAGATTTCAATAATTGTTAGTGTATGGAATATCAGAATTTGGGCACATTAGATGCCTGATTAAAGACATTTACTGTAACTAATTATAATTAGTATCAGGTATATTAGAGCAGAGGTTAGTGTGATTTGGTAAAAAACAAGATGCAGAACACCAAGCCCTCCTATTTTTATCTTTACAGTATGTCAGCCCTGCAGTCCTGTTCCAAACTGTGGTGATTTTAGCCCAATTGCTGAATTTGATCCAGAAAATGAATGCTGTCCAATTTACCAATGTCGTAAGTAGCAATTCACATCTATGTATAAGTAAAAATGCTGCACAATACTAAAAGTAAAAAGATGTTAACCTGGTGGACCTATTATAAGTCAATAGGATCCATCAATGCTTTCCTGATAACAATGGAAGACAAGTATTTTAAATATTAAAGCAACATATGTATGTTATTATATTTTATAAGCTTTATTCTATATAAATTATATATTATTTCCAACCAGTGGTTTTCAATGTTTTGTGAATAGCCCATAATGGCCATAGAGTCCACACATTCTCTCTGGATTTAGGCAAATATTGTGATAAATAAGATTCTCCGTGTGAACCTGCAACCTCCTTATAGATACACAGAAATGCATTAATTATGTGATTTTATACAGTCTTATCATGGTTGCATAGTAGATTACTATATATTTCAAAAAAAATATTTTAATTAATGATGGAAAAATCCAAAATTAAATGTAATTTTTGCATTTTTCTTACATTTTTCACTTGACCTCATAATTCTATTAATAAAACATCTGTGCTTTTCATCTTTCATTACAGCACCACCTCAAACAGTAAGTACATTTGTGTCTGTATGTTTCTTTATTATGTTTTTAAAGTGTAATCACAAACAATAGTAAGAGGAGTAGAGATGGGTGAACCTCTCAAGATCAGTTTTTTTGGGGTTAGGGTGATTTGGGACCAAGATTTGTTTCATATTGAACAAGTGGTATGAACAAACCAGAGCTTAAATTGGCTTAAAACATAGTCCAAAACACTGTCAGGGCTCTTAGGAACCTATCTACCTGTCTTTTATGACAGGCTAAGGTTCCAAAACTATCTAATAAACATTAGGCTATTCTTAAAGATTATGGAAACATTTGTGCATGAAATATCAATAAATTCATGACTCTAAGTTCCGTGAGTAAAAAAAAAAAAAAAAAAGGTGTGTTCATCTGTTTTTTACATTGAGCATTCCTTCTCATGCATTTAGCAACCCTTTTTTCCAGTTTACAGCCTCTTCTATGTTTATAGTTTTGGCTCAGGGGGTTCCCTTGCGCTGGTCACTTGATCTCTTCTCTGTTTTAATTTTACCTGCACAGCTTCTGTTCAGTCTCTGCCTTGCTTTTCTTCTTTTACTGTCTAATTTGCAGGGCTGTTAGGTCAGTAGGCCAAACTGCATACTTAGATTCTTCCATTTTTCCACAGACTCCAACTTCTGCTCTGGCTCCTACTTCTCCTACAGTGAGAAGCAGTAAAGATCCCCTAATTTATTAAAAACTAGCACTTGAATTCCTATGAAAGAAAATATGTAACAAACTATGCTTCTAATTATTTAAACAATGTTAAAAATTGCATAATATAATTAATCATAATTATTCCTTTTAATTTGGTAGCTGGAGTCAGTAACATTTTTCCAACTCCAACCAAAATTGGTCCTGATTGCACAGTCCTGCTAGTTTGTGCAACTGTGCGCACACAGCTTTATGTGACAGCACACACCGTCTTCCCTTGACATGTCTGTGTAAGGCATTTGTTTGGGAATTTCCCATCACTGGATTGTCTGTGGTATGCTGATCTAGCATGCCTAGCAAAGACTTGTTTACAAAAGGGGAGAGAGAAGGTCCAATTTGTCTGGGGTCTTCTCTGATGGATTTTGCTGAGAACAGCACAGGGCAGCTTGCAGTCTATAGTAACACTTCCAAACTGCAGAAAACAAACTCAATCTTTAAAGCGAACTAATCTGAAAAGTTATGTTTATTAAAATATACATGCAATGGGCAAAAAGGAAAAAAAAAATTATAGAGTTGTCATAACCTTTAATGCTCCTATTAGTGTGGAGGAGATACAAGTTGAAGTAAAATTCCCTAAATTAGCTAAAGCTCCAGGACATGATGGGTTTGGAAATGAGTATAAATTGCTTGACTCGCTTCTTCATACCCACCACCATTCACTTTTTAATTACATCATAGGCATCAAATCTATTTCCGACAGGTTCAATGGCTCTTATGTTATTTTGCAGCCAAAGCCCAGTACAGACCCCAGACCCTAGTTCCTAGCCAATTCCTATCATCCCATGTCAATTTTAAATTATGACTTATTGTGGTATCTGATCAACAATGTAATCTAAATTACTAGCTTGCATATATTCCAGACTTTATGTTGCTAATGAATAGATTTGGTGATTTCTCAGCCAGGGTTTACAGTTAATTTCCATAAATCAGAAAAATTACCCGTGTTTAGGGAGAAAAATAACTAGGGATGATCTTTTACTTCTCTCTCCCAAATATACACTAGTATATTGTAATAGAATGTGATATATTTGTGACTGCCTTTGTGGACAAACGCATTTTGCTAATACTGCCCTGGACCCATAGTTCTTCCTTCACTTGACATGGAACTCCCAGACAGGGTGTGGGAGATTCTGTTGCTTTAGCCAACAGAGCAGGCATGGATGCAAGTGATGCAATACAGCAATCTACAATGTAGGAGATTTTCATTTTAGTCGGGTTAAACCCACAATTATTAAAAGGTCATCCTTCCGCCATTTATCCAGAGTTGGCTTTCCAAGTTTTACAACCTTCTCATTGATTTCATACACCAAAAATTCAGTGCCCTTACTTTTAGAGATGTGTGTCTTAAATACCATACACTGGATGGTTCCCAGTTTGTGTTTCTTCAATCTTCAACAATAGCTTTGTTCTCCAATCTGAGATGTAGGGAAGAGAAGTTGGCTCATTTATGCTTCGTTCACACCTGCGCTTGCTGTCCATCCGTCGCCAATCCAGTGAAAATCTCGGCGAACTGGATTGGCGTCGGATACAGACCGGTCAGCGGCGCATTGGTTAAAAACCCATTCATTTGAATGGGTTTTTAAAGCAGTGCTGCGGGTGTGCGCTTACACCCTCTGCGCTGCGAATCCTTTTTTTTTTCGTCGGACATGAAGTCCTGCATGTCCGACTTTGTTTCCGACGAAAAAAAAAGGATTCGCAGCGCAGTGGGTGTAAGCGCACACCCGCGCACTGCTTTAAAAACCCATTCAAATGAATGGGTTTTTAACCAATGCGCCGCTGACCGGTCTGTATCCGTCGCCAATCCAGTTCGCCGAGATTTTCACTGGATTGGCGACGGACGGACACCAAGCGCAGGTGTGAACCCACCCTTACTAATTTGTTTCTCAGGAGAGTATGGTCCCAGCTTAGCTCTTTTAGCTCTTTTTATCAGCTTATCTGACCCACAATCTCTTGGGAGACTCTAACATCGGGGCCCAGGCTTCTCTGAAAACGCAAAAAGCTATTACTGTTAGAATAGGGCATATATCACCACTGACAAGCGGGCCCATATGTTATTTATGTGTAAAGTGTGGTATGGCAAGTGCAGATATTTTTCATAATCTCTGGGAGTGCCAAAAGATAAAAGAAATATGGGAACCAGTGCGGGCTTAAATCTGTTCAGTTTTAAATTTTTCACTTCCTCTGGTTGCTGAGAGTGTTTTGTTTGATATTGTGACACGCTTGCACCCTGTACAAACAAAAAAAACAAACCGGCTTCTATTATGTATATGTGCCGCTGCAGTTAAAAAGTACCTTCCAGCAGTGACTTAATCGATATGTCTGTGAATATCATTGATGCAGTCTAAGGTACAATTACTAAATGGTTTTTTAATGGTCTCCAATTATTATTATTAAACTTCCAACTGATATGATGTTTGACTTAGTCTCAGACTATGGTGACTACTTGTTGTGTTATGGAAACCCTGCATTGCCATATCTATATTTCCTTTTAGGGATAGGATTGACATGTATTGCAATACTCCTTTATTTTCTGCCTTTTTTATTTTATAACCCCAGATGTACATATTATGGTTGGTGAGGAGGTTAATGTTGCAATTATACAGTATATCATAATTGATGTAATAATGTAATGTTTAGGTGTATTAGATTTTTGAAGAACATTTACTATGTTCATTTCATTTGAACATATAGGACAGTGTAACTAACATTGCATGTTTGCTATTGTTGGATTTATGTGAAAATTCTATTAAAAGATTTTTAAAACATAAAATAAATAAATTAAAAACTCAGTGGTGTGGCTGAAGAGCACCTGAAAGAATTTTAAATGTTATCTGGAAAATCTTGAGCAAGACGGAGCCCAAAATTTTAATCTTGTCTTTGTAGTTCTGCACTTTGAGTCTAGTTATTGTTGCTGTGGTATTACCATGTAGATCACTCATTTTTGAATTTGCATTTTTTAACAGACACCTCTCATCACTACTCCACAGTCAACAACAACTGTAAGTTACAGAGAGATTGTACAAAATATGATATGTACTAAGAACTGATATGTACTAAAACTTTAAATCCATTTCTTAATATATTTGTGATGGAAAATCTCAAATTAGGATTAATGAAGGGGTTGTAGAAATTATATTCAGAAGACATGTACACTCTGGTCCGTATGCAAAGACCAATACTATAAATGATGAGTGATAGTTGGGTGACGTTGTAACAAATTTTTCACTCAGTCCCAGGAGGTCAGCAAAGCCTGTATTTTTATAGGCTTTTTCCTAAATAAATTGAGGTATAAACTGAGGAGGTGCAGAGGGTGCAGTCACAAACAGGTCCAGGAGCCTTAGGGGGCCCATAAGATATCTCTTCCAAATATGAGAAGTCCAGTACTATTAATGATACAAACCAGTTTGAGACCTGGTGCAGATTTTGGATTGGGGCCCAGGAGCCTCATGTTATGCCTCTGGTCCCATTGCATCACTTTGGGGTTCCTAAGCATTCTTGCGATTCAACCGTCACCCATAAGATGCCACCTGTCATAGAACATATAGTCATCTGGTGTGTCTGTACATTTTTCTCCTACTATCTGCTGGGGACATCTCTCCTAACCCTGGCCGTCCTTCTTTCACTAACTTTTCCTCTTCCTGCACACATAGAAATCCTAAAAACCTCATCAATATTTACCGTGTTCCCTCTCCTTATCTTTCCCCTGTCTCTTTTAACAGCTCTCTCTGGAATGTCCGCTCAGTGTGTAATAAAATAGAATATATTAATGACTTATTCCTCAGTAAATCTCTCAAACTGCTCACCATTACTGAAACCTGGATACAGCAGTCTGATACGGCCTCCCCTGCTGCTCTGTCTCATGGTGGCCTCCATTTCTCACGCACTTCTAGGCCTGGCCTGACAATAGGCAGGGTGGTGGGGTAGGCTTACTTCTGTCGCCCTTTTCAGGTCATCCTACCAGTACCCTCACTCACATTCCCCTCATCTGAAGTCCATGCTATCAGACTTTTCCGCCCACTCTCCTTACGCATAGCCATGATCTACCATCCACCTGGCTCACCCTACCAATTTCTGGATCACTTCACTTCTTGGCTTTCCTTCTTTTTATCCAGTGAAATTCCTACCCTCATCATGGGTGACTTTAACATCTCCATTGACACCCCTGTCTCCCCAGCTGCCTCACAGTTTCATGTAGATGGCAACATGATTGATCTTGTCTTCCATCGACTCCTCACAGTTTCTAAATTTACTAACTCTTCTCTGCCCATCTCTGATCATAACCTTCTGTCTCTCACCATCAGTGCTTCCTCTTCTTCACAGGACACACCTACTCATCATACATATAGGAATTTACGTGCTATTAACACCCAGCACCTCTCAGATACTCTATAGTCCTCTTTGTCCCCCATCTCCTCAATCTCCTGTTCCAATCTGGCCACCAGTCACTACAATGAAACCATTAAAAGTGCATTGGATGAGGCGGCTCCCCCCTCCACTCGAAAAGTTCGAAACAGGAGGCAGCAACCCTGGCATACAACACAGACGCGTTTTCTTCAGCGGTGCTCTAGGTGTGCTGAACGTCTGTGGAGAAAATTACACCTGCAGACTTCCTCCTCTTGTCCCTGATATTTCCATTGCAGTCTCCGGCCTTACTATAACTCCTAGGCAGCATGCCCACTGCTGCGGGGTTGTGTTTGACTCAGACCTTTCCTTCACTCTCCGTATTCAGTCACTTGCACGCTCATGTCATCTCCACCTCAAAAACATTTCCAGAATACGCCCTTTCTCGCCTTGACTACTGTAACTCCTTACTAATTGGCCTTCCCCTTACTAAACTCTCCCCTCTACAATCTATTCTGAATGCAGCGGCAAGGCTCATCTATCAGTCTAGACGCTACAGCGATGCCTCCAGTCACCACACTGGCTGCCTATTCAATACAGAATACAATATAAACTTATCACCCTTATCCAAAATGCTCTCCATAATACTGCACCTCCTTACATTTCCTCCTTCATCTCTATCACCCAACCCGTGCTCTCCGTTCACTCAATGACCTAAAACTAACATTCTTTATTATCAGAACCTCCCACACTCGTATACAAGACTTCTCCCGAGTTGCACCACTTCTCTAGAATGCTCTATCCTGGACAATGAGATTAACTCCTAATTTCTACAGCTTCAAGCGCAAACTAAAAACACATCTTTTCAGACAGGCCTATCACAATTCCTAATGTAAACCCTTCCGTAGTTAGAATCCCAAAAACGAACCCTCCTCTGTTCACGCTTCCACATTACCCCACAGGATATGATGCCGTTTCAGATTAACTTTGTATGTCCAGGCACCATCTGCATGTTAAAGGACACGACTGGTGATGGCTCATACAGCTTTATATATGTGTAATGATAGTAACCTCTATTACAAAATTGTCTGACCATTGTACAAGCAATGCTACCTCTGTTGCCTCCCCTGCTACCTCTTGTGTCACCCCCTCTACCTCATACATTGTAAGCTCTTGCGAGCAGGGTCCTCAGTCCCATTGTGTGAATTGACTATTTCTTTGTAATATATCTTTTTTGTCTGTACTTGAACCCTACAAATTGTACAGTGCTGCGGAATATGTTGGCACTATATACATAAAATGTATTATTATTATTATTAGCCGGTTAACAGCTGGTATAAGAAAAGTTATTTCTGTGGGAACTAACAAGTTCAATATCAATGAAGGCAATGGCAGCTTATGTTTGGTGATGTTAAATAATGATGGGATTTCACTATAATAAATGTATGCATTTGCTCTTACACAGCTAATATAATCTTGTCTCCTCTGATGTATTTTCTTACAGGATATTTGTGAGAATGTGCTCTGTGAACCTGTGGTATGTACCATGGAAGGCGCTACTGTTGAAGTCAGCAACTGGGCTGATCAATGTTGTCCACACTATGTGTGTGGTAAGTCTTTCTATCAAATCCTGAATGTAATAACTAAAGTGAATCCAAAATGGAACTTTACTGTATGTAGGACCTGATTATGGGTAGGGTACATGGGACACATGCCCAGGGTTCTTCACCATGTGGGAACTTAGAACTCCAACACCCACCTTCCCTGTAAAATTCAGTTATGTTGACCAGCATTTTCTGGCCACTCTCTTGACCATGACTATTTCTATAGATAATGTATACTGTACATTGCTCACTTCTGAGACCACCAACTATATAGAAAATAGGGGACCAAGAGTAGCAATTCTATCTATTCAAGATGAGGACTGAAGTGGTGACCACGTATACATGTACCTTAGCTCTCTTAAAGTCGAATGTGGACCCTAACCAATTTTTCTACATTGTCCCCATAGGCTTACACTATATGTGAAGTGGGTCATGCACATGTGGTGCCCCTTCTCCTATACATGGCTGCAATAGCAAGCCAAATAGATTCCAGTTGCCAAAAGTGGGGTGGTTGTCCAGACCAACCTTAAACTGGCCTTTGTGTGGATTCATCTTCTAAATTATCATTATCTAAATTATCTTTACAGATTATTTTGATGCTGTCAGAATTTCACTTCTAATATTTTACAGTCACAATTTAAATTTGCATGGTGTATGTACTGATTGCAGCTTACATTGCGTTTCATTACAGAATGCAGTCAGTCATGTGACCCACTTCCTGTATGTGAAGATGGAAGCTCACCAGTCAGAACTCAAGACCCTGAAAGCTACTGCTGCCCAGAATATGAATGTCGTAAGTGACCAAAGGATATGTGATTATATAGTATAGTATTGCTTGTATTATTGTTACAAGTGAAGTAATCTGATAAGTTTTAGTACAAGAATTAGATCCAAAATGACATTTTCTACTAATTTCATTAAAAATCTCTTGTGTTTTGTTAACAGGAACTTCCACAACTCCACCATCCAAACATACTACACAGGTATGCCTTCCCTCCAATATCAGTAACGGACGATTAACAAAACTATTTCTTATATGGCAATTTCTTGCAACATTAACTGTCATATATAGAGATGGTTGAACTGCTTCACTTCAAGCCAGGTTCAACCCCAATATTCCTAATTTATTTTTATTTTTTTAAGTAAACCGAACAAATGGAGATTCATCCGGGATTAACTAAAATGGCCACCCCAACATGCATTGTGGTAAATTACTATACTTTGGTGTCTCTTCAGACCCCAGAGCATAATAGGTAGGAACCTCAGAGTATAATAATTTCAATTCCAGTTCTGAAAACAATCTGAACTTGTTCGAACTGAAACAAATCCGGGACCCAAGCCACCCGAACCTAAAATAAAATGAATCTTGGGAGGTTCACCCATCTATAGTCATATATGAAAAAATAAAATGAATAAAATAATTTTGTGAGTATTGGAATTTTTCTGTAGGGAAAACTGATCCATGAAATGATCCATCTTAATATTGCTGGTTTCCTATGTTAACCAGTTAATTTACACCAATAAAATTTTAACTGCAGTTTAATACAGATCAATAAGACTTATTTTTTTCACACATTTCTATTACAGGAAGAATGTAATGGTGTTACCTGCACTGTTCCAACTTGTGGAGCAGATTTTACCCTTGTTGAAGTCTTCAAAGATGACCCATGCTGTAGGACCTTTGAGTGCTGTAAGTCAAAATGTATTCTTTTATATGTACATTTTAGCATAATGAACTGAAAAATGAGAACCCCCCCAAGAATCCTAGTATATTACCTATATAGATTACTGTTATGTTTTACTATAGAGTGAGCACTTCTGCATTTAAAGTATATATATGGTTCCCATTTTGATGCCTCCTGGTGATGGAGGATGTCACCAGAGACCCTCCTAATATTTAGCAGCTGACAGGGGGATCCTAGACCATAACTGGATAATTTTCTCAGTTTCATCAATTGTATATGACAAAATATATTTAAAATTAATGTAATATATAATGTTACCATAGATTATAGGTACAGATTTAGCAAACTTTATCTTGACTTGACTTATTATTAATATAAATTATTATCCTCTAGGAGATAGATAGAATTCAGAATTTATTAAGAACTAATATCGTTTTGCTTTGTTGTCTTCCACAGTGTCCCATATAACAACTGTAAGTCTACAAATGTTTTATTTTATCTCCCACTTTTCTAGCTAATTCTTTGTTCTAGCTAATTTTTTGGTTATTTATATGGTATCAAATAGTTCATGTCATTCCCATAATGTTTTTAGAAATACGAATATTTAAATTAAAGGAGTTAAAGGGTTAAATATAGCTGTCCATGTTATAGGTAATTGCCAGGGCTAAGGAGACGTTCAGGCTGGCCTTATACTGCACCTGCATTACCTGCAGCAGGAGGAATGCAATAGTAGATTCCAGGCTAGATCTACTGCTGAATATAATGGCTCCCCACTCAGGCACATAGAGAGGGTCTCAAGCATATGGCAAATGGACAGGAAATGTCTGTAGAATACAACCCCTGTAAATGAATGACAGGCAGAGGCGTAGATAGAGGTTCAGCAAAGGGTGGTTGGGGGGCGAACATGCCCAAGTGGGCCCCCAACTTACCGATTATTATCACTATATGGTGATCATATAGTGGTATATATCAGCTCTCCACAGGGCTCTGCAGATGATTTAGGTGAATACAGTGCAGTAACATTTAGTGACTTACCGGTGACATCTCTGACTAATCATTCCCATCTCTTCCATCTGGACTGCCATGACCACTTATTTCAATCTCTGTAAAGTTTGTAGCACAGACATCTTTGGCTCCTCACTTTTCCAGGCACCCGACCCACATTGTCCTCACTTACACAAAGCCCCATCCTGCTGCTACCCCCCGATTATAAAATGTATAATATAACCCCCCATAATGAATAATACCCCCAAGTGCATCTTTAAATTAATAACTTCCCTGTGTACCTCCTTTAAATAGTTCCCCTTATTAATAATGCCCCAGACATTTCCTAATTAAAAGTTAAAAAAGATAAAATTATTGGGGTTCCAATACCCAGGACCCCCAGGATCAGCTGTTTGAATGAACCGTGGTAACTGTGTAAGTGCCGTGACCACTTCTTTGTTTACACAGTGTCATTCTCTTCATAGCGGCCATGTAATGTAACTACAGCCTCGTCCTATACACATCTATGTGACAAGACTGTAACTACATGACACGGTCACTATAAACAGACAGTGTGTGATATAAACAGGCACCATAGCCCCTTCATACAGCTGGTCAGTGGGGAATCACTTATCTCTTATTGATGTTTTATTCTGAGGAGAGATCATCAATAAAAATAAGCAGGAAAACTCCTTAAGGCCGGGGCCTCACGTGGCAGAAATGCCACGGAAAAAAATGCTGCGTTTTACAGTTCCTGCAAAGTGGATGGGATTCTTGCAAATCCCATCCACACATTGCGGAAAAATATGTGCAGCATGTCTATTATACCTACGGAAACACTGGCAGCTTCCCTATAGGTATAATGTAAAAGTGCTGTGGGAAAAACCATAATGCGTTACTGCCGTGGTTTTTCCTGCAGTGCTTTTTTGCTGTGGCCTATGTGGGGCCTTAGCCTTAATAAAGCCCAAGTGCCACATTAATTAAATTAATTGCCCCCTCATATTATGTCCCTGATTCCCCCTGAGAAATACTGCACCTCTAATGACCCCTTATATAAATGACCACCCCCTTATGTTCATAATGCCCCCTAATGACCCCTTATATAAATATTGTCCCCTAATGACCCTATATAAATAACCTGCCCCCTTGTATTCATAATGTCCCCTAATACCCCTTACATAAATCCTGCCTTATAGTTATAATTCCCCCCGCCCTTATATTATTAAATTACCCACTACTGCGCTAAAAACAAAAAAAAGAAAGTTCTACTCACCTACCTGTGATCCTTTGATGAACAGAGCCACCACTTCCTCCCTATCCACGCATAGGACGTCTGCCTCTCAGCGCAGGATGCACAATGCTGTGACGTCATCGCACCCGCCTGTGCTGAGAAGCAGACGTCAGCTGTCTGTGGTCTCGGCCTTTTGTAAACTGCAAGTCTGAAGTGGTTTGCGGTTTACAAGACAGAAGCTGCAGGATACATTTTAACTAGATCGGTGTTTGCAGATACCGATCTAGTAAATAGCAAAGCATGTATTAATGGCGGCCCTGGGGTGGGCCCCACGGAGTCAGTGGGCGCGGGGCAGCCGCCCCTTGTGCCCCCCCCGCTAGCTACGCCACTGATGAGAGGATTTGTATACACAGGGATGATTTTTATACCAGAGGACCTCTGCAGATCAGACTGTGACACAATAATGGGTTCCAAATGTCCAGCACTGTTCTGCAAACTATATCACATACAGTTAGCTTATTAGATCTTATTTACGATATGTCCTGTATGTGCAATAATAACAAAGGTAACAATGACATTATAAGTGACATGTGCAAATTCTGTTTAGATATTGTAGCCCAGACTATGACACAATAATGGGCTCGAAATTTCCAGCAGAAAATAAACTAATTTGGACCTGATCTTAAGGCTAGTCACTAACTGTACACTAACTATGTCATATACAGTATAGTTAACTTATAACCTAAGAATTATCACTTCTGGTAGGCCCAAAGCTGTATGCTATAATACTTGCAACCACAACATCTCTGTAGGTGCCATTGAGAATACCTGAGGGGCAGTTTGCATTTCTCTAGATAGTCAAGGCACATCTAGTCTTTCATTTAGTAAGGAAGATGTTATTTTGGCTACATCAAATTGTAATATCTCTCTTTTATTTTGCAGACTACACCAACCCCACAGGTAATTTCCCTTCATATTAACATTCACTAACGTGACATTTAGCAGACTTTCTCCTGTTACTTACATGAATATTTGTTTTCCTTCATCCAACAGTCTTGTATTGAGTCCAAATGTGACACTGCCGATTGTGGTGAAGGTGCAACAGTGATAGTGAAATCTAACCCATATGATGATTGCTGCCCCATCTATGAATGCAGTAAGTAATGGCTATTCATTTGTTAACTTCTTTTTTATACACAACAAATGCATCCAACTGAGAAAATATAATATGATATATTGTATTATAATATAATATAATATGATATGATTATATAGGCCACTTGGATATCTTGAATGGCATTAGTGACTTAATCCTTTCGCACTCTCGGATTAAATGGTTGCATAGGATGGGGAGCCTAGTGCCACTATTCTTCCCTGGCCGTGTCTGGTATCACAGCTCAAGTAAACATTCAATTAAATGAGGCTAAACTGCAATACCAGACACAGCCCATAGACACAAGAGGTGTGGTAGTCAATTCTGTTAACTGTTCCAGTTTATTATTCTGTTTACACATCTATATGTTTTGATATTCAGATATACTCATGGAAAATACTGTATCATTGAATTTCCGATGAATTATTAGTGATCTTTATTAATCAAATAATGAAGCTTTTGTTTTTTTTTACAGGATATACAACAACACCATATCCTCTGTCAACCACAACACCTGTAAGTATAATCCACAGCTTCCTACCAAGTCATGTCTCATATAAAGTTTGTCTGCTGTTAAATAGTCATGGCCATAACTATATCATTACAGGAAGAGTGCAGTGACATTGTGTGTAAAGTGAAACAGTGCACCAAGGAAGGAGAAATCCAAGTTTTTGTTGGATGGGAGAACCATTGCTGTCGAAACTACAAATGCCGTAAGCGACTTAATACTAGGGGCATGTTGTCCATTAATCAGCTAATATAGAGGTTTCCAGCCACTGTTCTAGACCATATATCGTTTGCTTGGGTATGAATAGTTAAAATGCAACTTTGCTTAAAATGTTTCACTTCATTTATCATACAGAGTGTGAACCATGTAATCCTCCACCTTATTGTGATGGGGAAATGCCAATTGCAAGTATCAATACAGACACACAGTGCTGTCCAACCTATGAATGCCGTAAGTACTACTTTACAATTTTTGCATGATCCAACGCACGTTTGTATATCATATTATTATATGTATTATTTTATACATGAGCAACCTAATGATAACAGCAATGTCCTTCTTTATTTCAGCAACCGTTCCATCTACTCCTAGCCCAGTAAGTTAACTGATATTAGGATATGCACAGTATTAAATAGATATGAACATTATAAGGGTATTAAGTCTGTCATAAAACCTAAATCCACCTAAACACAGAGATTTTACCACTACTACAAAATTTCTTACAAATTAGTATTTGGATTAGTCTCATTGCTCGTCTATTGAAGAACCAGTATAGACAATAAGAAGCTATTTACCTTAAAGAGGACCTTTCACGTCCTCATGTATATGAGGTTTTACATACCACTAGAAAGCGCACTGTCAGCTTTCCCAGTATGTTCCCTGGGGCTGGAGCTATCGGTGGTCTTAGTTTCACCATTTCCACCGTCAGAAGTGCGTTCCTGACAATCTACTGGGTGGTAAGGAACGTCCTCCCTGACTGTGCTCATCCATAGCCCTGTACTGGGGGGGTGTTTGACACAGCTCAGTGTCATCGCTGTAATCTGAGTCTGTAGACTGAGATAAAGAATGATATTACTACTACCAAGCTTTCTTTTTTCCTCCTATGTTTATTGATTTACTATATCTTTCTATCTTCCCAACTCCTGCTCTCTCTGCAATATTTGATGTATCTACATTCTATCTATCTATCTATCTATCTATCTATCTATCTATCTATCTATCTAATTAATCTATTACTTATTACCATTTTAGTAGTGTAGTGTCACATGGTGAACCATGCAAAAAGGAATAATCTATGTATAACATTTCATATTTAGTTTATATGGACATAACATAGTAAATACTGTATCTCCCAAGTGAGTTTGTCATACTGTTTTCTTTATGTTTTCTAATATTATGTCAATAAGCAAATGGTTTTCCAGGTATGTATTTAGGGTAGTGTGCATTTCTAAATTTTGTCAAGGTGTATCCTCTCTACAACTAATAATAGATAAAACTGGATTAGCGGATTATATAATCTGTAATTTTAGCAGTGAAATACTTTTCATTTCCACAGACACCAGTCCTGACTACAACTAGCTCTACTCCGGTAAGAATACATACATATATATATATATATATATATATATATATATATACAGTCATATGAAAAAGTTTGGGCACCCCTATTAATCTTAATCATTTTTAGTTCTAAATATTTGGGTGTTTGCAACAGCCATTTCAATTTGATATATCTAATAACTGATGGACACAGTAATATTTCAGGATTGAAATGAGGTTTATTGTACTAACAGAAAATGTGCAATATGCATTAAACCAAAATTTGACCAGTGCAAAAATTTGGGTACCCTTATCATTTTATTGATTTGAATACTCCTAACTACTTTTTACTGACTTACTGAAGCACAAAATTGGTTTTGTAACCTCACTGAGCTTTGAACTTCATAGCCAGGTGTATCCAATCATGAGAAAAGGTATTTAAGGTGGCCAATTGCAAGTTGTTCTCCTATTTGAATCTCCTCTGAAGAGTGGCATCATGGGCTCCTCAAAACAACTCTCAAATGATCTGGAAACAAAGATTGTTCAACATAGTTGTTCAGGGGAAGGATACAAAAAGTTGTCTCAGAGATTTAACCTGTCAGTTTCCACTGTGAGGAACATAGTAAGGAAATGGAAGACCACAAAGACAGTTCTTGTTAAGCCCAGAAGTGGCAGGCCAAGAAAAATATCAGAAAGGCAGAGAAGAAGAATGGTGAGAACAGTCAAGGACAATCCACAGACCACCTCCAAAGAGCTGCAGCATCATCTTGCTGCAGATGGTGTCACTGTGCATCGGTCATCAATACAGAACACTTTGCACAAGGAGAAGCTGTATGGGAGAGTGATGCGAAAGAAGCCGTTTCTGAAAGCACGCCACAAACAGAGTCGCCTGAGGTATGCAAAAGCACATTTGGACAAGCCAGCTTCATTTTGGAAGAAGGTCCTGTGGACTGATGAAACAAAGATTGAGTTGTTTGGTCATACAAAAAGGCGTTATGCATGGCGTCAAAAAAACACAGCATTCCAAGAAAAACACTTGCTACCCACTGTAAAATTTGGTGGAGGTTCCATCATGCTTTGGGGCTGTGTGGCCAATGCCGGCACCGGGAATCTTGTTAAAGTTGAGGGTCGCATGGATTCAACTCAGTATCAGCAGATTCTTGAGAATAATGTACAAGAATCAGTGACGAATTTTAAGTTACGCCGGGGATGGATATTTCAGCAAGACAATGATCCAAAACACAGCTCCAAATCTACTCAGGCATTCATGCAGAGGAACAATTACAATGTTCTGGAATGGCCATCCCAGTCCCCAGACCTGAATATCATTGAACATCTGTGGGATAATTTGAAGCGGGCTGTCCATGCTCGGCGACCATCAAACTTAACTGAACTGGAATTGTTTTGTAAAGAGGAATGGTCAAAAATACCTTCATCCAGGATCCAGGAACTGATTAAAAGCTATAGGAAGCGACTAGAGGCTGTTATTTTTGCAAAAGGAGGATCTACTAAATATTAATGTCACTTTTCTGTTGAGGTGCCCATACTTTTGCACCGGTCAAATTTTGGTTTAATGCATATTGCACATTTTCTGTTAGTACAATAAACCTCATTTCAATCCTGAAATATTACTGTGTCCATCAGTTATTAGCTATATCAAATTGAAATGGCTGTTGCAAACACCCAAATATTTAGAACTAAAAATGATTAAGATTAATAGGGGTGCCCAAACTTTTTCATATGACTGTATATAAAAAGTCCAAAGCAGCACAGTCAATAGTACAACCTGGGTGCACATCCCTGCAAGACGACCACTTCCAATATTCATACAAAAGGCAAAAATGGCAGCACTCCACTAGTTTAAAAAAACTAGCTACTTGGAATAAAGACACTTTGTTTTTTGGAATCAGTTGAGTGCTGCCATTTTTTGTCTTATATATATCTACTAGTGGATGTGAACTACACATATTTTCATTCACTCACAGTAAGCAGAGAACATGAAAGTGAGAAAAAAATATAGTATATCAGAAAGATATTCAGTACATTATTACAAATAGTACTCTTTCCAACAGGAATCATGTAAAGATGTCCTCTGTGAACCTGTGATATGTGACAGTGGCTCAAGGCTCGAAGTTTTCCCTTGGGCTGACAACTGCTGTCCACACATTGTCTGCAGTAAGTGGCTTCATAAAACATAAACTCATATAAACTGAAAAATAAAAAATGTGACAACAACTATATAAAGGAAATTGGAAACTCAGTGAAACCTATTAGGTCTGTGAAATGATTAATAACAAAGAAGACATATGCTGTAGTGCTGCAACAGTTTGGATATTTATAGTTTCTTATCAAAGAATTAAAAAGAAACCAACTGTGTGCTCCAGAGCGAGATATTTCAACAATAGGTAGCCATTCTGAAGCTGTAGAGCGCTACCTTGATCATCTGGTCACATAATCTTTATATGTAGGATTCTCCCAGGTATCTTCCTATCACATACAGTACCAGTGCCTTCTGTGCTTCCATGGGGAAGACATTCCTACACTCAGGTAGGAATACCCAAAAAGGCCCCAATACAACCAGATGAGTTTCCAGTCTATCAATACAAACCTCCCATTTTAGGGCTTTTACTTTATTATTATGTACTGCATATTGCTATTTCTGACCACAGTGTTAAATTGCAATGTGAATATGTTCTCTTTGTTTTTCAGTACCAGAAACTTCAGGAACTGTAAGTATAAATGATTTCAGAATGTTATCTATTTTCACAGTATTGATGGTGCCAGCCCTGGGTAGCCATAGGCTCTTTTAATGAATTGGCATGTCATTTCTATGGAGGGAGGGAGATAATCAACAAACCACCCTAATGTCTTTTGTTTGACATCTACCTTCTTAAATTCCCTATTAAGAAATTCCCACAAAAAACATGTATTACCTCTGCCCAAAAGAGGTGATAAATGTATAAAGGTTGAAGAAGTAACCACTGGGACCCAACCTTGTTCTGACTCAATAGCTTGGCTGCAAATGTGAGGTTGTGAGAGTGTCCTGTAGTCTCTATGCTAACCAGCAATTTACACCAAGATATTTATCAGACAGTGTTCAACTCAACTGAGGAGGCGTAGATAAGATTCCAGATGCTTTAATCCAGGTAAATCTTGTAAAACCTCATACAGCAGTAGGTGAAAAATGATGATGAATCACCAGGAGCTGAGCAGACATGTTGCTTACAAAGAAGTGAAACTAAACTGAGGGAGAGAGAGGAGGAGCTATAGCATCACAGCTAAGGATACAGAGAGAGAGAAGGGACAAACTACAAAGACAACACAGTATCACAGATACATGTCAGTGAATTAAACAAAGTCCTGGGACATGACACTCCCCGCCTGAAATCTTTAGATTTCACTGAAACATTAAACATTAATAATGTCCTGAGATGTCCATAAAGTCCTCTTCAAACCTGAAAAACAAAAAAAGAAACATGCACAACAAACAATAATCAACAGTTAGTCCAAATAAACCAATCTTCAGATCGGGAAGCCGCAATTTGCCAACACCTCCACCGACCCACACTGTAATCCACAAGAACACGGTTTTAGTTCATGGAAGGAAGCTCCCCGTCATGAGCTGTGAATGGTGTCCTTATCTTCTTTTATGTGACGTCTCCTCTTGGAAGAAGAAGCACCAGTTCATTAATTGGGCGGAAGAAAACTCGCACTGAGCCTCCCTTGGTTACCTTGACCTGCTTGTGGTAATGTCGGATCAGCAGAGCAGAAATGTAATGTCCACCTGGAATAATCACTGGGTTCCTTTCCTTGCTACACAAGTCAGACTTTCCAATCCGGCCGCCCACTCTCAATAATTCGTGGTGGTCGATTACGGGGTTTAGTTTGTAAAGTGCACTGTTCCTGGACAGATTGATGCTCCATGAGATACTGTCAATCTCTTGATGATATACCTCTGGTTGAACACTCCAGATGATAACTTGCTCAGCGTGTTCAATGTCCGCTGCGGTAGGGTGTTTCGTACACATATGCCAGCCATGACACTCCGTTGATCTGTCCTTCGCAAAGCACTGAGCATGTGAAACAGTCGGGCGACAGCTCTCACAATGGATGACCAGGTTGAGAAATGTTCAAAGCGATGTGACTCCAGCTTCGCCTTTGGAATCACAGAAGTGTAGAGTGTGGAGGTCATAGGCCTAATTTCCTTGTCAGACTCGAGATCCACTAAATCGTAGACAGCATTGTTAGGAGTCAAGCAGGGATCTTCATACAGGAAACTTGGAGGCGACAGCCACATATAGTCTAAAAGGTGCGCTGTCGGTGCAGGCCTTGTACCACGGTCAGATGGGTTAAGTTGTGTGGAAACGTAATGCCACTGATCAGGGGCAGAGAAACTTCGGATACGTTCCACTCTGTTTCCAACATACACATAAAATTGTCTTGTTTGATTGTGTATATAACCAAGGACAACTCTGCTATCAGTGTAGAATGTAAATGAATCAATGGCAATGTCCATTTCATCTCTTATTGCTTCAGTAATTTCTACTGCAAGCACAGCTGCACAAAGTTCAAGTCGCGGAATGGAGTGTGCAGGTTTTGGGGTCAGTTTGGCCTTACCAAGAACAAATCCACAGTGTAGCTCATGATTGGCTCCTAATATCCTCAGATAGGCCACTGCAGCTATAGCTTCCACTGACGCATCGGAGAAGATGTGGATTTCCTTCCTTACTGCCGCTGAAAGGGAGATGGGTACATAACAACGTGGAACCTGGAGTTGTTCCAATACTTGCAAAGAGGTTTTCCATTTTTCCCACCTTTGTTGTTTCTCAGCAGGCAGTGGAGTGTCCCAGTCCATGTTCTCAGTGGTAAGCTGTCTTAGTAGTAGCTTGCCTTGAATGGTGATGGGAGCTATGAAACCAAGAGGATCATAAATGCTGTTCACAACAGATAAAACTCCTCGTTTGGTGAAAGGTTTGTCACAAGAAGACACTTGTAATGTGAATGTGTCTTGTTCAGTGTTCCATAGCAATCCTAGGCTGCGTTGCATAGGAGGAGTATCAGAACTGAGATCAAGATCCTTCAAGTTGATTGCATGATAATCAGAGGGAAATGCCTTCATTACCTCCATATTGTTGGAAATGATCTTGTGAAGTCTGAGGTTAGCTACAGACAGCATTTCCTGTGTTCTAGAGAGGAGATCGATCACTTCTTCACTTGCAGGTAAGGATTTAAGACCATCATCAACATAGAAGTTCCTCTCAACAAACTGACGAGCATCAGAGCCATACACTTTCTCACCTTCATGGGTGGTCCTTCTCAGTCCATAGATCGCTACTGCAGGAGATGGGCTATTGCCAAAGACATGTACCTTCATCCGGTAATCTATGACTTCATTGTCCTTATGCCATAGGAACCTGAGATAGTTTCTGTCATCATCCTTAACAATGAAGCAATGAAACATCTGTTGGATGTCGGCCATCACTGCAACTGGTTCCTGTCTGAAACGGATTAAGACTCCTATGAGGCTGTTGTTTAGGTTAGGACCAGTGAGGAGCAGGTTGTTAAGAGAGACGCCTTCATACTGAGCACTAGAATCAAACACGACCCTGATTTGGTCAAGTTTGCGAGGGTGATACACGCCAAATGATGGAAGATACCAGCATTCTTCTCCTTCCTTTAGTGGAGGTGCAGGTTCTGCATGATCTCTCTCAAATACCTTCTGCATGAAACCTACAAAGTGTTTCTCCATCTCTGGTTTCCTCTTGAGGGTACGTTTTAAAGAGGAAAATCTAGAAACTGCTTGCTTCAGATTGTTTGGCAGTTTTGATCTTGGGGAGCGGAAAGGTAAGGGTGCTACCCAGCTGTTGGAATCATCTTGAATGAATTCCTTGTCCATAAGTTTGAGAAATTCCTTATCAGCTATAGCCGGTGCCAACTTGTTGTCATCACTTGTTGTATTGAACACTGTTAATCCAAAGGTGTCGTCCCCAGGCAGGAAAGTATTCACGTTGTCTCGGTGATTATGCAGCCACTTACTGTTGCTTATCTTCTCTTTCACTTTCATGTTGACATTGCTGAAAACAAATGCTGCGACCATTTGGTAACATATGCGTCTTAAATGAAGAAATGTTGGTGGGCCTTTTCATCCTACCTATGCAGACGTTGCCAATGATAACCCATCCTAGATCGAGGAGCTGGGCAAATGGTGCATCATGTGGTCCTTTAATTTGCTGGCGTATTTTGTGCAGTCTGAGAATGTCTCTACCTAGTAGAACTAGAATGTCTGTATTTTTGTCAAGGGATGGTATTTCACTGGCTTTCCTATCCTTAGATGAGGGTGCTGGAAAGCCGCCTCTGGTGTGGGTATCTCTTCTCTGTTTGATGGTATCTGGTTGCACTCAACAAGTGTGGGCAAAGGCATCTCCAGATTGCCCTTGAGAGAAGCTATTACAAGACCACTGGCCCTTCTTCCAGAAACCTCTGATATGCCACTACAAGTACCCAAGGTATACGGATAAGTATCACCCTTTAAGTTAAACAGATCAAAGAGTTCTGACCTTGCAAGTGTGTGGTTGCTCTGGTCGTCCAAGATGGCGTACACCCTCAGAGCCCTTTCTGGTTGGCCCTTGGGGTATATATTGACTAGGCATATCCTTGCACAGGACTTGTCACAAAGGTCTTCTCCGCAGACTTCTGTACATGAGGAAGATACTGTGGTAGTATTTGCTACTTGATCTGTGTTCTCCCCGCCATGCTTAGTTGGGGAAGGGGAACCTCTAGGCGGTGTGGCACTAGGCTGGGATGGATGAAGAGCTTGTACATGGTCCTCACTGCCACACTCTATACACTTAATAGCAATTTTACAGTCTCTAGCAACATGTTCAGTAGAGGAACAACATTTGAAATATATCCCTAGTTTCTTTAGAAGCTCTCTACGTTCCTGGATTGGTTTCCTCCTGAAGCCAATACACTTCTTGAGGGGATGAGGCTTCTTGTGAATAGGACACAGACGGTTAGGATTTTCTACCTTTTCATCTTGGTTGTTGTTGCAACTGCTTTCTTCTGGTGCTGATGTAGGTGTAGGAAGAATATCAGTCTTTTTCACCGAAACTGGGCCTCTGCGGTTTCTGTAGTTAGAATGTGAGCTGTCATACGTTATAGGAGGTGAACCAGGAACACTGGGATCCCCATAGGAAAAGCTTGGGTCATTCTTGGATTCTGCAATGTTCTTGATAAACTCACAGAAGTAGGAAAATGGAGGAAAGGAGACTCTATTCTCATTTTTGTATCTTGACCCAACTGTGGTCCACCTTTCTTGAATATTATATGGCAACTTGGAGACTATCGGGTTTACCCCACGAGCAGTGTCCAGGTAACTGAGGCCCTGTAGGAGAGTGTCCGCCTTAGCCAATAGGAGCTCCAGGAGTAGGTCACTAAGTTCTTGAAATTTCTGATGATCCTTACCAGATATCTTTGGAAACCCTTGCAATCGTTTGAACAGAGCATTCTCTATGGCTTCAGGACTGCCATAGGTTTTCTCCAATCTTTCCCAAGCAGCGGTAAGGCCTGCTGTGGGGTTGTAAATGTGGACGGATCTGAGTCTTTTAGCACGTTCTGTGGACTGTGGGCCAAGCCACCGGATAAGCAAGTCTAGCTCTTCAGCTGCAGTAATGCCAAGGTATCTAATTGCAGTTTTGAAGGCACATTTCCAGCCTCTGTACTTCTCAGGTTGGTCATCGAACCTTGTGAGTCCAGTCTTAGTGAGCTCACGGCGAACCATGTACCTTGCAAACTCTGACATGTCTGTTCTCTCCGACTTTAAATATTGAGTTGCTGGCTGAGTAGCGGTGATTACGTTGTTAGTGGGGTTCTGGTTAACAGAGGTAGGTAGCGTAGGGGCTGCGTAGACATTCAGCCTAGGAGCTAGCTTAAAGTCCATAGGTTTAGCCACATATGGATGTGAAACTGGACTGTTGTTTGCAGTCTGGTGGTATGGTGGCACATTGGTGTTTACCTGAGTATCAGTATATTGCATTTGCTGAGGTGCAAGGCTTTGGGAATCCATGAAGGAAGAAGAAACTGGATGCTGGACAGGCAGGGCATTGTACTGACCTTGAATGCGGTGTGCTGCAGAAGATACTGTGCCCTGTTGCTCTGGAGAAATGTCGTCCCTGACAGGAACATTTGTGGCAAATAGGGATTCACTGCTTTGGCTTAGTAAATAGTCTCTTGTGCGCTTGAGGGGATCCTCTGCTTCCACATCACACAAACTGGTGCTGTCTCTTTCTCTTCCACTGATGGCCTGTTCTAAAATGCTTAACCTTGCCATGGCTGCAGCGTGCTCATGCTGTTTCTCTAGAGCTTCTAGTTCTGCCCTTTTTTGAGCTGCATTAGCTTCCATTGCTGCTGCATTAGCTTCCATTTCTGCTTTCTGTTGTGCAAAGGCTGCCTGTATCTTAGTAGCTTCCGCCTCTGCACGTGCTTTTATAAGTTGCTCACTGAGTGTGGAAGATCTTGAGGAACGTGACTTAGATGTACGCTTTGAATGCTTGGTAGACTCAGAAACATGGGATGCCATTTCCTGCAGTTGCACAATTCTTGCCTCTGTCCTTAACTTAGATTCATGTACTAAGCTGTCTCGTTCTGAATTGAGATGCTGGAAGCTTTGCAATTCAACTAAGGAATCATCTGTATGTAGTTTTCTCAATATGCTTTCATAGTCCTCAGCTTTCATTTTATAATGTCCATGCATAGAACAATATATCACAAGGCATTATGGGAAAGGAGCTGGGGAGCTCATGCGCCCTCTGTTGGATGTAACAAATCCTCAATTTGCTTTTGATTCACCGAGCCTTGAGACAGCAAAAGGGATTTTAGCCAAGCCAATTTCACTTATCTGCATACAGCGCTGTTTCCGGATTGTTGTCCTTCATCAGTACAGAGCAAAGTGAATTGGCTGGCTTAGTGGGAGGCAATGAGTGGGTTAGGGACAAGAATCTCTCACATTGAGAAGAGCACCAGTGAAGGTGTGTAGAGATTTTAATTGCCTTTTGCCCTCTACTTAGCATCTACATATCACAAGGCATTATGGGAAAGGAGCTGGGGAGCTCATGCGACCTCTGTTGGATGTAACAAATCCTCAATTTGCTTTTGACTCACCGAGCCTTGAGACAGCAAAAGGCAATTAAAATCTCTACACACCTTCACTGGTGCTCTCCTCAATGTGAGAGATTCTTGTCCCTAACCCACTCATTGCCTCCCACTAAGCCAGCCAATTCACTTTGCTCTGTACTGATGAAGGACAACAATCCGGAAACAGCGCTGTATGCAGATAAGTGAAATTGGCTTGGTTAAAATCCCTTTTGCTGTCTCAAGGCTCGGTGAGTCAAAAGCAAATTGAGGATTTGTTACATCCAACAGAGGGCGCATGAGCTCCCCAGCTCCTTTCCCATAATGCCTTGTGATATGTAGATGCTAAGTAGAGGGCAAAAGGCAATTAAAATCTCTACACACCTTCACTGGTGCTCTCCTCAATGTGAGAGATTCTTGTCCCTAACCCACTCATTGCCTCCCACTAAGCCAGCCAATTCACTTTGCTCTGTACTGATGAAGGACAACAATCCGGAAACAGCGCTGTATGCAGATAAGTGAAATTGGCTTGGCTAAAATCCCTTTTGCTGTCCCATGCATAGAACAAAGCTGTCGCAGAGCTCCCTCTAGTGGTGATACATGGTATGCAGGCAAGCACATGGCAGATATCTTAGTCTGTATTTTCTGCCACCATTTTGAGAGCTCACAGGAAAGTTCATGCTTTAAACCTTCTAGATTGTCTCTAACCTTCCACATAGGTTTCATTGACCGTCTAGCCTTCTCACTGGGCTGCAGACTGAGGTCCATGCTACCTTGTGCTTCAGGGTGCCCTTCAGCCATGATGCAACACAAACAGCATAAATATAACTTTGCTGGAGTGATATGGCTGCTTGATAGAATCTTCTATGCTCAGGGGGTCTGAGCTGCAGATGCAAATTACGCAATGCTGATTCCTTCTGGCTTCAGGTAACTTGCTGTGACTGACTGTATGTCAGAAGTTGGTGAACTGTCTTACAGCCGTATCTGGCAGTCTTTATGCATCATTTTTCACTGTTCTGACTCAATAGCTTGGCTGCAAATGTGAGGTTGTGAGAGTGTCCTGTAGTCTCTATGCTAACCAGCAATTTACACCAAGATATTTATCAGATAGTGTTCAACTCAACTGAGGAGGCGTAGATAAGATTCCAGATGCTTTAATCCAGGTAAATCTTGTAAAACCTCATACAGCAGTAGGTGAAAAATGATGATGAATCACCAGGAGCTGAGCAGACATGTTGCTTACAAAGAAGTGAAACTAAACTGAGGGAGAGAGAGGAGGAGCTACAGCATCACAGCTAAGGATACAGAGAGAGAGAAGGGACAAACTACAAAGACAACACAGTATCACAGATACATGTCAGTGAATTAAACCAAGTCCTGGGACATGACAAACCTAATTATTAGTATAGTAGTCATGAGCAGGTATTCCAAATATGAATGGAGTGGTGGTCACATGTGGGCCGTGCTACTCCATTCGATATCTATAGGACTGATGAAGACTGGCATATGTAATCTCCATCAGTCAGATTTGGAATAGAGTGGTACAGCACATGCGCAACCATTTAATGAAACTTCTCATGAATGGAGGCTCTGAATCGCCATTCTAGTCAAATTACTAGTGAACAGCTTCCTGACCTCCCTCATTTAAATGTCCATTAAGCAAGACCAAAGGGCAAACCATTTATTTAGAGGGAGGGACATAGCCAAGCAGCTCAGTTTGATGGGTTGCAGTAGATTGAAATCCAACTCATCCAGTCTCTGCTTCTCTTGATGTTTTCAGTGGGGGCATTGATGCTCTGTCCCCATAGACACAAGCCCCTTATTACCAAAATTCAGCATCTATTGGCTAGTGTCAG
This sequence comes from Leptodactylus fallax, assembly GCA_947044405.1. Classification (NCBI taxonomy): domain Eukaryota; kingdom Metazoa; phylum Chordata; class Amphibia; order Anura; family Leptodactylidae; genus Leptodactylus; species Leptodactylus fallax. The sequence goes on from CAMRHE010000078.1 coordinate 5,914,673, forward strand.
GTTTTTTTTTTCTTTATATAGTGTTCACATACAACAATACATGATTGACATTGTTATCATATTTTTTGTCCTACAGTCTGCTCCAACCACACCTCCTCAGGTAAGTTCTATGAACTCAGGTGAACAAACAGATGCTATAGTTTTTATAGTCTGCTGACTTTTTTTTTATCTTGGTCTACATTACTAGTACACGGGATATCTGATAATTATTTCTTGTATTACTAGTAGGGTTGAAAAGGTAAACACAATTTCTCACAGTACAGTAATTTTAAGGGTGTCACAATTTTGAGAGCAGGCTATTGTTATTTACTATCTCATGAAAAAGGCTCTGTACAAATGTGCCATTATTGTTCTATTAGTGATTATAAAGACTGGAAGATCAAAATACTATAAAAGATACTAATTATGAGGTAGTAAAGTAATAGTAATATAGTGGAAGTGCAAGAAACTGAGACCACATAGTTACTTCCATGTCTTTCTATTCCTACAGTCGTGTGATGGAATCGTATGCAATATAGCAGTATGTCGTGATGGTGAAAAGCTAATGGTGAAAACAAACCCTGTTGATCCTTGCTGTCCCTTGTATGACTGTAGTAAGTTTACTTTTTGGATTATGTAATATACTATTCTTTATAAGCATGTGTTCTATTTACCTACAATGTCATTGCAGGAAAAATGGAGTATACTGCCCATTTAAATCAATGGTTTTGTTTGCGTAAAGTCTCAATATGTTGGGTCCTCAAGAAAGAGGGAGACATTCTTTGTTGTGACTCTCTACTTTGGCTAATTTGTGGAGGTCCCGAATAAAGTTATTGGAAAGAGGATTTGTAAAGCAGACCATCCTAGGTATTTGCATAGACTGTAATACCGAAGAAATAAATGTACAGTAAATGAATACATCCATACTGATGATGGTAGGCTATAATAAAATGCCATATTAGCCATTCTTCCATAACTTATTATTCAAGGATCCTAATAAACAAGAGTGGGACTGTGAAAACATTTTATTTAAAAAGCAAGTGGATTTCACTAATAATTGAGCAAAAAGAAGTGGATAACCAGTTTGTGAGACACCTTTATAGAAAAATGTAATTTTACCTGCTAATAATTCTGGTTACAATAGAGCACATCATAAAAATTATTCCTCTTGTTTGCAGTACCATCACCAACTCTACCACCTTCTCCTGTACCCACCACAACAAATGTCAAAGAGGGATGTGAAGATTTTCATTGTCCAGTGATTGACTGCTTCAAAATAGGTTCCACTAAAGAGTTTGTCGGAGGAGATGACCCATGCTGTCCAGGCTCCAAATGTGGTAAGTTATAAATGGCTGGAAGAAAGTGGGAGATGAAAATACTGGAATGCAAAAAACAGGTCTGATAGAATAAACTTTGGCTTTAGGAGGAGATGCAGTTCTGTGCACATTGATATTCAGGATCTCAGCTTGTAAAGATATGGATTCAGGTTTTCCATCTAAGCTTTTATTGTAAAGTAATTCCCAATGTAGTTTTAGCTCAGAGCTATGCCATGGTTAAAATGGGGCACAATACTTGATAAAAGAGCATACAGAAGATTCTAGAAACCCAGATTAACCTCAAAACCCATTTGTCAGTCCACTTTGAGGGAATTGTAAGGTATTAGAGACCCCATCTATTAACTAGAGCAGTAGAAAAGGTAGAAAGAGTGTATATCATTCTGGAGGAGGCAGGATATTCATGCTTTACTCATTCAGTCCACTAATGATAATGAAACCTGTGTAATGATTTATTTATCCTGTGAAGGTGCTGCTGTGGAATTGAACATGTGCCTCAAGGTTTGTCTCACAGAGGACAGCTGTAGGATACCCTATGATCATGTTATCATTAGGGGACTATTCTAATAAAAAGAGATTAGCTGAAATCAACAATTCCTTTAAATGTACACTACCGTTCAAAAGTTTAGGGTCACTTAGAAATTTCCTTATTTTTGAAAGAAAAGCACAGTTTTTTCAATGAAGATAACATTAAATGAATCAGAAATACACTCTATACATTGTTAATGTGGTAAATGACTATTCTAGCTGCAAACGTCTGGTTTTTAATGCAATAACTACATACAGTGCTGGCCAAAAGTATTGGCACACCTGCAATTCTGTCAGATAATACTCAATTTCTTTTAGAAAATTATTACAATCACAAATGCTTTGGTAATAAGATCTTCATTTATTTTGCTTGCAATAAAAAAACACAAAAGAGAATGAAAAAAAAAGTCAAATCATTGATCATTTTACACAAAACTCCAAAAATGGGCCGGACAAAAGTATTGACACCCTCAGCCTAATACTTGGTAGCACAACCTTTAGACAAAATAACTGCGAACAACCGCTTCCGGTAACCATCAATGAGTTTCTTACAATGCTCTGCTGGAATTTTAAACCATTCTTCTTTGGCAAATTTCTCCAGGTCCCTGAGATTTAAAGGGTGCCTTCTCCAAACTGCCATTTTGAGATCTCTCCACAGGTGTTCTATGGGATTCAGGTCTGGACTCATTGCTGGCCGCTTTAGAAGTCTCCAGTGCTTTCTCTCAAACCATTTTCTAGTGCTTTTTGAAGTGTGTTTTGGGTCATTGTCCTGCTGGAAGACCCATGACCTCTGAGGGAGACCCAGCTTTCTCACACTGGGCCCTACATTATGTTGCAAAATTTGTTGGTAGTCTTCAGACTTCATAATGCCATGCACACGGTCAAGCAGTCCAGTGCCAGAGGCAGCAAAGCAACCCCAAAACATGAGGGAACCTCAGCCATGTTTGACTGTAGGGACCGTATTCTTTTCTTTGAAGGCCTCTTTTTTTTTCCTGTAAACTCTATGTTGATGCCTTTTCCCAAAAAGCTCTACTTTTGTCTCATCTGACCAGAGAACATTCTTCCAAAAAGTTTTTGGCATTCTCAGGTAAGTTTTGGCAAACTCCAGCCTGGCTTTTTTATGTCTCTGGGTCAGAAGTGGGGTCTTCCTGGGTATCCTACCATAGAGTCCCTTTTCATTCAGACGCCGACGGATAGTACGGGTTGACACTGTTGTACCCTCGGACTGCAGGGCAGCTAGAACTTGTTTGGATGTTAGTCGAGGTTCTTTAGCCACCATCCGCACAATCTTTCGTTGAAATCTCTCGTCAATTTTTCTTTTCCGTCCACATCTAGGGAGGTTAGCCACAGTGCCATGGGCTTTAAACTTCTTGATGACACTGCGCACGGTAGACACAGGAACATTCAGGTCTTTGGAGATGGACTTGTAGCCTTGAGATTGCTCATGCTTCCTCACAATTTTGCTTCTCAAGTCCTCAGACAGTTCTTTGGTCTTCTTTCTTTTCTCCATGCTCAATGTGGTACACACAAGGACACAGGACAGAGGTTGAGTCAACTTTAATCCATTTCAACTGGCTGCAAGTGTGATTTAGTTATTGCCACCACCTGTTATGTGCCACGGGTAAGTAACAGGTGCTGTTAATTACACAGATTAGAGAAGCATCACCTGATTTTTCAAAGGGTGCCAATACTTTTGTCCACCCCCTTTTTTTATGTTTGGTGTGGAATTATATCCAATTTGGCTTTTTGACAATTCTTTTTGTGGTTTTCCATTGAAGACAAATTAAATGAAGATATTATTACCAAAGCATTTGTGATTGCAATCATTTTCTGGAAGAAATTGAGTATTATCTGACAGAATTGCAGGGGTGCCAATACTTTTGGCCAGCACTGTAGGTGTATAGAGGCCCATTTCCAGCAACCATCACTCTAGTGTTCTAATGGTACATTGTGTTTGCTAACTGTGTAAGAAGGCTAATGGATGTTTAGAAAACCCTTGAAAACCCTTGTGCAAGTATGTTAGCACAGCTGAAAACAGTTTTGCTGGTTAGAGAAGCTATAAAACTGACCTTCCTTTGAGCTAGTTGAGAATCTGGAAGCATTACATTTGTTGGTTTGATTAAACTCTCAAAATGGCCAGAAAAAGAGAACTTTCATGTGAAACTCGAGAGTCTATTCTTGTTCTTAGAAATTAAGGCTATTCCATGCGAGAAATTGTCAAGAAACTGAAGATTTCCTACAACGGTGTGTACTACTCTCTTCAGAGGACAACACAAACAGGCTTAACCAGAGTAGAAAGAGAAGTGGGAGGCCCCGCTGCACAACTGAGCAACAAGACAAGTACATTAGAGTCTCTAGTTTGAGAAATCGACGACTCACAGGTCCTCAACTGGCAGCTTCATTAAATAGTACCCGCAAAACGCCAGTGTCAAAGTCTACAGTGAAGAGGCGACTCAGGGATGCTGGCCTTCAGGGCAGAGTTTCCAAGAAAAAGCCATATCTGAGACTGCCTAATAAAAGGAAAAGATTAATATGGGCAAAAGAACACAGACATTGGACACAGGAAGATTGGAAAAAACTGTTATGGACAGACAAATCAAAGTTTGACGTGTTTGGATCACACAGAAGAACATTTGTGAGATGCAGAACAACTGAAAAGATGCTGGAAGAGTGCCTGATGCCATCTGGGGTTGCTTTGGTGCTGGTAAAGTGGGAGATTTGTAGAAGGTAAAAGAGATTTTGAATAAGGAAGGTCATGTGATGGTCTGGGGTTGCTTTGGTGCTGGTAAAGTGGGAGATTTGTACAAGGGATTTTGAATAAGGAAGGCTATCACTCCATTTTGCAACGCCATACCATACCCTGTGGACAGCGCTTGATTGGAGCCAATTTCATCCTACAACAGGACAATGACCCAAAGCACACCTCCAAATTATGCAAGAACTATTTAGGGAAGAAGCAGGCAGCTGGTATTCTATCTGTAATGGAGTGGCCAGCGCAGTCACTAGATCTCAACCCCATTGAGCAGTTGTGGGGGCAGCTTGACCGTATGGTACGCAAAAAGTGCCCATCAAGCCAATCCAACTTGTGGGAGGGACTTCTGGAAGCATGGGGTGAAATTTCTCCAGATTACCTCAGCAAATTAACAGCTAGAATGTCAAAGGTCTGCAATGCTGTAATTGCTGCAAATGGAGCATTCTTTGACGAAAGCAAAGTTTGAAGGAGAAAATTATTATTTCAAATAAAAATCATTATTTCTAACCTTGTCAATGTCTTGACTATATTTTCTATTCATTTTGCAACTATTTTATTTTGATAAATAAAAGTGTGAGTTTTCATGGAAAACACAAAATTGTCTGAGTGATCCCAAACTTTTGAACAGTAGTGTAATTATAACATAAACCTTTATACGATCCCCTTAATTGTAAGTCATACGATTCCAATAATTGTTAGCATATGAAATATCAGAATTTCGGGTCTATTAGATGCCTGATTAAAGAAATTTTACTGTAACAAGTCATAACTAGTATCAGGTATATTAGAGCAGAGGTTAGTGTGATGTGGTAAAAAACAAGAAGCAGAACACCAAGCCCTCATATCTTTATCGTTACAGTATGTCAGCCTTGCAGTCCAATTCTAGACTGTGGTGATTTTAGCCCATTCGCCGAATTTGACCCAGATAAAGAATGCTGTCCAACTTACCAATGCCGTAAGTAAAAATCTATGTAGAAATAAAAATGCTGCACAATAGTAAAAGCAAATAGATGTTAACCTGATGGACCCATCATAAATCATTAAGATCTATCAAAATGTGTCAGGATCCAGTACAAAATGGGTTCTACTTGATCTGTCATATAATTATGGATTAATGGAAGCCACATCAGTGTGAACAGACCCCATCTATAGATTCAGAGGATGATTGTTATGGCTTTCCTGATAAAAATGTTCTTGGAAGGCAACATATGTATATTATTCTCTTTTATAAGCTTTATACTATATATACTATACATTATACTACAATGGTTTTGAACCAGTGGTTTTCAATTTTGATAGGATCTTTGCCATACAACGGTGTCAATCAAATATAGCGTGAACTTACAGTCTCCTTACAGACACACAGAAATGCATACATTATGTGATTTAATGCTGGTTATGAAGGAAAAGTTCTAAATTAAATGTAATTTTTGCATACTATACATTTTTTATTCACTTGAGCTAATTCCATGAATAAAATGTCTGCGTATTTTATCTTTTATTACAGCAACAGCGCCACCTCAGATAAAAGTAACAGTAAGTACATTGGTGTTTGTATGATTCTTTATTGTTTTTAAAGGGTTACTACAATCAGAAATTATGCTAAAAGAACCTATATTTGTGGCATGTGATAGTGAACAATGCACTATAAAACTAAACTGAAATGTACAGTCATTCCCTGTTTTTTTATGAGACCCCCAGATGCACACAGGGTGGTGGGTGAAGAGATTATTGTTAGAGTTCTATATCATAATTGCTGTAACTGGTATGTTTATATAGAGCATTTGCAATATCCTTTTTCTTTGAACACATAAACAGTGTAACTGACATTGTATGTTTGCTATCATTTGCATTATGTGAAAATTATATAAAAAAGGTTTAAAAAAATAAATAAAAAGTTCAGCTTGTAGTCTGTGGCTGGAGAGCACCTGGAAGAATTTGAAATGTTATATGGCAAATCTTGAGCAAGACGGAGCCCACATTTATATCCTGTCTTTGCTGCTGCGGTATTGCCGTGTAGACTCATTTTATTGCAATTACTTTTTCTTTACAGACTCCTTTCATCACTACTCCACAGTCATCAACCAGTGTAAGTTACAGAAATATTACACACAGTGGTGAACCTAGCCTCTTTGCTGCCTGAGGCGGACTATAGAAAGACACCCCCCCCCCGAAAAAAAAAAAAAACAAAAAAAAAACTGAGTTTCCATGCTACTAGTTTAACACACTGTTATCGTCCCACAATATACACAATACACAAAGTTATAAAACAGTTTTTAAGAATTCTTCTTCCTGTATTACTTCAGTATCAGATCAACAACACGGCATTAACAATGAAAGTAACTTCACACATCTTCTGCTTGGTGGATGGACGAGGCCACGTAGCCCCCATTCTCTATAATAGGAGCCCCGCAGATAGCTGAGTACTGGACTTTGGCTATCTTTGGCACTCCCATTAAAGTGAATGAGAGCCACGCGGGTTCGTCCATCCACCAAGTGACACACCTATATATATGGCTGCGGTCAGGAAGGATTCCCACCTAGTGGGGGGAAAAAACCCAATTCTCAGGTTCAGTGGGGGTCTCAGCAGACAGATCCCTCTCGTCTCTGACTAATCCTTCACACTTCCTTTCTCTTCCCTTTGGACCGCCATGACCACTTCTTCCAGTTGTGACTTGTCTCTGTAAAGTTTGCAACACAGACATCTTTGGCTCCTCACTTTTCCAGGCATCCAACCCACATTGTCCTCACCTACACAAAGCCCCCATCCTGCTGCTACCCCCAATTATAAAATATATGATATAACCCCCCATAATGAATAATACTCCCAAGTGCATCTTTATATTAATAATGTCTGTGTGTACCCTGTATAAATAGTGCTCCTTATTAATAATGCCCCAGGTGTTAACTAATTAAAAGGTTTTCCAGGTCATTAATAAACTAATCAGTGGGGTTCAAAAACCCAGGACCCCCACTGATCAGCTGTTTGAATGGTACCTGTGTAAGCGCCGTGACCGCTTCTCTGTTTACATAGTGTCATTCATCTCATAGAGGCCATGTCATGTAACTACAGCCTCGTCCTGTACTTGTCTACAGTATGTGACAAGGCTACAATTACATCAAACGGCCACTATAAACAGACAGCGTATAATATAAACAGGGCCATAGCCCCTGTTTATAGCGCCCCATTTACACACTATAATGTTCCACAGCAGCCCCTGCACACAGTATTACGGCCCGCAGTGGCCCCTGCACACGGTATTATGCTCCATAGTGGCCCCTGCTCACGGTATTATGCCCCGCATTGGCCACTACACACGGTATTATGTTCCACAGCAACTCCTGCACACAGTTTTATGCCCCATATTGGCCCCTGCACACGGTATTATGCTCCACAGTGGCCCCAGCACACGGTATTATGCTCCATAGTGGCCCCTGCACTGGTATTATGCTCTATAGTGGCCCTTGCACTGGTATTATGCTCCATAGTGGCCCCTGCACTGGTATTATCCTCCATAGTGGCCCTTGCACTGGTATTATGCTCCATAGTGGCCCCTGCACTTGTATTATGCTCCATAGTGACCCCTGCACCCGGTATTATGCTCCATAGTGGCCCCTGCTCACGGTATTATGCCCTGCATTGGCCACTGCACATGGTATTATGTTCCACAGCAACTCCTGCACACAGTTTTATGCCCCATATTGGCCCCTGCACACGGTATTATGCTCCACGGTGGCCCCAGCACACGGTATTATGCTCCATAGTGGCCCCTGCACTGGTATTATGCTCTATAGTGGCCCTTGCACTGGTATTATGCTCCATAGTGGCCCCTGCACTGGTATTATCCTCCATAGTGGCCCTTGCACTGGTATTATGCTCCATAGTGGCCCCTGCACTTGTATTATGCTCCATAGTGACCCCTGCACCCGGTATTATGCTCTATAGTGGCCCCTGCACTTGTATTATGCTCCAGAGTGGCCCCTGCACAGGGTATTATGCTCTACAGTGGTCCCTGCACAGGGTATTATGCCCCATAGTGGACCACCCATGAACTATTATTATACTCTGGGGTCTTTTCAGACCCCAGAGTATAATGATTGGAGACCCAGGGGAGAATACAAACATAAAAACCAGAGTTACTTACCTATCCTGGACACCGGTGCACTCCTTGCAGCTTTCGGCCCTGTTTAATTGCGCACACACATCACGTGATCAGGCCGGCTACGCGACCTGATGACGTCACCAGAGTCCTCAAGCCTGTTCGGAGTTACATCGGATCGCAGGAGGTGAGTAACACTGGTTTTTATGTTCCCTCACCAATCCTAGGCCTCCGATTATTATACTCTGGGGTCTGAATAGACCCCGGAGTATAATAATAGTGGTATTTGCGGCCCGCGGCCTAACTTACCGATACCCATGGCCGCTCACAGCGGCATCCACTTCCCTTTCTGCGGCCCATAGCAGAAGGGGAAGCGGGGGCGGCCGCGAGCAGACGCGGGGTAGGTAAATAAATAGGCCCTGACCTGCCGGGGATACTCCAACAGGTTACGGCCTATTTATATATATAAAAAAAAGTTATACTCACCTGCGATGCCTTGATGCAGCCGCCGCCGCCTCCTCCTCTTGTCCGCGACGTCTGTGTCTCAGTGTAGGCGGCGTGATGATGTCATTGTATCGCCGCCTGCGCTGAGATGCGACGTCTTGTAAACCAGCCCAGGACAGGCCCCGCTCAGCTCTGTTTTTTTTTTTTTTTTTTAAAGTGGCCTGTCCTGGGCTGGTTTACATGAAATAGTAAAAATGCCACCCCCCGGACAGTGCCGCCCGAGGCAGCCGCCTCACTTCGCCTCATTAGCGGTGCGCCCCTGATTACACAAAATATTATATGTACTAAGAAAATGTGACATTTATTCCTAGATATATTTGTAATGTAAAATCATAGATTAGGAATAAGTGAACTATTGAAGGGGTTGTTAAAGCTATATTCAGAATATGTACACACTGTAGAGGAAACAAGGGTGTAAGTAGTGGGGTGCAGATGCTCAGGCCCATATGCAGAAACCAGTATTAAAAATGATGTGTGATAGTTGGGTGATCTTGTAACAGATTTTCCACTTAGTCCCAGGAGCTCCAAATTATTCCTAATAGCAAAGATGGAGATGTCCCATTATATCCATTGGGGTCCCTAAGCACTTATACATGTGAACTGGATATGTACACCCATAAGTTACCACCTGTGATAGAACAATAAGTCAGCTACTGGGTAACAGCTGTTATAAGAAAAGGTAATTCTGTGGAAACTAACAGGTTGGATATCTGTGGAGACAATGGCAGCTTATGTTTGGTTATGTTACATAATGATGGGATTTCTCTATAATAAATATATTCACTTCTACCTACACAGCTAATATAATCTTGCCTCTTCCGATGTATTTTCTTACAGGATATCTGTAAGAATGTGCTCTGTGAACCTGTGGTATGTACCATGGAAGGAGCTACTGTTGAAATCAGCAGCTGGGCTGATCAATGTTGTCCACACTACATGTGTGGTAAGTCTTTCTATCAAATCCTGAATGTAATAGCGAAAGTGACTCCAAAATGGAACTTTATTGTACGCAGGACCTGATCATGGGGAGGGTACATAGGACACATGCCCGGGTCCTTCACCAGTATTTGAACCTAGGCCTCCACCTATTATTCAATAAAACTTAATTATTAGGAAGCCAATAAAAGGTGCATGAATTAAAATTAGATGAAGTGCACAACTATATACACACTCATCAAGAGTATTACATTTATATATCTCTGTGTAAAGTGCTGATGTGGTAGTGCAGCTATTTATACTACAGTTGTGTCACTTTCTTCAATTAAAATTCCATTTCTTTGCCCCCTGTCATGTTTTACTAATATATCGGCATCCTCAGGGGTAAGAAGTGCAATGGCATTGGTATGAACTGTATTCTCACTGATAAGTTTTAAAGAGGACCTTTCACCATCTCTGCCAACTCCAGTTAATAGGTGCTACTTAGTGTCTGTAATGCCAGGGGGGCAGTGTCAGACAGGCGTAGGCATGGGGTGTGATTGAGAGCTCCAATTAGAGGCAGCCAGTGTCAGAGCTCAGAATCACACCCTGCTCCTGCCTGATACCGCCCTCCTGACATTACAGAGCCTAAATAGCATATAAGGCACCAAAACTAACTGTACTTATTGCTTGAGAACAGTGGGGACTGAATAAAAAAATCAGCACAGGGGGCGTTGTCTTCAATCCCGGAGCACAGCCAAGTCATCAGTAACCTCCACGTCCTGGCTTCTTGTTCGGCCCTCTGGACAACGGAAGATCAGCATCATACAACCCATACATGTGCAGGATTTTGGCATGGCACTCAGTAACATCAGGACTGTATGACATTGATCTTCCACTGCCCAGGGGGCTGAACAAGAAGCAAGAATGGGAGTGGCTACTCATGACGCGGCTGTGCCCCGGGATTAAAGACTACGCCCCCTGTGCTCAGTGGAGCTTTTTTACATATTGTCTATATTTTCTTTTTTACATGTTTCCCATGGGCCTATCTACATTAAAAAAGCACGGTTTGACTTGCATTGAGATCCTGTACATCACTTTAGCAATGGTTTACAGTGGCGGGGGAGGTGATAAACTCCCTATAAGCTTTATAATGTCAGAAGGGCAGTGTCATTCTGGGGATGTGATTCAGAGCTCCAATCATAGGCAGTCAGTGTCAGAGCTCAGTATCACAGCCCTTGTCTGCTCTTGCCTAAAAGCACCCTCCTGACAGTACAGAGCCTAAGTAGCATATAAGGCACCAAAACATTGATTGCTTGGTAACGGTGGGCGCTAAAGAAAAAATTTCAACACTGCCAGAATCAGTGGAGCGTATTAACAGATGCTAAGAACTGGAGTTGGTGGAGGTGGTGAAAGGTCCTCTTTAAATGATGCAGAGGGTTGGACTTGAAGGAAGTGAAAGGCCCTCTTTCAGAACTAATGTTTCTTTAATGTTTCTAAGCCTTCTGAGGATTGTGAATATATGCATGACTGAGAGTGCATTACTATACACAGAGATATCTAAATTGAGTACTATTGATAAGTGCGTATATAGTTTTGCACTGCATCCAATTTTAATTTAGGCCAGTTATATTGACTTCTTAATAAAAGTCACATTTTGATGAATATTAGGTGGGAATAAGGTATAATTATTATTGCCTTATAAAAGATGGTGTGGAGTAATTGATTAAATTACCTGCCACCTTATAGAAACCTTGCTATATAGTCCTCCATCACTCATCCTCCATGCAAAGTCCTGTTACTTGACTAACATTTTTTGGATACTGTACACTACTCATCACTTGGACCCTCACCTATATAGAAAATGGGGGACAAAGATGTGTTTAGTGATTTTATCTAGTCAAGATGAGGGGTGGAGAAGTGGCCATGCATTCAAGTAGCTCTCTTGAAGTCTGAGGGAGTCACTAGGTCATTTGTCTACAGTGTCGCCATAGGCTTAAAGTGTATATGAAGTGAGCCATGCACATGTGCTGTCCCTTCTCCTATACATGACTGAAATAGGGAGTCAGGTAGATTCCAGTTGCCAATAGTGGGGTGGTAGTCTCCACCAACCTTAGAGGGGTTGTCCTCAACTATAATATTAATTGTTGTGGTCTCTACACTACTTATCAAGCCACATTGTATAGTGGCTGTGCTTAGCTTTCAGCTGCATTCATTTGAATATCGCTGAGCTGCAGCATGGCCACATGACCAATGGATGTAATGACACTGCCTGAGAAGAGAAAGTAAAACTCAATATCAGAGTCCCAGACACCCCCCTTTTATGTATGAATTCTCATTCATATTAATTTACCTGTATTTACATATTATTTCAATGCTAACAGAATTTCACTTCCCATACTTTGCAGTCACAATTTAGATTCCCTTGGTGTATGTACTTATAGCAGCCTACATTGTGTTTTAATACAGAATGCAGTCAGTCATGCGATCCACTTCCTGTATGTGAAGATGGAAGCCCACCAATCAGAACTCAAGACCCTGAAAGCTACTGCTGCCCAGAATATGAATGTCGTAAGTGATCATAAAAAAACATGAATATTAGTGAGTCCACCGCCCGTAATATTGAGTGTATTATTGTTACCAATTAAGTAATCCAACAAGTTCTAGTACAAGAATTAGATATAACATTTCTGGTAATTTATTTAAAAAATCTCTTGTATTTTGTTAACAGGAACTCCCAAAACACCACCGCCTATTACTACAACACAGGTATGACTTCCCTCCATCATCTGTAACAGACCAAAAGTATTTCTTGCAAGGCAATATCCCAATGTCACATTAATTGTCATACAATAAAAAATAAAATGGATAAGGTAGTTTTTTTGTAGGGGTAGCTAATCGATGAAATGATCCATCTTAATGCCAAGGGCTTCCTATGTAACTGCTTAATTTACACCATAAAGGTTTCAACTGCAGTATAATACAGATCATTATAACTCTAGTTTCATGTATTTCTATTACAGGCAGTATGCGATGGCGTTACATGCACTGTTCCAACTTGTGGAGCAGGTTCTACCCAGATTGAAGTCTATAGGGATGACCCATGCTGCAGGACCTTTGAGTGTTGTAAGTCAGAATCCATTCATTCATATGAACTATAAGACTCCTGTTATACTTTATTATGGAGGAAGCACAACTGCATTTAAAGGAGTCAGTATGTTTCCCACTTTGATACCATTACCAGGAGATCCTCCCCACCTTCAGAGGCTGACAGGGGGTTGTCAATCATAACAAGAGTGGCCATTTCTAGACAAAATCTTTAATTTTATCAGTTGTGTATGTAGAAATACATTATATTTAAATTTAATGTAATATATACAATTACCAAAGCTTTTATTTGTACATATATAACAAAGTTTAACTTAATATATACAGTACAGACCAAAAGTTTGGACACACCTTCTCATTCCAAGAGTTTTCTGTATTTTCATGACTATAAAAATTATAGATTCATACTGAAGGCATCAAAACTATGAATTAACACATGTGGAATTATATACTTAACAAAAAAGTGTGAAACAACTGAAAATATGTCTTATATTCTAGGTTCTTCAAAGTAGCCACCTTTTGCTTTGATTACTGCTTTGCACACTCTTGGCATTCTCTTGATGAGCTTCAAGAGGTAGTCACCTGAAATGGTCTTCCAACAGTCTTGAAGGAGTTCCCAGAGATGCTTAGCACTTGTTGGCCCTTTTGCCTTCACTCTGCGGTCCAGCTCACCCCAAACCATCTCGATTGGGTTCAGGTCTGGTGACTGTGGAGGCCAGGTCATCTGGCGTAGCACCCCATCACTCTCCTTCTTGGTCAAATAGCCCTTACACAGTCTGGAGGTGTGTTTGGGGTCATTGTCCTGTTGAAAAATAAATGATGGTCCAACTAAACGCAAACCGGATGGAATAGCATGCCGGTGCAAAATGCTGTGGTAACCATGCTGGTTCAGTATTCCTTCAACTTTGAATAAATCCCCAACAGTGTCACCAGCAAAGCACCCCCACGCCATCACACCTCCTCCTCCATGCTTCACGGTGGGAACCAGGCATGTAGAGTCCATTCGTTCACCTTTTCTGCGTCGCACAAAGACACGGTGGTTGGAACCAAAGATCTCAAATTTGGACTCATCAGACCAAAGCACAGATTTCCACAGGTCTAATGTCCATTCCTTGCGTTCTTTAGCCCAAACAAGTCTCTTCTGCTTGTTGCCTGTCCTTAGCAGTGGTTTCCTAGCAGATATTTTACCATGAAGGCCTGCTGCACACAGTCTCCTCTTAACAGTTGTTGTAGAGATGTGTCTGCTGCTAGAACTCTGTGTGGCATTGACCTGGTCTCTAATCTGAGCTGCTGTTAACCTGCGATTTCTGAGGCTGGTGACTCTGATGAACTTATCCTCCGCAGCAGAGGTGACTCTTGGTCTTCCTTTCCTGGGGCAGGCCTCATGTGAGCCAGTTTCTTTGTAGCGCTTGATGGTTTTGTCCACTGCACTTGGGGACACTTTCAAAGTTTTCCCAATTTTTCGGACTGACTGACCTTCATTTCTTAAAGTAATGATGGCCACTCGTTTTTCTTTGCTTAGCTGCTTTTTTTCTTGCCATAATACAAATTCTAACACTCCATTCAGTAGGACTATCAGCTGTGTATCCACCTGACTTCTGAACAACACAACTTATGGTCCCAACCCCATTTATAAGGCAAGAAATCCCACTTATTAAACCTGACAGGGCACACCTGTGAAGTGAAAACCATTTCAGGTGACTACCTCTTGAAGCTCATCAAGAGAATGCCAAGAGTGTGCAAAGCAGTAATCAAAGCAAAAGGTGGCTACTTTGAAGAACCTAGAATATAAGACATATTTTCAGTTGTTTCACACTTTTTTGTTAAGTATATAATTCCACATGTGTTAATTCATAGTTTTGATGCCTTCAGTGTGAATCTACAATTTTTATAGTCATGAAAATACAGAAATCTCTTGGAATGAGAAGGTGTGTCCAAACTTTTGGTCTGTACTGTATATTACAAGTTGCATGTATTAGCATTTCCAATGTTTTATTAAATGCTATAATTGTCATCTGTACCTGCTAAGTATGGTATATCCTATAGGAGGAGTCCTAGTATGAGGGATGGTTTGCTTTGGTTTCTGCTGATGTTACCGCAGATAGAAAGTATTATGAACTAATGTTCTTTTATTTTGTTTTCTTTCACAGTGTCCCATACAACAACTGTAAGTCCACACATGTTTAATTTTGTCCCCCTTTTTTTTCTAGCTAAGATTTTGTTAGATTTTTGGTATCAAATAGTTAATTTCCCCATAGTGTTTTTAGCAATAACAATATTTTAATTGAAGAAGTTAAAGGGTTAAATATAGCTGTTCTTGTTATAGGTAATTGCCAGGGCTAAGGAGAATCTCAGGTTGGCCTTATACTGCACCTGCATTACCTGCAGCAGGAGCAATGCAATAGTAGATGCCAGGCTAGATCTACTCGATATAGTGGATCCCCACTCAGGCCCATAGAGGGGGGTCACAAGAATATGGCAAATGGACAGCTAATGTCTGTAGAATACAACCCCTGTAAATAAATTAGATGATTTTTTTTATACAGTCAGGGTCTACCAGAGTCCAGACTGTGACACAATAATGGGTTCCATATGTTCAGCAGAAAACTTGATCTGAAACTGACTTTAAAGGGGTTGTGCCAATATCCACAGGACAGCGGATCCTCCATTGATCAAGAGGACAGGGGACCAAAAGTCCCCTCCATTCACTTCTATGGGGCTGAAGACGCA
This sequence comes from Leptodactylus fallax, assembly GCA_947044405.1. Lineage (NCBI taxonomy): Eukaryota > Metazoa > Chordata > Amphibia > Anura > Leptodactylidae > Leptodactylus > Leptodactylus fallax. The sequence continues at coordinate 5,930,623 of CAMRHE010000078.1, forward strand.
GCCATAGATTACAGTGCTGACAGCCCCATAGAAGTGAATGGAGTGCCAGTCATGCAAGCAAAGTAACACTTCATTTACAAGGAGGCCCTATGGGGACTTTCGCTCCCCCATCCTCCTGACACTGGGGCCCCCAGTGATGAGACACTTATCCCCATCTGTGGATAGGTGACTGTGTCCATAATGGACCAATCCCTTTACGCTAGTCACTGACTGTACCACTATCTATATAATATATAGTTAACTTATAACCTATTAGAACTTATTGATGATATTTCATGTGTGTACAATAATAATAAAGGTAACAATGACATAAGTGGACAAGTTCTATATAGATGCGACTGAATCTAAAAATCATCACTTCTGGTAGGCCCAAAGCTGTATGCTATAATACTTGCAACCACAACGTCTCTGTACACTGTGTGCCGAATTATTAGGCAAGTTGTATTTGAGATGATTATTTTTATTATTGAACAACAACTATGTTCTCAATCAACCCAAAAGACTCATAAATATCAAAGCTTAATATTTTTGGAAGTTGCTGTGTTTTTTTTTTTTAGATTTGGCTATCTAGGGAGGATATCTGTTTGTGCAGGTAACTATTAGTGTGCAGAATTATTAGCCAACTTAATAAAAACCAAACATATACCCATCTCACTTGTTTATTTTCACCAGGTAAACCAATATAAAAACAGAAAATTTAGAAATAAACATTTCTGATATTCAAAAACAAAACCAAAAACAAATCAGTGACCAATATAGCCACCTTTCTTTACGATGACAGTTAAAAGCCTTCCATCCATAGATTGTGTCAGTTGCTTGATCTGTTTACGATCAACATTGCGTGCAGCAGCCACCACAGCCTCCCAGACACTGCTCAGAGAGGTGTACTGTTTTCCCCTCCCTGTAGATCTCCCATTTTATGAGGGACCACAGATTCTCTATGGGGTTCAGATCAGGTGAACAAGGGGGCTATGTCATTATTTTTTCTTCTTTTAGACCTTTACTGACCAGCCACGCTGTGGAGTATTTGAATGCATGTGATGGAGCATTGTCCTGCATGAAAATCATGTTTTTCTTGAATGATACCGACTTCTTCCTGTACCACTGCTTGAAGAAGGTGTCTTCCAGAAACTGGCAGTAGGTCTGGAAGTTTAGCTTCACTCCATCCTTCACCCGAAAAGGTCCCACAAGTTCATCTTTGATGATACCAGCCCATACCAGTACCCCACCTCCACCTTGCTGGCGTCTGAGTTGGAGTGGAGCTCTCTGCCCTTTACTGATCCAGCCTCAGGCCCATCCATCTGGCCCATCAAGAGTCACTCTCATTTCATCAGTCCATAAAACCTTTGAAAAATCAGTCTTAAGATATTTCTTGCCCCAGTCTTGACGTTTTTTCTTCTGTTTCTTGTTCAAAGGTGGTCGTTTTTCAGCCTTCCTTAACTTGGCCATGTCCCTGAGTATCGCACACCTTGTGCTTTTTGATACTCCAGTAATGTTGCAGCTCTGAAATATGGCTAAACTGGTGGCTAATGGCATCTTGGCAGCTTCACGCTTGATTTTCCTCAATTCATTAGCAGTTATTTTGCGCTTCTTGCGACCCTGTTGGCTATTTGCTATGAAACGCTTGATTGTTCGGTGATCACGCTTCAAAAATTTGGCAATTTCAAGACTGCTGCATCCCTCTGCAAGACATCTCACAATTTTTGACTTTTCAGGGTCCGTCAAATCTATCTTCTGACCCATTTTGCCAAAGGAAAAGAAGTTGCCTAATAATTAAGCACACCTTATATAGGGTGTTGATGTCATTAGACCACACCCCTCCTCATTACAGAGATGCACATCACGAGATTTACTTAATTGGTAGTTGGCTTTCAAGCCTATGCAGCTTGGAGTAGGACAACATGTATAAAAAGGATGATGTGATCAAAATACTCATTTGCCTAATAATTCTGAACACAGTGTATGTTCTATTGAGAATACCTGAGGGGCAGTTTGCATTTCTCTAGATAGTCAAGGCACATCTAGTCTTTCATCTAGTAAGGAAGATGTTATTTTGGCTACATCAAACTGTAATATTTCTCTTTTATTTTACAGACTACACCTACACCTACGTACTTTCTCCTGTTACTTACATGAATATTTGTTTTCCTTCATCCAACAGTCTTGTATTGAGTCCAAATGTGACACTGCCAATTGTGGTGAAGGTGCAACAGTGATAGTGAAATCTAACCCATATGATGATTGCTGCCCCATCTATGAATGCAGTAAGTAATGGCTATTCATTTGTTAACTTCTTTTTTATGCACAGAAAATGCATCCAGTGTGTCTCAACTGAGAAAATATAGTATGAGGACTATATTTTATACTATTATACGAAACATAATATCATTTTGGCCACTTACTCCCATGACCACTTGATTATTTTGAATAGGTTTTGATTTACGTCTTTCACACCCTTAGTTAAAATGATTGGATGAGATTAAGACTAGTGCTAATTTTGTTCACTGCTGCAACTCTTATGTAAATGATGCTGAACTGCAATACAAAACATAGCCTGTATACAAAAGAGGTGCTTTTTCTGGGGCAAAAAAGTCAAAAATCATCAAATCTTCTATTCAGAAAAACGTTGAAATATAATCATAAATCAGTTCTATGGCCTTGTGACTTTTCGAAAGTGGGCATGGTCAGGGGCAGGGAGTGAGCAGTCTTAATGAATTCGGTTTGGAAAATTCGACGAAGCGGCTGAATCGAATTTTTGAAAAATTCGATTAGCTCTAAATATAATCTTTAGAGTTCCATGAATTCCCCATGGTATATTTATGATCTTTATGAAGCAAACAATGAAGATTATATTCAGACCAATTTTTGTTTTTACAGGATATACAACAACACCATATCCTTTGTCAACTACAACACCTGTAAGTATAATCCGCAGCTTCCTAAGAAGTCATGTCTCATATAAGGTTTGTCTGCTGATAAATAGTCATGGCCATAATATCATTACAGGAAGAGTGCAGTGATGTTGTGTGTAAAGTGAAACAATGCACCAAGGAAGGAGAAATCCAAGTGTTTGTTGGCTGGGAGAACCATTGCTGTCGAAACTACAAATGCCGTAAGCGACTTAATACTAGGGGAATGTTGTCCATTAATGTCAATATAGTGGTTTCCAACCAATGTCTCTCAGCTTGAGAGGTACAGATTGGGGACCAGTGCTCTAGACCAGTGCTTCTCAAACTAGGAAGCAGGCTTTACTGGTGAGGCACAGCTTGTTGGCTGGTGCGGTGCAGGTCCCTACCAGTGTCAGCTTAGGTTCAATGCAAGGACTCTAAACTGCTTTGAAAATGCCAGCCTTGCATTATCAGTCTCCGTGGCTAGAAAGACTGAATGACCTGTGATAACATTAATATCAAGAGTCCATAGGTCCTTCATCCAGGAGCAGTTCAGCTGGAGTCTGCAGGCTGAATGCTTTAATATGCAAGCAGAGGCATCATAGACGGATGCTGAAGATACACAGCTCTTCTCTTATGTCCTCTCTCTTATGTTTCTGTTGTGGAGATGCTCCTGACAGTGTGGGAGGTATGGAATTGGGGATCCATTTGCTTCAAGTTTGTAAGTTTTTTCTTTGGGAGAACTGCTGGCGCCAATGGGCGAGAGATGGAAAAGGGGAGACTGTAAATGCCATTAGAAGAAGCGAAGATTGGGGGGGCAATTCTGCTACCACTGATGCAATACTGTGGAGTTTGGCTCTTCTGATTAGGTATTTTGTGCTGCATTGTTGTATTTGTTTGGCAGAACTGGGCATATATTTTATGTTGGACGCTGGTGTTTGGTGCTGCTGAGGAGGTATTTTGTGCTGCAATGTGGTATTTCATGTTGCTAGAGGTATTATGTGTGGTGAATTGTGGTATTTGTTTGGCACTCTATGGTAGTATTTCATTTCTGGCGAGTCCATGACAAATTGACTGGAAAGGCCCAAGTCGAAAAAGTTTGAGAAGCCCTGCTCTAGGATGTGTATTGCTCATTTGGCTGTGAGTAGTTCAAAAAGAACTTTATTAAAATTGGTTTACTCTATTCAACTTATAGAGTGTGAACCATGCAATCCACCACCTTATTGCGATGGACAAATTCCAATTGCAAGTATCAATATAGACACGCAGTGCTGTCCAACCTATGAATGCTGTAAGTACTGAACACAACTTTATAGTTTTAGCATGATTTACCACACATTTGTATATGGCAATGCTATATGTATTATCTTTATATATGAGCAATCTCACGTTGACAACACTTACCTTCTTTATTTCAGCAATTCCTTCTACTCCTCGCTCAGTAAGTAAATTGATATTAGGATATGCACATTATTAATTAGATATGTATATTATGCTGGGTTCACACTAGTACTGGCTATGTTTGGATTTCGTTGGAGAACCCAAACAATGGAGATGCGGACCGCTAAAACAGATGTTACACATGAAGCCGGTGAACCCAATTGACTATAATGGGGTCTGTCAGGTGTTTGTCATTTTTGAACTGAAACCTGTGGAGGAAAAAGTCCTTCGTGCAGGAATTTTACTTTGCCAATTTCGGTGGACACTGATGTGAATGTAGCTTTATGGATATTATGTCTCTCATAAAGCCTATGTCCACCTAGACATGTAGCCTTATAAGGATATTATGTCTCTCATAAAGCCTAAATCCACCTAGACGCTAAGGTTTTGCCATAATCCATGTGGTACTCTTTTTTTATATTTGACATACTTATTAGTCTTTCTGGATTTTAGTTTGTCTGGAGAGTACAGTATACAGAAATTAAAACAACAATCTTGCTTTATTGTCCACTAGATGGTGTAAATGATTCATGGTAATTTGCATATTTCCTCATACTGAGTTGTATTCTCTTACGACTTTTTACAGGAACTTCCCGTTACAACTATCATCCAGACCACTAGTTGGAATGTAAGACATCTATATGTCCTGCTACTTCATAACAGACAATATCAGCAATAATAACAATAAGTGGAGTTTCTGACTGACTATGTTCTTATGCGATGTTAATTTACAGATTACCTGTGAGAAGAGAGTCTGCTCACCGAAGGTCTGCAAAGCATATGAGAAAGTGGTTACTCGCATAAATCCATCTGACCCATGCTGCCCAATCCAGACATGTGGTAAGTGTAACACACACAATCTATACGTATATGTATGTGTGTAGGAAATTAAAGGAAAATAACGGCAAGGCACAGCTAGCCAAGGATACCTTTTATTGACACTGTGTTTATGGTGTACCATATAGTGCCCAAATATTACAGTCATAAAGTGCTCAAATAACACTACCAGCCTGTTACCTAAATAACACTGCCCAGAGTCCAAACAAAAGTGAAGCAGCATTCTATGAAATTGCCTTTTCATATGTTTGGGGACTAAGCATGGGACAGAGGGTGTACGATCTGGATACACAGACCATCAGGGTCTGTGGTACCTCTTAGTACGCTGCAGCAAAAAATCGATTCGGGAAAAAAGAGGCAGAAACGCATTGCGGTTTATCTCGCAGCGCTTTTCACAGAAAGTCTGCAGAGTTTTCCTCTGTGGACTTTCTATTTCAATTATAGGGAAATCGCCGGTGTCTCCATATAATTGACACTCTGCGATTTCAAAAAACGCAACGGAAGCCTTCTTCCTTCATGTTATTTACATTAGAATGGGAACAGACACAGACGGAGGGAGCTCCATCTATGTCCGTCACTCTATCTCTGTAAAAGTCCATTGCTCTCATCCTATGACAGATGAAAACAATGCACATTCATAATGGTAGGGTGAACGTCTCCTTAGTAACCACAGATAGGTATTTCTACGTTGCAATTGTGCACTATCTTTGCATTTGCCTTTATCTGTCTTTGCCTTCATTGTAATTCTGTGCTGTAAGTATTTAAAATAAAAAATTCCTTTTTTATACAGAATGTTCTTGCAACACGATACCATCTTGTGCCAATGATGAGCAGTTAGTAGCAGTGCAACAGAGCAACCAGTGCTGCCCCAAGCTGAAGTGTGGTAAGGAAACAAAGAATGATGCAACTTGTTGAATTTCTTTTTGGTTCTTAATGATTCATTTTTGTCGATGAAGGTCATGGGACATAGCACTCTTTAATCATAGCACTGCCACAGGGTGAAACAAAAATGAGACAAGATCATCTACTGTTGTTCAGTGTCACTAGCAACCTAGAAAGACCCTACCTGATCAGATTCATGTAGAGACGTACATTGCCCAAGACATTATATTGTTGGCTGTGAACTATGTTTAGTAGGATCTGAAAATTATCTATGGACACTATCAGATATTTTGTTTTCAATTGGTCTAAAGTGCTGGAGCTAGGTTCAAAATTAAACAACCCTGTCATGCTCCTGATAAGAAAATTTGAGGAATATGAGATATGACAATGTATAAACATTGAAGGGGTTGTCTGGAATAAATGATAATTTAACCCTAAACTAAACCCCCTCCCCTTGCTAATCTCTAACTTACTTTATAAAAAATGTATATTTGCCCAGATCGCCGGGGTGGTCATGTGACCGCCCCAGGCACATTTTCTGATTTTGCGGTGACTTTCTGTTTACCCTGTTTGTGGAAACGGAACGTCACCATCATACTTATCTGTCTTCATGTCTGGATCTTCTGTGCACGAAACGTCACTTCCTTCATTTCTGCAAGCGCCGGCAAACGTGAAAAGGAGAAGGATCCGGCCTCCCACGCATGTGTAATAGAACCGCACTCCAGGTCTATTGCGCAGGTGCCGGAAGAAGTAAAGCGACATAGAAGAAAGTGATCTCCAGTACAGGAAGACAGGTAAGTATGATGGGGTGGAGGGGTGGGCTGAGTTAGTTTTTAGATAGGGCTAGTAGTCTGTGGGCTAACTAGGGAAACAGGGAGAGGGTGTGAGAGGGAGGGGGAGGGAGTGAGAGGGTGATCTGAGTAAAGAGCAATTCATTATGGTAGTTGTAGGATAAGAGAGCAGGATGCTACCTATGTAAACAAATGCAGAGGATGTCAGGAGCTCCCAGAGAAACCCAGAAATCACTCAAAACACTGCTAAAGGTATTTGGGTGAACCTATGAAGCCATTAATAGCACTAACAGACCTTTTTTTTTTTAAAAAAAGGTTTTTTGCCTGGAAAACCCTTTTAACCCCTTAAACCCCTTTAATGTTACTTTAATGTTACTGTGACTCTATTGTCTGATTATATAGCCTTCTCAATTATCTCTGTGTATAGCCTTTCCCTTCCCCATATTTAGTGATATACAGATGTTTTCCCCGGCAACTGTGGAAAAGGGCACATTCAGACTACTGAGATACAAAACGTCCGTGAAAACGTTAATTTTTCGCGGCCATCTTGTACTTGAGGAGTTGCTGTTTTCACGGATCCCCCATATATTACAGTGTATGGAGGTACCCCTGAAAACATTTGGTGACTAGCTGTCGTCCATATCTGCTTACAACTAATGTGCGCCAAAGTTCTTTATCTGGATATTATGCTTAATGTATGCATGTCTTATGTGGTATCACAATTCTGAGTGGAAGAAATTTAGGGGGGCGTTCACACTACCGTTGTTAGTATTCGTTGTTAGGATCTGTCAGAAAATGTTAACAACTGACACTAAAACATCTGTCAAAAATCTATTAAAAATCCCTAAGTTATACATAGTAAAGTCTGCAATTCTGATACAGATACAGTCATGGCCAAAAGTTTTGAGAATGATACAAATATTAATTTTTACAAAGTCTACTGCTTCAGTTTTTCTAATGGCAATTTGCATATACTCCAGAATGTTATAAAGAGTGATCAGCTTAACAGCAATTACTTGCAAAGTCAATATTTGCCTAGAAAATGAACTTTATCCCCCAAAACACATTTCAACATCATTGCAGCCCTGCCTTAAAAGGACCACCTAACATCGTTTCAGTGATTGCTCCATTAACACAGGTGTGGGTGTTGATGAGGACAGGGCTGGAGATCAATCTGTCATGATTAAGTAAGAATGACACCACTGGACACTTTAAAAGGAGGCTGGTGCTTGCCATCATTGTTTCTCTTCTGTTAACCATGGTTATCTCTAAAGAAACACGTGCAGTCATCATTGCACTGCACAAAAATGGCCTAACTGGGAAGAGTATTGCAGCTAGAAAGATTGCACCTCAGTCAACAATCTATCGCATCATCAAGAACTTCAAGGAGAGAGGTTCCATTGGTGCCAAAAAGGCTCCAGGGCGCCCAAGAAAGACCAGCAAGCGGCAGGACCGTCTCTTAAAAGTGTTTCAGCTGCGGGATGGGGCTACCAGCAGTGCAGAGCTTGCTGAGGAATGGCAGCAGGCAGGTGTGAGTGCATCTGCACGCACTGTGAGGCGGAGACTCTTGGAGCAAGGCCTGGTCTCAAGGAGGGCAGAAGCCACTTCTTTCCAGAAAAAACATCAGGGACAGACTGATATTCTGCAAAAGGTACAGGGAGTGGACTGCTGAGGACTGGGGTAAAGTCATTTTCTCTGATGAATCCCCTTTTCGATTGTTTGGAACATCTGGAAAACAGCTTATTCGGAGAAGAAGAGGTGAGCGCTACCACCAGTCTTGTCTCATGCCAACTGTAAAGCATCCTGAAACCATTCATGTGTGGGGTTGCTTCTCAGCCAAGGGAATCGGCTCTCTCACAGTCTTGCCTAAAAACACAGCCATGAATAAAGAATGGTACCAGAATGTCCTCCAAGAGCAACTTCTCCCAACCGTCCAAGAGCAGTTTGGCGCTCAACAATGCCTTTTCCAGCATGATGGAGCACCTTGCCATAAAGCAAAGGTGATAACTAAATGGCTCAGGGAACAAAACATAGAGATTTTGGGTCCATGGCCTGGAAACTCCCCAGATCTTAATCCCATTGAGAACTTGTGGTCAATCATCAAGAGACGGGTGGACAAACAAAAACCAACAAATTCAGACAAAATTAAAGCATTGATTCTGCAAGAATGGACTGCTATCAGTCAGGATTTGGTCCAGAAGTTGATTGAGAGCATGCCAGGGAGAATTGCAGAGGTCCTGAAGAAGAAGGGTCAACACTGCAAATATTGACTTGCTGCATTAACTCATTCTAACTGTCAATATAAGCTTCTGTTACTCATAATATGAATGCAATTATATTTCTGTATGTGATAAAAACATCTGACAAACACACATAAAAACCAGAGGGCAGCAGATTATGTGAAAATATAATATTTGTGTCATTCTCAAAACTTTTGGCCATGACTGTACATAGTCTCACATTGTGAAACGTGTTACTCTAAAATAAATGACATACTGTGAAGGAGCAGAAGATATTCACACAAACCAGATTGCAGTGTCCTGTCTTCTGTCCAGCTGGAACCAATCATCCTGACCCTTGCATGACACTAAAGATTTGGAAGCATGCAGATAATGAAGCAGATCCCAAGATTTGGGTAATCTAACTAAATTCTGCCATAACATTCCTATAACACTAAACCTTTGCCCATGCACTGACTGCCCACAAAATAGGGAATAATATTTACAATGTGTTTGCTGATCTTTAAAGCCACAAAACAGCTTAGGCCCCAGCTACTGGAATGAACTACTGAAACCCCACACTCTTTGCCGACCTCTGAGATCAACAGACAGGAATAATATACCCAGCATCTAGCATAAAACATTTAGAGACAGAATTTGTTGTCCTTCTAGTCCCAGAAGAGGCATAGCTAGGGGTTCAGCACAAGGGGGGGCGAACATGTCCAAGTGGGCCCCCAACTTGGACTTGTTCGTATACCGATACTATCAGTTTACGGTGAGCGTATAGTGTTATATAGCAGCTCTACACAGGGCTCTGCAGACGATTTAGGTGAATACAGGGCAGTAGCATTTAGTGACTTACCGGTGACGTCTCTGACCAATCCTTCACATTTCCCATCTCTTTCATCTGGACGGCCATGACCACTTCTTCCAGTCTCTGTAAAGTTTGCAACACAGACATCTTTGGCTCCTCACTTTTCCAGGCACCTGACCCACATTGTCCTCACCTGCACAAAGCCCCCATTCTGCTGCTACCCCAACTATAAAATATATAATATAACCCTCTATAATGAATAATACCCCCAAGTGTATCTTTAAGTTAATAACTTCCCTGTGCACCCCTTTAAATAGTGCCCCTTATTAATAATGCCCCAGATGTTTTCTAATTAAAAAGGAAAAAAAAAGGAAAAAAAAAATTATTGGGGTTCCAATACCCCGGACCCCCAGGATCAGCTGTTTGAATGAATCATGGTACCTGTGTAAGCGCCGTGACTCTTTCTCTGTTTACATAGTGTCATTTTTTTTCAGAGCGGCCATGTAATGTAACTACAGCCTCGTCCTATACACGTCTATGTGACAAGGCTGGAATTACATCACACGGTCACTATAAACAGACAGTGTGTGATATAAACAGGCACCATAGCCCCTTCATACAGCTGATCAGTGGGGAATCACTTATCTCTTATTGATGTTTTATTCTGAGGATAGACCATCAATAAAAATGAGCTGGAAAACTCCTTAAAGAGGACCTTTCACGTCTTCATGTATATGCTGTTTTACATACCGCTAGAAAGCCGACAGCACGCTGAATTCAGCGCACTGCCGGCTTTCCTGGTATGTGCCCCGGGGCTGGAGATATCGGGGGTCTTAGTTTCACGGTTTACTGTCAGAAGGGCGTTCCTGACAGTCTAGCTGCGCTGTGAGGAATGCCCTCTCTGACAGTTCTCGTTCATAGACTTGTACTGAGAGGGCGTTCCTCACAGCTTAGCGTCATCGCCAGGCAGGAAGGAACAGTACAGAACAGTACAGAGCTATGGGCGAGTACAGAGAGGGGACGTTCCTTATAGCCCAGCGATGACGCTGAGCTGTGAGAAACGCCCTCTTAGTACAAGTCTATGAACGAGAACTGTCAGAAAGGGCGTTCCTCACAGCGCAGTTAGACTGTCAGGAACGCCCTTCTGACAGTAAACCGTGAAACTAAGACCCCCGATATCTCCAGCCCCAGGGCACATACCAGGAAAGCCGGCAGTGCGCTGAATTCAGCGCGCTGTCGGCTTTCTAGTGATATGTAAAACAGAATATACATGAGGACGTGAAAGGTTCTCTTTAAGGCTAAGGCCCCATCGCGGTTTTTCCTGCAGCACTTTGCACAGAAAGTTCGCAGAGGTTTCCTCTGCGGACTTTCTGCTTCAATTATATCTACAGGAAAACCGCCAGCATTTCCGTAGGTATAATTGATATGCTGCGATTTCCAAAACTGCGTCTATTTTGGAAATCGCAGCATATCCGCTGCGCATATTTTACTGCAAAGTGGGGATGGGGGCCACATGTGGCGAAAACCCACAGAAACAAACACGGCATTTTACATCTAGCAAATCCCATCCACACATTGCAGAAAAATACGTGCAGCAGATGCACTGCGATTTCCAAAACTGTTGCGGTTTTGGAAATTGAAGCATGTCAATTATACCTATAGAAACACTGGCGGTTTCCATATAGGTGTATTGAAATCAGAAAGTCCACAGGGGAAACCTCTGCGGACCTTCTGTGAAAAGTGCTGCGAGAAAAACCACAATGTTACCGCTGCGGTTTTTCCTGCAGCGCTTTTTTTTTCTACAGCCCGCTAAGTGAGGCCTTAGTCTTAATAAAGCTCAAGTGCCACTTTCATTAAATTAATTGACCCTCATATTATGCCCCTGATTCCCCCTGACATAAATACAGCACCTCTAATGGCTCCTTATATTAATGACCACCCCCCTTATCTTCATAATGCCTTGTAATATAAATGATGCCCCCTAATGGCCCCTTATATAAATAACCTCCCCCTTGTATTAATAATACCTCCTAATAACCCTTATATAAATGACCCCCCATCGTCATAATGCCCCCTAATGAATCCTCCCTTATAGTTATATTTCCCCCTCCTAACCACCCCTTATACTATTAATATATCCACAACTAGGCTAAAAAAACAAAAGTCATACTCACCTGCGATGATGATGAATGGAGCCGCCGGCGCTTCCTCCCTGTCCACACACAGGACGTCTGTGTCTGAGCGCAGGCAGCGCGTTCTTGTGACGTCATCGCGCCACCCGTGCTGAGAAGCAGACATCGTCTGTGGTCTCGGCGTCTTGTAAACCGCAAGCCTGTAGACAATACTGTTAAGTTGCAGGTTATGTTTTAACTAGATCGGTGTCTGCAGACACTGATCTAGTTAGAAATAAAGGATGTATTAATGGCGGCCCCGGGGTGGGCCCCCCAAAAATTCAGTGGGCCCGGGGCAGCCGCCCCTCTGCCTCCCTGCTAGCTATGCCTCTGAGTCCCAGTCTTTGAAAGTATAACTGGGATCAATTGGAGAGACACATATCATACTTGGACACATATAAAAACAAGTCTTAATACCCAACATGTTTAGTTTGGCTCTGGAGGGCAAATAACACATTTGATTGCTATTCGCCATATGGTATATTCCCACATTACAATTGTTGTTGTTGAACAGGTTCATTTTTTCCATCCAGCTCTCCTCACACTTAGAAACAATCCTATGAGTTCAGTTTTTAAATTTTACAAACTTACAATTTACCATTGTTCGCCGACTCTTCTAAAACTCACCATATACTTTACATTCCAATTCCAGAGAAAAAGAGTGATGACTGCCATGCTGTGCCCACCCATGTTAATATAAAATCTGGAAAATGTAGCGCCAAGGTAAGTATAATGGCTTCATACACTTTGGTTAATCCTGTGGTCTTTATTTAAATGTAATATATATGGTAATCTTTTCACCTCAGATATGTGATGCCATAGTCCAGATCACCTTGTACAGTCTATTATCAGTATAATCGTTAGTGCAGTACAATATAAACAGAACATAAACTATAGTTTTTACTAGCATTATTCCTTTATAAAAGCTGAAATAGTGGGCACATTGAGTCCCCATAATTATGTATTATGAAGTCATGAACACTGTGTGCCACCATATGGTGCCTTTATAAGGCATCGTTATCTTTCCTAGAAGCAATACATGTGACAGGAAAATAATTCTGCAATACAGCCTATGCTTGAACATATATAGGTGGAACATATAAAATCGCAGGCATGAAAAGGTACAGAATGTCCCTATAGCAGCTTAAGGTCTGTCATATAGCCGTGTATGTGTGGGCCCTACTGTGAATTTAATAATAATAAGGGGGAGTTCACACTACCGTTACTAATGTCCGTTGCTGTCTTCCATCATAGGATGACAGCAACGGACATTAAACTGTCTCAGAGTATGGTCACAGATTGATTCTGTGTCTGTTCCCCTTGACACTAATGTAAACAACATGATGGAAGCAATCTTCCATCATGTTTGTTTACTTTTGTAACAGAAGATTAAGTCCTGCGAGTCCTAGCTTCTGTCAAGTTCTTTACATTAGTGTCAATGGGAATGGACACAGAATCAATCTGTGACCTTTCCCTGTGACAGTTTAATGTCCATTGCTATCATCCTATGATGGAAGACAGTAACGACATTAGTAACGGTAGTGTGAACTCCCTATTAAATAACACTTAGACTTAATGATGTGTAGAGTGATTTATGTAGTCTACTTTTATGTAGTCTACGGTAACCTGCGGCTAAACATCATCCTTAAATTAACTATATTTCTTGTGATTACTATTCACTGTATAATAATTGTGATCTCACATTTACACTTCATTGTTACACTGTTTATTCTTTCTGTACAGGTCATATTATCTTCTTGTAGTGGATACTGCCACTCCAAGACAGGGTATAGCAGTTTATGGACCCCAGTTTCTCAATGCCGCTGCTGTTCTGTAACAGAAACTCGTCCCAAGACTTTCGAATTGCCATGCCCGGATGGCACAAAGATCCGCCAGACAGTTCAAGAAGCAACACAGTGTGGGTGCAACAAATGTTCTGAGGATGAAGGAAATCATTCTGGAAGCGGCAGTGGCAGTAACAGTGGCAGTGGTAGTGGGGATGAAGGGAGTGGGTTCACTTTGTGGTCACCCTTTGAATACAGAAATAAAATTTAAGGATTTAACTATATAATTTCCCATTAAGAAAACATTACCAAAGCTGCTGCTCTAAACTCCATATCATTTTATAAGAGGCTGTCTCTCCCCAAACCCTTGCTGGTAGAAATCAGTAATTTTTACTAATAGTGTAAATTACTGTAAAGGTTTTCTATTTTCCTCTTAAAGTTGCCTCCACCTACTGGCAGAGCCAACCAAATAGACCATATGGTTTGATGTAACATCTCACATTGGGAACGTTTTGGCAAATGCTGCACATATGGAGTAATCGCATCACCTGGGTATATATCAGGCCTGTGATTAGCCATCCCATTAACTACATATCTTGACTTCATGCACTATTTGCATGCACTCCCTATGGAGTATTGCACTGTGTTACTATCAACAGATTGCTCCGTTGTGAGTATGTTAAAGGCTTGTGTTTTAAAGGGAGTGGACAGAATTAGAAGAATTTGCTTGCTTTCATCCAAAGACATTGCCACTTCTGTCTATAGGTTGTGAGTGGTATTGCAAGTCAGCTTCATTGAAGTGAATAAGGCTGAACTGCAATACCACACACAACCTGAGAAAGCAAGCATGTTTTTCTAATTTAGGAATTCCTTTTTAAATACTTTCTTGCCAAAGCACTGTAAAAATGAAGGCTAAACTGAAAATGAAGGATATTTATAAAAAAAAAAAAAAACTATATTATATATATTATATTATAATTTTAACCCATTATGGCTCTGTTAGAGGTGGGGACTGAAGCAGAAAAAAACCCCAAAAAATTACTTTTGGACTGTGATCAATTGTTACTTCTATTTACAATAGAGCTGTTATAGCAGATTTGTGAAATTTCTCTGATTTCAGAAATAAATGACATTCTTACAATTTTCTCTTTTTGTAATATTTCTTAATACTTGACAAAGTTTTTTCTTTAATATTTCTGAAGGGTTATTATAATAAATAACTTGGAAAGGCAAATGTTCTATATTAGGTTACAAATAACCCACTGAAATACTTTGCTATTGTATTGTTTCATGTGACTTGTTATGCTAGGAGTAGAGGAAGTTTCCTGGCACTACGTCAGCAGTAGGATACCTATGTGGATATCAGGGCACATTGCGCTTGTGAGCCAATGGCGATCAGGGTACAGATGCTCTTTGCTTGTCAATAAGGGGTTAAGCTACCTTCACAAGACAATGATTCATGGCTGTGTGATTCCCAATTTTTTTTAACAGACATCACACAATAGCATTACATCAACATCGGTGAATCAGGGCTATTCGCATGACCGTTTGTTGTCACGGACTGTCAAAATATAGGTCATGATCTACTTTGGCCTGTTTTCACAGATCCCTCCGTACACTCAAATGTATGTGGGATCCGTGAAAATGGGTGTCCTTTGGGTGCAAGATGGCCGTTTTGCATCTCGGTCATCTGAATGTAGTCAGACTAATCAGGGATTCAGTTTTACTATGTTGCTCAAGGAACCACATTCATAACATTAAATATGAGCGCAATAAGTAACACATTTTGTAACAAAGCTTTCCATAAGTACTGACAGGTAAATAAATGTGAATTGTTATGTAGAATTTTATTTTCTTTCCTGTTTCCTCTCTCCTGCAAGTTAAATAGTAGAAGCTCCAGGATTATGTGTGCATGCAGGGGAAAAGTTGACAATGGGCTATCTGTCTGTTCCTCCAACTATGGACTACACTACACTACACCATACCATGTAAATAGTGCTATCATGTTTTCTGGCTCTTTATGTAGTAAAATGAAAAACCATGCTACATTTAGAGATGGCCCACCCACTAAAGATTCATTGGGGGTTATTTATTATCTGCCCCTTTTTCGGCCATATTTTTGCATGTGTGCCTTTTTTATAGTAGTTTTACTGTGGTGCCTATTTATGATGTAAGTTCATTTCCTCATTCAATGTTTTGCATGTGTTGGTTTAGATGCACATTTATAACCATGTGCACTTTGTCCCTTTTTTGTTTAAAAGGGCGCAGTTGCCCCTATTTTGCTAAAAAAAAAAAAAATTGCGCAATTGCCCCTTTTTAATGCTTTCTGACCTGATGGGCTTTTTTATGCTGTCCATGTACTGGAATGCATTTGCACATTTTTTTTGTCCCTTTTTAATAACGCACAATAAATATAGTGTGAAAAGGATCTCCATTTAGGTGAGGGCAGGATAACATCAGGAAAAAAAGGTGCAAATGCATTCCAGTACATGGACAGCGTAAAAAAGCCCATCGGATCAGAAAGCATTAAAAAGGGGCAATTGCGCAATTTCTTTTTTTTTTTTTTTTAGCACTGCTGGTTTACTGTGCTTCTACTTTTAAAATGCTTTTTAACCCCTTCCCGACATCCACCATACTATTATGGCAGATGCCAGGTCTTTAAAGATGGCTGCCACTCTGCTACAGCGGAGACCTGGCCCACTCTGATTGCGGGCATTGCAGGCAAGGACTCCCTCCCAAATAAAAAAAATTACCTCTCAGGCCAGCTCCCGTGCGGGAGCTAAACTGTTCCTCTGACTGCCGGGAGCCTACTGAAGGCTCCCAGGCTTTCCATAAGCATAATACTATTGAGGCTGGTCTATGACTAGCCTCAATAGTAATATAGTGAATCTCCCCCATAGACTGCAATACAGTTGTATTGCAGTCTATAGGACTTGCAAACAAATGATTGCAGGTTCAGGCCCTCTGGGGGAGCTAATAAGAAAGTAAAAAAATAAAAAAAAGTTTTAAAAAATATGAAAAAAAAAAAAAAAAAAAAAAAAAACCCCTAAAAGTTCAAATCACCTCCCTTTCCCTAAAATTCATATAAAAGTAAAAAAATTACTGTGAAACACATACACATTAGGTATCCCTGTGTTTGAAAATGCCTAGTCTACAAACATAGAATGCAGATGACATGTCATTTGGACTGCAGAATGAATGCCGTAAAAACAAAGCCCGTGAGAAAGTTGCACAAATGGACCTTTTCTCCAATTCCACCCCGTTCAGATTTTTTTTTCAGCTTCGCTGTACATTGTACAGAATAATAAATGATATCATCATGAAGAACAATTACAGGTGCATCTCAATAAATTAGAATATCTTTGAAATGTTCATTCATTTCAGTGATTCAGTAATACAATTCATAATCAGCGTCTTCCATGATTGTGTGTCCTACTGAACCAGACTGAGGGACCATTTAAAGGCTTAGGAAACCTTGGCAGGTGACACACTGAATTTACAATACTGAACTTTTTTACAATATTCTAATTTTCTTAGATTTGGGTTTTCATTACCTGTAATCCATAATCAACATTTACAGAAATAAAACACTTGAAATAGAACACTCTGTGTGTAAAGATCTACAGCATTGAAGAAAAATGGCTGGGTTGTTATGGAAACATGGAGTGCAGCTGTGTGCATGTGGCTGACAATGCCTTGTAAGATTGGAGACGGGCTTGGGTCTGCTGAGAGTTTTCATTAGATCGAGCAGCAGCCATGCGTTTTGCTGCAGGAGACATGAGTAGTTTAAAAACATTTTAATTTATAAGAATGCTGACAACCAGTATGGCAGTCCAGTATAGGTACTATCTATTTATGACTGTGTTATGGAAACTAGATAAATTAAATGTAAACTTATATTGGCTGATACACGTGATATGATTGAATATTTAAGGACCTGCAAAATGCTATTAACTAATACAGGTCATAAATAGCTTGGTTGCTATGGAAACCTGGTGTAAAGCTGTGTGCCTGTGGAGACTAAGTGACTGCGAGCTTCTATTGGCTGATAAGGTACACGTGACCGTGTGTATGGCAGTTGGAATATGAGTGAAAGATTTGCTGGCTTGTATTGGCTAATGCAGGTCATTATTTGGGAATACTGTATCTCAGGAATGGTACATCCTTGAGAGCTGAGACCCAATCTAAAATCTTCCTGGACACCTGATGTACCTGTGTGCCATCACGGGTCTCTTCCTGAGGCCTGCTGATCATTGAGACCAATCAGCGGAACTCAGGAAAAGACCCGTGAGAAGCCGCCGGAGCAGAAGGACTGGAACACGCCGGGAGGACACCAAAGCACCAGGGACAGGTGACTATGAATTTTTTTTTTATTAAAAAAAAAAAATGCCTGGACAAGCTCTTTAAGTATCTGCATAGTATCTCTGGTATATGATGGCAAATCATATACCAGGCCTCGCAGTTCATTATCAAGCCATTGCTACAATTTTTGGTCAGGCACCCCACGCCTGATAGAATTGGTTGTCCAGGTGGCTATTCAAGATTTTTATGAACCTTGGATAATAGATAGAATGTTGGAAACTTGGGGTGCCTGACTGTGAAGAACTCACGTTCCAGTTTAGTTATGTCTCTATCAGTAAACCCTGCTGTGATCATATCATATTCTTGCAGAAATTGTTGAGTAGGGTCTCCTCACAACACTTTGTAACAATCTTTATTATGTAGTTGTCTTTTAGCCTCCCTGATATGCATCTCATGGAGCCAAATGACAACATTGCCACCTTTGTCAGACTCTTTAAAAATAAAATCATCCCGTTCTCTAAGAGCCTTTAATGCTATACTATCTTCCACTGAGATGTTACTCGCATCTACACTTTTACTTAATTTCTGTATATCAATGGTGACCATGTCCACAAAATTTTTACGTGGGATCATATATCCAAGGAGGGCATATTGGTTGCTTTGGGCTTTAATTTGTGCACAGTATAATTTTTGTTACTTGTCTGTGGGAACTCAGAGTTTTCAGATTCTGTAATAAGGGACTCTAGAGTATCAATCGCTAATAGTTCTTGTGGATTTAAGATGTTATCCAATCCAGTTGCTAGTTCTACTTGTAAGCTAGTATTATCTGATTCATGTTCGAGTGGAGATCCTTGATGAGCTCAATTTTAATGAAATTAAAACAGTTTTTGAGGATGAAAACCTGGGATCCTGTTAAGGTATAATGTGACAGGTTAATAATACATTATGACTGAGATGTATTTGTTTTTATTTCTTGGCTCTCCTTCACCCAGTGTTGTGACTGGGGAAACCCCATCTGTGCCTGTCCTGTAAAAAAACTTGGGACTTGAAATGATGGGGAATTTTGAGTCAGTACATCGGTTTTATAGTATCTTTTCTGGTGTTGCTCCTCGAAACTGCTTGTTATTATTGAAGAGACCCCAGTGTATAATAATAGCACTGAAACGAAAAGGCAAACCTCACGAATATTCGTCAAAACAAATTTCAAGGGGTTCTCCTGAAATGGCTTGAGGCTCTGGGGAGTATATTATACTGTGTGGAGCCACTGTGAAGCATTATAATGGGGGGATCTCTTTAGAGCATATTATATTGTGTGGGCCCACTGTGGAGCATTATACTGGGAGGGTACACTCTGGGAAGCATAATATATTGTGTGGGGCCACTGTGGAGCATTATACTGTGTGGGCCACTGTGAAGCATATTACACTGTGTTAGGCCACTGTGGGGAGCATATTATACTGGGGAACCTTTGGATAGCATATTATATTGTGTGGGGCCACTGTGGAGCATATTATACTGTGTGGGGGCCTCTGTGCATACTATACTGTGTGAGGCCACTGTGGGGAGCATATTATACTGAGAGGAACTCTAGGCAGCATATTATATCGTGTGGGGCTACTGTGGAGCATTATATTGAGGGGCCACTGGGGAGCATATCATATTGTGTGGGGCCACTGTGGAGAATTATATTGGAGGGGCACTGTGGAGAATTATACTAGGGGGGACACTGTGGAGCATATTATACTGGGGGGTTTCAGGGTAGCATATTATATTGTGTGGTGTCATTGTGGACCATTATACTATGTAGGGCCACTGTGGAGCTTTATACTGGGGGGTAGTATGGGGAGCCTATTATGCTGTGAGATTTATTCTTCTGCACTGTGGGAAGCCTATTATACAGTGTGGGGCCACTGTAGAGCATATTGTACTGTGTAGGGGCCACTGAGGAGCATTATAAGGGGGTGGGGCACTGTGGGGAACCTTTTATATTGTGTGGTGCATATTATATTGTGTGGGGCTGCTGGGCAACATATTATACTGTGTGGGGCCACTAAGGGCTATTATACTGTGTAGGGGCTCTGGGGAGCATTATACTGTGTTGGGAATCTGGGGAGTATATTATACTGTGTGGAGTGTTATATACCATGTGGGTCCACTATGGGGGGCTCAGGGGAGCATTTTATACTGTGTGGAGCCACTGTGGAACATTATATACAATGTGGAGCCACTGTGGAGGAGCTCAGGGGAGCATTTTATACTGTGGAGGGCACTGTGGAGCATTATATACCATGTGAAGCATTATATTGTGGGGGGTGTTGCTCAAAATTCCTGCTGGCAGCCCTGTGTGCTATGTCTGCATCACAGCTCCCTGGCTGTGTCACTCCCCATACAGTACTGTGCATGAACCAGCCATGGAGCTATTTGGGGTCTGCACAGTACTATAAAGGATGACTATACTGAGAACATACTCAGTAACGCTGGATAGGCAGCAGATATGTAAGATTTCAATTGGAAAAAGACAATACCTGCAAAAACATCTAGGTTCCACCAGTAGCCAGACACTTTAAAGGGGTTGTCCAAGCAAAAAAATTATTTTTTAAATTGGTGGGGGGTGGTGAAAAAAAACAAAAAACAAAAAGTCATACACACCTTACCGGTGCCTCCTGGCACAGTCTGGTCCTTCTGGTCTGTTGTAGTCTTCCGATGGAAGTAACCGCTGCACGTGATCGCTGAGGCCAAACAGTGGCCTCAGCAAAGGGTACGTCACGTCACTACCTGTGACGTCCCGGGGTCTCTTCCTAAGGTCTCTGAATGCCTCAGTGGTCACATGACCAGTGAGGCCAATCAGCAGCTTTAGCAGAAGGGAGCTGGGACGTCACAACTGGTGAGCAGTTTCACTTTGAGAAATCACCGGAGCAGCCGGACTGGACCGCGATGGGAGGACACCAGAGAACTGGGGACTGGTGAGTATGATTTTTTTTTCACCTCTCCTGGCGTATTTTAAAATTTTTGATTTTTTTTTTCCCAGACAACCTCTTTAAAGAAGAAGACAATTCCAATTATAAAGAATTGGAGGGTTGGGGTGAAAATCTAGATGGCCTACTATTACAAGAAGAAAGCCACTGGATTTTCAGATTAAACAAGATAAAACCCCTCAACAACACATACAATTTTGGATGCTTTATTTAAAAAGTAATTCTGTATGGATATACTCGTGCATTACAGATGCCGATTCAATTGGTGACATATCATCATATATATCAGTTTAGAAGCCATATAGTAGTATTATAACTCCTCACTACAAAAAATATATATTTTTTTGGATTTAGTTTAGACATTTTTCACCTAAATAAGGCTCATGATGTACAGTGGGGAAAAAAAGTATTTAGTCAGCCACCAATTGTGCAAGTTCTCCCACTTAAAAAGATGAGAGAGGCCTGTAATTGACATCATAGGTAGACCTCAACTATGAGAGACAAAATGAGAAAACATATCTAGAAAATCACATTTTCTGATTTTTTAAGAATTTATTTGCAAATTATGGTGGAAAATAAGTATTTGGTCACCTACAAAAAAGCAGGATTTCTGACTACCCAATATATACTGTGTTTACTAGTAGCCCATACAGCATTTATTTCCCTGAATAGCGCCATATATATTTGGGTAAAATTGACAAATAATTGGATGGACTAAGGCCTTTTTCTGATAATAGAAAAACAGGGATAATAGCATACCTTAATATATAAATTGGCATGCCTCATACTGGTGAGAAAATCGTATTCTCTGAGGGCTGATAGATAGGGGACATATCACTCCAGTAGATTTTCACTATATTTTAATATTAATATTTTTTAAGGACAATTAATAAAAGTTAGATTTTATTTTTATTTTTTCTTCCACTGCCCTTTTCCTCCTTTTCCTTTTTTCCTATTTATATACATTTCCTTTTGGCGGTGTACACCACAGTAGATTTACTATAAATTCTTTTTTATATATATGTGAAGTCACTTCATTCTTTAGTAGATCGAGCAATACATGGCCAGTATATGCGTAACACAGTGGACACTAAAGTCACAGTACAGCGTGAAGCTGCTCATCCCACTGGTCCCCTATACTGTATACTCATCCCATACAGTATAGGGGACCAGTGAAGGGGCCACTGTATGGGGGAACAGGTGAAGTGGCCCCTGTATGGGGGGGGAATAGTGAAGGGGACGCTGCATGGCCCATACAGTGGCCCCTTCACTGGTCCCCCCCCCCCCCCATAGCAGCATTGGGTGATTACTTACCTGTCTACTCCATGGTCCCGGGCCTTCTTGCTCTGGGCGCACTGATGTGACGTCATGTGCGCCTGGTGCAGGAAGAAGGAGGATGCGCCAGGGAGCTGAGTATTGGTGCAGACACCAATCTAGTTAAAATACTTCCTGCAACTTAACATTATTGTAAACCGCAAGCCAATGCAGGCCTGCGGTTTACAAGACGCTGAGACCACAGACCGATGTCTGCTTCTCAGCACGGGTGGCGCGATGACGTCACAACATCGCGACGCCTGCGCTCAGACACAGACATCCTGTGCGTGGACAGGGAGGAAGCGGCGGTTCCATTCATCAGGATCGAAGGTAGGTGAGTATGACTTTTTTTTTCTTTTTTTTTGTGGGTATATTAATAGCATAGCTCCCAGTGGGGGAGTCCCGATTTTACACAGCTGTCCCGCGGTATTAGGGTAATGTAAACGGTAAAGGACCTTTGATGACATCATGACCAAGTGATCAGATTCTTGTGTGGGCGGAGCTATTCTGGATACCACGGGACAGACTGTGATGTTAAACAGAAAGCTGGGAACAGAGAGTGATCGAAGAGACAGAGACACAGCATGTGTGAGCAAGAGGGGGGAACTGGGTGCAGATGTAGGGGCCAGTTAAACTGAAGGCAGATGAAGGGGGCAATTAAACTGCTGTCTGATGAAGGGAGGCCTTAAGCTGGTGACAGATGAAGGGGGAAATTAAATTGGTGGCAGATAAAGGGGGGCATTAAACCGGGGGCTGATGAAGGGGTCATTAAGCTGGTGACAGATGAAGGGGGACATTAAGATGGTGGCAGATAAAGGGGACATTAATCTGGGGGAGCAGATGGAGGGTGACATTAAACTGGGGGCAACTGGAGGAGGACATTAAACCGTGGGGGGTAGCTGGAGGGGGACATGTCTGCCTCTAGTTTCCCCCAGTTTAATGTTCCCCTTCAACTACCCCCACTGTTTAATGTCACCCTCCAACTGTCCGATAGTTTAATGTCACCCTACAGCTGCCCCAGTTTAAAGTCCCCCTCTAGGGCACGATTAGAGGGACTTAATACTGTGGGGCAATTGGAGGAGAACATTATAATGTGAGGGCATATAATGTTAGGGTTACTGTAAGAGCATTATAATATGTGGGGGCACATGGAATAAATAGATGAGAATGGGCGGAGTCAACATAGAAGTGGGTGGGGCTAAATTTGCCTCGGCACGCATAGCACGCTGTATATTTTGTCCCTCTTTCTGCCCTTTGAAAGTTGGAAGGTTTGTAATAGTATAAGGGGTGGTTAGGAGGGGGAAATATAACTATAAAGGAAGGATTCATTAAGGGGCATTATGACAGTGGGGGGTCCATTTATATAAGGGTTATTGGGGGGCATTATGAATCCAAGGGGGGAGGTTATTTATATAAGAGGCCATTAGGGGGCATCATTTATATTAGGAGGCATTATGAACATAAGGGGGTGGTCATTGATATAAGGGGTCATTAGAGGTGCAGTATTTATGTCAGGGGGAATCAGAGGCATAATATGAGTGGGCAATTAATTTAATTAAAGTTGCACTTGGGCTTTATTAAGACTAAGGCCCCACGTAGCGGGCTCCAGAAAAAAAAAACGCTGCAGGAAAAACCGCAGCGGAACATTGTGGTTTTTCCCACAGCGCATTTCATAGAAGGTCCGCAGAGGTTTCCCCTGTGGACTTTCTGTTTTTAATACACCTGTACAGAAACTGCCAGTGTTTCCATAGATATAATTGACATGCTGCAATTTCCAAAACCGCAACGGTTTTGGAAATTGCAGTGCGTCTGCTGCACATATTTTTCCGCAATGTATGGATGGGATTTGCTAAAATGACAATTTTTTTCTGTGGGTTTTCGCCACATGTGGCCCCTATCCCCACTTTGCAGTAAAATATGCGCAGCAGATACGTTGTGATTTCCAAAACAGTCGCAGTTTTGGAAATCACAGCATGTCAGTTATACCTACGGAAATGCCAGCGGTTTCCCTATAGATATAATTGAAGCAGAAATTCTGCAGAGGAAACCTCTGCGAACTTTCTGTGCAAAGTGCTGCAGGAAAAACCGTGATCAATAAGAGGAGCTAAAGATGTCTGTGTTGCAAACTTTACAGAGACTGGAAGAAACCAAAAAACAAAATCATGCTCACACATGAGTAAAAGTCCAATCATATAATTTATTAAGGAATTAATAAACACAACAACATATAAACACATGGGGGAATCCAAGAAGAGACCAAATGAAAAATAAACATATACAAAAGCAAGAAAGTCAGGAAATCACATAGTGGAAGTACATAGGAAATCCAAAAAAGCACAATATAAAATATATACAGTACAGACCAAAAGTTTGGACACACCTTCTCATTCCAAGAGTTTTCTGTATTTTCATGACTATAAAAATTGTAGATTCACACTGAAGGCATCAAAACTATGAATTAACACATGTGGAATTATATACTTAACAAAAAAGTTTGAAACAACTGAAAATATGTCTTATATTCTAGGTTCTTCAAAGTAGCCACCTTTTGCTTGGATTACTGCTTTGCACACTCTTGGCATTCTCTTGATGAGCTTCAAGAGGTAGTCACCTGAAATGGTTTTCACTTCACAGGTGTGCCCTGTCAGGTTTAATAAGTGGGATTTATTGCCTTATAAATGGGGTTGGGACCATCAGTTGTGTTGTTCAGAAGTCAGGTGGATACACAGCTGATAGTCCTACTGAATGGAGTGTTAGAATTTGTATTATGGCAAGAAAAAAGCAGCTAAGCAAAGAAAAACGAGTGGCCATCATTACTTTAAGAAATGAAGCTCAGTCAGTCCGAAAAATTGGGAAAACTTTGAAAGTGTCCCCAAGTGCAGTGGCCAAAACCATCAAGCGCTACAAAGAAACTGGCTCACATGAGGACGGCCACAGGAAAGGAAGACCAAGAGTCACCTCTGCTGCGGAAGATAAGTTCATCCGAGTCACCAGCCTCAGAAATCGCAGGTTAACAGCAGCTCAGATTAGATACCAGGTCAATGCCACACAGAGTTCTAGCAGCAGACACATCTCTACAACAACTGTTAAGAGGAGACTGTGTGCAGCAGGCCTTCATGGTAAAATAGCTGCTAGGAAACCCCTGCTAAGGACAGGCAACAAGCAGAAGAGACTTGTTTGGGCTAAAGAACACAAGGAATGGACATTAGACCTGTGGAAATCTGTGCTTTGGTCTGATGAGTCCAAATTTGAGATCTTTGCTTCCAACCACCGTGTCTTTGTGCGACGCAGAAAAGGTGAACGAATGGACTCTACATGCCTGGTTCCCACCGTGAAACATGGAGGAGGAGGTGTGATGGTGTGGGGGTGCTTTGCTGGTGACACTGTTGGGGATTTATTCAAAATTGAAGGAATACTGAACCAGCATGATTACCACAGCATCTTGCAGCGGCATGCTATTCCATCCGGTTTGCGTTTAGTTGGACCATCATTTATTTTTCAACAGGACAATGACCCCAAACACACCTCCAGACTGTGTAAGGGCTATTTGACCAAGAAGGAGAGTGATGGGGTGCTACGCCAGATGACATAGCCTCCACAGTCACCAGACCTGAACCCAATCGAGATGGTTTGGGGTGAGCTGGACCGCAGAGTGAAGGCAAAAGGGCAAACAAGTGCTAAGCATCTCTGGGAACTTCTTCAAGACTGTTGGAAGACCATTTCAGGTGACTACCTCTTGAAGCTCATCAAGAGAATGCCAAGAGTGTGCAAAGCAGTAATCAAAGCAAAAGGTGGCTACTTTGAAGAACCTAGAATATAAGACATATTTTCAGTTGTTTCACACTTTTTTGTTAAGTATATAATTCCACATGTGTTAATTCATAGTTTTGATGCCTTCAGTGTGAATCTACAATTTTTATAGTCATGAAAATACAGAAAACTCTTGGAATGAGAAGGTGTGTCCAAACTTTTGGTCTGTACTGTATATATATATGTCTCTTAATAAATAGGGTGTTAAAGATCTTTGTGTAAAAAATACACCTAAGGACTATAAGGAAATGAACCATAAATCATGATATAATATATAAAATATGTGCTAAGGAAACCACGTATAGCATAAGTAAAATGTCCTGAAAAAACCCACCTAAGTAACAGACACCTCGACGCGCGTTTCACCACAGGCTTCGTCCAGAGGAATGATGGGAAAGAGACTGGAAGAAGTGACTGGAAGAAGTGGTCATGGCCGTCCAGATGAAAGAGATGGGAAATGTGAAGGATTAGTCGGACACGTCACCTGTAAATCACTAAATGCTACTGCCCTGTATTCACCTAAATCGTCTGCAGAGCCCTGTGTAGAGCTGCTATATACCACTATACGCTCACTGTATACTGATAGTATCGGTATACAAACATGTCCAAGTTGGGGGCCCACTTGGACATGTTCGCCCCCCCCCCCCCCCCCGTGCTGAACCCCTAGCTACTCCTCTGCCTAACTATTAAGGAATACAGTCCACTAAAAGTGAAAATTATACTATGATGTGTATATGTAATCATGTGCAGCCGCACATATGATATGATACAATTCAGCTGATAAAACTTGCGTATAATTTGCAGCACAGTATAACTGATAAACCTTATGGTCAACTATTTATTATAATGGCTGATAATTTTACCATCATCATACAGATCTGTGCATGCCCACAACGCTAAAATTAGCAGCAACTGTGACTCTTGATAGCTGTCACTCTCTGCAGTCTATCCGCACATGGGCACTATTAGTTTATAAACATATATCTCCATAGAGAGATAGTATTGTATAACTAGTGCCTCTAGTGTGAATAGCAGCTAACTCATGAACCTACTAAACATGCTGAAGACCACGTATTACCATACATACAATCTGTTTCAGCTCCGCTGATGAAACTTGCGTATAGTTTGCAGCACAGATAAAGCTGATGGTTGGCTATTTGTTATAATGGTTCAGAATTTTACCATCATACTACAAATCTGTGCATGCCTACAATGCAAAAATTAGCAGCAACTGTGACTCTTGATAGCTGTCACTATCTGCAGTCTATCCACACATGGGCACTATTAGTTTATAAACATATATCTCTATAAAGAGACATTATATTATATAACTAGTGCCTCTATGCTTGTGAGTGACCCTCTCTGAACCCACAGCTGCTTGCTAGTGTGAATTGCGGCTAAACAAACTAACTAAACCTACTGAGCACAATGTATTGACATACATACAATCTGTCTCAGTGCTATTGAAGTTGTCTGTCTGTCTCCCTAATGTTACCTAACGCGTTTCGCCATAGGTAAGCTATCGCTCATCAGGAGATAGAAGCTATAAATACGTCAGACTGACAGAGACAAACAAAAAAGCAAGACAGGAGGTGACCACCGGCTAGTGACATCACCTTCCTGCTAGTATGATAGCTGAGGCGCGGGCGTCGGCACGGTGCCTGAAATAGCAGCGGTAGATTGATACGCCCATGGGGGTGTGGCTTGGGGCTAGAAGGACCAGTCAGGAGTTAGGGAAGAACAAACCTGACCATCCCCCCTGAGACATCCAATCAGCACATGTTAGCCAAGAACTACCTCCTACTATGGGCAGATTAGCGTCCTCTGTCTCTATGGAGACTACAGCAACTAAGTAATAACTAAAAGGTAAGTATTAATACATTCCGGGATAGTGGAAATCCGAGGCCAGTATAGCAATAATATAGTCGGCATACAGAGGCAATGATCAGGATCACACGCCGTAAAAGCAGATTAATAAAGGCTGAAGAGAACCTGGATAGTGCTACAATGAGCTCTATCAAGACATGATCCATACCACAGAACATACGGATTGGTATATATAAAAGATGGTCGCATAAGTACATAGCATGACATCGCCACGTGATGTATTTGCCTACAACCATAAGACCACTCAGTATACAAATCTATGGCATAAATGCGGCTTAAGATAAGAAATCTCATTTGTTCGTACAGCCTCTTACAGATATATAGGGATGAAAAATATCAAGGCACCACTTCATTCCCATTAGACCCATTATGTGGTGGTACTATATCTGTATGAAACAGGAGGCCAAAGAAGCAACCCAGTCTATGATATAAAAGGGGGGCATCTTTAAAATCTACATTGAAGGAGAGTGGAAGTAAAACATGGGAGGTCATAACTAACCTATATTATCTATATTGATATTGAAGGAGAGTGGAAGTAAAACATGGGAAGTCATAACTAACCTATATTATCTATATTGATATTGTCCCTGTCAATATTACTACCCGAGGAGGAGGGGGGTTTTTTAGCCAGGGGGGTCCCCATCTCCGATTACATGCTGAGGGAGAGGAGGGAATAGATGTTCCATCAGACACCTACCAAGTGATAAACCTGTCAGATCATTCGCTTACAAGAGGCGAAATGTCATTACTCAATCGTGTTTTATCTTTTGTACCAACAACTAAATTTGATTCATTTAACTGGGTGAAAGATATCAACCTATTTATCAGAAAACTCAAGTGGAAGAAATTTTACATCCTACAGTAGCAAAGACAGGCACATGAATTAGGTATTGCTGCTGTTAATATTCATCATGACTTAATGTCATTACTCCAAGAGGAAGAGCGCATTAAGGGAGAAGGGCACTTCATAGACTTGAGACCGCCCTCTACCAATATGCCCCCAGCTCGAAATGGTACACCGCTTGATGTTTTCCTGACAGTGGTCACTGACAAGTTGAGACATCTCAAATGCAGTTTTGTAGATAGCTTGTCAGATGAAGAATCTGCAGCACTCACATCCCTGATGCATAATGAGAACCTTGTTATAAAACCCACAGATAAGGGGGGGTAACGTGGTGGTTCTCAACAGGGATCAATATGTGAGAATATGTAGAGACATTTTAATGGATAGTAGTGGATATCAGCAATTACCAGGTAATCCAACGAGAGGATTTAGCCACCAATTGAGGGAAAAACTGAGCCAAAACTGACAGGTTGATCACTGATAGTGAATATCAGTTTCTCCTCCCACAATATCCGCAGATTGCCACCTTCTATAGTGTACCAAAGGTGCACAAAGGTACCCAGCCCCTAAAGGCACAACCGATAGTGTCAGGCATTGGGGGTCTTACACAGAATGCCTGCCAGTACTGCGACCAGATCCTGCGCCTATTCGTGGCCAAGTTACCATCTTACGTCAGAGACACAACAGACGTTCTGCTCAAGCTGGAGGGAGTCGTATGTGAGCCTGGCACGTATCTGGCAAGCCTCGATGTTGAGGCCCTCTACAGCTCAATCCCCCACACTAGGGGATGTGAAGCTGTGGGGTATTCCTTGGCACGAAGGGTATTCAATTTGCCAGGTACAATAGGTTCACTATATCCCTCCTGCGGTTCGTACTTGAGCACAACTACTTCATCTTTGATCAAAAATTCTTCCACCAGCTCAGGGGAGTGGCCATGGGGAGTCCCTGTGCGGCAACTTATGCCAACCTCTACCTGGGCTGGTTGGAGAAGTCTGTCGTGTTCTCTGAACGTCTTGAGCCGCGGATAGATACTGCAGTGATCTGGTTGCGATATATCGATAATATATTAATACTGTGGCAAGACACTCCAGAGAGATTTGGTTAATTGGTTGATGTTTTCAATGATAACGACATAGGACTGTGCTTCACCTATGAAATACACGAATCACAAATATCATTCTTAGATTTGTGTATCACTAAACAGCCGGATGGTCATTTACACACTAACATCTATCGTAAGAAAACATCAACCAATAGTCTTTTGAGATGGACCAGCTGTCATCCTACATCATTACGCAAAGCCATTCCTAAGGGCCAATACTTGTGGGTTTATCGGAATTGCTCACAACCTGGTAACTTTAAGAAGGCTGCAGAGGATCTGAGGCAGCGTTTTAAAGTGAGAGGGTATCCAGATAGTACCCTGAGACAAGCTTACCACATTGCTAGAGTGCAAGATAGACATTCACTTCTTGTACCTAGAATACGTGAGACGTCTATGACAACCTGCATCAAAGGCACCTATGACTGTGCGTACCGTCAGATTAGGGATATCCTCCAAATGTATTGGGGGATCCTTCAGATGTATCCAGATGTGGGACATTTAGTTGGGGACTCATCTACCATCACTTATTGGAGGGGCCCCAATATAAGGGACCAGCTGGTCCACAGCCACCTGTCACCTATGACAAGCAATACCACCTGGCTAAGATCTTCTCACCTTACTGGCACTTTCAGATGTGACAGGTGCTGTGCATGTAATCTGAGTAATACATTAAAGACATACAGTCATATGAAAAAGTTTGGGCACCCCTATTAATCTTAATCATTTTTAGTTCTAAATATTTGGGTGTTTGCAACAGCCATTTCAATTCGATATATGTAATAACTGATGGACACAGTAATATTTCAGGATTGAAATGAGGTTTATTGTACTAACAGAAAATGTGCAATATGCATTAAACCAAAATTTCACCGGTGCAATAATTTGGGTACCTTTATCATTTTATTGATTTGAATACTCCTAACTACTTTTTACTGACTTACTGAAGCACAAAATTGGTTTTGTAACCTCACTGAGCTTTGAACTTCATAGCCAGGTGTATACAATCATGAGAAAAGGTATTTAAGGTGGCCAATTGCAAGTTGTTCTCCTATTTGAATCTCCTCTGAAGAGTGGCATCATGGGCTCCTCAAAACAACTCTCAAATGATCTGAAAACAAAGATTGTTCAACATAGTTGTTCAGGGGAAGGATACAAAAAGTTGTCTCAGAGATTTAACCTGTCAGTTTCCACTGTGAGGAACATAGTAAGGGAATGGAAGACCACAGGGATAGTTCTTGTTAAGCCCAGAAGTGGCAGGCCAAGAAAAATATCAGAAAGGCAGAGAAGAAGAATGGTGAGAACAGTCAAGGACAATCCACAGACCACCTCCAAAGAGCTGCAGCATCATCTTGCTGCAAAAGGTGTCACTGTGCATCGGTCAACAATACAGCACACTTTGCACAAGGAGAAGCTGTATGGGAGAGTGATGCGAAAGAAGCCGTTTCTGAAAGCACGCCACAAACAGAGTCGCCTGAGGTATGCAAAAGCACATTTGGACAAGCCAGCTTCATTTTGGAAGAAGGTCCTGTGGACTGATGAAACAAAGATTGAGTTGTTTGGTCATACAAAAAGGCGTTATGCATGGCGTCAAAAAAAAACACAGCATTCCAAGAAAGACACTCGCTACCCACTGTAAAATTTGGTGGAGGTTCCATCATGCTTTGGGGCTATGTGGCCAATGCCGGCACCTTGTTAAAATCAACAATCTTGATTTGGCCAGAATCTTGTTAAAGTTGAGGGTCGCATGGATTCAACTCAGTATCAGCAGATTCTTGAGAATAATGTACAAGAATCAGTGACGAATTTGAAGTTACGCCGGGGATGGATATTTCAGCAAGACAATGATCCAAAACACAGCTCCAAATCTACTCAGGCATTCATGCAGAGGAACAATTACAATGTTCTGGAATGGCCATCCCAGTCCCCAGACCTGAATATCATTGAACATCTGTGGGATAATTTGAAGCGGGCTGTCCATGCTCGGCGACCATCAAACTTAACTGAACTGGAATTGTTTTGTAAAGAGGAATGGTCAAAAATACCTTCATCCAGGATCCAGGAACTGATTAAAAGCTACAGGAAGCGACTAGAGGCTGTTATTTTTGCAAAAGGAGGATCTACTAAATATTAATGTCACTTTTCTGTTGAGGTGCCCATACTTTTTCAGCGGTCAAATTTTGGTTTAATACATATTGCACATTTTCTGTTAGTACAATAAACCTTATTTCAATCCTGAAATATTACTGTGTCCATCAGTTATTAGATATATCAAATTGAAATGGCTGTTGCAAACACCCAAATATTTAGAACTAAAAATGATTAAGATTAATAGGGGTGCCCAAACTTTTTCATATGACTGTATACTAATGCCCACACTGGCACTTGTTACTCATTGCGTGCAATGGCAAACTGCCACACTAAAGGGGTTGTGTATCTTATTACATGCGCCTGCGGTACACAATATGTGGGAAAGACGATTAGGGAACTGCGTACACGCATACTTGAACACATGGGCGGTGTTAATCGGGGTGATGATACCCCGGTAGCTAACCATATCAATCACCAACATCAAAGAGATATCTCTAACATCAAATTTCAGGTGCTTGAGGTTACAACACCAGTTCGGGGGGGGGGGAGGGGTAATTTTGATAGGAAAATTCTACAAAGGGAGTGTAGATGGATCTATTTATTACAAACTGTTAGACCCTTTGGCCTAAACGAACAAATTTCATTTCATTCGTTTCTTTAGACTTTTGGTAGTGATCTGAACATGCAGGGATGGACATAAGAGTAATTTATTAATTATATGCCTATCACTCACTATGGCATGCACTTTTTATCCCTGTTTCATCAGTTGGCATATCTTTTTGTTCTGGTGTTTCCTCTTCTTTTGCAATATGGCGCAGTGTAGTATATTTGTGGCCTTTTATTATTTTTTAGTAATAGGCACTTGTATTTACCTTACTAGCACTACATTCTTATTCTACATTTTGTTAGCATCGGGGAGTAGTACCAATTATTTATGGAATGGTGAGCTTCAGGTTCATACTATTCTAACATCGGTTGAGTAGTATACCTTCATCCATTAGAATTTAGGTCATTAGCTCCCTGCCCTGGCTATAATATAATATATATTCCATCTTTTATGTATTGCTTTTATGTATCGCTTAGATGGGCCATGTACTTTTAGACATGTACGGGGAAGAGTAGCATATACTGTACACATCAATATAGATAATATAGGTTAGTTATGACCTCCTATGTTTTACTTCCACTCTCCTTCAATGTAGCTTTTAAAGATGCCCCCCTTTTATATCACAGACTGGATTGCTTCTTTGGCCTCCTGTTTCATACAGAGATAGTACCACCACATAATGGGTCTAATGGGAATGAAGTGGTGCCTTGATATTTTTCATCCCTATATATCTGTAAGAGGCTGTACGAACAAATGAGATTTCTTATCTTAAGCCGCATTTATGCCAGAGGTTTGTATACTGAGTGGTCTTATGGTTGTAGGCAAATACATCACGTGGCGATGTCATGCTATGTACTCATGCGACCATCTTTTATATATACCAATCCGTATGTTCTGTGGTATGGATCATGTCTTGATAGAGCTCATTGTAGCACTATAAAGGTTCTCTTCATCCTTTATTAATACTTACCTTTTAGTTATTACCTAGTCGCTGTAGTCTCCATAGAGACAGAGGATGCTTTGATAGTCCTCTAATCCGCCCATAGTAGGAGGTAGTGCTTGGCTAACATGTGCTGATTGGATGTCTCAGGGGAATGGTCAGGTTTGTCCTCCCCTAACTCCTGACTGGTCCTTCTAGCCCCAAGCCACACCCGCATCGGCGTATCATTCTACCGCTGCTATTTCAAGCACCATGCCAACGCCTGCGCCTCAGCTATCATACTAGCAGGCAGGCAGGAAGGTGATGTCACTAGCTGGT
Source organism: Leptodactylus fallax (assembly GCA_947044405.1). Classification (NCBI taxonomy): domain Eukaryota; kingdom Metazoa; phylum Chordata; class Amphibia; order Anura; family Leptodactylidae; genus Leptodactylus; species Leptodactylus fallax. The sequence goes on from CAMRHE010000078.1 coordinate 5,964,636, forward strand.
GGTCACCTCCTGTCCTGCTTTTTGTTTGTCTCTGTCAGTCATTCTGTCAGTCTGACATATTTATAGCTTATATCTCCTGATGAGCGATAGCTTACCTTTGGCGAAACGTGTAGAGGTATTTTTTAGCAACGTTAGGGAGACAGACAGACAACTTCAATAGCACTGAGACAGATTGTATGTATGTCAATACATTGTGCTCAGTAGGTTTAGTTGGTTTGTTTAGCTGCAATTCACACTAGCAAGCAGCTGTGGGTTCAGAGAGGTATATATGTTTATAAACTAAATAGTGCCCATGTGTGGATATTGACAGCAGATAGTGACAGCTATCAAGAGTCACAGTTGCTGCTAATTTTAGCGTTGTGGGCATGCACAGATCTGTATGATGATGGTAAAATTATCAGCCATTATAATAAATAGTTGACCATAAGGTTTATCAGTTATACTGTGCTGCAAATTATACGCAAGTTGTATCAGTGGAATTGTATCATATCATATGTGCGGCTGCACATGATTACATATACACATCATAGAATAATTTTCACCTTTAGTGGACTGTGTTCCTTAATAAAAGCTAAGTTTTAGATGTTTCCCTCCATTTTCTTTGTTGATACTTACCACCTAAACATCGATATATTTCTAATATTTTAATATTTTTTTTCACATATAATATAGAAAGTTTTTTTTCTGTGTGCAGTTTGTGTGAGGACTACTGACACATTTTAAAACCCTCCTTTCCTTTGCTTTGCACCTAACTGAGGGGATGGATTATTGCACCCAGGACTCACAGAGCTTCCTGGGGCTTTATTCACTAAGTGACTGCTGACTAAGTGGAGTTAAAAAGCGGAGCTAAAAGGAGTGAACATACCTGTAAGTAATCTACATTACTTTACTACTTTTACTGTTTACTGTAATTTGGATAATCACTAGCAAAGACTGGACATTTATTTCAGTGCACAGTCTGTTATATGTATGCACTACTGGAGCAAGAGTTCCAGGGTGAATACTGCTGTGACAGATATGAGCATTTTGCCCATCTGGAAGCTCAAATTAGAGATCTGGAAGAGCAAAGGCAATACTGAGGGCAACAGGTGACAATCTTGAGCAGAGCATGCTGTTCAATGAGCAAGGAGCTGGGTGAATAAAGATAGATGGGGCGGAAAGGGCTCCAAGAAAAGGTAGGCCACTCCTATTTCTGTTCATCCAAACAAAATTGCCAAGTTGGGTGATGATGTCAGGATGTCAGTTTCAGAAATGGCAGCCCTAGCGGATACTGCTCTCCCTAACAGCCGAGAGGATAGTCCACCTAGTAGTCAGGGGGACCGTAGTGCAGGTAGGCCAAGGCAGTTAGTGGTTATCGGCGACTATCTAATCAGGAAGACCAGAGGCGTAGCTAGCGGGGGGACAGAGGGGGCAGCTGCCCCGGGCCCACTGACTTTTTGGGGCCCACCATTAATACATCCTTTATTTCTAACTGGATCAGTGTCTGCAGACACCGATCTATTTAAAACGTATCCTGCAACTTCACAGTATTGTAAACCGCAAGCTACATGAGGCTTGCGGTTTACAAGACCCCGAGACCACAGACGGATGTCTTCTTCCCACACAGGCGGCGCGATGATGTCACAACAGACGTCCTGTGCGTGGACAGGGAGGAAGCGGCGGCGGCTACATTCAACAGCATCGCAGGTAGGTGAGTAGGACTTTTATTTTTATTTTTTTAGTACAGTTGTGGGTATATTAATAGTATAAGGGGTGGATAGGAGGGGGAAATATAACTTTAAGGGAGGATTCATTAGGGGGCATTATGACGATGGGGGGGTTATTTATATAAGGGTTATTACAGGGTATTATGAATACAAGGGGGGAGGTTATTTATAGAAGGAGCCATTAGGGGGCATCATTTATATTAGGAGGCATTATGAAAATAAGGGGGTGGTCATTGATATAAGGGGTCATTAGAGGTGCAGTATTTATGTCAGGGGCATAATATGAGGATCAATTAATTTAATGAAAGTAGCGCATGGGCTTTATTAAGACTAACGCCCTATGTAGCAGGCTGCAGCAAAAAAAAGCGCTGCAGGAAAAACAGGGGCGGAAACATTGTGGTTTTTCCCGCAGCGCTTTTCACAGAAGGTCCGCAGAGGTTTCCCCTGTGGACTTTCTGTTTTCAATACACCTATATGGAAACCGCCGGTGTTTCCATAGGTATAACTGACATGCTGCAATTTCCAAAACCACAATGGTTTTGGAAATCGCAGTGTGTCTGCTGCACGTATTTTTCTGCAATGTGTGGATGGGATTTGCTAGAATGCCACGGTTTTTTCCTGTGGGTTTTTGCCACATGGGGCCCCCATCCCATCCCCACTTTGCAGTAAAATACACGCAGTGGATATGCTGCGATTTCCAAAACAGTCGCAGTTTTGGAAATCGTAGCATGTCAATTATACCTATGGAAACGCCAGCGGTTTCCCTATAGATATAATTGAAGCAGAAAGTCCACAGAGGAAACCTCTGCAAACATTCTGTGAAAAGTGCTGCAGGAAGAACCGCGATGCGTCGCCGCCACGGTTTTTCCCATAGCTGTTTTTTGCTGCGGGACGCCACGTGGGGCCTTAGCTTTAAGGCGTTTTCCAGCTCATTTTTATTGAATAAATCATCAATAAGAGATAAGTGATTCCCCACTGACAAGCTGTATGGGGGCTATGGCGCCTGTTTATATCATAGGCTGTCTGCTTATAGTGACCGTGTGATGTCATTCCAGCCTTGTCACATAGATATGTATAGGACAAGGCTGTAGTTACATTACATGGCCGCTATGAAAAGAATGACACTATGTAAACAGAGAAGGGGTCACGGCACTTACACAGGTACCATGGTTCATTCACCTAAATCATCTGCAGAGCCCTGTGTAGAGCCGCTATATACCACTATACACTCACCATATACTGATAGTATCGGTATACAAACATGTCCAAGTTGGGGGCCCACTTGGACATGTTCGCCCCCCCTTAGCTGAACCCCTAGCTACGCCTCTGAGGAAGACATGTGGTGGAACAAATTGCTGGGAGGCGCTGGGGAAGACCCAGCTGTTGTAGTCCATATGGGTACCAATGGCAGGATAAATGGCAGGTGGAGGCTTCTTAAGAATAATTGTAGAGAACTATGATCAAAGTTGAAAGGAAGGACCTCCAAGCTTGTATTTCGGAATACTGCCTGTGCCATGCACAACACAGGAAAGGCAGCGGGAGCTTAGGGAGTTAATTGAATGGCTCAAGTCTTGGTACAGGAAAGAATGGTTTGGGTTCCTAGAGCACTGGGTTGACTTTTAATTGAGGTACAAGTAGTTTTCCACAGGTAACTTGCACCTGAATGGAAGGTGGTCTGCTGGGCTGGGGGAAAGAATTTTTGCAGTTGTGGCAGAGAATTTACACAATAAATGAGGGGGAGGGCCAGGCAGACATTACAGTGATGGATATGTCAGAGAGGGGACAGGCTGTAGTGGTGGGTGGAGAAGGAGATTGTGGTGGGGGGATTAGAACAGTTGCTACGGAGATCCATTTGTTGCAAATGAACAGTATATATGAATCTGGCCATAAAACTTCAAAACTTGGGCTATTAACATTCAGGGTTTTAAATCCTTCCCGCTAGTGACATTTTTCGATTTTCGTTTTTGACTCCCCACCTCCCAAATCCCATAACTTTTTTATTTTTTCATTCACAGAGCCATATGAAGGCTTAATGTTTGCGGGACAAATTTTTCTTCATAATGGTAGCATTTATTACTCTGTACAATGTACTGGGAAGCTGGAAAAAAATTCAGAATGGGGGGGAATTGGAGAAAAAGTGCATTTGTGCGACTTTCTTGCAGGCTTCATTTTTACGGCGTTCACTCTGCAGCCAATATGACATGTTACCTGTATTCTATGTTTCGGTATGATTCCAGGGATACCAATTTTTTATGTTTTTATTTACATTTTAACCCCTTAACAAAAATCTAAAACTTTGCAAAAAATTATTTTTTCTAAAAGTTGCCATATTCTTATATCCGTAATTTTTTTATATTTCCGTGTATGGGGATACATCGGACGTCTTTTTTTTGCGGGGCCAGATGTACTTTTTAGATATATCATTTTGGGGAATGTCTATTGCTTTGATCCCTTTCTTCAAAAATTTTTATCAGAGGCAAAACAGCAAAAATGCGGTTTTGCATTTTTGATTTTTTTTTTTCATGCTACGGCGTTCACCGAGCGGGAAAATATTTTTATAGATTTGTAGACCGGTTGTTTTCGTACACAGTGATACCTAACGTGTAAGTGTTTCACAGTGTTGAAGTACTTTTATATGTGTTCTAGGGAAAGGGAGGTGATTTAAACTTTTAGTTATTTTTTTTTTTGTTTTTTGTTTTTTTATTGCACTTATTAGACCCCCTAGGGGTCTTGAACCCCAGGGGATCTGATCATTAATGCAATGTATTACAATGCTAATGCATTGCAATGCATTGCAAAATATCAATACTTCTATTGTAGGCTGCTCAGAGCAGTCTGCAATAGAAAGCAATTGCAGACAGGCCTGGGAGCCTTCAAAAGGCTCCCAGCTGTCATGGTAACGGGAACCCCCGGCAAATGCCGAGGGGGTTAATAACCATGATCAGTGCGGGCACTGATCGTGGGCATTAGCGCCGGGTGTCTGCTGTATAATACAGCAGAATCCTGGAGGCTATGGAGGCTGCTCAGCTCCCAAGTGGCCGCCATATTTAAATACTCGACATCCGCCGTACTATTACGGCGGATGTCAGGAAGGGGTTAAACTCTTTCACAAAGACAGGGCTAAAAGGAAGCGAGGTTGAGTGTGTATGTATGTCAGAAGTGACATGACAGTGAGAGTGACATGTGGGTGAAGATTGCGAGGATGTGGAATACTTGTGGGTGGAATTGCATAAGGATGTGAACACTGATCAAATACTTTTTGGTATAATCTATAGACCACCCAACATAACTCAGGAGTTAGAGGGTTAGTTGTATAAGCAAATTGAGTGGATAGTACAGATGGATATGGTGGTCTTGATGGTGGATTTTAACTACCCAGATATTGACTGAGGTCATGGTTCTCCATTGTCTATAAAAGGGAGGAAATCCATCAGCTTATTGCAGAACAATTTTATGATTCAGCGTGTAGAAGGTCCAACTAGAGGGGACGCTCTGCTGGATGTGATCCTTTCTAATAATGCGGGACTTGTTAGAAATGTCACTGTTGGCAAAAAACCAACAACTAAATGAAAGCCATATTTGGTGTGACTGCTCTTAGCCTTCTAAACAGCATCCATTCTTCTAGTAACTAATAGGCTGAGTCCCCACATTGCAGAAATGCAGCTTTTTTTGTTGCAGATTTTATAGCGTTTTTTTGAGCGAAAGCCAGGAGTGGATTGAGCAGATGGTGGGAGTAAAAGTACTTTTTATATATTTCCCATTCCTTTTGTATCCATTCTTGACTTTGGCTCAAAAAAAGAAAACAAAAAAATTAAAAAAGTGATCTCCTATATTTTCTAGATTCTTTACACACAGAGTGTTCAATTTCAAGTATTTACAAATTTTATTTCTGTAAATGTTGATTATGGATTACAGGTAATGAAAACCCAAATGTAAGAAAATTAGAATACTGTAAAAAAGTTCAGTATTGTAAATTCAGTGTGTCACCTGCCAAGGTTTCCTAAGCCTTTAAATGGTCCCTCAGTCTGGTTCAGTAGGACACACAATCATGGAAGACTGCTGATTATGAATTGTATTACTGAAATGAACGTTTCAAAAATATTCTAATTTATTGAGATGCATCTGTAATCCCAGAGAGACTGGATGATGTTGAGATTAGGACTCTGTGGGGACCATATTATCACTTCCAGGACTCATCCAAAAGGTAGTCACACCAAATATTGATTTAGCTAAGATTTCTCTTTTGTTCATTCACTTAATTTTGTTAACTGACAAAAATCAACTATTAACACTTCTATTTTTAAAAACATTCTTACTTTGCAGCATTTTTTCCACATGTGCCAAAAATATTTGTACAGTACTGTATAATATATATACCCTCATATACAGAGATGTCACAGGAAGTGGGTGATTTAATTCCATGCCAAAAACAGGAGTGGCTTTTTGAATATACTCAGACTCCATATAATAATATTAGACACCAGATTGTTACTGGTTAAATAAAATAAGCATGTCCTCCATATTTATTTATGCCATTTAGTGATAAGGGTATATATTACATTAATTTTATTGTGTATTTATTGAGATATTAAATATGTCTATGTTACTATGTTACTTCATAGGTTTTGTGATGGCCATTTAACAAAGTGTATATAATAATTTCTATATATATATATATATATATATATATATATATATATATATTGTGAGTATGTGAACCCAGAGGGCGCTAGAGAGCGACCCAGGCCAGCCCTGAAAAGGCCCTCAGCCACACTTTTGGGTGGGGCGCGTAACTTCAGAAGGCTGGAGTATCCAGCAGGAAGCAGGAAATGGTGGACCCAGCCAAAGGCAGACAGGGCGGTCTGTCCCCAGAGGGCTGGGTTCCAGAGAGGACTTACAGAGACTAAGTCAAGTTTCTTATTGCCCCAGAGGCTAGTTAGGGGCTCAGGGAGTCAGTTAGTGTCCTAACTGTGGCCTAGGTTTTTTGTTGTTTTGTTATGTTGCACATAAGCTGAATAAAGCCCGTTTATTTTACACTTGGACCGTCTGAACGCTATCTCTCTGGCGCCCAGTACCACGAACCACCGCTGTCCGGACCAGGAGTCTGCCGCCATTTTGAGACTAATTCCCCCAAGTTGTCGCATATGGTGCTATGGATTCAAGCATAAAGAGATCCACGCAAGTCCTGAAGACAAGTGGTTGGTGACTGCAGTACTGCTAAGTGTGCATTGTGGCCTACAGCTGGAAGAAATCTGTGATTTCAACGGAGAAACCCAGGAAGGGGTGAGTGGATTGCAACATAGCAAATTGTGTGCAAAAACTGGTGAAAGTAAAACTCTGGAAGAGGAATCCAGGGAATGGACTTTGTGTATACTGTGGCACAGAAGTCTGTAAAGTGCTTGCTGAGAGCAAGAAAGTAAGCAATGTGTGTAAAAGCTGGATATTGCAAACAGTCTATGTGAAAGGCTATGGTGCCATGTTGGTGTTTTCTGTGGAAGACAGAAATAAATGCTGGTTGTTGTAGTGCCACATAAGTTAACTGTTTGAATACATGTGACTGCAGAAGATAGCAAAAAAAAAGTTGCTGCCGGTTGAACCCAAGGTTGCTGTGGAATAGAGTGGAATCTTGTTAGTAAACCATGGGCAAGAAAAAGAGAATTTCAGCTTGTAAAAAAGCAGAGAAGTTATGCACAGGTTTATTAGTGCAGCAATCTGAATGCAGAGCGACACAAAACCCGGAACGGAGCATGTGGAGGGCAAGTAAAGATGATGAGTTGCATGAGAGTGACTTAGTTTTTCTGAAGCACTTCTGGTCTATGAAGGAATATGTCCCTGCTGACTGTGTGTCTCATACTGGAGTGCATGAAAGCGCCAAAGATGAAAATATTATGGTGCAGCAGCTTCAAGATGAGATTGAAACCATCAGGTTCATTGATGAGGATGAAATATCTGATTGGAAATGGCAATTTGAGGTATCAGAAAAAGAGAACCTTAAGTTGAACCTGAAGTTAAAGAAAGGACTTGAATCTATGAGGCGTTCATATCCTAGTCATAGTGAAAATGTGGTGCTGGGTTTGCCTGGAATGGACTGTGTCACTAAGAAGGAGTTTGCAGAAATGAAATGTGCTCTATCTAATAAAGTTCTACAGAGTGTAGAGCAAAAGCAAGTGCTTGAGAAGCAATTGCAGGATTTAAAGGAGCAGCATGTTCAAGACTCCATTGCCAAAGAGAGTGTCATTGAAAAATTAAGAGATGTCCTTGAAACTGCTAAACGTGAGAGAAGTGAATTTTTGCAGTGTCAGTCAGAATGTCGGGATGACCAAGTCAGGAAGTGTGAAAAACTTTTGGCTGCATTAACTGTGAAAGAAAATGAAATTGCAGAGCTGAGGAAGCATGTCTCTGACCGAGAGAGTGATTTAGAATCTGTAGTGCAGACATTGCAGTCAGAGCAAAACTTGCATGCACTAAAGCAGGTTCGCCTAAATAGTGAAATCAACGAATGGCGGAGCAGAACTGGAGTTCTGGAAGAAAGAGAAATGGAACTCAAAGCTAGAATATGTAGCCTGGAGAGGGCGCTGTCAGGATCTTGTGAAGATAATGAGAAGTTGTCTGTTTTGGTGCAAAATAAAGACAAAGAATTGATGGAGATGGCGTCTGTCCATGCTCAGAAAGCGCAAACCTTACAGGAGAGTCACAAAAAAGTAGAGACTCAACTTCAAGAGCTGCAACTAAAAGTCACAGAAGGGGACAGGTTTCGAGCAGAACTGCTAGACAGGGCAAACGGACTGCAGGTGGAATTGAATAATGTCACAGGGCTTCTTTCTCAAACAGACAGCAAGTTTATCAAACTTTCCAAAGATTTTTCTACACTAGAATCTCAGCTTCAGGACACTCAGGAACTTTTGCAAGAAGAAACTTGTCAGAAGCTTGACCTTAGTACAAAACTAAAACAAATGGAAGATGAGAAAAATGGTTTCCTTGAGCAACTAGAGGAAGAGGAGGAAGCAAAAAGAGATTTGACAAAGCAGCTTTCAACACTGCAGGCTCAGGCGACTGATCTGAAGAAAAAAATGGAGGATTTGGTTAGCTCCAAGGATGAAGTTGAGAAAAACATGCAATCTGCGCAGATATTGTATGAGAACAAAGCTAATGCTTATGACAAGCTGGAAAAGGCCAAGAGAGAATTGGACCTCCAGATAGAAGACATGAGGATTCAGTCTGAGGAAAACCTGTCTAATTTATCTGCTGAGATTGCAGATCTAAAAATGCTTGTTGCTAAACTAAAGATGCAAGTGAACAAGCAGGAGGAAATTACACGTATCAAGGAACAGCTGGAGTTTCAGATGGTTCAAGTGAAGCGCAAGTCAGAAATAAAGTTGGAAGAGTGCACTTTTCAGATTGAACAGTTAAAAACCGAAGTGGAATCTAAAAGAGAAGAATTGGATCGATTGTAGCAGTCTTTATCCAATACTGAACAGTCGGCATCTGCACTATCTTCAAAGCTGGCAGCACTAGAAGCTGAGAAAGACTTGCTGCAGAACCTGTTAACCTCTAAAGAATCAGAGCTTCAAGGTGCACTAGTAAAAACTGAGATGGAAGCTGCTCAGAAAAATGTGGCAGTGAAGAAAGTTCTGGAGCTGGAATCAGAGATTTGTGCACTACAGAAGGCGTTAGAATTAGAGAAAGCAGAGCCATTAAGGCAGCCAGAACATGTAACCAAAAAGCATCTGGGTACTGACAGTAAAAACTGTGATGTTGGAAACTTGGTATCCCAGTCCTCCGGTGTTAGCACAGAGAATGAAAATAACTTGGAGAATGTTGAGATGACGATATCACCAGCTCCTGTACTGTCAGAAAGGGGTTGGCACGAAAATTCTTGCAATCTATCACAGTACCGCAACATGCCTCCAGAAAGTTATGCGTATGAGAAAGAGGAGGTAAGACTAGAGTATGGAAGTGGTTCTCCTGCTGCCGTACAGGTGTGGAAGCATTATACAGAAACCATTCCAATATATGATGTGGCAGTTGTTAAAGACATACCAGAAAATGTAGTTCAGCATGAGCTATTTTGTGAGGGTGTACTGTATGGCCCTTGTGCAGAAGGAGAAGATATTGCGGTACAGAGCTTGTGTATCTCCAACAAAGAGGAGAGCGAGCAGTCTATGTCTCCTAAACTTCTAAGCCTTGATGGTGATGGCAAAGTTTGCTTTGAGATGAAGGTTACGGAAAAAGTACCCGTGAAACAGTTATACTCTAAAGACATTGATGTGCATGAAGTACGTGTTATTTGAGCTCCTGTGGATTCGTGATAGGTGAAGATGAAGATTCTTACGGCTATTTACTAAAGGGATCAAAGTCATGCAATGGGATGGCTGAAGACTATGGCGAGAAATGTGATGAAAATGATGTGATCCCCTGTATGGCGAATTGTGAAGGTGAGGAAGTAAAACTTGCCTTTGCACAGAATGGCCAGGATCTTGGCATAGCATCGAAAGTGAGGAGAAAACAGAAAACTCGACGGAGCGGAATTTGGAAGAAGAGACCGCCAGATTGGGACTTCTGGAGAGACACTGGACAGGCATACATGGTTGAAGAGGGACTTCGTCATAGGATGTCTCGTCCCATTGTAGCTCACCCCATGGGTAGTGAGCTGAGGGGGAGGGTATGTGAGTATGTGAACCCAGAGGTCGCTAGGGAGCGACCCAGGCCAGCCCTGAAAAGGCCCTCAGCCACACCTTTGGGTTGTATTTTTATATAAAGATATATCTCCATATACCAGTACATTATATACTGCATACCATACCGTATACCTAAAAAGTATTTTTTAAACATACAATGTACTGGTTTATAGAGATGAATAATGGAGCCAGTGTCTGAAGTAATAGAGTGGCTTCCTTGCATACATTATCATTTGGTGTGATCCTGGGTTCAAAACCTGGAACACACCAAATTAAAAAACATATAGAATAAGTCTTTAGATAGATGAGGGATTCCCCAGCAATCTCCTCATTAGTACCGGTATTCACTGCACTGAGATGACTTTACAATGCAGTGAATACTAATGAGCCGAATGGCCAGGTGTGAACAATGATAGGGTGGGTGACTTGGTGAGGGGGCCTGAAAAGCAGGTGAGTTCATATGTCTGCATATATGCACATATATCTGGATAAACAACCATTGTAATGTTGATGTGCAATAAATGATTAGTCAGGAAGCCAAAACTAAAATCATAAACCAGTGGATATCCAGGGGATGGGCATTGCGATAGTCAACACCTATGAGTACCTAGGTGTGCTCCTCAATAATAAGCTGGACTGGGCAGATCACTTGGATGCACTGTACAGGAAGGCCCACAGCAGGCTCTACCTGCTTAGGAGGCTGAGAAACTTTGGAGTCTGGGGGGCACTTCTTAGGGCCTTTTCTTTGGAGTGGCCTGCTGGGGGAGTAGCATAACAACTAGGGATAGGAATAGACTCGACAAGCTGATTAGAAGGTCCAGCTCTGTCCTGGGGAACCCCTTGGACCCAGTGCAGGTGGTGGGTGACAGAAGGATACTGTCCGTGGTGAGCTCCATGCGGGAGAATAACTCCCATCCGATGCATGAGACTGTGATAGCACTGGGCAGTACTGTCAGTGACTGACTGCTCCACCATAAGTGTGAGAAGGAACGATATCAGAAGTCTTTCCTCTCCGCTGCGGTTAGGCTGTACAACCAACACCGACGTAAGCGTAGATACAGAGAACTGAAAGATCTTTAAGTTGTGGTATCCCTTCTACTACTTTTTTACCTGTACCTTTTTTATCTGTACCTACTGTCACTGTAATGCCTCTACCTTGGAGTGGGTACGGAAAGTATTCAGACACCTTTAAATTTTTCACTCTTTGTTTCATTGCAGCCATTTGCTAAAAAGCCAAAAAGTTCATTTTATTTCTCATTAATGTACACTCAGCACCCCATCTTGACACAAAAAAAACAGAAATGTAGATATTTTTGCAAATTTATTAAAAAAGAAAAACTGAAATATCACATGGTCATAAGTATTCAGACCCTTTGCTCAGTATTGAGTAGACTCATCCTTTTGAGCTAGTACAGGCATGAGTCTTCTTGGGAATGATGCAAGAAGTTTTTCACATTCTTCCTTGCAGATCCTCTCCAGTTCCATCAGGTTGGATGGTGAACGTTGGTGGACAGCCATTTTCAGGTCTCTCAAGAGATGCTCAATTGGGTTGAGGTCAGGGCTCTGGCTGGGCCAGTCAAGAATGGTCACAGAGTTGTTCCGAAGCCACTCCTTTGTTATATTAGCTGTGTGCTTAGGGTCATTGTCTTGTTGGAAGGTGAACCTTCGGCCCAGTCTGAGGTCCAGAGCAATCTGGAAGAGATTTTCTTCCAGGATATCTCTGTACTTGGTCGCATTCATCTTTCCTTCAATTGCAACCAGTCGTCCTGTCCCTGCAGCTGAAAAACACCCCCATAGCATGATGCTGCCACCACCATGTTTCACTGTTGAGATTGTATTGGGCAGATGATGAGCAGTGCCTGGTTTTCTCCACACATACCGCTTAGAATTAACACCAAAAAGTTCAATCTTCGTCTCATCAGAACAGAGAATCTTATTTCTCATAGTCTGGTAGACCTTCGTTTGTTTTTTGGCAAACTCTATGCGGGCTTTCATATGTCTTGCACTGAGGAGAGGATTCCTTCGGGCTACTCTGCCATAAAGCCCCGACTGGTCGAGGGCTGCAATGATAGTTGACTTTGTGGAACTTTCTCCCATCTCTCTACTGCATCTCTGGAGCTCAGCCACAGTGATGTTTTGGTTCTTCTTTACCTCTCTCACCAAGGCTCTTCTCCCACGATTGCTCAGTTTGGCTGGACGGCCTGGTCTAGGAAGAGTTCTGGTTGTCCCAAAATTCTTCTATTTAAGGATTATGGAGGCCACTGTGCTCTTAGGAACCTTGAGTGCTGCAGAAATTCTTTTGTAACCTTGACCAGATCTGTGCCTTGCCACAATTCTGTCTCTGAGCTCCTTGGGCAGTTCCTTTGACCTCATGATTCTCATTTGCTCTGATATGCACTGTGAGCTGTGAGGTCTTATATAGACAGGTGTGTGCCTTTCCTAATCAAGTCCATTCAGTTTAATTAAATACAGCTGGACAATGAAGGAGTAGAACCATCTCAAGGAGGATCAGAAGGAAATGGACAGCATGTGAGTTAAGTGTCACAGCAAAGGGTCTGAATACTTATGACCATGTGATATTTCAGTTTTTCTTTTTTAATAAATTAGCAAAAATATCTACATTTCAGTTTTTTTTCTGTCAAGATGGGGTGCTGAGTGTACATTAATGAGAAATAAAATGAACTTTTTGGCTTTTAGCAAATGGCTGCAATGAAACAAAGAGTGAAAAATTTAAAGGTGTCTGAATACTTTCCGTACCCACTGTATATTGTATTTGTATTGTATTATATATGCTGCTGTAACACACTGAATTTCCCCATGGTGGGACTATTAAATAATTATCTTATCTTATCTTATGAAATAGTACAGACAGATTTTCCAGGTGCCCATGCTAGCCCTGTGTGAAAGCGTCCTAGCACTTTTGCTATTTTTTTAATTCTGACAGTCAGAAAGTACAAAATGGGGACACTGTGGGGTCTAGGAGTATAGAAATGAGTAAATTCCAAAGTATATATGTAGCATGCTGACATTTAAAGTTTTCAGGAGTTGGCCAAATGCCCTTAGTTCAAGTGAAGGGAAATGATAATGCTTTTGTTGTGTGCTTCCAATTTTGTGGGAACAGTTTGGGGAAAGTCTTTTTTTATGCTCCAGCAAGACTGTGCCTCAGTGCACAAAGCAAGGTCCCTAAAGGAATGGTTGTGTTAGTGTTGTATGGAAGAACTTGACTGACCTGCACAGAACCCTGACATCAACCCCATCAAATACCTTTGGGGTGAACTAGAATGGAGATTGTGAGTCAGGCCGTCTTCTCCAACATCAGTGCCTGACCTCACAAATGTTCTTTTGGGTGAATTGGCAAAAATTTCCACAGACACACTCCAAAATCTTTTAGAAAGCCTTCCCTAAGGTAAGGACCCACGTAGTGAAATGCAGCAAAAAAGAAAAACACTGTGGAAAAGACCGGAAATGCATTGCTTTTTTTCCACAGCTTTTTCATTGCGTTTTCGCAGTTTTCCTCTGTGGACTTTCTGCCCTTGTTATACTTATACGAAAAACGCCAGCATTTCTGCAGGTATAATTGTCAATCTGTGTTTTTCAAAAACATGAGCGTTTTTGAAAACGCAGCTTTTCCACTGCTGATTTTTTTTCTGTAATGTGTGGATGGGATTCGCCAAAATCCCTTTCACTTTGCAGGTAAAATGTTGTAAAATGCTGCATTTTCACAATTTGGGGCTTCAGCCTAAAGCTGTTTTAGCTGCAAAGGGAAAACCAACCCCATATTAATAATGCCTATGGATTTAGAATGGGAAGTCCTAAAAGCTCCTTTGCGTGTAATGTGTAGGTGTCCCAATACTTTTGACCATACATATAGTATTTCCATTCTGCATGTATGACTTCAATGTGCAGTATAAATATATGCAAACACTTATGTGTTAACAAATGTAAGTACTGATGCCACTATTAAATAAAAGATTATTAAGGCCAGACAGAAAGAATGTATAATCTCTTGGCTCTGAGCTTCTGGCTCTCCAGAGAACCTTAGGAACATTGTAATTTTCCAAGCAGATTACAGGTTGAACTGCATTTGATGTCTTAATCCAGGCAGACAGATCAACAGTCGCTGTGTAAAGTCTGCCTTGTGCAAGGAGCCCCATCTCATGATTAATGTTACAAGGGCAGATTTCCTTTCCTAAGCCTCCAGGCATTTTCTTTTCCTTCTGTAAATTTTGATTATTATTAACATCCTTTTGTAAATCAGGTTTCTTTCATTGCTGGCAAATCTTCTCAGAATCATCTGTGCTCACAGTTGTTTCTGTGCAGATGTTATTTGTAGGGGTCTTAAGAGTCCAGGATCGTGACTGATGGATTTTAAAGACAAATACAACTCTGTATAACATAAATGTTGGAGAAATAGCCTTGTAGGTGGATAGAAAAGAAAGTATGTGTCACCAAGACAGACCTCTTTACATGTCCTGAATACTTGCTCATGTAAATATATTGCCTCCTAACCTGATTAGCCACATGGTAGCAGCCTCAGCACTGAAGGAGTCACCACCTTGACTGAGCAAGACCTCTTTCTAGCTTTCTTCCAAAACAGCTTTGCTCCTGTCCACAGGTTATATGTATATATCGTAGTTAAGCACATATCACTTCAGTGGTATTGAGCTGCAATATCAGACACAACCTGTGGACAAGCATGGATCTGTTTCAGTCATAAAGCATCCATTCTTTTCTAATCCAGTATAATCCATTTAAAGGGGACTGAGGTGGTTCATCCATAATATAAGCAACTTTTCTTATAAGCATACTTTATTTTTCAATTTTTCACTTCCTGGCTTCATGGGAAGAAAACAGTGTTCCATTTACACCAGTTTTGTGTTGAAGATGTGGTGCATCTTTGGCTTACGGCCCTTTTTTGTGCCAATGCTGCACCACTTTGCTCTTTCTCTGCCCTGCTCACCACTTTCTAAATTTGTCTGGCAGATCAGGGTGAGGATCAAGTTAGGAGGGGAAAACATTGGTCCATCAAATTTACTATAACTCACTTCAGAAAAGTGGCATGAGTTATACCTGAAATCTATGCCAGTCTCTACCGTTGGTTGCATTAGACAACACAAAACCTTTAAAGGGTACCTGAGTTTTCATGAAAAGTTGAAATATGCGCAGGGTCATGCTGGGCAGTCTGTTCTATGACTGTATAAGCCTTCATACATGTTATGTTATCAATTTTTATGCTGCTAATAATCAAATTATGGCTGAAATTTCTGTCTGAGGCTGTGGGTGTGTACAATAAAGAGCAGTCTGGCCCTCCCCCTATCCATTACTAATAATGTATTGCCATTCTGCTGGGAGTAATTAGGCAATTGCAAAGAAATACCTGAGAAAAATTACCATAATATAAGAACACTGGACATGCAACCAAACACATAAAACAGATGAAGGAAAAAAAAAATATGAGCATAGTCAGTAAAGTTGCTGTGAATAATATCACATCTGTAATCACACAGACAGATAAAAATAGATACAAATACATAAAAGACTGTTTTTACATTGTAAGCTGTGATATTTGCACAATCTTCAGTCTTTTGCACACAGCAACAGTTTGCAGACATTTCTGTGCAGGCTGTGAACAGAATTAACCTCTCCCCTCTCCATTCACTCTGTAAAGAGAGAAACCTCTACAGTGACTGAGATTAGCAAGAGGGAATGTAATGTGTTCAGGAACATACTTCCTTGGTAACAAAAGAGGGAAAAGTAAATTAGCTAGAAGGTAGACATCTAGTGGCAGGAACTTTAGAGTTTTTTCAGGCAGAAAGCAGCACATTTTTAAGTATATTACATTTTGATCCAGAATCACATGCCCTATGAAATGAGACTAAGCTGTATAAAAAGTTAGTGACCATTTAACGGAGACAACACCTCTAGAACCAGTGGTTTTAAGGAAGTTGACTAAGAATACGACACTAATCTTCTCCATAGGCTGTCTGGTATTGCAGATCCTCATCAAATGACACAGATGTAATACCAGATACAACCCATAGATAAGGTTGGTACTGTTTCCTTTAACAAAAACACCCCTTTTCAAATCTCAGATGACCCCTTTAAATACTGGAAGACTACATAAATGTAAATTTCATATTATTAGAAATAATAGTTTATGAGAAATGTAGCTTTCTTCAGCTACAAAACATTTGATATCCTATCGGACTGGGGGAAAAATCAGAAGTTCGCTGTACTAGCCTCTTCATCAGGCCATAAACTAGATATAAACAAAACACAGAGGGTATAATCAGTGGCTAGGTTTTAGAGCAAGGGTAGTCATAGTGTAGGTCCAGATAAAAATACTAGGGTATAACATATAGTAAGATAAAATATACGATAAGAGTTTAAAATTAGCACTTAAAAAAGAAGGTAGCACATATAAAATAGGGTAACACATATAAAAGGGTTGGATGCCCATGATAATAATGTAGCATAATATAATACAGGTAGGATAGTAGAGTTGAAACTTAGTAGTATAGAACCAACATTCGTAGCAATGTCAATGGTTGTTCACCTACAACAGATCACAAACCCACCATCGCTCTCTGATATTCCACTCAATCTATCTGAATGTTGGATGTAACAAATCCTCAATTTGCTTTTGACCCACTGAGTCTTGAGAAAGCAAAAGGGATATTAGCCAAGCCAGTATCACTCATCTGCATACAGCACTGTTTCGGGATTTTGTCCCTCATCAGTGCAGAGCAGAGCGAAACTGGCTGGCTTTGTGGGAGGTAATGAGTGGCTCAGAAAAGGGAATCTCTCTCCTTGTGAAGAGCACCAGTGAAGGTGTGTAGAGTTTTGAATTGCCTTTTTGCCCTCTACTAAGCATCTGCATATCACAAGGCTTAGTAGATGACAAAAAGGCAATTCAAAACTCTACACACCTTCACTGGTGCTCTCCACAAGGAGAGAGATTCCCTTATATTAGAGCACAACATCTTCTCCTTTAAAGATATAATATTCCAACAAACCAAGGGCTGTGCTATGGGCACACGCTTTGCGCCGTCTTATGCTAACCTATATATCGGTTGCTTTGAAAAGAAACACATTTACAATTCCACTGACAATAACGCTAACATCATTTTATACAAATGATACATAGATGATTTGTTTTTTATCTGTGAGGGCGATGAAGCTTCAGCCCTCAACTTCATTACTTCACTAGGGCACAACGCTTTTGGTTTATCCTTTTACACACCAATTCTCCATCCAAAAAATTGAATATCTGGATCTCCTCATTTCCTTAACTCCAACAGGCACTATATCTACCTCCACTTATTTCAAAAGTGTAGACGTTAATAGTTACCTCGACTACAGTATACCAGTGCCTATTATAACCATTGGCTTAACAACATACCTTTTAGTCAATTTAAGACAATTAGAAAGAATTGTGACAACTCTCAGACATTGAAAAATCAAGCAAAAATTCTAAAAAAAAAACGTTTTACTGAAGAAAACTACCCTAAATCCATCATTAACAAAGCCTTCTAAAAGGCATTATCACTTATCCAAAGTTCATGTCTCACAGAAAAAACTAAACCAGCCATCTCGACACACACTAGGAGTAATTTTGTCACCACATACAACTCTGGTCATAAGAGAATTAGAACAATACTAAATAACCACTGGGGAGTTTTGTTGAGTGACCCCCACCAAAACAAAATCCTCCCTAATAAACCCACTCTCACCTTTAGGATGTCCACCACCCTCAGAAAATATTCTAGCCCCCAGTCGACTTCGCTCATTAACACCATCTGGCACAAACGTTTTTTCAGCATCGCCTGGGGCCTATCGATGTGGCCACCCAAGATGCCTTTATTGCTTATACATCAAAGAGGCACTCAACTTTCAATCTAACAATTCAAATGAAACCTTTACAATCAAATCCCACCTAAATTGTTCCACTGATTATATAGTGTACTTAATAGAATGCCCATGTAAACTCCAATACGTTGGCCGGACCATCCAGCTACTACATTGTCGAATGAATGGCCATCGTACCAACATTACAAAAGGGGTATCAAAAGCATAATTTGTCCCTACACTGCTCTCTTAAACACTAATGTAATTTCCAATGTTTAATAATACTGCAGATAGAACACATTCCATCTACAATCCCAAACCGCTTCCAAAAACTCCGACAGAGGGAGGCATTTTGGATCTACAAGTTCATTACACTTAGTCCCAATGGATTAAATGATGTTGTTGAGTTATCCTTCTAATACTTATCCCGCTAACACACTACAGCTATTTCACAACTATGGTTGAACCCACACTATATTCATTTTTCGTATACCTTTCCTACCCATACATACTTCAAGCTAGGCAACTTTTGATTTTAGTTACACATTTACATATACATATACTTCTGTACACCCATGTCCCATGCCCGTTGGGGTAGATGCTTATGCACCAGCCATCTTCTCTATTATCTCATATATTATAACCATCTTTAGCCTTTCTCACGTCCCAACAAGTTTTAACATCAACTACTGTTAGCCATCAATAAAGAATGAGAAAAAAATATATATATTGGCCATGCCCCCCAAGATAGTATTTACTTGCAGCCTCCATGCTGCTTCCTGTCAATTTGGTTCCCTTCCTGCCCTCACCATTATCATCTCCTGCATCACTGTCTTCTTCTCTACTTGTACAACCACTTCCTATTCATACTTTCAGTCATCAACATCAATGTCTTCCTAACATGCAACTTTCACATCCTTCAAATCTGTTTTCATATTGAATTCATTTTATGTACTTATTTACTATTATTATTCTTTTCATCCACTAACTACACTTACCTATGTATTTATTTATTCAATTTTTATTTATTTATTTATTCATTCATTCATTTATCTAACCAGTCATTTATTCTTGTGTCTGCTAATACAATCCATATCCTACCATTGACATTGCTATGAATGTTGGTTCTATACTACTAAGTTTCAACTCTACTATCCTACCTGTATTATATTATGCTACATTATTATCATGGGCATCCAACCCTTTTATATGTGTTACCCTATTTTATATGTGCTACCTTCTTTTTTAAGTGCTAATTTTAAACTCTTATCATATATTTTATCTTACTATATGTTATACCCTAGTATTTTTATCTGGACCTACACTATGACTACCCTTGCTCTAAAACCTAGCCACTGATTATACCCTCTGTGTTTTGTTTATATCTAGTTTATGGCCTGATGAAGACGCTAATACAGCTTCAAAACGCATAGCCTATTGTTGTACGTCTGGTGTGGAACCAATAAAACGTGTCTTTTTATTCACAAGCATGCTCTCTGCAAACATTTTATTCATGCACCCTTACTTGCAGCGCTCAACCATAATATCCCAGTTTTTTTCCCTACTTTTTTTCTGTATTACGTTACCACCAAACTAGTTTTGGATGGTCACTGGGTAAGAGCAGCAGCAAGCCTTATCTTAACAGCCTAGTACTGTTCTATTATCTTACTAACCCACCATTACTGTATCATGGGGGCACCAGGATCTACTTTTTCTCTACTACTGGTTATGTTTTAGGATTTGATAAAGTGATATTCCCAATCTTGAAATGCGCTGACATTTTTTTCACAATTGAAGGAAGGGTGACCTTATGTCTAGGAATTTCTTTACAAGAAATTTTCAAGATTTCTATCACCTGTACATAAAGAGAATGGTTTTCATGACAAGGATGGCCATTATTCCTCCCTGTCATCATCAACTAAAACTGTTTCCCGTATTCCATCAGTGGATATAGCGGGAGACAAAGGGAGTGTATCTCATGTTGGCCCCAACTGATATTTCTGATTGGAATTATGGCCATGTGTGTTTATAGGGTTTGCCATCTTATCAAACAAAAGAGTGGGCAGCTAAGGGTTATGACTCACACCTTCTTTCCTATAAAGGATGGTAGAGATAAGGAGGAGGATGGGCTGAAATTCCATTACAGCAACAAAAAGGTGGTCCATTTTGATGTAGATAAGAAGCCAGTGTTTGATAACTCTTATAGTTAGTGCACTACAACAAAAAAGACAAGGAGACATGGAAAGTACAAAACACTTTAATTTGTTTTTGCTTTTTTTAATAGTACAGTAAATGAAATTGGTTAAATCAATGACACACATATAACATGTAAGAGCTTAAGCCACGCATTTAGGGATAAACATCATATTTACAAAGGTAAGAAGACATCACAAGCAAGAACTGAGAATAAAAGTAAGACTAAGAACTGAGTGTTTTAAAAATACTCTGATTATTTTTTTATATGAGCTCTAAGGGTCTGTTTACACTGCCCGATGTTCAGGCTGACATGGGCCAATTGATGATATAATACATTAGCCAGCACTTGTTTTCTCTGACCAAATTGAAGTACACAATTGAAAAATTATCATTACTATGATTGTTATTCCTCCATATGGTTTTATTGATTGTTGACAGCATATCCTTGTTTACACATGGCGATGTGCTGAGAATGATCTTGCATCTTTTATACTGTATAAGTTGTGTTGGACTGAGGGGTCTTGGGCCTAGGTTCCTTGTAGCTCTGCTTTCTCTTGGTCCCAAGTGCCCAACTCCCCATTACAATTGGATAGGGGACCTTGCTGTTCTGATGTTTTTTTTGCATTTATATATTTAAATAATTTTTGGGATTTGTTTTGTTTATATACGTGCTATCTACTTACTTAAAGTAGATTTAAATTTCTCCCACATAACATCTGTATTACTATCTGACAAACTCTGCTCCCAGGCTATATCCTGAAGTACAGTCCAGAAAATTGTCTTTGATTGATTTTACTATCCCTACTTGTGTTTGTTTTATACAGTTTAGGAGGAATGTGATTATATAGTGGTCACCATTTCCAAGGTTTTCATGGAAGAGTGAAGTAATCAGGCGATACCTTTTAGAGGCTAATGGTAATGGTAAGCTTTCGGGAGTACTAGCTCCCTTCATCAGACATGGTGTTATACAAGAAACTGAAATTTCACACATTTTTTATACCTTAAAGACATGGACCTTCTAAGGATCTTAGAATCCTTAAAAAAACAAAATGCAATATAAGTAGGGAAGTTATTTACAACAGGTCAAAAATAAACAATCTGGAAACTTTTGGGGCGTGACGGAGGGATCACTAATTCTTGCTGTTATCTGTTTGCTGTCACGTGGTGATTTGTGACCCTCACAGTTCATACATAGTGTGACATGAAACTGGCATGAATATTAAGTCCAAATTACAGTAACCTCTATTACAAAATTGTCTGACCATTGTATAAGCAATGCTACCTCTGATGCCGCCCCTGCTACCTCCTGTGTTACCCCCTCTACCTCATAGATTGTAAGCTGTTGCGAGCAGGGCCCTCACTCCCAGTGTGTGAATTGACAATTTCTTTGTAATGTATCTTTATTGTCTGTACTTGAACCCTACAAATTGTACAGTGCTGCTGAATATGTTGGCGCTATATAAATAAAATGTATTATTATTATTATTAGAGTTTGAAATTTTTGCATTAACTTATATTCCCATTCTTTCCTCTCCCTCTGTGTCTTAAAATGTCCCATTAAAACCACAACCTGCAAATCTTCAATAGAGTGGTCTTCTCCTGAGAAATGTGCGGCCACTGGGAGATCTGTTCAGCTGTTATTAATGGTGGATCAGGGAAACAGGGCAGAGACTTAGCGCATGAACTCACACAGATCCACCATTAATAACAGCAGATCAGATCTCCCAGTGGCCACACATTTCTCAGGAGAAGACCACTCTATTGAAGATTTGTAGGTTGTGGTTTTAATAGGACATTTTAAGATGCAGAGGGAGAGGAAAGAATGGGAATATAAATTAATGCAAAAATTTCAAACTCTGCAATTTGGACTTAATATTCATGCCAGTTTCATGTCCCACTATGTATGGACTGTGAGGGTCACAAATCACCACGTGACAGGAAACAGATAGCAAGAATTAGTGATCCCTCCGTCACACCCCAAAAGTTTCCAGATTGTTTATTTTTTGACCTGTTGTAAATAACTTCTCTACTTATACTGTATTGCATTTTGTCTTTTTAAGGATTCTAAGATCCTTTGAAGGTACATGTCTTTAGGGTATAAAAAATCTGTGAATTTTCAGTTTCTTGTATAACACCATGTCTGATGAAGGGAGCTACTACTCCCGAAAGCTTACCATCAAATATACTCAGTTAGCCTCTAAAAGGTATCGCCTGATTACTTCACTCTTCCACTACTTTCAATGGCTAACACGGTACAATATTATACTACTATCAAAGTTTTCATGAACAGTGACATTTCCAAGTTCTACATTGATAAAAATGACTAAATTCAAGAAAGCATTACCTCTACAAACTGAACCATAAAATTGTCCTGCAATAAATTGAGAATTTTCATTACAAATGATGCAGAAACCATGACCCCAGTCAATATCTGAGTAGCTTAAATCTACCATCAAAACCAAAGTACCCTGTGTCGCCCACTCTGTTTATACAACTGATCCTCTAACTCACTATTGTGAATATACACTATAATTTGCCACGTTCACACATTCATTTCCAGAAATATAAATTCTTGAAATTTTATGGCCACAATTGTCTCTAGTGTCTGGCTGCAACTTATGGATCTCCTCACCCACTGTTCTAATGCCCCCATCTAGATGTAATACCATAGACTGGTGTGCTATTTCTAAGTAATGCTAAACTATTTTAAATTTACAGTTAGTAAGAAGGAATATTGTGGTCACATAGGAGTAGGTTCATGCTACATTGTTCTGCCACATAACAGAATTTACTGTCATTTCACAGATACTTCATTTCACAGAAACTTCTATAAGAATGGCTATCACTATTTACCAGCATATAGCAAAATCGCAGAAAAGATAAGCTTTTGTTCCAGTACAAACAATAGGAGGAAATGCCCAAAACCTCATTATTTGCATTCATATTGCACAACATAGAAAAATAGAAAAATATGAAGTAATATTATGTAGATACAGCTCCTATGCAACCTCAATGTCACAGTCAGCCTTGTGAATGCCACAAGTAGTCTATAACAGTTTGACTGTTTTAGGCAGGCACAAGGTCACTAGAGATGAGCAAATCAATTCAGACTGAACATTTGACCGAAATTTGCAAATTGTTCGGGTTCTACCCGAACCTTCAACTTCTGGGGTCCGCCATCCATGAATCACTATTATTCTCTGGGATCTATTCATAGTATAATAAGTGGAGGCTCAGGGAGTGTGGACAAACTAAAAAACACAGATAATCACCTCTCCCGGGTGTCTGGTCTTTTTCCCCAGCGTTGGCTCTTGTCCTTCTAGTCTCTTCTGGTGTCAGCAGTCCCAGGGTGACCGCTAGGATCTGCGATTGGGCCTCAGCAGTTATGTTTTATTTTATTTTTTTCCATACATCCCCTGGGCCTCCACTTATTGTACACTGGGGTCAGATGAGTTTGGATCGAACAGGCAGCCAAACCTCGCAAATATTCACGAAACTAATCTTGTGAGGTTCACCCATCTCTGAAGGTCACCTGTCACTTTATTCCCCACAAGGAAACACTGTTAGCATGAAGCCTTATAATATATTTTATGTTCTATTGCTAACTACATGTCGCCATACAGTCACACACAGTATACATTACACAATTTATATATGCAAATTTTCTTTTATATACAGTAGAAGAATCTTCAAATATATGACAATAAACTACACTTTTCATGTATGTATTTTCTATCTGTAATATAAATGTACAAAGATAAATATATATATATACTATATATAATGCAAGTACAGTCATAAGAATGCGTATTGAGAGACTAAGTCACATAGCACTGAGATGCCTCACCACAAGGAAGTTATGGGGAACATAAATTGCTTAAAATGACTGAAATCGGGTATTATTAAAAAGTCCTCGAGTTTATCTTAGAAGCACAAACTAAACTGAGGTATAGCATGCTATAACCAGAGGTGTAATTTAAAGGTCCTGAGCCCCAAAGCAAAATCTGCAACATAGTCCTCTTATCTGGCAAAGGATCCTTTTGGTCCCTCTCAGGCTTCAGGATTTAGATGTAACTGCATCCTCTGAAGACCTAAAAGCTACACCTTTTAGTGTGCTATTTCTTTAGTGTGATGTCAGCACAATGCCAGTCCAGCTTTGGACTGAACAACAGATTGAGACAAACTGGTTACTAGGCATACATAGCTTAGCAACCGGTCTGCCTCGGATTATTCAGGTCTTTAACTGAACACCAAACACAGCTGAAGGCAGAGGACGGGAGAAGAGGCATGGTGAAACTTAAGACAACTTTGTCTCTGAATTTAGCTGAAAAATATCATGAGATGGGTTTTCCCACCAATCACATTTGTCACTTATAAACAGTAAATGATTTATGGTTGATCCATATGGGCCTCACTGATCACTAGAATGGGGACCTAAATACTTTGTTCCTCCTCATTGACATAAATATAAATATAACATAAATACCCATAACGGAAATGCTGAGATTTCCAAAACCGTTGCCTTTTTGGAAATCGCAGCATGTCAATTATACCTACGGAAATGCTGGTGGTTTCCCTATAGGTATAATTGAAGTAGAAATTCTGCAGAGGACTTTCTGTGAAAAGCGCTCTGGGAAAAACCGCAATGCATTTCTGTCGCGGCTTTTCCCGCAGAGCTTTTATACTGCGGCCCATTACATGGGGCCTTAGGCTTAAGGAGTTGTCAGCTTTAGACGATCACTTTTTGTAAGAGTTTATCCTCAAAGGAACATAACTTTAGGGTGTCCTACTGCTTTGGCCCTTAGCCTTCAGCTGTAATAAGGCAGCAACTGTTTCATTCAGCTGCTGTGCCACCAGAGAAGAAATGGAGTATTACAAGGTACTGAAAATAATGGACTGTACTTGTAAGATGTGGAAGGTCCTCCAGAGTGAGAGATGGTCCCTTTAGCTACACTCTTCTCTGGCTTACAGATAGGTGATCGGAATGGTATTTAAAGATGGGTTTTAGACATTAAAGATCACTTTTCAGTGCCTGTATAATCAAGGTAATGTGTAAAATGCAATTTCCATAAAAATTGAAGCATTAAAAGTATTTTACCTTAACCTTTTTCCAATTTGATTAAAAGGCAACATTCTGTTTATTGGGTATTAAGAAATCACCAAAGTTTTCTGAATGGATATGTTGTTTTGGACGTTCAGGCATCTACAGTGGGGGAAGCACTTGGTGCACACATATGGGACAAAGGACAAAAGGCATCACCTAACCAGCACACAACTGTGTCTTCCACACCTATCAGCTTCCTGGTTAGTACTATTATTAATAAGGAAAGCTGGGTAACCCGAGGCTGGCACTGGTAAATAAAGAGTAATATAGATAAAGGAATGGTACTTGCAGCATTTGTGGAAACTAAAGGTGCAAAGAAGGTTCTACTTGAACCTCATACTCATCAGTAGGTAGTGAAGCATAACCTGAGAATGGTGGGGTAGTAATACCCTCTCTAACTGGCTTCTTTATACCCTCATGGTTCATCATGTGCAATTTGACCATGTCTGTCCCATCTTTTGTATCATGCTTTGCATCAATTGCAGCAAGCTCTCCTTTGGAAAGATGGTAGATGATTCCAGCTCCAAATGAGTCACCCACTACATTGATTGAAGTTCTCATGCGGTCTCTGCAAAAAATAGAGAAGATATGGAGATATTGTAATTAAGACTAGAGATCTAGAATGATGCATCTGGCCCCCAGTTAAAAATCTGTGCCCTATCCAATAACCTAGCCATTAAGTATTGTGTATGATAACATCACTTTCTTGAAACTGATGTCCTCTTATTGGCACAAGGGCTTGAGGGCACTGTCCTTTCATTTTGGCAATCCTTTTTGTTAGAAGGGTCCCCTGCAGATAAGCTTATGACCTTGTGTCTTTACTGAGAACCCCAGCAATCAGCTGTTATGGGCCTCAGCTATGAGAGACAAAAGGAGAAAACAAATCCAGAAAATCACATTGTCTGATTTTTAAAGAATTTATTTGCAAATTATGGTGGAAAATAAGTATTTGATCAATAACAAAAGTTCATCTCAATACTTCGTTATCTATCCTTTGTTGGTAATGACAGAGGTCAAACGTTTTCTGTAAGTCTTCACAAGCTTGGCACACACTGTTGCTGGTATGTTGGCCCATTCCTCCATGCAGATCTCCTCTAGAGCAGTAATGTTTTGGGGCTGTCGCTGGGCAACACGGACTTTCAATTCCCTCCAAAGGTTTTCTATGGGGTTGAGATCTGGAGACTGGCTAGGCCACTCCAGGACCTTAAAATGCTTCTTACAATGCCACTCCTTTGTTGCCCTGGCCCTGTGCTTGGGATCATTGCCATGCTGAAAGACCCAGCCACGTTTCATCTTCAATGCCCTTGCTGATGGAAGGATGTTTGCACTCATAATCTCACGATACATGGTCCCATTCATTCTTTCATGTACACGGATCAGTCGTCCTGGTCCCTTCGCAGAGAAACAGCCCCAAAGCATGATGTTGCCACCCCCATGCTTGACAGTATGTATGGTGTTCTTTGGATGCAACTCAGCATTCACTATCCTCCAAACACGACGAGTTGTGTTTCTACCAAACAGTTCTACTTTGGTTTCATCTGACCATATGACATTCTCCCAATACTCTTCTGGAACATCCAAATGCTCTCTAGCAAACTTCAGACAGGTCCGGGTATGCACTGGATTAAGCAGGGGGACACATTTGGCACTACAGGATCTGAGACCCTGGAGGTGTAGTGTGTTACTGACAGTAGCCTTTGTTACGTTAGTTCCAGCTTTCTGCAGGTCATTCACTAGGTCCCCCCGTGTGGTTCTGGGATTTTTGCTCACCGTTCTTGTGATCATTTTAACCCCACGGGGTGAGATCTTGCGTGGAGTCCCTGATCGAGGGAGATTATCAGTGGTCTTGTATGTCTTCCATTTTCTAATTATTGCTCCCACAGTTGATTTCTTCATACCAAGCTGCTTGCTTATTGCAGATTCAGTCTTCCGAGCCTGGTGCAGGTCTACAATTTTGTTTCTGGTGTCCTTCCACAGCTATTTGATCTTCACCATAATGGAGTTTGGAGTGTGACTGTTTGAGGTTGTGGACAGGTGTCTTTTATACTGATAACAATGTCAAACAGGTGCCATTACTACAGGTAATGAGTGGAGGACAGAGGAGCCTCTTAAAGAAGAAGATACAGGTCTGTGAGAGCCATAAATCTTGCTTGTTTTAGGTGACCAAATACTTATTTTCCACCATAATTTGAAAATAAATTCTTAAAAAATCAGACAATGTGATTTTCTAGATATGTTTTCTCATTTTGTCTCTCATAGTTGAGGTCTACCTATGATGACAATTACAGGCCTCTCTCATCTTTTTAAGTGGGAGAACTTACACAATTGGAGGCTGACTAAATGCTTTTTTTTCCCCACTGTAACTGTTTTGTATGCTTCTCTGAGCTCCGTATTTCTTATTGTCTATTTTATGATGTGTAATACGGTGTTGCTGTGTATGCTCCATGGATTTATTGCACTGTTTGATGCAACTGTGTCACCTTATCTACGTTTGATGCTAAGTTATCCCACCTTTTTTATTCTGGAACTTTCTGGAAGAGCAGAGCGCAACGATTTTAGCCAAATGTGTGGAACCTAGTTGTGCCTACTGGTTGTGCTGCAGGCAGTGAACTTTTCATGCCATCTGCAGTACAGCGTACTCACACCAAGGCAAGACACCTTACAGTCTAAAAGTATAAAAGGAAGGTTTTTCTGTGCCTTCAGGTCTAAAGAACTAATCTGTGCAGTGTGATCCTGAAATTGTGCCTGACTATATTCTGAGGCAAGTGTTGTGAATCAACCGCATGTTTCAGAAATGGGAACCTTAGGAGGTCAGTGCAAACCCCTAAGAAGGTTGCTGAGAGTTTACTACTCAAGTATACTGCTGCCATTGATCCTTACTATGAACAGGGATGTTTTAACACATTGGTGTTTTTCATAAGTGGGCCACCCCTCTCCATCACCTTAATTTACAAGGGGCAAAAGATGTACTAATAAATAAAAGCTATTTTTTTTATGTTAAGCTGTGTACCTAACCCTGCCTATGTCCCCCTTGGCCCCACTCATTCTTATCATGCCCTAACACAGTAATAGTGCCCTTCAATTTATAGCATTCAGTAATGATACCTCCACCACACAGTATAATGTCAGCGAAGTGGCCCCCACAAATTACAATGTCCCCTATGTGGCCCGCACAAATTATAATGCCCTCATAGCAGCCCCCACACACAGCATAATTCCCCCTCAGTGGCCCCAAACAATATAATATATGTAATTCCCCTCAGTGGCTGATCACAAAGCCAAATGCCTGTGCAGTGGCCCCATATAATATAATGTCCCCTCATTGGTCATCACACATTAAGCTGTGCTCAAGTGGCCCATCACACATTAAGCTGCCCCTCTCAGTGGCCTATCACATATTGAGCTACCCCTCAGCCAAAATAATACATTAACTAAAAAAAAAAAAACATACTCCCCTAGCTCCGTTCCTACTTTGTTGCTTGCAGGCTCCAAATCTAGTGCTGTCTGTGGCTTGGAGCTCATCGCACTTCCAGGTGTCTGACACCTGGAACACCCACAGATCAATTGACTGAGGGGGCTGCAGTATTAAGGCAAGTGCTATGGCCTTTTCACTGCGTACTAAGAATAGCGCTGTACATTGTATAGTGGCTGTGCTTGGTATAGCAGCTCAGTCCCATTTGTTTAAATAAGCTCTTCAAACAGTGGACATTTGACTTTAGAGATCTAATATTTGATGGTCTATCATAAGGATACACCATCAAAATCATAGTCCCAGAAACCTCTTTGGGCTAAGGTCCCAGGTAGCGAAGCGCAGCAAAAAAACGCTGCCGAAAAAATCATGGCGGAAACGCATTGTGTTTTTTTCCGCAGCGTTTTTCACAGAAAGTCCACAGAGTTTTCTTCTGCTTCTATTATACAGATATGAAAAACGCCAGTGTTTTCATAGGTATAATGGATATGCTGCGATTTGCAAAATATGCTTGCGTTTTTTAAATCGCAACATTTCTGCTATGGATTTTTATCTGCAATGTGTAGAAGGGATTAGCCAGAATCCCATCAATTTTGCAGAAACTGTAAAATGTGGCCTGTGGAAACGCCTCGAAAAAAACACAGCGTTTCACAGTAGCAGCAAATTGAATGAGATTGTAGTTAAACCCATCCACTCATTGCAGAAGAGAAAACGCTGCGGAAAAGCTGCGTTTTCAAAAACGCATGTGTTTTTAAAAACCTTAGCACATCAATTATACCTGCAGAAACGCTCTCTTTTTCCGTATAGGTTTAATAAGGGAAGAAAATGCGTTTCCGCTGTGGTCTTTTCTGCAGCTTTTTTTGGCTGCGTTCCACAACTTGGGACCTTAGCCTAAATTACTTTTCCTACTGACAGGTTATCAATATAGAAGTCTCAGAGCAGACAAAATTACAATATAAGGTAACACCTCTATAGACAACCCCCATAGTAACCATAGTAATCACTGCATCGTCTACTGAAAATAGACAATGTCACACTTATATACTCCCCCTTCGTTCACAGTGCATGGCTAGAAAACTCTCACATAGACTTCAGTGAGTTGACTCCAGACTACTGCTACCTATGACCATGACTATGCTGTAAAACATATCACTAAATGCTGGTAACAGAGCAGAGGAGAAGTTCAAAAATGATAGCCACCCCATTACCATGTAAAAAAAATACAATAAAAAAACTGCAATCTGGTTTTAATAAATGAATTTTAAAAATGGGTATACATTCCTTTTAACATCTTAGTACTGCACATGTTTTGAGATTTAATGACCAGGTAATATGCATCTCTGCATAGCTCTGCACTTTATGTGTTAGGTTTTAGGTTTTATATATTAATTGTTGGACTAGCTAAATTAGTCCTAGTTCTTAAGTCCATATTATAAATTTAGTATTAGTGTATCAGGAAGCCTTTATGCAGCATCCACCACTGTCCAAGTGCCATACAGTCAAAGTGCCTTGGCAGCCAAGACAAGAAACAGTTAAGCTATAGGAGAAACTTAAACAAACTTGCAAACCTGTCTCATCATGTTCACTATTTTACTTTATTTTAGCTTCTGTTTTTCTCTCCATCTGTTTCCCCAGTGCACTCTATTCACATCAGAACCTCTCTCCTTCCCTTACCTACATGTCTACTCTCCCGCTTCTAGCTACAGGGGACATATCTCCTAACCCTAGGGGTTCACCTAGCCTCTCTGCTGCTTGAGGCAAACTATAGAAAGGTGCCCCCTCCAAAAAAAATATATATATATATATATATACCCACCCAGCTACCTTTGCTTGCGTGATGGTGCGGTGACCAGATGGAAGGTAACGCTGCAGTTGGGATTGCGGGGTGCAAACAGCGCAGACTTGTCACGGTCTCTGGGCACGAGGGCGCAGCGCTGGTGCTGTCCCACGTTACCACCACTGGTACCGGTGATGAGGGGGCTGCACAAATGTTGGTGGTGATTGTTCCCCCGGGGCGCTTCCCCTATACTGTGCCGACTGGTGGTGTTTGGGGCGCCCTGATGTTGTCAGTGCAGAGTCAGACACAGAAACGGTTGTAAAGTTGAACTTTTACTTCCATGGGTGTGGAGGCACAAATGCTTAAACAGTTTCTTCAATACAAAACAACGGGGTACGCCTGGTGACACAGCAATGTCCTGGGGTGCAGGGTAGACTTGATGAAAGGTGTTCCTAGCCCTTATACTTCAGTGTTACAGCCCTAAGGTGCGTCTGGGCTCCTATTTGGCTCATAGGAGAATGCCCACCACCATACTAGCACACAATATTCCCCACTCAGGTTATGTGGTCCTGATAGCTCAGAGTTTCGGGGAGCAATAGTCAGGGTGGCGGGATATTCCACAGGTCTGGCCTTGTCCCCTGGATCCTGTGATACTTGCTATGGAGCACGTGTTCCAGAATGTTCTCTCCACAGTCTCATGCTGACAAGATAATGATGCTTGACTTCCTTCAGGGCGATGGCTAGGCAGACAGGGGACAGGATCTTCTGAATAGCTGGAGTATGTCAGCTCTCCAACCTTCCTGGGCCTGTCTAGGACTTGAGATTCCTGCACTAAACTCACTGCTTTCTTCACAGGACATCACACTTATCTCCTCACCTCCTCCTCCTAACACTCCACACTTCTAACTCCTCACACGCAGGACCTTCCTGCAGGGGTGTTACCATGGGGACCCAGTGATCAGCTGACTCCTCCCCTTTTCCCAGGCGATGTCCTCCCATTGGACATTTGGTTACTATTCAATCCTATGGGAGGTGTAATGCATGTGTGAGGCTCACTAGGTGGCGCTGTGTTGTGTGAGACTCAGGACCCCCTGCTATGTCACACAGGCTATGAAGCAACAGGAAATAATACAATGCACAGAGATCACCCTCAGCCCAGCCATAGCCAGCTCTGGGATGCCACAATGGGGCCCCCCTAATTAGGGCACTCCCCACATTGGAAGATCATAAAAAATGCCTTATTTGGCCCCCATATAGTATAACAACCCCTTTTTTTGGCCCACAACACGATACATGACCTCATTTTTCTGGGCCTACACACAGTATGTAACTCCCTTTTTGTGGCCCATCACACGCTATATGATCCCCTTTTTTGCCCCCCCACGGTATATCATCTCCTTTTTTTGTCCCCCACAATATATGGCCCTGCTTTTTATGGCTCTCTACAGTATATGACCCCTTTCTTATGCCACTCCCACAGTATATGATCCCTTTGTTATGGCCCCCCACAATATATGATCCCTTTTTTGCCCCCCCACAGTATATGACCCCAATTTATACCCCTCACACAGTATATGACCCCTTTTTTAAAGCCCACATGCAGTGTATGACCTCACCACCACTTTTTCCCCCCACATAGAGTAGCGGCCGATAATTTTTACACCTGTCCACACTCCTGTCCCTCCTCCGTTGTCAACTTTAGAGTCCGCTGTAGCCGATGCTGAAGAAAATTGGGTCACTGTACATAGCCTCCTGGCGTTCTTCAGTGTTGTGACGTAACTGTAGCACGGGTAGGACAGGAGTGAGGAAACGTGAGTAAAAATTATTGGCTGCTGTTTATTGCAATATTCCAGTTTATTCCATGAGGCACCGCCTGAGGCCATCGCCTCAGGTCGCTTCATGGAAGATGCTCCCCTGCCTAACCCTTATGCTAACTTTAACTTCTTACTCACCGCACATTGAAAACCTGCTAATCTCATTAACATTTACTATGTCCCTTCTCCTCTTCCCTCTCTTGTCTATTTTAACTCTGCACTCTGGAATGCCAGGTCAGTATGTAACAAACTTGAACTCATTCCTGACCTATTATTCTCAAAACCTTTTAATCTCCTTGCCCTCAAAGAAACCTAGATCCAACAATCTGACACTATCACCTCTGCTGTTCGGAGCTACACTTTTCCTATTCTGCAAGACCTGAGAATTGGCCAAGTGGAAGAGTAGGGTTACTTATTACTTTCACCAAAGTGCACAGGTGTTTATTATTTTTAATCACCTCCCCTGGGCCTCCACTTATTATAGTCTGGGGTTTGAAGAGACCCCAGTTTATAATAATAGCATAGAATAGAATAGAATAGCATAGCATAGCATAGAATAGAATAGAATTTTGTGGAGTTTGCCTGAAGAAGCTCAAGGCTTCCAGAACATATTATATTGGGGGGAGGGGGCTCTTGGGAGCATTTTATACTGTGTGGTGCCACAGTGGGAAGCATATTATGCTGTGTGGGGCCATTGTGGGGGGGCTCTGGAGAGCATATTATAGTGTGGGTTCTCTTTGCTATTTACATTGCATGTTATAGCAGCTGAGAGGCTGTAATTACATTGCATGATCACTATAAAACAGATACTGTACAATGTAATTAGCGAAGGGGTCACAGTGCACCACGGTCCCTTCAAACAGGTGATCAGTAAGGGTCCTGGGTGTTGTACCTCCACTGATCTCTTAGACTGTTGGAACCCCTGCAGATGAGCTGTTTCCCAGAGCTGGCAGCTCTCAGCATTGTTTACATGCCAGTCGCTGTGCTGCACACTCACTGTATTGTTGATCACCACAGTTGTGGATACTATAGTTGTAACCTTTTCTGAGATAGGTTACAACTAGAGATACCGCTGCCACTCCCATAACCGTTGCTATCAATAATTTTTCCTGGATGATCACATGAACAAAGAGGAGCATTGGCGTTGCTTCTGTTGTATACAATGCCATCCTTTGGCTGCACAACAGAAAATTGCAGGCACTATTATGCAGGGTTATGGTTCTACTTAATGGCTGCCATAAATACATGTGTGGGCATTTGTTATAAAGTTAAGGATTATTTCAATATTGAGTTATTTGAATATATTGTTATATAATGGTATATAGCATCAGCAATTCCCTAATACGATGAATTGTGGAATGGCTACCTCTTTTGGTCTGAGCAATCACAAAACATTCACACAAAAAAGTCAGTCAAAACGTTCAAAATATTCTCAAAACATTGTCATGTATTTACTTACAATAACCAATCCACTGCGATCAGTAAACTGATGTCCTGAGTTGGTAGGCCAACAGCTGTTAAGATGAGGAGCATGGTGACAAGGCCGGCACTGGGGATACTAGCTGCCCCCACACTGGCTAATGTAGCTGTGAGACTACAAGGAAAACAAACAGTAATATTAATATAAAGTATCAAGAACTTCTATGACATACATCCACTTGAATGCTACAGGCACAAGTTACCTCACTGTTGCTATCTGACCAGCATCCAGGGACACACCGTTCATCTGAGCTATAAAGATGGCTGCTACTGCTTCATATAGTGCTGTGCCATCCATGTTAATAGTCGCACCAATGGGCAGAACAAATCGTGTTACCCGCTTGTCAATTTTCAGGTTCTCTTCCAAGCAACGGAAAGTGACAGGAAGTGTTCCGGCACTAGAATAGCAAAAAGAGAACTACATAAGCACTTACATATGCGATAATTACTTTATAACTTGATGATATGATAAGTTAAATGAAGAAAGTCAATAGCCCTTAAAAACAGAATTTTTAGAGAATAATGGGTTACTTGCAACACTGGCAAGATAATTTCAAGAAGAGAACAAAGCTACATGGATATCTGCTAATAATCCTTATTGTAGGATCCAGATTCAGCAGTCTCAATATAACATAAGCCTCATGGTAATCCATTTTAAAATGAAATCTATAGTTAGACATTTACTGGGTTATAGATCTATGTAAATATCAGACAGATGTCAGTGTTTGGGGATTTATCCACACTGTCTACAACACATAATGGAACTTTCTTATGTGATTATTAGGAGACATGAAATATAGGTCTGTAGTTTCTATGTATACAGTACAGTACAATTATAAGTATAATTTGCATACAGTAAGAGGAATACAAACATTGCTAAGTATAGGCATCTACTGTTATAGGGCCACTCCAGGCCAGAAGGGCATGACATAGGGCTTCAGAGAACAGGTCAAATCCGGCCCCTTTTATAATAATGTATTAATGTTCCTATAAGTTTTGTTGTTAATAGAATACTAAAGGCTTCATAATTCACAAATGTGTTTGTACTGGTATGAACTTCTGGATCCTTGCTATTTTGAGATTTTGTCACTCACCTAGAGGCTGTGCCTAGGGCAGTGATCCAGGCCTGAAATATACCGCCATAAAACTTAAAGGGATTTTTCCTGGTAATTGAGAAAAATATCAGTGGTAGGATCATTCCTCCATGGATTACTAGGCCCACAATTACTGTAACCATGTACATTCCGAGCTGCCGGGCCACAGTTTCTAGATCTTTGATGGCTGCAATCTTCCC